>OW240912.1:8483818-8513484 GCA_933207985.1 Pelobates cultripes
GTGATAGGTCTTGGAACACAGTCACCTGATGGCCATCGACCGATAGTTCTTTATTTTGGCGGGCTTTACGGAAGATCTCCTCTTTCATAGGAAAGTTATGTATTCTGTATATAATGTCTCATGACCTGCCTGGGGGTAGATTTCTGGGCCTTGCTGCTCTGTGGGCTCTGTCAAACTGGATGGCCATTTCTGGGGGTCTGGCAAGAATATGGTTGAAGAGGGTAGTTAAGACCTGTATGGGGTTCTCTGTGGTGCCGTCCGGTCCCTCAGGTATACCTCTTACCCTCAGGTTATTTTGTCACCTCCGATTGTCAACATCTTCCAGCCTCCTTTGCAGGTATCTGATGGCTTCAGAGTGTATCTCTTGTGTAGTGTGGCATTCAACCCACTGCCTGTCGGCAGTTTCTGTCTCTTCCTCCAGGGCCTGCACTCTATCGCCTAGGTGCTGTACATCTGCACTCACTCCCTGGAGTTTTTCGCTAAAACTGTCCTCTAGCCTTTGAAACATGGCTGCAAGGTCAGTCTTGGAGGGCAGTTGGGTAAGTATTGCCCTAATGTCGGATTCCTCTGCCGAGCATTCCGATGCTGATGGGCTGGACGGCTGGCTGCCTCGTGTGTTTCCCGCGGGTGCCATCTTGCCGCTTCCTTGCGGGTCTGATTGCTCAGTGAAAAATCTCCTTAAGGATGTTTTGGCAGCCGGGAAATCCATCGCTGGGGTGTTCCCCGCATTGCTGCAATTCTTTTTGGTTGCCATGTGTGCTGTTGGATACCTGGTATCCCCTATAGTTCTCGGTCAGGGACGGAGCTCGGCTTTTATGCGTCCATACACCTTGGTGTCTTGGTCACACCCCCTGATCACCAGTTCTTAATTACACAGACACTGTTCTGTTATTGCATAAAAACCTTTGCGCTCCCATTAAATGGCAGAAATCAACTTACACTGACAACCTGTGTCTGCATGTCTGATTTCCCGAAGCGCTCGATATTCTCTAATCTGGAAACCTTGAAACCTTATTTAGGTCTTTTCCCTGACAGTCAGGCCCGGACTGGCCATCGGACATACCGGGCAAATGCCCGGTGGGCCGCGGTGTCCATGGGCCGAGGCCGGCAGGGGAGATCACAGGATCTCCCCTGCCGGTCTATGCGGGGCCGGCGCTATCCGAGCGCCGGCCCCGCTGTCTTCCATGGAGGGCCGGTGGGGAGATCAAAGATCTCCCTCACCGGCCCACATGTACTCAAACGCGGCCGCCGGCGGGGAGAGAGGGGGGGGGAGCCCGCCGCCAGGAGAGAGGACCCGGCGGAGCTCTAACTTGCAGCTCCGCCGGGTTTCTCTCGCGAGATCCGGACCGTTGCTATGGCAACCGGCCGGGTCTCGCGAGAGTGAACTCTAGCTCCAAAGGGCTAGAGTTCACTAACCACGAGGACCACCAGGGATGGCTGGCAGCAGCACGACCCCCCCACCCCCCACCTTCCAGACTACAGGTAAGAATAGAGGGGGGGGGGATATAATGTATTTATTTTTATTATTTATTATTAGTATTTCTTAGTATGTATTTATTTTTATTATTTATTATTAGTATTTATTATTAGTATGTATTTATTATTCATTATTGGTATTTATTATTAGTATTTATTATTAGTATTTATTAGTATGTATTTATTTTTATTATTTATTATTAGTATTTATTAGTATGTATTTATTATTTGTATTTATTAGTATGTATTTATTAGTATGTATTTATTAGTATGTATTTATTATTTATTATTAGTATTTATTTTTATTATTTATTATTAGTATTTATTAGTATGTATTTATTATTTATTATTAGTATTTATTATTAGTATTTATTAGTATGTATTTATTAGTATGTATTTATTTTTATTATTTATTATTAGTATTTATTATTAGTATTTATTAGTATGTATTTATTATTCATTATTGGTATTTATTATTAGTATTTATTATTAGTATTTATTAGTATGTATTTATTTTTATTATTTATTATTAGTATTTATTAGTATGTATTTATTTATTATTAGTATTTATTATTAGTATTTATTAGTATGTATTTATTAGTATGTATTTATTATTTATTATTAGTATTTATTATTAGTATTTATTAGTATGTATTTATTTTTATTATTAGTATTTATTATTAGTATTTATTAGTATGTATTTATTATTTATTATTAGTATTTATTATTAGTATTTATTAGTTTGTATTTATTTTTATTATTTATTATTAGTATTTATTATGTATTTATTTTTATTATTTATTAGTATTTATTATTATGTATTTATTTTTATTTTTTAGTAAAACATTAATAGTGCCATTTACCTGCCTCCCCCAATACAAAATCCTGGCAAACACACACATCACCCTCACCCAGCACCCTAACACATACACAGCACCCTAACATTGACACAGCACCCTAACACCAGCACCCTAACACACACACAGCACCCTAACATTGACACAGCACCCTAACACACACACAGCACCCTAACATTGACACAACACACACACAGCACCCTAACATTGACACAGAACCCTAACACACACACAGCACCCTAACACCAGCACCCTAACATTGACACAGAACCCTAACACACACACAGCACCCTAACACCAGCACCCCAACACACACATAGCACCCTAATACCAGCACCCTAACATTGATACATCACCCTAACACACACACAGCACCCTAACACTCACACAGCACCCTAAAACACACACAGCACCCTAACACCAGCACCCTAACATTGACACAGCACCCTAACACACACACACACACAGCACCCTAACACCAGCACCCTAACATTGACACAGCATCCTAACATTGACACAGCACCCTAACACATACAGAAACCTAGCACACACACACACACACACATCACCCCAACACATACACAGCAACCCAACACACACACAGCACCCCAACACACACAGCACCCCAACACACACAGCACCCCAACACACACATCACCCTCAAATACACAGCACCCTCAAATACACAGAACCCTCGCACAGTGCCCTCACACACAGCGCCCTCACACACAGCACCCTCCCACACACACTATACTCCTCACAAATGCACACTACACCCCTCACACACACAGCACCCCCAAACACACTGCACCACTCACACACTCACTAGATCTCCTATACGCACTCCTGAGTCCTTCAAACACACACTAGATCCCCTACACACAGACGCTGCACCACTTACACACACACTACATTTCTGACATACACACTCAAGATCCCCTATGAACACACTAGAAATCCTTTAAGCAAACACATAGTGTCTCCATAAATGGGATACAGTGAGTATTCCAATTATGGAAACCCCTGAGACAAGTTTCAAGCAAACACAATGCAAGCATGTTATTAAATTTGCTTGCGCTGTGCAGATCAAATACAGGGCCCTTTTCTCATGCCCTGGAAGAGCATTGAACCAACATGCTCACTTTGAGATGGGGCGTGCTTGTCATTGGGGATGACAAAACACACCCTATCTGGCCCCGCCCCCTTTTCAGTGGGCCGCTGTAATTAAAAATACCCGGGCCGAATTTTTTCCCCAGTCCGGCCCTGCTGACAGTGCTAGGGTACAGTCCATGGAAAGCGTGTAGTTAGCGCACCATTAGACACATTTATGCCAAGCTCAAGGTGCTGTTTACACATTACGCCCTTAGTTAGCCAGCGTGCATGATTGACAGGCAGCCTGACAATTCACGCCAGACTGGCCTTCCCTGTGTGCAGTTCTGGTTATATGATTTGCATCAGTGGCCCACCTTTTTATGCAGTCTATTGACATTCTACTTCATCGGACACTGCTGTTATGGGTTATGGATTTACTTGAGAGATGAAAGCAAGAGATTAGCATAGGGTATGTGTTTTCTGATAGCTATATCCTGTGAGCACCACCTCCACCAGACAAAGGACGCTAGGGAGGTAGGACTGGTTTTAGTGCTCTCTGTCAATAAGATTCTGTAATAAAGCTCATCATAATTGTCCACACCAGGCCCAATGGGCTCTTTATCTGGCCCTGGCTCCCTGACTTCACTACAGTCGACAGAGAAATTGAAGCTCTCTGTCTTAGCTAGGCTTTGCAGAGCAAGGTTTGGCTCATTGGCTGAACTTGATCATTGGCTGAACTTGATTGTAGTTAAGGCAGGGCATGGCGTCTGAAGCTCCCCAGGTAAGAATAAAAAAAAAAAGAAGAAGGGGGCAATTGTTATAGGCACAAGAGACATTGGCAAAGTTACTATAGTTGTATTAGTGTCTTGGAATTCCACCTGTAGGAGGAGGGCACAGGCGGTACCCTGCCTTCAAAAGATCTAGCCCTAAGTCACATCACTACAGCGAGGGAGCAGGTGGTCTCCACCTCCAGTGAGTACAGTGTTCTATTGTTGCTCCCTTTGTTATGGGAAGGTGTTCATTGAATTGGGAGGTATCAGTTAACACACATTCATTGAATTGGGAGGTATCAGTTAACACACATTTAAGTTGTAATCAGGCAATTCGTCACCAACACAAAAAATAAATAATAAACAAACAAAAAAATAGTGTATAAATCTCCAAAAGAAAAAAGGGGTAGAAACCACTGAACGGTGACCCATACAACACCATATAGTACTGGTTTTTAGTTCATGTTCTTTTCTTTTGGGGACTAATTAGCTGGCAATCTGCAACAATTTCTTGATTACACCTAAAATACATGTTTCTGATACCTCCTATCCCTATGATTTAGTGTGGGTTTACCGCATGAAACCTGTAAGGAGGCCTCTTGTTAAAGGATTACAGTCTCTTTATTTAGACTTATAATGCCGTATTGGTCATTCCTACCTAGGTCCACCCATGAAATGTGTAAAGGAAGGTTTTAAACTTTTAAACTTTCCTGGAATCCAGTTATCTCCACGCCATGATCGACGGCATCAAGAGTCTAGCGTTGGCAATGGGCGGGAGGGAGTGGGCAGCAAGAGAGGGAGGGAAGTATGCAGATTTTTAAAAGAACTGAGGGTACAGGGAGGAAGAAAAGACACAAGATTCATCTTGCTAGCTCAGCCTGCAAGGGAGAAAATTATGTCTGCTGCCATCTTGCTGTGCGTGCTGACGATAAATGTAAAATAGGCAGACATTAGGCAGCCTGGAAGTCAAATGTGCTGGCGCTGTAACTACCCCCCGGCACAAATATAATATATCCCTGAATGTTCTGTTTGACACACGACACATACAGACTCCTACCACCATGACCTCTTCAAATCCCTGCAGTGGTCATGGTGATTTGCCTAACCGTTTTAGCCAGGTTATCATAGTTCTCTGACATAAGCACTTTATGGGACGTTTTGTGAAGAATTAAAAAAGTGGAATTTTTATTTTATCCTCAATCGTTTTGTTCTTTATGCTGGAATTCTGTGAGGAGCCTATTATTTAGGCATATTTCAAAAGAAGTTGGCACTTTTAGAAATTAACCCCCATGGCTGTTAATCAGATGACAGGTCCTGCTACTTCCTGGTTTATTTAGCTCAGTGGAGATAAACTCAAGAGACAGCAATTGCCCAGGGCACCTGCCTTGCAAAGACTTCTGCATTGGGAAGTCTGTGATTGGACAGCCACAAAGTCTGATCAGGGTTAGAAGGGGAGGGTTTGCAAAGGCTGGAGACAAGAGATCAGCAGTTTTTGCAAGTGATATATATATATAGTATATTGAAGCAAAAACAAAGAATATGAGAACTCTGAAAAACGGACAAAAGCTTAGAGAACCTCAATAGCTTGCCCTTTGGAACATCCCCGCTCAGGTCTAAAAATAATTTGTTTACTTGTGCCATTACAGAGAGAACATATCTGAAGCATATCAGACTGGTCCCACCCATACGGGCAGTCCAGATCCGAAATGCCAGCAAGTTCCCCAATTAAAGAAAATGGATAAATGTATGCATGTTAGCATTGAAGTGTATCTACTAAAAGGTATTTTAAATTTTTAATTTGGGCAGGTTGCAGGGTCCCTTCAAAGCATATATTTCTAAAATAATAGGTATTTAAAACAGCTAATCTATATCAAGCATATTAATGTAATTCTAATAGGATTGAAGTGAGAATTCAACGTGCAATTCAAATATAATGCCAGATTAGCGGAACTGAAAGCATAACTGACTTCCATTTTGGCTATTTTTACCCCAAATTTGAAATCCACTTTGAATTCACCTTGAATTCTTACTTTAGTGAACAACTCTGTGACAGCAAAATGTTAGAGTCCATTCACTTCTCCTCCCTGACTATAGGAATAGTATGACATGTTGAAACTTCCTTTACTGTTTGGAAGCAAGGGACATAAATCCAAACATAAAAAGTGCAAACAAAACAAATTATTAAATACATTTAAATAAACAAAGGATATTTACATACCTTATAAGACCAAATACACAGTTAACATATATTCAAGGGAGGTTCATTTTAACAAGAGAATAGAAGATAAAAAGGAAAAAAGAAGGAAAAAAGTATTTGATCCCCTGCTGATTTTGAAGGTGTGACCACTGACAAAGAAATGATCAGTCTATAATTTTAATGATAGGTGTATTTTTAACAGTGAGAGACAGAATAACTAAAAAACAAAAAAAATCCAGAAAAACACATGTCAAAAAAGTTCTAAATTGATATGTCAATGAGTGAAATAAGTATTTGTCCCCTTCGACTTAGTACTTGGTGGCAAAACCCTTGTTGGCAATCACAGAGGCCAGACATTTCTTATAGTTGGCCACTAGGTTTGCACACAATTCACAAGGGATTTTGTCCCATTCCTCTTTGAAAAACCTCTCCAGGTCATTAAGGTTTCGAGGCTGACGTTTGGCAACTCAAACCTTCACCTCCCTCCACAGATTTTCTATGGGATTAGGTTTTGGATACTTGCTAGGCCACTCCAGGACCTTAATGTACTTCTTGAGCCACTCCTTTGTTGCCTTGGGTGTGTGTTTTGGTTCATTGTCATGCTGGAATGCCCATCCACAACCCATTTTTAATGCCCTGGCTGAGAGAGGGAGGTTCTCATCCAAGATTTGATGGTACATGGCCCGTCCATCATCCCTTTCATGCGATGCAGTTGTCCTGTCCCCTAAGCAGAAAAACACCCCCAAAGCATAATGTTTCCACCTCCATGTTTGACAGTAGGGATGGTGTTCTTGGGGTCATAGGCAGCATTCCTCCCCCTCCAAACACGTTGAGTTGATGCCAAAGAGCTTGAATTTTGGTCTCATCTGAACAAAACAATTTCAACCAGTTCTCCTCTGAATTATTCAGATGTTCATTAGCAAACTTCAGACAGGTCTGTACATGTGCTTTCTTGAGCAGGGGGACCTTGCGGGTGCTGCAGGATTTCAGTCCTTCCCGGCGTAGTGTGTTAACAAATGTTTTCTTGGCGACTATGGTCCCAGCTGCCTTGAGATCATTAGCAGGATCCCCCCATGTGGTTCTGGGCTGATTCCTCACTATTCTCATTATCATTGAAACTCCACGAGGTGAGATCTTGCATGGAGCACCAGACCGAGGGAGACTGACATATATTTTGTGTTTCTTCCATTTGCGAATAATTGCTCTAACTGTTGTCACCTTCTCAGCAAGCTGCTTGGTGATGTTCTTGTAGCCCATTCCAGCCTTGTGTAGGTCTACAATCTTGTCCCTGACATCCTTGGACAGCTGTTTGGTCTTGGCCATGGTGGAGAGTTTGGAATCTCATTGATTGCTTCTGTCTTTTATACAGGTAATGTCCCTTTAAGAGAGTGCTCCTAATCTCAGCTTGTTACCTGTATAAAAGACACCTGGGAGCCAGAAATCTTGCTGATTTGATCAAATACTTATTTCACTCATTGACATGCAAATCAATTTATAACTTTTTTGGATATTTTTTTTGTTGTAATTTTGTCTCTCACTGTTAAAATACACCTATTAAAATTATAGACTGATCATTTCTTTGTCGGTGGACAAACGTTCAAAATCAGCAGGGGATCAAATACTTTTTTTCCCCCTCACTGTAAACCATTTCAGCATCAAAGACGTATGCTGAATTTTTATCCCTTCAATGCTTTCTTTAAGTTCTTTTATCATTAATGACAAATATTTTGATGGGCCAAATTTGTTAGCTTGTTGTAAATTGTAGTATTCTTTTTCTAGTAAAACAAAGTTTTTTGCAGTTTTGTTTTTTTTCTAAGTAAGATGCTCTTTGGAGGAAATGTCCGTTCATGTTTGCCTTAAAGGTATACCAAATAGGTTAGCATGAGATTTCAGGGGTAGTGTTTATTTCAAAGTAATGTTTAATAGCTCTTTCTGCCAATTGAACATTTTCCGGTTGGTGCAATAAGTGATTACCCAGTTTCCATATCCTAGTTGGACATGCATAGTGCTGCTCTATATCCAAAATAATCACACACAGAGTATAGAAGTCCTTTAGATACATGGGGATTATTCTAACATCTTTGCTTAATAATCTTATTACAGCTAATTATCTGCCAATATTAGCAGAAATGAAAAGTGACCTGAGTAGATGGAAAAAAAACCTATTTTCTATGAGGGGATATATAACTATAATTAAACTGATGATATGTTTCAAACACTCCTGATTGCTTTACCCAGACCTTTATTTATAAATCTAAGGAGATTTATTGATCCCTTTATTTGGAATTATAAACAGCCTCATTTAGCACACAATATTCTTACTGATCGTAGAGATATGGGTGGGTTGGGATGGCCCAGTATGTTTTAATATTATGCCGCAGCAATCTTCACCAGAATTAGAGAATGGACTGAAATTAAACAACGACCATGGTACTTATTGGAGCAGAGCTTCTCAGTAGTACCGCTCCAATTATTGCCATGGGTAACATGTCATATACAAAGATAAAATCCATCATTACATCCTTTAATATCTAATGTATTGGTTTTATGGAGAAGATATAAAGATCCATGGCAGTTATCACTAGGTTTACCACCTTTATACCCAATTGCGGGCAACCCTGATTTTTTTTTGAATGGTAAAGGAGCTACTATTTTATCTAGATTCTATGGATCATCTCAACAAACCTTATATACTATATTAGAGGGAAATTCAATTCCAATGCTTAATGGTCTGTTGGGATCTGTTAGAACCCCAACTCTAATGGATTTCCTTAAGTATTCACAGCTCTCTAGCTTCTTACGGGAAGAAAGTTTTAAAGGGACACTATATTCACCTGAACAACTTTAGCTTAATGAAGCAGTTTATGTGTATAGAACATGCCCCTGCAGCCTCACTGCTCAATCCTCTGCCATTTAGGAGTTAAATCCCTTTGTTTATGAACCCTAGTCACACCTCCCTGCATGTGACTTGCACAGCCTTCCATAAACACTTCCTGTAAAGAGAACCCTATTTAGGCTTTCTTTATTGCAAGTTCTGTTTAATTAAGATTTTCTTATCCCCTGCTATGTTAATAGCTTGCTAGACCCTGCAAGAGCCTCAAATATTATGACACTTATGCCAACTATGGTTCAATGGGTAGACAGAGTCGGGAACACAAGATCGATGGAAGAATTACATTGGGGAGCAAATAATAAAAAAACAAAGATACCTAGAAATATGGGAACCCTGGATTACTTATTGGAATGCTGGGAAAGGGAAATAGGGGGTGTAACGGATCGCCTGGCACCCCGACTGGGTACCTCCGTTGATGGCAGACAAAGGACAATAAAAGACATAAAATTACATACAGTTACATTTATTCCATAAAACATAGACATTCTACATATCCCCAGATAGCTTAGATCTGAGTGCACATTACTACCGAATAGCGCTCAGATCACATAAATACAGTTCAATCGCCATGGAGCCAAAGTCTTTCATACAGTCTTTCAGTATACGGCTGGGCTCCATGGCATAGCTATCTGGGGTAGCATGGCTTTAACAGTCTACAGAAAGGCATGAATACGCAGGGAAAATAAAAGGTTTTAACTGCCGGGCCATAGTCTAAAGGGAGCAGGCGAGCAACCAGGCTCCTCCAGTGGACAGTGGCGAGGCTGGTTTCGCCACAGGGGGGTTGTTTTGTTACAATTTTGAGCCCTAACTGTGGGATTACAGCACCACAGCTTAATTCAGTTTGAGCACTGTACGAATTCGGTTTGAGCACTGTACGAATTCGGTTTGAGCATTGTACGAATTTGGTTTGAGCACTGTATGAATTTGGTTTGAGCACTGTACGAATTCGGTTTGAGCATTGTATGAATTCGGTTTGAGCAATGTACGAATTCAGTTTGAGCAATGTACGAATTCAGTTTGAGCGTTGTACGAATTCGGTTTGAGAACTGTACGAATTCGGTTTGAGCAATGTACGAATTCAGTTTGAGCAATGTACGAATTCAGTTTGAGCACTGTATGAATTCGGTTTGAGCGTTGTATGAATTCGGTTTGAGCACTGTACGAATTCGGTTTGAGCATTGTACGAATTCGGTTTGAGCGTTGTATTAATTCAGTTTGAGTACTGTACGAATTCGGTTTGAGCGTTGTACGAATTCGGTTTGAGCGTTGTATTAATTCGGTTTGAGTACTGTACGAATTCGGTTTGAGCGTTGTACGAATTCGGTTTGAGCGTTGTATTAATTCGGTTTGAGTACTGTATGAATTCGGTTTGAGTACTGTACGAATTCGGTTTGAGCGTTGTACGAATTCGGTTTGAGCACTGTATTAATTCGGTTTGAGCACTGTACGAATTTGGTTTGAGCGTTGTATTAATTCGGTTTGAGCAATGTACGAATTCGGTTTGAGCATTGTATGAGTTTTTTCTTTTAATTTCTGTGATTTTCAATAGTTATTTGCGACCTATTATCTGGGAGTCTTGACTACTGATTTATTTAAAGAGTAAGAATCAGACTAAATGAAGTCTTATTTTATTAAGATATTAATTTACAGCTTGGAAATATTTTGATTAGCTAATTACCTATTTTGTGTTTTTGGTTTTGTATTTCTTTGGTTTTTCTTTTTTTTTTTTATGTCTACTTCATCTTATTTTTTGTTTATGTTTTTTGTTTTTGTTTCTGAGAGCATTAACAACTTTACACATAAGTGAGATTATCATTATTTATGAGGAAAGTGTCGAGATGATAAGTGTAATATATCATGAATGAATTTCAATGCATGGTATCCTCAGAGATTGTAAAATTGTATAAAACAATAAAAACATTTAAATACTTTTTTTTAAAAAGAGGTAGGTCTTAAACAGCTTCACATTAAGTCTCCTACAGATTGTCTGTGACTGCACTGCATCGGGTATCTCAGTGATTGGCTGTGACCACACTGCATCGGGTATCCCAGGGATTGGCTGTAACTGCACTGCATCGGTTATCCCAGGAATTGTCTGTGACTGCATTGCATCGGGTATCTCAGGGATTGGCTGTGACCGCACTACATCGGATATCTCAGGGATTCACTGTGACCGCACTGCTTTGGTTCTCTCAGGGATTGGATGTGACTGCACTGCATCGGGTATCTCAGGGACACCGGTATATTAGCGAAAGTATAGTTTATATATAACTTTACTGAAAGCCTTAATACAATTTATGAGGAAATCTGATATCACGTAAGTCTGCAGTTATAAAGCTTTATACTAAATACTATAAATATATTTAAAATTAGTTTTTAAAACCTTTTAAAGTTTGTCTTAACACATTTTAAATAGTTTAAAAAAAATTAATATATATATATATATATAAAAACTATACAATATTGATTTAATGACACTATACACAGACACTGTCGCTGTACAATCATGTTTTTATATTGACAGTTCCATTAAGTTTCCATTAACCAGAGAGTTACCATGCCTCGGGTCACTATTTAGTGAATAAACCCAGTCTAGGTCTGGGGACTGTTTAAAGATTGAAATACAGTGAAATCTCAGATTTCCTAACTGTAGTCAGGAGTAGCAGGATCCAGGGAAAGCATTGGATTGGCTACAAATAAGCAATTATGATGATGTCACCAAGGGGGCAGGGCCAGTGCCAGCGGACCTGGGCGGTGCTGGAAACAAGGTGAGTTTTAAAGGAACACTATAGTCACCTAAATTACTTTAGCTAAATAAAGCAGTTTTAGTGTATAGATCATTCCCCTGCAATTTCACTGCTCAATTCACTGTCATTTAGGAGTTAAATCACTTTGTTTCTGTTTATGCAGCCCTAGCCACACCTCCCCTGGCTATGATTGACAGAGCCTGCATGAAAAAAAAACTGGTTTCACTTTCAAACAGATGTAATTTACCTTTAATAATTGTATCTCAATCTCTAAATTGAACTTTAATCACATACAGGAGGCTCTTGCAGGGTCTAGCAAGCTATTAACATAGCAGGGGATAAGAAAATCTTAATTAAACAGAACTTGCAATAAAGAAAGCCTAAATAGGGCTCTCTTTACAGGAAGTGTTTATGGAAGGCTGTGCAAGTCACATGCAGGGAGGTGTGACTAGGGTTCATAAACAAAGGGATTTAACTCCTAAACGGCAGAGGATTGAGCAGTGAGGCTGCAGGGGCATGTTCTATACACCAAAACTGCTTCATTAAGCTAAAGTTGTTCAGGTGACTAGAGTGTCCCTTTAATTGCTTTTAAAGGAGCTAAGGGGGGAGGGGGCAAGCCACCTTAATGGTGTGTTTAACACTATAGGGTCAGGGATACACAATTATATTGCTAACTAATAAAGGTAAATGTGTTCTATATACTTATCTTCATCCTGCTTCCTGGACATATTCTATATCCCAAGGTGGGGATTATACCACCTAAGGTTTATTAAACTAGAGCAAGTCCTTGCTCTCGAGAATGTAAGTACATTTTCATTTGTACACATTTCTATAATACAAACGTACATCGCTATTGGAGTATTTTCTGTCTATCTGTTTCCTGTATATGCTGGAATAACACACTGTGTTTCTACCATTAAGATCTACATATATCCTTAGAAGGGGTTTATACCGTCCGTGCTTTATCCAGCAGAGCTCTTGGTTAGCTCTGGAACACGTGAGTGTATTACCACCAACAGCATATAAATATCTGAATCTACATGTGCTTATTACACTATTGTTTTTTTATCTTTTTCTTTGAGGTCATTTACATTTGGAATATCCTGTAAGGTATACAGTCTGCTGTTACACTTTATTGCATTTGGCGCGGTATCTCACTTTGCTTATAAAGGTTTGGGAATTCCTTCACTATTCACTGTTGCCACTTCTGTTTAGTGCCTATAAATCCCTTTTTTCTCTTTCACATCTAATATTCCCACATTGGCAGCTCTGTAATTCCAATATGTCTCTGTTTGAGTATAGAGAAAATTACGCTATCAACATGAGATAAATAAGTTAGAAGAAGAAGACAATAATGAACCTCTAATTGTATTTGATCATTTACAAGAACTCTTACGAGAATTAGAACGGGCATTAACAAAAGCGATGAAAATAAGATGGGAGTCACCCTAAAAAATATATAGAATACAAAATCCCCCCAAGAGGATTAAGGTTAAGATGCCAACTTCTGATACAGACAATAAAGTGTTTATGAAAGAATGGTACAACCTTTTGGAAACATCTACAATGAATCTAATGAAAAGTAGAAAGTGATCTAAAAGAAAATTAGTCCTTTTTGGAGACAAAGAAGAATACTTGAACTCCACTATGCACATAAAAAACAGTAGAAAAAAACAGAAACAGACACAAAGAGAAAAGTTAAAAAAATATAGTTAATAAATATAGCAGAGATAGACAAGATTATGCACTAAATCACAATAAATGGAAAAATTGAGAAAACAATTGGAAAAGCGCTCACATTACACCCCACACTTATTTCAGAAACACTAGACCTTTTAGACCAAGACATCTACCTGCTAGAGACTCACCGAACACAAATAATCATTTTCTGAAAACAAGAAATTCTTATCTACCTACATACAGAGAATTGACATGTAACACTACGAATAATTATACAAATAAACCACAAACACAATACTATTCACACATTTGATGTAGATAACCAAAAAAAAAACACAGGGGCTGAATAAACAAACCTACCAAGACAGAACAACAAAAAATGACAAAGAGAGCTGTTTGATATAGAATCGAGGAATCACCATTGGTGGTCAGACCAAAGACACGTAGATTCACCTATCTACCGACATCTCCTCAAACAGTACAACAGAAAGAGAGCAAATACTCATGGAAAAAGGACATTTTAAAATACCTAGAAATGGTACACTTAAAAGATTCTTTATTAATAAAAATAATGAAGAATGCATAAACAAATATATTATTAACACTAACACTAATTTCTCAAAAGTTTTTTAAATAACAAATTTGCCTTTTATCTAGCTCATTTTAAATCAATCACTCTAGAAATATTTGAAAAAAAGTGGGAGATAATAAGCAATAAAGAAAAACAGACATTAAAAGATTTACACTACAATTAATCTATAGTCGTAAAACCTTGGCCTTGGTGGTGGCCTTGTTATCTTATCAAAAACTATGTATGAAGAAGCAGCATACAGTCAATTAGAAACATACAAAGATCTTGAAAAAGACCCAAGTGCCGTCATTAAAAAAACTCTTTGTGAATTCTTGGGCATGGGGAAAGATGCAGGAGTTTTGAACCTTGACATCTTACATCGAAAAACTCCTGTTATCTACTTCTTGCTCCAGATCCACAAAAACATAGAAACACCTCCTGGACGACCGAGTGTGTCAGGTATTGGTTCAATCCTCTCAAACGTGTCTGAATACATTGATATTATGTGACAGCCTTATGTTAAAAAAACAGTCATATTTAACCCCTTAGTGACCAGACCATTTTTCAATTTTTTTTACCGTTTGGGACGAGGGTTTTTACATTTCTGTGGTGTTTGTGTTTAGCTGTAATTTTCCTCTTACTCATTTACTGCACCCACACATATTATATATAGTTTTTCTCGCCATTAAATGGTCTCCCTAAAGATACCATTATTTTCATCATATCATATATAATTTACTATAAAAATTTCTATAAAACATAATGAAAAAATGTAAAGAAAACCACACTTTGTCAAACTTTGACCCACAAAATCTGTTACGCATCTACAACCGCCAAAAAATACCCATGCTAAATAGTTTAAATTTTTTTTCCTGAGTTTAAAAATACCCAATGTTAACATGTTCTTAGCTTTTTTGGAAAGTTATAGGGCAATAAGTACAAGTAGCACATTTTTGTTTTTAAAATTAACGCAAGTTACACTGATATCTGTCAGGAATCACTGAATAACCCTTCATATGTATATATAGTTTTTAAAAGAAGACAACCTAAGGTATTAAACTTGGGGTATTTTGACTCTTTTCATGCAACCATTTTACCACCAATCTATGCCAAATAAAATAAAAATAATTGGTCATTTTTTTGACACACAGCAATTTAAGAATACATGTACAGAGATATGTTTGGCAACATCTCCTGAGTACAGTGATACCACCCATGTATGGGTGTGTCAGGTTTTCTGGGGGCTAAAAGACCAAAGGAGGGTGCGCATTCCAATTTTTTTAAACTTGAGTGCGTGATGACCAGCTGTGAAAATTCCATGTCCTATTTGCGATATTGCTGAAGCCGGCCAATGTAATTTACCCCCCTCAAACCATATATTTTTGAAAAGTAGGCAACCCAGGGTATTCAGTATGGGGTATGTCCAGTCTTTTAGTAGCCACAAACACTGGCCAAAGTTAGCATTTATATTTGTTTGTGTGTTAAAAATGCAAAAAACAATTATGAATGCTAACTTTGGCCAGTGTTTGTGACTAAGTGGCTACTAAAAAAGACTGAACATACTCCATTTGCAATACCCTGGGTTATCTTCTTTTGCAAATGGTATGCCATAATGGGGGTAATTCTCATTCCTGGGCTACCATACGCTCTCAAAGGCAACGTAACCAATCTGGCAAAAAATTTTATGTGAAAAAACGGCCTTATATTTGACCCTGTGACTTTCAAAAACACTATAACCTGGGGGGAACTGTTATACTTGGGAGACAAATATTAGTGTTTCAAAACAGTAAAACGTATTACAACAATTATATCATCAGTGAAAGTGCCGTTTGCGTGTGAAAAATGCAAAAAATTTCACTTTTACTGACAATATCATCGCTGTGATATGTTTTACTGTTTTAAAACACTAATATTTATATACAACAAAGTCTACCGAGTTAAACGGTACCCCCCATGTACAGGGGAAAGTAACAGGGTCATGTCTTGGAAAGTAACAGGGTTAAATATAGTTTTACTCTAAGTGAATTTTTATATTAATATAATATATATACCGTATATACTCGAGTATAAGCCGAGTTTTTCAGCACATTTTTTGTGCTGAAAAACCCCAACTCGGCTTATACTCGAGTCAGTCTGTATTATGGCAATTTACATTGCCATAATACAGACTGGGGGCTGGCAGAGCTGTTACTTACCTCTCCTGCAGCTCCTGTCAGCTCTCTCCTCCTCCGTGCCGGTCCGTGCAGCACCTCGGTCAGCTCCCAGTGTAAGTCTCGCGAGAGCCGCGGGGTCATAGTGCGGCTCTCGCGAGACTTACAATGTGAGCTGAGAGAGGAGCTGCACGGACCGGCGCG
Source organism: Pelobates cultripes (assembly GCA_933207985.1). Taxonomy (NCBI): domain Eukaryota; kingdom Metazoa; phylum Chordata; class Amphibia; order Anura; family Pelobatidae; genus Pelobates; species Pelobates cultripes. The sequence continues at coordinate 8,500,456 of OW240912.1, forward strand.
GAGGAGGAGAGAGCTGACAGGAGCTGCAGGAGAGGTAAGTAACAGCTCTGCCAGCCCCCCTCCTCCCCCCACTGAACTGCCAATGGACCACCAGGGAAGGAGAGCCATGTATCAAGCAGGGAGGGGGGACAACAAATAAATAAATTAATAATATATAAATAAAAATAATAATAAATAAATAATAATAAACAAAATAATAATATAACAAAAAAATGAACTAAAAACTAAATAAAATAATAATACATAAATAATAATAAAAAAAATAATAATAAAAAAATTATTAAAAAAATAATAATATAACAAAAAGTAAATAATAATAAAATTTTTTTTTATAAAAATGCCCACCCCCCACCAAGGCTCTGCAACACAAACACACACTGCATCACACACACACACACTGCATCACACACACTGCATTCATACACACACACTGCATACACACACACACACTGCATCACACACACCGCATTCATACACACATACACTGCACTCATACACACATACACTGCATTCATACACACATACACTGCATTCATACACACACACTGCACTCATACACACACTGCACTCATACACACACTGCATTCATACACACATACTGCACTCATACACACACTGCACTCATACACACACACTGCGCACTCATATACACACTGCATTTATACACACACTGCGCACTTATACACACACACTGCATTCATCATATACACACACTGTAAATAAATATTCAATTAATATAATTTTTTTAGGATCTAATTTTATTTAGAAATTTACCAGTAGCTGCTGCATTTCCCACCCTAGTCTTATACTCGAGTCAATAAGTTTTCCCAGTTATTTGGGGTAAAATTAGGGGCCTCGGCTTATATTCGCGTCGGCTTATACTCGAGTATATACGGTATATATTTTTTAATTTTTTGTAAATTTTTTGTTAAAATTTTTTTTTATTTTATTTTTACAATTTCTCACCAGCAGGGGTACTGCCTGTCAGCACAATGGACACCTACTGCGGCCATGTGACTACTCTTTCAGACTGGTCACATGGCCCCTGGGGAGTCCTAATTTGCAGTCAAATCAGACAGTCCCCCCATAGAAGAACACCAATCGCCAGTGGGGAAACGGCGGTGATCGGGCAAGTACATATGGAGGGAGAGGGAGGGAGGGAAGGGGTTAATATTTAAAAAAAACTTTCTTTTTTTTTTATTCTTCACTGAGTGCCTCGACCCCTCGAGGCACTCAGCACAGGCAGAGCATCGAAAGCCTGCCTGATGGCTTCCGATGCTCTGCCTCACTGCCGGGCTCCATGTGAAGCAACCCCTGAAGTGATCGCTCCCGGCTGAGCGATCACTCGGGGGGCCCGGCAGTGAGGGGGGGCATCACTCATCAAGGCATCGCTGCAATACCGCGGCAATATGAACCCCTTCCGCGCTCTAACTAGGCGTGGATGTATCAGGTACGTCCGAGGACCTTAAGGATCTTTTGTCAGACGTACCCGATACATCCTTGGTCAGGAAGGGGTTAAAGAAGTCCATACAAATAATGATATAAGCACAGATAGCTGCCATAATAAAGTATACCAAAAAGTAAAATGATGGAACTGTTCCGACGTATCAGTTTTTAAAACCCCAAGCAAAAGACCTGAAAACTAAATTTGTACAAAAGGGATATAATGCAAATTATATCGATACCATGATAGTGCAAACCCTAAATTTAAAAAGAGAAAACCTCACGAAAATAATAAAAATACTAAAGACTTCTTCCTACCTATAATTCTTGACAATAATAATAAAACTTAACTTAGTAAAAAAAAAATTATCAACAAGCACTGGCACATACTTAAGGAAGACGATTTATTAAAAGTAACACTGTATCAGTGTGACGAAGTGCCCTTCGCCACTTGTGCCTGGAGAGGACTACTTGCCCGCCTCTTGCCCTGTGACTATGGCCCCTGGGATGTATTGCCCTTTAAAGACATGATTTGGGCATAATGGATTTGTGTTGTGCTGCTGCTGGCCCTTTAAGAACCATCTGGGGACATACTGTGGAGTTACTGGGTGGCCACCATTTCCTGTATCAGAAGCACATGGTGAGAACAATGGATGGCGGCCATTTTAACTCACAGACACTGTTTGGACTTTTCAACACGGTGCCATCTTGCCAGTATTTGGTGCACAGAGACATCGTGCAGTGGTTTTGGACTATACAGCAGGGGACACATTATACAGTGATTGTTTTTCATTTAGCCTGTATATGTTCTGCAGAATCTGCATTAAACTGTATTTTCCAAAGTACTGAACGGATCTGGGTGAATTTTGGATATGTGGTTCACCCAGATCCCTCGGGTTCCAAGGATATACTTTTTATGGGGTTATTGCATGTTTTGGGGTCCCTGTGATGTATATTTTAGAAGTTATGAAGCTGTATGAATGTTTCTGGCCAGCAGATAATTGAGCTTTGTGTATTGTAGAAACTCAATTATCTAGCCTGGCCCAGAGGAGGAGTTTTGTGTTGCATAAATTTGGAGTTCTGTGTGCCAGTAAATCAGTCTTGTTCCAGCATTAAGCCTTGGCTCATGTTTGGGGGATTGGAGAAATACACTCTGGGGATTGCTATAATCACTATACTCCCCAGGGTATGATCACTAAGTTCTGCTAAGAGCTTGTTCCTGTTCCTGCTCTCTGGGAAAAGAGAGGTTCACCCACTGGAAGCTGGATCCTGGCCTTGGGTCCAGGGTGGTTGGAGACAGCAGAGACCCCGGCGCAGTTGCATCGCTGGAAGTGGGGTCTGCAGTGGTGATGGTGTCAGTTGGAGTGCTTGAAATCCTCAGCGAGCACTAGGAGCATCGATTGGCGGAGGTACTCAGTCGGAGTGCCAGCGTTCCGTCACAATCAGGATACCATAACAGGAACCAAACAGCAGAACCAGAGTCAATGAACTGGGCAGTGTCTTATACCTGGCTAATCAGTGATAATTTACAGCTGGACCATGATTGACAGGAGCAGTCACGAGTTAAGTCCAGCCCCCAGTGATGGAGACATGGAAAGGATATGCTTCAGGCTCATAGGCATGAACACAGGTTTAGAACCCAGCTCCCAGGTTCAAATCCCCTGTTGGGCACTTCTGGGGCGACCTCGTTTGGCCGTCTGGATGTCATGGTGAGAACCATGACACTGACACTTTACAGAGGGTGAGTACACACACTGACACTATACAGAGAGGGACGTACACTGACACTATACAGAGAGGGACGTACATACACTGACACTATACAGAGAGGGACGTACATACACTGACACTATACAGAGAGGGACGTACACACACTGACACTATACAGAGAGGGACGTACACACACTGACACTATACAGAGAGGGACGTACATACACTGACACTATACAGAGAGGGACGTACATACACTGACACTATACATTGAGGGACGTACACACACTGACACTATACAGAGAGGGACGTACACACACTGACACTATACAGAGAGGGACGTACACACACTGACACTATACAGAGAGGGACGTACATACACTGACACTATACAGAGAGGGACGTACATACACTGACACTATACATTGAGGGACGTACACTGACACTATACAAAGAGGGACGTACACACACTGACACTATACAGAGGGGACGTACACACCATACAGAGAGGGATGTACATACACTGACACCATATACAGAGAGGGACGACACGACCGACACCATACAGAGGACGACACCGACACCATACAAAGAGGGACGACACCGACACCATACAGAGAGGGACGACACCGACACCATACAGAGAGGGACGAGACCGACACCATACAGAGGGATGTACACCGACACCATGAGGTGGACGCACACTGACACCATACAGAGAGGGATGTACATGAATTCATACAGAGAGGGACGACACACACACCGACACTATACAGAGAGGGACCCACACCGACACCATACAGAGAGGACCCACACCGACACTATACAGAGAGGGACGACACCGACACTATACAGAGAGGGACTTACACCCACCGCATGACTATACAGAGAGGGACGTACACTGACACTATACAGAGAGGGACTTACACTCACTGACACTATACAGAGAGGGACGTACATACACTGACACTATACAGAGAGGGACGTACATACACTGACACTATACAGAGAGGGACGTACACTGACACTATACAAAGAGGGACGTACACTGACACTATACAGAGAGGGACGTACACTGACACTATACAGAGAGGGACGTACACTGACACTATACAGAGAGGGACGTACACTGACACTATACAGAGAGGGACGTATACTGACACTATACAGAGAGGGACGTACACTGACACTATACAGAGAGGGATGTACACTGACACTATACAGACACCAATGCCACATAGAGTCATGGATATATATTATATATATATATATATAGACATTGACACTTCACCCACAATTAACTTTGAGTTCTGAGTAGATGAGTAAACGGTGACTAGATATTTCATTGTGCAGAGGTAGTCTAATATAACTGCATGTTACAGTACAAAGTACACAAAGTGTTTTTACATACGTTCCAGTATAGAGTGCTGATTACACGTTACTATACACAGAGAGAGAGTGCTGATTACACGTTACTATACACACAGATATAGAGTGCTGATTACACGTTACTATACACACAGAGAGAGAGTGCTGATTACACGTTACTATACACACAGAGAGAGAGTGCTGATTACACATGTTACTATACACAGAGAGAGTGCTGATTACACATGTTACTATACACAGAGAGAGTGTGCTGATTACACATGTTACTATACACAGAGAGAGAGAGTGCTGATTACACATGTTACTATACACAGAGAGAGTGTGCTGATTACACATGTTACTATACACAGAGAGAGAGAGTGCTGATTACACATGTTACTGTACACAGAGAGAGTGTGCTGATTACACATGTTACTATACACAGAGAGAGTGCTGATTACACATGTTACTATACACAGAGAGAGTGTGCTGATTACACATGTTACTATACACAGAGAGAGAGAGTGCTGATTACACATGTTACTATACACACACAGAGAGTGCTGATTAGACGTTACTATACACACAGATATAGAGTGCTGATTACACATGTTACTGTACACAGAGAGAGAGTGTTAATTACACATGTTACTATACACAGAGAGAGTGCTGATTACACATGTTACTATACACAGAGAGAGAGTGCTGATTACACATGTTACTGTACACAGAGAGAGTGTGCTGATTACACATGTTACTATACACAGAGAGAGAGAGTGCTGATTACACATGTTACAATACAGAGAGAGTGCTGATTACACATGTTACTATACACAGAGAGAGAGTGCTGATTACACATGTTACTATACACAGAGAGAGAGTAGAGTGCTGATTACACATGTTACTGTACACAGAGAGAGAGGTTGATTACACATGTTACTATACACAGAGAGAGAGTGCTGATTAAGGAACATGTTACAATACAGAGAGAGTGCTGATTACACATGTTACTGTACACAGAGAGAGTGTGCTGATTACACATGTTACTATACACAGAGAGAGAGTGCTGATTACACATGTTACTATACACAGAGAGAGAGTGCTGATTACACATGTTACTATACACAGAGAGAGAGTGCTGATTACACATGTTACTATACACAGAGAGAGAGTGCTGATTACACATGTTACTATACACAGAGAGAGAGTGCTGATTACACATGTTACTATACACAGAGAGAGAGTGCTAATTACACATGTTACTATACACAGAGAGAGTGCTGATTACACATGTTACTATACACAGAGAGAGAGTGCTGATTACACATGTTACTGTACACAGAGAGAGTGTGCTGATTACACATGTTACTGTTCTAGATGATTTACTGCAAACCAATTAGTTTGAATGACTATCTGTTCCTGTCCAAATTAAAGATAATAAAGTTGCGTGCACGCAGAAGTAAATTCACACTGAGACACAAGGTTCAGGGTAATGAAAGAACTTCAGAGAAGTTTAATGGCTTCTGACAGAAAAATGGGTGCGCAGACCCTTATAAAGGCATTATTACATCATTGAAGAAAATCAAGATATAGACAAATAGACATTGTTAATTGGCTTAGGTGCTAAGATGTTAGTAAAATGCCCTCCCCATTCTTAGGTCACTATCTACGTAATTTCTTAACTCCTACAGGTTTTAGCGCCATCTTGCTAAAATGAGGAGCTCACTCGACGGGAGGGGCCTTTTGGCAGCTATCCATTTGGAGCGTAGCTGGCACTTGTTAGTTTCTCAAGGTTAAGTTTCAAGGATTTTAGTAAATACACATTTTATCAAAGCTATTTCTTGCTGACATGCAAATTCTATGTTCTATAGACAAAGCTTCCTTGTAAAACTATGGGGGCCTCTTAGAGGTATAACAAGAGGATTTAAAGGGGCCTTACAGATTTATAGAGGCCTAATAATTCTACAACAGTCCCCCCTAAAATGTTATTTGCTAAAAGACAAAACTTTATTTGTTAGTATCAGAAGAAGTATTAGCCCAAAGACACAGAAACCCCATGACCACTGACTTAGTGTTAATGCAAAGTGCAAGTCTATCCCTCTCTTGACCCTAACAGGCTGCAGCACATCCGTCAGTACGGTTCAGGAACACTCTTCACTCCGCTGGTAACCCATAGTGGGTTATCCACTACTTCTCCGTACGGCAGTCTACCCATAAAGACGGACGCTGTCCCTGTACTGTCCCTTCCTAGACTTTCTGCACTTCATCAGTATAAGGGAGAGTTTGTAGTGGAATACAGGGTGAGATGAGGTCTTGATCATCGATTGTCAGATGAGTGAAGGTTGGTGTTGCTTGGTCTACAGTTTTCTGCAGGAATTTCCTTAGGCATGGGAGGACACAACAAATGAGAAGAGTGAGAATAAAAAGAAAAATTAGTAAGGCAATACCAATCTGGACTAAAGCTCTCTGCCAACCAGTCATCCAACCAAACCATTTTTCCCAGGGATCAGTAACTCCAGAGTGTCTCTTTAACTCTTCTGAGAGTCTGTTTAATTTAGCTATGGCCAGAGTGACTTTACCATTAGGACCTGTGTTTTCTGGAATGTAAGTGCAACAAGTCATAGTGTCGGGAAGTATTTTACAGACCCCCCTTTTTCGGCTAAGATCATGTCTAAGGCCAGTCTGTTCTCGAAGGTCATTTGGGATGTGGCCTGTAATTGCTCGGCCAAGCCCTGGAGGGCATCCCTGGTGTAGTTCACGAAGCGCTGTTGGTTGTAATAGATATAATTAATCCAATTAAGGTTTTTGTTGGCAGTGACTATGGTAAAAAGTGATTCAAAACCTACAGCTACTTCATCTCTAGCTTTAAATTCATTAGGCACCCCCCTAGGTACCCCAATGGCATCTATGTAAATGTGGGGGTCAAAACTGCCTTTTACTGGGGTTTCGCGCCTCACTCTGGCTGGTGTATGTGGAGGGTCGTATGTGTCATGATGATTATCAGAAATAATATGAATGGCCATGATAACTTTGGCTAGGGTACACTCACCCCACCACTCAGTTTCCAGCCTAGATCTTAACTGTAGATCCCCACATAACCAGTAAATATCCCCCAATGACCTGGTATGGTGTTGCAACAGGCGTATAGGAACAGTTCTGTAAGTGGCGCAATAACCTTTAGAAAAGTTACCCATGAATTTACCAATCCCGTCATACATGGCATAACAAGTGTAATTACCTCTATAGACTGTGATTCCATCTGGTGGCTTAACATTTTCAACTAAGAGAGGGTATTCTGCCGTCCATGCCATGCAGAGGGACCTATTAAAGTCATATTGGTAGGCAAAAGGCTTAAGAAGCAATCTTCTATCTCTAAAGGGAGAGTTAGGGGGACAGTGCCAAGGTGGGGTCGGGCACCGCCACATACATAACATGCTGTTTTATTATGTTTGTTGGCATTATACCTCATCCATTCTAACCACAAATTAATGTCATTGAATCCAGTTTCAGCAGCCATGGTATCTTCAAAAGTGGGGTTAGCGATGGCCATCATATCTTTAAAGGACTGGATATGTGGTTTTAGCGGATTTGGGACCATATGATCAGCCCCTTGCCACTCTGGAGAGTGGTACATATCTCTGAGGTAGAAATGACCTAATTTGTTGTAGGAACCTTTCTTACAATACATTCCCATTACATATCGGTCTGCATCCTCGGGGCCAGGATGTTCAATATTTAACATTAATTTCATAGGGGTACTTCCTCCAGGCTTTCTTAAAGTCATTCTTTGAAGGAGGGATCTACCCTGATTGTCTATCTTAGATAAAGCACTTTTGGGTTTGTAACCCCAGGCAGGCCCAGTATTCCATCCCGCAGCCCCCCAGTAGTTACAGTCACAACCCCATTGTTCATCTACTACACAAACGTAAGGGTCTTTTGCTTGTGGTATATCTTTATAAATGGCTTGAATCTGTGACTTAGGGAATGGGCACTCTACAATATCACAGTAATCAAAAGTGAATGTAGTCACATGGGTACATGATGAATTATACCAGAAAGTGTACCCACTAGCATCTTTGGTGATGGCCACCTGCTGGGCTTTAAGGAGGCCAACTAAGGAGATAATGTACCAGAGGCACATGGTTGCATAGAGTTAGCTTCCTCTGGGGCAGGTGTCTTCTTGCAGTGGGAAGCGTGGATCCAGTTAGGCCTTCCGGCCAATTTGACAGAGGTAGGGGAGATCAGGAGAACTTGTAACGGTCCGTCAAATCTTGGTTCCAGGGTATGTTTTCGCACAAATTTCTTGACCAGAACCCAGTCACCGGGGAGCAGACTGTGGTTGCCTGTGTCAGAATCAGGATCTGGAATTTTAGAGAAAACTTGGGCATGGATTTTGTTCAAAGCATTTGCGAGTTCAGTTACATAATCTACTAAAACATCAGTTTGAAGTTGTAGTTGTTGGGGAAAATAGCAACCTAGCCTAGGTGCAGTCCCAAATAGAATCTCGTATGGGGACAATGAGGTAGTATTTTTGTACAAGAGAATTCATTAGATCTTTTGATAAATGTGCAGGTCTGTGTGCCCATTGTACGACTGCTGGGTACAAATTCTTAGGGAGGCAGAAATTGAGGTTGTTGGAGTACACTCCATCCTTCAGAACTGCCCCTTTCTGTTTCCACTTCTGTATTTCTTCAGGGGCAACTGTAGCCTATTGTTCCAGCAGGATTTTCAGGTCAGTTGGAAGAGTCTGCAGAGTAAATATGGGAGTTTCTTCATTTCCGGACACTCTTCTTTCCACTTCCTGTGGTTCTTTTGCAGCTTGCTTTGCAGCCTGATCAGCTAGATGGTTGCCCCTTGCTTCATCTGAGTCCAACTTCCCATGTGCTTTTATCTTCAAAATAGCCACTTCTTCTGGGAGTAGGAGGGCGTCCATCAGCTCCTTGATCGCGGAACGGTGCTTGATTGGTGTACCGGTGGTGGTAAGAAATCCTCTTGTTTTCCAAATTAATCCGAAGTCGTGAGCCACGCCCAGTGCATATCTTGAATCCGTGTAGATATTGGCGCGCTTTCCTTCAGAGATCTTGCATGCTGAAGTCAGGGCTTGCAATTCAGCTTCTTGTGCAGACATAGTTGATGGTAAAGATGATGATTTGATAATTTCATCTGTTGTGGTTACGGCATATCCTGTATGGTATCTTCCTTCTTCATCAGCATATCTTGAGCCGTCCACAAACAGGGTGAGATCGGGATCTACCAATGGGTCTTCATGTACAGTTGGTAGATGTGTTGTTTCCATTTTCATCTGTTCAAAACAGTCATGAGGTGTATCTGGGTCGTATTCATTCACTATGGTTAAATCTTGGAACTTATTTTCCAGGAAATGACGTGGCCATGCTTTTAGGGTCATTTGTTGGATATTTGACAACACCATTTTCCTGTAGCTGTGATTCGTCCATAGTGGCCCATGCTTTTGCCATAGGCCCAAGATCATTCCATGATATTGTTTTCAACTTGGTCACAGGGACATGTGGAATGGCAGTATCCCAATGACGGTACAAATGCTTGAGTTCCGGAGGTAGATGAATCAAGACCATACTGTTGCCTTCAGAATCACAGTAGAAGTCTTGTGCAGTGAGTTTTACTTCAACCAGCTTATAGAGTTCATCTTCATAGCAGGGTTCAGGAGTGATGTTTGGTTTGTACCACATGGTACAGAAGGCATGTCTTGCTCCGTCATGAAGGAGTGCTTGTCCATCATGAAAGGATAGGTTGGGATGCATTTCCTTTTTGATGGTGCCAGTGAGAAGAAAAACATAAGTTTCGTCCATGATGAATCCGTAGTATACACCCCCCTCAGGGAGTGGCAGAAGAGTGGACGGATTGAGAACTTGACATCTTTGGAGGGTAATGCTGTCAGGCAACAAAAGATGACATTGAAGGCGAAGATGCCTAGCAGGAGTAACATGCTTAAGTTGGACCTGGTTGACTATGGCAGAAATGTCATGGGGGGCCAAGACAACCAGGGGGTGGCTAAGGACAAGATCTCCAGTTCTTTCAATGAGCTCTCTGGCAGCAAAGACGGCCCGAAGGCAAGAGGGACGTCCTCTGGCCACAATATCCAGTTGGCAGGAGAAAAATCCAATAGGCCCTTGGCGGCCTCCAGGACCATGGGCCTGAGTGAGTACTCCTGTTGCATGGCCTTGTCTTTCAGAAACAAACAATGTGAAGGGTTTGGTATAGTCTGGTAGGCCAAGAGCAGGAGCAGAAGCAATAGCACGTTTGAGAGAACAGAAGTTGTCAAGGGCTTCTGTGGACAAGCATAATGGGCCTGACTTGAGAGCATCATAAAGAGGTTGCATAAGGGGCGAGGCTTCTGGGATCCATGCTCGGCAATAGGAAATGAGGCCTAGGAAGGCGTGTAGTGACTTTGAGATCCTTGGAGGTGGAATGTCCAGTACCGCTCTAACTCGGTCACGGGTAAGATGTCTGGTTCCCTGAGACAGACAATGGCCAAGGAAAATAACAGTAGGTTGGCAGAATTGCAGCTTGAGACGTGAAGCTTTACATCCTTGTTCTGCTAGGTAGCAAAGAAGATTAATTGAGCATTGTTCTGTTGTGGGTATATCATCTCCACAAAGCAGCAAATCATCCACATATTGAAGCAGGACGACCTCAGGATGGTCAGATTGCCATGGATCAAGGATAGAGCACATGGCCTTCGCAAATTGACTTGGTGAATTTTGTGCCCCTTGGGGCATGACAGTCCATGTGTACTGTTGTTTGTCATGTGTGAAAGCAAACAGATATTGGCAAGTTGGATCCAGGGGAACACTGAAGAGGCATTGGCTAGATCAATGACAGTGAAGTACTTGGCAGAGGGTGGAACGCCAGAAAGGAGAGTGTGTGGGTTGGGCACTATTGGAGTGTCCAAAACTGTGGCTTCATTTACCGCTCTGAGGTCTTGGACCAATCTGTACTTTTCTGGTTCACCTTTTGGAGTCTTTTTCTTTACTGGAAATAATGGAGTATTGCATGGTGATTCACATTTGACAAGAGCACCCTTCTCCAGGAGTGCTTGAATTTGAATTGTAATGGCTGCAGCTTGAGCTGGTTTCAAAGGATACCGTGATTTTCGTGGCAATTTTACGCCTGGGATGAGCTTTACCACCACAGGCGGGACCTTTAGATGGCCTATGTCCTCTGGGCCTGTGGACCACAGCTTCTTGGGAACATCAGTCTTTAGTGAATCAGGGAAATTAGTCCTTAGGTCTTTTGCATCCCCATGAGGCTCTTCTAGATGTAGCATCAGGGGTAAGGAGCACAAAGCTGAGGTGTCTGAGACAGATAGAGGGGTGGATAGTTCCACTTGTCCATCTGGGGTAAAGGTGATGGATGCCTGCAGGCGTGAAAGAACATCAGCTCCTAACAGGTTAATGGGGCATGTGGAAGATACCACAAAGCGAGCAAGCAAGTTGTGGCAGTTACCAACCCGCAGTGGGGTGGACAGGGGACTTTGCCTTGGAAGGCCGTCCACCCCAACACAGGAGACATCAATATTGGAAAGAAATTAGGTATCAGGCAGGTCTTGTTCTCTCAGAACACTTCGGGCTGCACCTGTGTCAACTAGGAAAGTGGTGGGCTGGCCCTCAATGGGTAAAATTACAGTAGCTAGAGGCCCCCCTTGTTCCCCTGAAGACACTGCCATGGCAGGGGCTTTAAGCATCAGCGGGTTTGCTCTCCTCAGTATGGGCTGTGTTACTGACTCAAACCCCTTTTGTATGTCATTAGCCATAGCTTTTTGCAGTCTGAACATGTCTATCATTATAAATAATGGTTAATAGTAAGTTAAGTAAAGTTCCTATATGTCTTTGGATAAAACATTAACTATTGCGTTACTATCATTTATATCAATTAGACTATAACAATTATACCACCCTGTAACTAAAATGAATAACCAGTAGTGGCTGGGTTAATAAACATGTCACAAACCCTTCTAATGCTAAACCATCATTTAAAGTAAAGGATGTTACTGTAAACATAAGATCTGTAACTAGCAAGATTCGATTAAGTAAAGATACAATGTTTAAAATAACTTGCATTATTTAGCTATTTCCCTTGTTGCAAGATTAATCTGGATAATCAGCTGTTATGCTCTTATATTCGTGTCCAACAGATTTCATATGTAGGTCACACCACATTTGCAAATTACATTTTAGCAACCTTCTTTTTTTTTTTTTTTATCACGGACAAATTTCTGATACAGGGAAACAAATGGCATGATTGTTTTAGTAATTATAATGTTTCAGTTCATAATATGTAGAGTGTAAGGAAAACCACATGTCTCTAATAGGGGTAGGCCTCATGATGGAGGCAGCCATGACAGGGGCGGGGAAGGAAATGACAGCAAGGGAGGAAGTGAGAGGGGTGACGTCCATGATATGTGTGGGAAAGGAAGACAGGAGGTGTGGGCATGGTAAGGGCGGAAGTGACGTTACTTTAGAAGCAACC
>OW240912.1:8513584-8529338 GCA_933207985.1 Pelobates cultripes
CACATTAAAGGCTCTTCCCAGACGAAATAGACCGGATACACTCCTCGATATTATGGGCAGAACACAACTTAAGAACTTTTTAACTAGGTCGGTCATCCCCTTTTGGCATCTAAGGGGTATTACTCCCTTTGAAAACCTATGTGGCCCAAAGAGCTATCCAAAATGCCCCCTATCAAAAATATACCACATTCTTCAAGCAGCTGAAGTCGAGCATATACCGCCTACATTCCAACAGAAATGGATGAGAGACCTCCATATACATATGTCGGACAGGGACTGGACAGACATTATGGAAACAGGGCCAGTAAAGAGACCTTTTACAAAAGAGTCACTAGATGGTACAGAACTCCAGCTATACTCCACACATTCTGGCCCTCCATCAGTGACACATGCTGGAGATGCTCTGGGGGTCAGGGAGACATGGAACACATCTGGTGGAGTTGCCCGGGCATAAAAACATACTGGCAGTACATATTGAATGATATAGCGGAAATTCTCACACTGCGAACCCGTTTGACCCCATTCAAGGAGCCACACAAACAGCAACTCCTACAAATACTACTTGGGGAAGCCAATGCACTCGTGCCGACACACTGGCGAAGACCCCGCGTGCCATCTAGGGAACAATGGGTACGGCGGGTTGAATGTGCGAGAGAAATGGAAGAAATACACTGGTCAGTATTAGGGAGACGGTACAAATACCTTAAAACATGGGAGCCCTGGATTGAGTTTTGGAGAAGCCCCCCAGGGATGGCCTTACCCACACCCCTCAATCATCCCTACGTAGACCGGGACTGTCAAAAAATCGGACCATAGGAGAACCCACAAGAACCGAATTAAGCGTAACCAGGCAGGACAAATATCCCCTCCCACCCTTCCCTTTCTACCCTTCCACCCCTCCAGATTTACTCCCCTAAAGGTCATCCACGCCATCTTAATACATCCTCTAAATGGAAACGAGCTAAACTGTGGGCACCTTGCACTCTAGAACCATATCCGGTACGCCGAAACTTCACAATGAAGGTCGCTCACGCAGCCAAATTAGGCGAACAGATTTATGAATGGTATTTAACTATGTGCAATTGTATTACAATACCCTACTATGTTACATCTAAACAATCTCTCTTCTCTTTTGTACCCCATAACCTTTGTGCTTCTGAAAATAAAGAAAAATATATATATATATATAAAAAAAAAAGAACTGGTGATCAAGAGCATAACGTAACAGTTAGCGTTTTCTTCTTCTATACGAGTATGGGGGCATTGCGGTCAGAGTGTTCTTAAACACATTTGGTACATAACAATTCAACGAAAAGTATGTTAAAAGTACATTCCACAAATAATGAATTGCAGTTTAGCTAAAAGTTCTAAAACTATATCATTGGAAATATATATGTTTCAGTAAGTAATCCATCACCACTCCCCTCTTTTTGTTCAAAGGCTGAGGGAAGTTATCCAGGGTATTTCGGGCCCCGCTACGCGAGGCTGTAGGACTTTAGTTAGAACTTCACCACGGTTCCCCTGGATTGCCTCAGTCCATTAACATAATGAAACCTTTTTGAAGGCAGGAAACAGGGAAAAGATATCTGGGATGGTTGGATGTGAAGGAAGATATTATGAAAGTATCAGCGATATCAAACAGGTTTTCTAGTATTCTTAGTGATTTCAGAAACAAAGCAAAATAAAAATAATCACAATAGTGACGCTCAATATTTTCTTTCCCAATAGAAACGATCAGGTACGCAACACGAAGGTCCAATCCCATTCCTCAAAGAATCCTCAGTCTTGGGTTAGGTCAAATGCTATCTTTCTTAAGTCAGCTATGGGTCATAGCATGGTCAGACAGGGCATTCCCTCGAATGCCTCACAACAATGCTCATGTTTTAGCAAGAGATAGTCTGTGGCAGCTCTATTTTGTAATATGGCACATCTGTTACTCTATACATCCAATAGCAGTTCCTCAATAGCCTGATAGGTAGTATTAAGAAAGTTTGCCAAGGCACAAGTAACTGAATTAATCACACATACATTATAAACTGCCAGGGACTCCCAACAGGGATGCACTTAAAGCAATGACCTCAGCGTTGGATAGTAATGGAAGGTCTGAGATACACTGAGGGTTTAGTGGTGTTGTCTTCCATCGCCTTGCTTTAGGGTCTGTCATCTTATCCTTAATGAGGTCATTAAGATAATCATTAATTGTCAGCTAAAACACAAGTTTTGTTCCACTACATTCCTCTTAAGTTTCCATACTTATGCAAGGGCATGTGAAGAGTAGTTAAAAAAAAAAAGGATTGGTTATATATATATTTTTTTAATCAGTGGGCCTATTCTATGGGCATGGGCCTGGAGCTGCAGCTCCATCAGTCCCTATGTTAATACGGTCCTGCAGGGAGTGACACCCTACGAACCACAGGTAAGAAAGAAAACTGTTATAAGATGGTTAGAGTATTCACATCTGGGGGAGAGAGTGGTTATAGTGATCATTTAATGCTACGTATATTACATATAATCACTATATATATATATATATCTACACACACAATATTAGATGCATCATATATCTCTGTACTGTAATATCAATAATGTATGCAATGTCTTTCAGGTTTGTTTCCAGTGAATTCTGCCGTTATTGTGTCACATGTTGCTGGGGACACGTTGACCATGAGCTGCTCACACGCAATAAAACCAGAAGATATAAAGCAAATCATCTGGAAAAAAGAAAATCACACTCACATTCTGCATCATTCATTTATAAATAATAATTCCATAAATGTGACACTTCCTCCAATATTTACAAATTTCACAGATTCTAGAATTTCCTTCTTGGAGCGCGGAATGCCGCTCAGTCTACAGATAACAGACTCTCATCGCACTGACTCCGGGAATTACACCTGTACGATAATCGCAAACACAGGAAAGAATATCACGACATGGGAGCTTTATGTATCAGGTACATATTACTGGATTTAATATCACAATACGGAGCTCCATGTATCAGTTACATTTTACTGGATTTAATATCACAATACGGAGCTCCATGTATCAGGTACATATTTAATTAATTTTTTGGGATATTTTTAGATTTAAAATCACAATATGGAGCTCCATGGTTTCGGGTACATTTTACTGGATTTAATAACACAATACAGAGCTCCATGTATCAGGTACATTTTACTGGATTGAAAATCACAATATGGAGCTCCATGTATCAGGTACATATTACAGGATTTAATATCACAATATGGAGCTCCATGTATCAGGTACATATTACAGGATTTAATATCACAAAATGGAGCTCCATGTATTGGGTGCATATTATTGGATTTAATATCACAAAATGGAGCTCCATGTGTCAGGTACATTTTACTGGATTGAATATCACAATATGGAGCTCCATGCATCGGGAGCATTTTACTGGATTTAATATCACAATACGGAGCTCCATGTATCAGGTAAATTTTACTGGATTTAATATCATAATATGGAGCTCCATGTATCAGGTACATTTTACTGGATTTAATATTACAATATGGAGCTCCATGTATCGAGTACATTTTACTGGATGCAATATCACAATATGGAGCTCCATGTATCGGGTACATTTTACTGGATTTAATATCTCAATACTGAGCTCCATGTATCAGGTACATTTTACTTGATTTAATATCACAATATGGAGCTCCATGTATCGGATACATTTTACTTACTGGATTTAATATCACAATACGGAGCTTTATGTATCAGGTACATTTTACTGGATTTAATATCACAATATGGAGCTCCATGTATCAGGTACATTTTACTGGATTTAATATCACAATACGGAGCTCCATGTTTCAGTTACATTTTACTGGATTTACTATCACAATACGGAGCTCCATATATCAGGTACATTTTACTGGATTTAATATCTCAATACTGAGCTCCATGTATCAGGTACATTTTACTTGATTTAATATCACAATATGGAGCTCCATGTATCGGGTACATTTTACTTACTGGATTTAATATCACAATATGGAGCTCCATGTATCGGGTACATTTTACTGGATTTAATATCACAATAGGAAGCTTTATGTATCAGGTACATTTTATTGGATTTAATATCACAATATGGAGCTCCATGTATCGGGTACATTTTACTTACTGGATTTAATATCACAATACGGAGCTCCATGTATCAGGTAAATTTTACTGGATTTAATATCACAATATGGAGCTCCATGTATCAGGTACATTTTACTGGATTTAATATTACAATATGGAGCTCCATGTATCGAGTACATTTTACTGGATGCAATATCACAAAATGGAGCTCCATGTATCAGGTACATTTTACTTGATTTAATATCACAATATGGAGCTCCATGTATCGGGTACATTTTACTTACTGGATTTAATATCACAATATGGAGCTCCATGTATCGGGTACATTTTACTGGATTTAATATCACAATACGGAGCTTTATGTATCAGGTACATTTTACTGGATTTAATATCACAATATGGAGCTCCATGTATCAGGTACATTTTACTGGATTTAATATCACAATACGGAGCTCCATGTTTCAGGTACATTTTACTGGATTTAATATCACAATACGGAGCTCCATATATCAGGTACATTTTACTGGATTTAATATCTCAATACTGAGCTCCATGTATCAGGTACATTTTACTGGATTTAATATCACAATACGGAGCTTTATGTATCAGGTACATTTTACTGGATTTAATATCACAATATGGAGCTCCATGTATCAGGTACATTTTACTGGATTTAATATCACAATACGGAGCTCCATATATCAGGTACATTTTACTGGATTTAATATCTCAATACTGAGCTCCATGTATCAGGTACATTTTACTTGATTTAATATCACAATATGGAGCTCCATGTATCGGGTACATTTTACTTACTGGATTTAATATCACAATATGGAGCTCCATGTATCGGGTACATTTTACTGGATTTAATATCACAATAGGAAGCTTTATGTATCAGGTACATTTTATTGGATTTAATATCACAATATGGAGCTCCATGTATCGGGTACATTTTACTTACTGGATTTAATATCACAATACGGAGCTCCATGTATCAGGTACATTTTACTGGATTTAATATCACAATATGGAGCTCCATGTATCGGGTACATTTTACTTCCTGGATTTAATATCACAATGTGGAGCTCCATGTATCAGGTACATTTTACTGGATTTAATATCACAATACGGAGGTCCATGTATCAGGTACATTTTACTGGATTTAATATCACAATACGGAGCTTTATGTATCAGGTACATTTTACTGGATTTAATATCACAATATGGAGCTCCATGTATCAGGTACATTTTACTGGATTTAATATCACAATACGGAGCTCCATGTTTCAGTTACATTTTACTGGATTTAATATCACAATACGGAGCTCCATATATCGGGTACATTTTACTGAATTTACTATCACAATATAGAGCTCCATGTATCGGGTAGATATTACTGGATTTAATATCTCAATACGGAGCTCCATATATTGGGTACATTTTATTGGATTTAATATCACAATATGGAGCTCCATGTATCAGGTACATTTTACTGGATTTAATATCACAATATGGAGCTCCATGTATCGGGTACATATTACTGGATTTAATATCACAATACGGAGCTCCTTGTATCAGGTGCATTTTACTGGATTTAATATCACAATATGGAGCTCCATGTATCAGGTACATTTTACTGGATTTACTATCACAATATGGAGCTCCATGTATCGGGTACATTTTACTGGATGCAATATCACAATTTGAGCTCCATGTATTGGGTACATATTACTGGATTTAATATCTCAATAAGGAGCTCCATATATCGGGTACATTTTACTGGATTTAATATCACAATATGGAGCTCCATGTATCAGGTACATTTTACTGGATTTAATATCACAATATGGAGCTCCATGTATCGGGTACATTTTACTGGATTTAATATCACAATATGGAGCTCCATGTATCGGGTACATTTTACTGGATTTAATATCACAATACGGAGCTCCATGTATCGGGTACATTTTACTGGATTTAATATCACAATATGGAGCTCCATGTGTTAGGTGCATTTTAATGGATTTAATATCACAATATGGAGCTCCATGTATCGGGTACATATTACAGGATTTAATTTCACAATATGGACCTCCATGTATCGGGTACATTTTACTGGATTTAATATCACAATATGATGGTTAGAGTATTTACATCTGGGGGAGAGAGTGGTTATAGTGATCATTTAATGCTACGTATATTACATATAATCACTATATATATATATATATATATATACACACACACACACACAATATTAGCTGTATCGGGTACATTTTACTGGATTTAATATCACAATACGGAGCTCCATGTATCAGTTACATTTTACTGGATTTAATATCACAATACAGAGCTCCATGTATCAGGAACATTTTACTAGATTTAATATCACAATATGGATCGCCATGTATCAGGTACATATTACTGAATGTAATATCACAATATGGAGCTCCATGTATCGGGTACATTTTACTGGATGTAATATCACAGTATGGAGCTCCATGTATCAGGTACATTTTACTGGATTTAATATCACAATACGGAGCTCCATGTATCAGTTACATTTTACTGGATTTAATATCACAATACAGAGCTCCATGTATCAGGAACATTTTACTAGATTTAATATCACAATATGGATTGCCATGTATCAGGTACATATTACTGAATGTAATATCACAATATGGAGCTCCATGTATCGGGTACATTTTACTGGATGTAATATCACAGTATGGAGCTCCATGTATCAGGTACATTTTACTGGATTTAATATCACAATACGGAGGTCCATGTATCAGTTACATTTTACTGGATTTAAAATCACAATATGGAGCTCCATGTATCTGTGGGGATATTTATGGGATGATAATGTTATACATTTGAGAATTGCCCACTATTTCAATTCTCTTAGATCTTAGAGATCGTTATCATTTAAGTGAAATGTATTCCATACAAATAAAATCACAATTTGTTATAAAAATATATATAATTTATTGTGACAAATAAAATAATAATAATAATATTAGGCAGCATGCATGATAATAATCAGTGAATAGTATAACATAAGTATGTAATACAATGGCAATATTAAAACAATCCAAAGGCTAACAGCATCAATTGTCAATTAACAAGATTTATGAGGTATTTCACAGACAGAGAAAGCAAAACTTCACACAGCACAGCGAAAAGTCGTAAAACCTTGGCTAACAGTTAGATCAACTGAGTAACCCTTTCAATGCTGGCTAGATTCTCCTAGGCATATAATATCCTATTCTCATGTAATTTTCAATTAAAATAACATTCAAACCAGTTCATTAATCATTTCCTGCAACCATCCAATAAGAATAATCTACCAGATTTTTACAAAAGCCGAATTTTAATTTGCCTAAAAAGATATCTTATCTTATTTTAGAGCAAATCAATACACCTGGATAAAAACAGCGGTATGCTATCACGTCACAATATCACATTAATATATAATTATTCTTAATTCCGCCTGCAGAATGGAATGTTTATAACTATATATTCTTTAGTTAACTAAGATTTGTAAATATTGAAATCTGACTGTGATTTATCCAGTTATATATCATGCTATTAGTAAATTTTAATTAATTTAAATTAATTAAATAAAACCAGCATAATTACCAGTTATGTAGATGTTCTCATCAGATGAGTAGGTAGTCCCAGGAACTTGAATGCGAGTATGATTGGTTGAATGGAGGTGTGTAAGTAATAGAGAAAAGTGATGTTGGTTAGAAAGTATCAGTAAAATTCTAAGTGTCAAGGAGTGTTTCTTGAGTTGTTTCCACGAGAGTTTGAGAATTGAGTCTTAGTCCCAGAGAGTGTCCTGACTATCTCTCTATGTCCGAATCCGAATGCCCAAACTAACCTCCTCTCTTCCCTTTGTCCTAACTTTTAAAGGGCCAGACTCTCTGTACGTCATTAGTTGATAACGCCAATAGGAAACTGAAGGTGTGGTCAACCTGCAGATCGCAAATTAGATTTTTGATCCATAGAGGGCATTACTGACTCTTCAGTAATTCCGCCTATAGCAGCTAAACAAGCTAGTAACCTGCTTAGAAAATGTAGTTATTGGACGGCAAGGAAATGGTTAATGATACCACGTGAATCAAGCATTCATCCAGGTTAGTTGTTCACCCTTCTGCGTCCGAATCCACACCTATAATCCTTAATTGAGATTTAGGATGACAAGCACGCAACTGGTTAATGTGAACCCACTTTTCAATAAAATAACCATCCTTAGGAATTTTTATCTTATACGCTACAGGGGAAATTTTGTCAATGATGACATATGGCCCTTTCCAAGAAGGTAAAAATGTATTTTCCTTAACTTGATTTCGTGCAAAGTTATACAGATAGACTTGATCTGTGATCTCATATTTTTTTTTGTGGTTTTTAAATCGTAATAGGTCTTAACCCCTGTTGCTGCTTTGGACAAAAGCACACGCATGCTGGAAATGCTTGCGCAAATCTTCGGTGTACTGATGCGTAGTGGCAGCATTGATCAAGTTATGATCCGAAGTACGATATAGTAAATGCTGTGGTAAAACCATCTTTCTTCCTGTCATCAATTCAAAAGGTGACAATTTGGTAGCAGTGCTAGGTGTAGCTCTAATCGCCATTAAAACTAGGGGCAATTTAATGTCCCAGTCTTTACCAGACTCTTTAACATATTTCTTCAGAATATTAACGATAGACTGGTTATATCGCTCTACCCCCCCGCTAGACGCAGCGCGGTATGCAATATGTAGCTTTCGTTTAACACCTAGAATTTTCCACATCTTAGCCATTACTTCACTGGTAAAGTGACTACCTCTGTCTGACTCAATTCTTTGAGGCAGACCGAACCTGGAAAAGACATGGTTAATCAACAAAGTGGCGCACACGGTACTCGTGTTCTCTTTACAAGGCAAACACTCTATCCACTTTGTGTACATACATGTAACGGATAACATGTATTTGTTACCTCTTGAAGATCTTGTTACAGGACCTATAAAGTAAATTTGAATATCAGACCAGGGTAATGACACCCCCCTCTTCTGAAGTGGTGCATGATGGGTTGGACCATGGTGTTGATATTGCGGACAAATCAAGCATCCCTGACAGTATGTCTTAACATCTCTTAACATGTGTGGCCAATATGCATAATCACGCAATATCTCATATGTGATCTTATCACCACGATGCCCAGATGTAGGTGCATCGTGTGCGTGTTGGAGCATTAACCCTCGGTATACAGTTGGGACTACCCATTGTTGTATACCATGTTTAGAAGTTCTGACCAGCAATCCATCCACGATACTAAATTGGACTTTATATCTCATCAAGATTCTTAAATCTTCATTATCTTTGCAATCCTCATCTGTGATGGAATTGGCAGTAGGGTCTTCTATATGTCTATAGAATATACCTATGACGGGATCGTTCTTTTGACTGGTAATCAGGTCCTCACCAGGAGCTTCTTGACTCCATTGCACAACGTTTAAGTCGGCATTATCTCTAGCCTGTCATCTAGTTATGGCGTCAACATGAATTGAACCCATGAGGTCGTCAGTGTTTAGAGTTTCACCATTGATGGCAGCTTGTTTTGCCAGTGAATCGGCTAAGTCATTACCGTCTTTGTCAATACCGTCTATTTTAGAATGACCTTTGGTTTTCTTCCAATATATGGTTAAACCATTTTCCTTAACCAATTCATCGATTTTACAAAACAATTTCACATGTTTAACAGGTTTGTTATTGCTTTTCAGCATTTGGATATGTTTCCAGCTAGGCAGATATTCGACAAAACTGTTGTGAACATAGTTGGAATCAGTTATGATAATGAATTCTTTGATACCATATTCTATTGCCATTTGAATAGTCTTATATACTGCACAGAGTTCGTCTATCTGACTGCTTTTGGAACCAATATTGTATCCTATAGATACATTGGGATAATCACCTGTCCAGGCGATTCCGATACCTACAACTAACTTCCGTTCAGCACCAGCAGCGTGGTGATATGAACAACCATCAATGTATACCCACGGTAGTGGTCGACAGTATTCCTCGTCATAAACTTTATAAGGGGATAGCAATTGCTTTTCTAGGAAGTCATCTCCGGTGTCATTATCATCCAGAGATGGAGCAGTACAGTCATGTAATTCTGCTTAACCTTGGGCAACTGGGCTTCTTATTATGTTCATAACGGACTTCTAACGGCCATCCCTGTAAGGATAGAGTCCATGCAGTAATCCGACTGTTAGAGAGATTACTGTCTCTTATTCTTTAGCTACGATAGCTTTCTCTGATAGCTACGAAAATTTTGTAGTGCCCAGACAGTCGACAATAACGCCGTCTCACACGTGTTGAATTTATCTTCAACAGGTGACAAAGTCTTGCTAGCATATGCAATAACTTTGTTTAAACTGTCCTGCTTCTGATACAGAACAGCACTTATGCTTAAATCGGTATATCCTGTCTCCAGATAGAAGGGTTAACCCCCCTCTTGGTATGCTAAACAGGGTGCCTGAGTGAGCTTCCTCCTCAGTTCACTTACCGCTTGGTCCTGAGGCTCCCCCCAGGTCCAGGTAGTTTCCTCTTTAAGCAGGTGTAAGAGTGGTTTCGTTATTTCTGCATAGTTATCTATAAACTTACTGGAGTAGTTAGTCATACCAAGGAACGATCTTAATTCCCTGATGTTTGAAGGTGTTTTAGCCTTAATTACAGCTTCAACCTTCTTCCTCTGGGGATTTAATCCTTCAGAAGTTACCTCATGTCCGAGGAAATTGACATGGGTGCGACACCATTGCGCCTTTTGTAAAGACAGTTTAATCCCTGCCTCTCTTAACTGAGTGAGAACATGTCTAATCTCTATGATATGCTTATCAAAGGAAGTGCTTTTCAGCAAGACATCGTCGACATATGATAACGTTCCTCTCTCGAGTGCGTCAGGAATAGCTTTATGCATGAACACAGCGAATTCATGACCAGAGTTTATGTAACCGAAGGGCATACGGGTCCAGGTATACTGCTGCTTTTCAAATGTGAAGGCCAATTTTTATTGTTCTTCATCATGGACTGGTACAGTCCAATATCCCTGCGCACAGTCAATGGCAGTGAATATTTTGGATCCCTGCATTTGTACCAAACATTGGTCTATATATGGCACTGGCCAACCAGACATATAGACACATTTATTTAGCTGTCGTAAGTCAGTGCATAAACGCCATTGTCCATTAGGTTTCAGAATTCCCAAGATCGGATTATTATACGAACTGTGCACTGGACGTATAATGCCCCTTTCCTTTAAATTCTGAATGATGTCTTGTAGACCATCATATGACGCTAATGGGAGTCTATATTGTTTGATAAATACAGGTGGTAAATTTGGATCAGTTTGTATTCTGGCTACGTGGAGGTTAGTTAACCCACAGTCATAGGAATCTTTGGCAAAAATATATTGGAATTCCATTAAGATTTCCTTTAGCTGTTGCCGCTCAGCATCGTTGGAGCAACCGTCAGCTAAAGATATTTGCTCTTCTAGCCTTTCCTGAAATCCTGGAAAAATTTCAGGCTGGCCTATCTCATAAGCTTCTTCAAGCCTAGAAGTTAGGTCAGTTCGGTGTTGACTTACCTTTTTGTTGTCGTGACACTCTTGTGATTCCTGCTCACTGAGCGGATGATCGAAGGTGATTGATGCTTCTTCGATTTTATACGAGCCTTCTTTGAAGTTGAAGGGATACACAGATAGGATAGTAAATAATCCTTCTGGGGAGGAATGGAATATTTGATCAACAATTTCGTCCTCAGTTAAGTATTCTTCAGGGATGAGGCCTATAATTTGGTTTTGGAAACCAAATGTATAGTACTCAGCATCCAATGCTAGACCTAATGATGTTCCTTTTGGTAAAGTAACACTATTCGGTGTAACATTGTTGACCGTGATATAAGTGGGATTCTTACCAATACTTACCATTGGCGTATGTGTTACCACCATCCCTAATTGTTGTATCCTGTTGGATAAACAGATTAGGGCATCAGAGTTTTCTAATCTCTGACCCTCCTTGACCTGTATGGGTAAAAGAAAGTTACTTGTCCCCTGTGGAATGGTTATGTCATCAGGAACTTGGATACTTACCGCATATGGGAGTATTTGTCCTGATTTCAGGGCGTTTTCCTCGTGTAGGTATCCACAAGGATTACCTTTTAACCTTGTCCACAAGTTGGAATTAATCAGGTCAAGGTGTATGGCAAAGCGATGTATGACATCATTGCCAACGTAAACCTGATAGCGAGGTTCGTCTATCACTAGGAATAAATGTTTAACTGTCTTATTTCCGATGGAAATAGATAGTAAACATTTTGCTATCACATTGTGACTCTCTGATTCGCCATCCAGGTTCTGGATCCACCTGTCATGTGGGGAAGCGTACCTGATCATTTTAGGATTAGCGATCTGCTTTAACAGACTTCTGCTAATATAGCTGTTCTCACTCTTTAAGTCCAGCTTTGCATTCCTACTTCTTCCTAAGTCATTTATTTGAATAGGAAAGAATAAGTTGTTATTAACCCTTTCAATTCTGGCAAGGAATTGAGCATGACCTGCCAGATCTACAGATTCAACATAGTCCCTGTGGAGAGAAATGGTTAAAACATCACCTTCCAGAGAGACATTCTGGATCCTCTCTGGAGCAATTCTTACGGAATGCTCATCTACAGGTGCGATTGCATCATTCACCTGTAGGATAGTCACGTCAGGTGACTGACTATTTCTAAAATGTACCTCAATTGAGTCAGGTCTTTCTTCTATCACATGGCAGTTAGGATCAGATTGAACATGTGATTTCTCATAGGTTATAGGAACCTTAGCTTGTGACCATACAATTCCATTTACACAGTCAATAATCGTGTTAAGTCTTCTAAGTATGTCTATACCCAGAATCAGTCGGTCATAGGGGAGATCTACCACTATCACCGGGTGTCTAAAGGTTTTGTTACCTATTTTAAACTTTAACCAGGTATTGCCAATAACATGAAGGGCATTTCCTCCTACACTCAACAGAGCATTGGGGAAACCTCTTAGCTTCGGCTTATCCGTTGCTAAGTCCATTACCTGCTGGAAGTAGGTATTGGATAAGATAGTGGCTTGTGAACCAGTATCTATTAACCCTTTAAAAGGCTGGGGTAGCGAATCCTGTATTTCTACAGACATGTAGTACCTTCCTTCATGTTCTTCTAATTCACATAAGAAGTTAGAATGTGTCAACATATCACTCGTTTTCCATACATTACCGGTCACAGCAGTAGTTTCTACCTGTACTGAGGAATGCTCAGTCTTACCCACAGGCCCATCCTTTTTAGGAATAACTTGAACTATCAAGCGGGAACTAGTGGTCGGCATCTCATCAGTTAACCCTTTCAGGTCTGGATCTTGGAAACTAGTGGCTGCTGGGGCTCTTTTAGCCTTTTTGCTGAAATGAAAAAGCAGAGGTACACGTTGCGCCTCCTTCACCCGGAAGTGAAGTGACAGGGTAGGCAATAGGTTTCCTAAAACAATTATTGTTTGTTTGACTGTTAGTACCTGGAAAGGAAACAGGGTTAGGTATTGCATCTACTGACAACCTAGCCTGTTTAGTCACAGTGGCTATTATTGCTGTGGCACCTGTTGTTGCTGCTGCAGTTGCACAGGTGGCTCTGCAATTGGAGCTGTCCCTAAAAAAGGATTTCTGGCAAAGACTTGGTTAATCTTTGTCATTCCCTCCATTAATTTGCCCATCTGGTCTGTCAATTGACCAACCTGACGACGCAAATTATTTCCCCCATTGCCGTTTTGTCTTTGTCCATTAGAATTAAGCTGGGATGGCTGAGACTGTTGGGAGTTACTGGAAGCAGATTGGTTGTTTCTGTTTCCATATCTCCTATTTCCCTGAGGATTCCTTCTCCATTGGGAATTGCCTTGGTTCTTATTAACCCAGGGGCATTTATTCCCATTGGCATTGGACTTTTCAGAGTTATTATCAGAGGAATTTACAGAATTGCTTCTGGGGTTTTAACCCCTTAACGCCGTTACGGTGTTATATGCCGTCGCGGCTTTAAAGGGCTTTAAAGCCATTGTGGCGGCATAGAACGCCATAACGGCTTTCTGCCCCAGGGGATCGGAGGTACTTACCTCCGCTGCGATCCTCTTCTGGAGGGCTGCCAGACCGCCCAGGTAGCCCTCCCCCGGCAAATGAGGTCCCCGAGGGCCATGTGATCGCTCTCAAAGAGCGATCACATGGCCCCCTATAGCTGGCTATGGATCTGCCAGCAGGGGGACTGTCTGAAATATCAGACAGTCCCCCTGCTGGTGGGAAATGTAAAATAAATTAATTAAACATGTGTAAAAATAAATTAAATACATTTATATATATATAATATGTATCATTTTGTTCAGGAGAAACAGGGCTTTAATTTATCATTAACTATTCATATATGGAACACAATTTATTATGAATAAAATTTAAAACAAAATTGAGAAAATAAGAATTTTTTTTTAAATTTGTATTTCCGTCTGACATTTTAGCTGTGAATGTCATAATACTGTTAGGTTTTACTGCAAAAAAATGCCCATGTTTGTAATCAGTGATGTCTCACGAGTACAACAGTACCCCCCATTAACAGGTTTTATGGTGTTTTGGAAAGTTAAAGGGTCAAATATAGAACGTTCCACTTTTACATTGAAATTTGCTAGATTAGTAATGTTACCTTTGAGACGGTGTGGTAGCCCAGGAATGAGAATTACCATTTGAAAAAGTAGACAACCCAAGGTATTGAACGTGGGGTATGTTTAGTCTTTTTTAGTAGCCACTTAGACACAAACACTGGCCAAAGTTAGCATTCATATTTGTTTTTGTATTTGTTTTTGTATGAAAAAAGCAAAAAACTAATATTTGGCCAGTGTTTGTGACTAAGTGGCTACTAAGAAAGACTGGACATACCCCACTTGCAATACCTTGGGTTGTCTACTTTTGCAAATGGTATGCCATCATGGGGTAATTCTCATTCCTGGGCTACCATACGCTCTCAAAGGCAACATAACCAATCTGGCAAATTTCAATGTCAAAAAAATGAAATGCAAGCCTTAAATGTGACTCTCTAACTTTCCAAAACACCATAAAACCTGTACATGGGGGGTACTGTTATTCTCAGGAGACTTCACTAAACACAAATATTAGTGTTTTAAAACAGTAAAACATATTACAACAATAATATAGTCCATAAAAGTGCTGTTTGTTTGTAAAAAATGCAAAAAACGTCACTTTTACTTAAAATATCATCGTTGTAATACAATTTACCAGTTTGAAACACTAATGTTTGAGTTCAGCGAAGTCTCCCGAGTAAAACAGTACCCCCTATGTACAGGTTTTATGGTGTCTTGGAGAGTTACAGGGTCAAATATAGTGCTTGCGAATTAAATTCTCTGCACTTTCTCCCTGTGTTGTCAGGCATGTCAATCAAATTTTAATTAATCAAATCACATAATTATGTTAAAAGATTACTTATATATACACGTAGAATTTTAATATAAATGCATTTAAAGGTATTTAAATTCTACGTGTATACTAATGTAATCTTTTATGTAATTATATGTATTTAT
>OW240912.1:8537783-8654930 GCA_933207985.1 Pelobates cultripes
TGATAGTACAGAAGATACAAACACTGATAAGTATGGAATAGTGTGAAAGAGCAAGTCGGTTGTGGTGTGCCGGAACCGACGATGAGGTAGGCCTGTAAATAAAGAGGGCCCACCAATAAGAAATGTATGAGAAAAAGGAGTTAATAAAAGAGGAGTGGGTGGGAGGGTGATGCAGCGCTGACCTCGAACGGTATGGAGCCAGGTAAGGGGTGTCCCTTAAGTAGGGAGAAGGTGAGACATACGCCCCTCCCACAATTACAGGCCAAAGGCCTTAATACTTGTGTTAAGGGCTCATGATAGTACAGAAGATACAAACACTGATAAGTATGGAATAGTGTGAAAGAGCAAGTCGGTTGTGGTGTGCCGGAACCGACGATGAGGTAGGCCTGTAAATAAAGAGGGCAAAAAGTAGAAAACATACTTTATTACGAAACGAGCAGTATACATACTTCAACCAGACATATCTTGAAAGGCATTTCTAACTTCTTGTACCGGGTTAGGTATGTATCTAGAGTATGCAGAAGACTTCCAGCGCCCTAGTGACTTGATAACGTACTGGAATGTTTGCACTGGACGCTGTGGAGGCCGCCCCTATGCGGAAGGAGTGGCCCGAATAGTGAGCTGATTTTAGGCCTAGTTGTGTAAGTAGGGACCTGACGTGGGTCATGAAGGTGGTGGTAGTGAGTACCGAACCTTGTAGACAGAAAAGGGGTTGAGATGGTGATGCTTTGAAATGCTGAGTATAGGTGTCCAGTAATGTGACGGGGCACCACACGTTGTGGGTAGGATAGTATCTAACCTCTACCGGGTGTGCGTGTTGATTGGTTTTGGAGTGATGCAGAGTTAAAATATAGTAATCCATGTGTTTCGTTAAGTGTGAATGAAGCAGAATGTGAGTGGACTGGGATGTGTTGATGGCGGCAAATTCTCTTGGTCTCAAGAAACCATAAAAAGCTACGTATATGGCGGTTTTTATAACAAGGTTTGTGTTGTGCGCAAAGGGTTTTGAATCTAGTAGGCTGGATAAATCCTTGAAGATATTGAAGTCTATAGGTAGCCTTTGCGCGGTACGTGGGGGTTCGGATCTCTGGATACCTCTAAGGATGTTTTTATCTGGTAGGAGGACATGAAACTTGTGTTGTTTGGTTGTAATGTTAGCATGTGATGTTGTATGCCTGTCAGATATAGCTTGATTGTGTTGTAAGATAATTTAAGTTTGAGGTGGCAAAAGAAGCAAAACCTAACAAAGATGTCATGATGAAAGGTTGTGTGATGTTGTGCAGTGACAGGAATCTTTTAAATAGAAGGAAAGCCCTGTCATATGTTCTCCGGGTATTGGTGGACAGTGCTAATTGTGCCAATGTCCTGCTATGTTGCATAATAGCTTCTAGTCCATGACTAGCTGGTGGAAAGGTGGAGTGGTCGTGGCTGTACGTGAGGCTGACGGAAGTATTTGCCGAAAAGCCTGAAAATTGAAACGAGACAAATTGTCAGCAGCCGTGTTACAAACACCTGGGACATGGACACAAAACAAGAAGAAGTTATGGCATGCAGCCAGCCAGGTGAGTTTCCTCAAGAACCTCATAATGGTCAGTGACTTGGATCGGCCTTTGTTTATGATGTGGCAGGTAGCTTGGTTGTCTGAGTGGCAACGAACTGACGAACCTGCCCATAGATGCCCCCATGTCACGGCAGCTGCTACAATGGGATACATCTCAAATAGAGCTGAGGTAGTGGAAAACCCTTCCAGGTCCTGTACCTCTGGAGGCCAGCTACCCCAAAGCCATTCATTCCCGTAAATTGCTGCAAAACCTGTGGTAGCCGCCGCGTCTGACCAGATGGTAGGTGAGGAGTCAGACAATTTAGGGAGAAACATGTTTTTCCCATTCCAGGTGGTCAAAAAGTTTCTCCACATAAGTAGGTCTGCCGTGGCTTGGGTATCCAGTGGTAACCTGTGTGCATCATGTCTAAACAGTGGGAACATGGTTAGAAGCCGTGAGATGAAAGCCCGGCCTTGAGGTATAATGCGCATGGCAAAGTTCAGTGACCCAAGTAGAGACTGCAATTCTTTGCGATTGCAAGTACCGAGGTGTATGTAGAGGTTAATGTTGGTGAGAATGTTCTCTATCTTGGTGCGTGGCAGGCTGGCTTGCATGGTGGCTGAGTCTAGCATGATTCCCAGAAAGGTGATGACTGTATCTGGTCCTTCAGTTTTGGTGGGGAGACTGGAACACCCACCTGTTTAAAAAGACTGATGGTTTCTATGAGGCTACTGGGAGGGGAAGTGTTCTCTTCGATCAGTAAGAAATCATCCAGGTAGTGTATAACTGTAGAGCATCTGGCTACATTTAATAATAACCAGCATAATGTTTCGGCGAATACGTCAAAAATGGCCGGACTACTTTTTGAACCAAACGTTAGGCGTGAGAAAAGTAGTAGTGCCCGGCCCACTTAATGCCATGCAGGTGCCATAGTGTAGGGTGGATAGGCAATAATTTGAAGGCATTTGTAATGTCAGTCTTGCTGAGCCATGCTCCGACCCCTGCCTGCATGATAGCTGTAATGGCGTGATCTATGGTGGAGTATTGAAGTGAAAATTCCTCAGAGGGGATAAGGGAGTTCAGACTAGGTGAGGCAGAGGTGTGAGGTGCAGACAGATCGATGATAAGTCTTTGTTTGTGGGAAGATTTCCCTGTGACAATACCGATGGGGTTTGTCCGCCATGTGGAAAAAAGGAGAGGACTGAAAGGGTCCCAATAGGAAGCCCTCTGCCACTTCTTTGGCTATGAGTGTGCTAACCGCTGTAGGGTTTTGTTGTGCAGATTGTAAATTAGGACATTCAAGGATTCCTGAAGGCATGTGTATGAGACCAGTATGGAATCCTTGTGATAGACCAGTGATGATGAAGTCTACCAAATGTCTAGATGGATGTCGTGACAGTAATGCCGTGAGTACAGAAATATTTATCTCAGTTAAGTATTGCTTAGGGTACATTTTATTTGGACACATGGTTTTCGCATGTGCCCTAAAACATTTTGAACATATATGCAATAACCGACAACCGCTGTAATTACATGCACCGACATTGAAATTATTACATATTTGGGACTTCCCCAAAAACTTGATAGGTCGACCCAGTTTGTCTTTAGGTGTTCTCTCTGCTGACACAGTGGAGCTAGTGCCCTGCGAGGTGGTAGGTTCGTTCGCAGTGGTCGGACAAAAATTGGCAGTATGAGCCATGGAGGAGCAGTGTGCACAGGCCGGTGCTCTTAGACCTGCAAAGTGCCTGCAAAAATGATCGTATCAATCTTACTCCAGTTGGACCTTGTCCCGTACTGTGAGAAGGCGCCAGACACTTTGGCAGAAAAAGATCTATGGTAGTCATAGAAAGCTGACCCACCATATTTGTTGCCCAGATCAACCAGCCTGTGCATATATAAGTCAAACTCCTCACGTCTGTGGGGATATACCGTACAGACCACATCCCGATAAATGCCAAAAGCTAATACAAATTCAGGAATGGTTAGCTTCCTATTTAATCGTGCATCCCTGGATTTGACCACCACAGAAATATCGTCATAAGCGTAGGTCTTATGTTCCACTATATCCTGGGAGGCAATTAGTAGTGAGGCCAGATTGACATCTTTACCTTCCAGGATATCTCTCCTGAGGTGCTCAGGAATCATGTGGGCAGGGTAAACTTCTTGGTCATCCGAGGTGATAGCTGGAGAAACTGATTGCGACTCCACCACTGATGGGGGAATTGCCGTGGCCGGTCCAGCCATAGTGAGGGCTGTAGTGACCGATTCAAGTTTCTCCAGCC
Source organism: Pelobates cultripes (assembly GCA_933207985.1). Classification (NCBI taxonomy): domain Eukaryota; kingdom Metazoa; phylum Chordata; class Amphibia; order Anura; family Pelobatidae; genus Pelobates; species Pelobates cultripes. The sequence goes on from OW240912.1 coordinate 8,541,607, forward strand.
TAGAATTGACCTTGCTCATGGATGTCATGAGGGACGTGAGCATGTCATGTATGTTCCCTGGGTGGGACTGGCTCGACCCTTCCCCAGCGTCCATGTTATCAGTTGAGGTGTGTAATAATTTGTAAAGTTCCGCTTTCCTTGCTGTTGCTGGAAAAGGGATTTGTCGTCTCCTGAGTTCGCTAGTGATACGAGGGATAGTCCATGATCTGAAAGATGCTGGACTAGCCGTATCTTCCTCCTGTGATGGGGTGTTGGTTCTAGCCGGAGTCCTTGGGATGGAGAAATCCTCTACCCCTTCTTGAGACATACTAGATTACAAAAGTATATGGTTAGCATAAAACCCCCCGAGGGGATGTACTGGCAGGCTAATTATGCCGGATAGGCGAAAAATTAAAAACTTGTTCTTTGGTGACAGGTGAGGCCCTGCTAGTTGCCAAGCGGCTATGAGAGGCTCTATCTATGCGTTGGCGCGAGGGGTTATTGAGGCCACCCGACGTAGTGGCAGGAAATCGTAGGCCTCTCGGTGACAATACAAGAAAACAGGGGAAGGGAGTGACAGGTGGCACCCTCTCTATAATGCGAGGCGGCTAACTCACGTGTGGCCCGGGGGGCATTACCTCCGAAACGTTGAGGCGGGGTGTTGGCCTCGCGGACCACTAAACGATAGGCAGAATGCCCGGAGGGGGGATACCTATTTGGGCCTATAACCCCTAAAATTGCCAGTACTCTATGTCCTAAGTAGAGGAGGAACCATATGTGATGTATGGCGTGAGCAGGCTTAACGTACCTGGTAGTATGTATGCGTTTGATAAGCGATAGGTAGAGAAAAACTGGAAAATCCTAAAGGGATAGAAAAACCAAATATGATAGTGTGAGAATTGGATCCTATGATACCAATTTAGACTAGTTATATGTGATGAGTTCTAGTAGTACATATGGAAAGGGAAAGTTACATGAATGATATTGGCCCGACTGGCCCTGTATGTGGTATGGTAATCATGCTTGGGGGTGTGTATGATATGTCTCTGGTGACCAGATTAATGCGTATGATATAGTAATGCTAGTGTTAGTGGTATAATAAGGTGCAGGATTTAAAACAATACCGTATATGTTATGCCGTAAACGTAAGCAATGAAAAGAGGTAAGTACGAGGTACAGAAATATTTGAGAAGTTATCCCAAAATTAGGAAACAACGTGACGTATGAGTGGTTGAATCAAGACGTGTGATTCAACCCGAGAGTTTGTGAGATTTGTGAGACCGTGTTCTTGTGTACTTGGTATGTCGTTTGAGTACACAAAGAAAAAGTCAGAATATATAAGTGCCATGTAAGAAACGTGAGTACATGGTATGATAGAAATGTAATTTCTAAACATAATTTATAACGTAAATCCTACAAGCGACATCTGTAAAATGTAAAGGCTTGTCTAAGCTTAACTCCATAAATATATGTATATAACATGAAGAATTTCAATAAAACTTTAATAATGCCATATCTGCTAAGATTAAACCATAACCTAAATAAATACTTATTCATAAGTAGTTAACAGGGGTATTGCCCCAGTCATATGCAAGGATTTCGTAATTTGCATAAAATAAATAACAGTAAATGACATGAAACCAATTATAGCTGATGATATGCAGAACAATTTGCTTAATACAAAGAAAAACCGAAACCGATATGCCTGCCGGCAGCAAAGGGGTTAATATGCCTGTGACTTGGCCGTAAAGCGTGTGGCCGTAAAGTAAGGCCGTTTTAAATCGCGACGCCGTGGGAAATGATCCGGGCGACGGACTTACGATTTTGAAGTCCTGTGGACTTAATCTGCGACGAAAACACCGGGTATGTGCGTGGCTGAACGGGCGGAAAACCTGTAAGGATTCCTGGACACAGCTACACCAAACGAAAACCGCGGGTTTTTGAAAAGCAAGATGGCGCCGTACGTGAACCGGAAGTGGATTCTCGATGCAGCGCTGACCTCGAACGGTATGGAGCCAGGTAAGGGGTGTCCCTTAAGTAGGGAGAAGGTGAGTCATACGCCCCTCCCACAATTACAGGCCAAAGGCCTTAATACATATAAACATACATACAAGTGTTTTGGGTTTTTTGGGGGAGAGTTCCCACACTTTTTTCCCCAGGACTTGACCCCTGTTAAACTCCTTTACTGTGTTAACCTCTACCACTTCAGCTGGAAGGCTATTCCATGCATCCACTACCCTCTCAGTAAAGTAATACTTCCTGATATTATTTTTAAACCTTTGTCCCTCTAATTTAAGACTATGTCCTCTTGTTGTGGTAGTTTTCTTCTTTTAAATATAGTCTCCTCCTTTACTGTGTTGATTCCCTTTATATATTTAAATGTTTCTATCATATCCCCCCTGTCTCGTCTTTCCTCCAAGCTATACATGTTAAGATCCTTTAACCTTTCCTGGTAAGTTTTATCCCGCAATCCATGAACCAGTTTAGTAGCCCTTCTCTGAACCCTCTCTAAGGTATCAATATCCTTCTGAAGATACGGTCTCCAGTACTGTGTACAATACTCCAAGTGAGGTCTCACCAGTGTTCTGTACAATGGCATGAGCACTTCCCTCTTTCTACTGCTAATGCCTCTCCCTATACAACCAAGCATTCTGCTAGCATTTCCTGCTGCTCTATTACATTGTCTGCCTACCTTTAAGTCATCAGAAATAATCACCCCTAAATCCCTTTCCTCATATGTTGAGGTTAGGACTCTATCAAATATTCTGTACTCTGCCCTTGGGTTTTTACGTCCAAGATGCATTATCTTGCACTTATCCACATTAAATGTCAGTTGCCACAATTCTGACCATTTTTCTAGTTTAACCCCTTAAGGACTGGACTGTTTTTGCGATGTTGTACATTTGCGACCAGGAATATTTTTACACTTTTCTGGTGTTTGTGTTTGGCTGTAATTTTCCGCTCTCTCATTTACTGTTCCCATACAAATTATATATTGTTTTTTTCAGGACAAAAGGGGCTTTCTTTACATACCATTATTTATATAATCTCATGTATTTTAATTTAAAAAAAATAAAAAATCTGATGAAAAATTGAAAAAAATACATGTTTTTTGACTTTTACTTGAAAAATCTTTTACTCATCTACAAAAGCGAATGAAAAAAACTGCTAAATAGATTCAAAATTTTGTCCTGAGTTTAAAAATACCTAGTGTTTACGTGCTTTTTTGCTTTTTTTTGCATGTTATAGGGCTATAGGTACAAGTAGGATATTGCGGTTTCAAAACATACATTTTTAAAATTTATCAATAGTGACATTGTAACACTATTATCTGTCATAAATCTCTGAATAACACCCGACATGTACATATTTTTTTTAAAGTAGACAACCCAGGGTATTCAATATGGGGTATGTCCAGTCTTTTTTAGTAGCCACTTAGTCGAAAACACTGGCCAATGTAAGCATTCATATTTGTTTGTGTGTGAAAAAAGTAAAAAAACTAAATTGAACGCTAATTTTGGCCAGTGTTTGTGACCAAGTGGCTACTAAAAAAGACTGGACATACCCCATTTGCAATACCTTGGGTTGTCTTCTTTTGCAAATGGTATGCCATCATGGGGGTAATTCTCATTCCTGGGCTACCATACGCTCTCAAAGGCAACGTAACCAACCTGGCCATTTTCAATGTAAAAATATTTGACCCATGTATTTGACCTTGTAACTTTCAAAAATGCTATAAAACCTGTACATGGGGGGTACTGTTTTACTCGGGAGACATCGCTGAACACATATATTAGTGTTTAAAAACTGGAAAACGTATCACAACAATTATATCATCAGTAAAAGTGCTGTTTGTGTGTGAAAAATGCAAAAAAAGTAACTTTCACTGACAATATCATCGCTGTGATATGTTTTACTGTTTTGAATCACTAATATTTGTGTTCAGCGAAGTCTCCGAGTAAAACAGTACCCCCCATGTACAGGTTTTAGGGTGTCGTAGAACGTTACAGGGTAAAATACAGTGCTAGCAAATTAAATTCTCTGGAATTTCGGCCTGGGTTGGCAGGCAGGTCCCTCAAATTGCAATCAATAAAATTACTGAATTATGTAAAAATATTACATAAATACGCACGTAGAATTTAAATATATATGCATATTTATATATTTGAAGTCTACGTGTATATTTATATAATTATTTATGTAATTTTGTATATGGACACATGTATATTTCGTATTATTTTTATTTATTTATATATACATAGATATATATACAAATTCATTCTAAGTGTATTTTGATATAAATATATATATATTAATTTTAAAATACAGTTAGAATAAAATTTCGTATAGCTATATAATTTTTTTTAAATTTTTTATTATTATTTAAAAAAAAATTTATTTAATTTAAATTACTTATTATTTATATTTTATAATAATATATATATACAATCTATATAGTTATTATATATATTATATATATACGTGTGTAATTTAATTATAAGTGTATTTTTATATTAATATAAGTACATATTAATATAAAAATACACTTAGTATAACATTATATATATATGATATATAGACATATATTATATAGATATAATATATGTCTATATATCATATATACACATATATAATTATTTTTATTTTTTTTATTAACACTAACTTTAATTTATTTTTTGATTTTACACATGCAGGGAGACTGCCTGTCAGCACAGACAGTCCCCCTGCAGGCAGACACTAGGACACCTATTGTGACCATGTGATCGCTGTGTTAAGCGATCACATGGCCACAGGGGTCCTAAATCAGTGTTGGGAGACTGTCTGGGCTGCAGGCAGTCTCCCCACAACCGGAGCCACGCTGATCGCTGCCGGGGGAACGACGGCGATCAGGTAAGTAACGGAAACCGTTAGGACGGTTCAGGACCGTCATCGGTCCGCAATGGGAAAATCCCGATGACGGTCCTGAACCGTCCTCGGTCGGGAAGGGGTTAACTAAATCATTTGTCATTTGGCTTATCCCTCCTGGAACATCAACCCTGTTACATATCTTAGTATCATCAGCAAAAAGACATACCTTACCATCAAGACCTTCTGCAATATCACTAATAAAAATATTAAAGAGAATGGGTCCAAGTACAGATCCCTGAGGTACCCCACTGGTGACAAGTCCAAGCTTCGAATATATTCCATTAACTACAACCCTCTGTTGCCTGTCACTCAGCCACTGCCTTACCCATTCAACAATATTGGAATCCAAACTTAAAGATTGCAGTTTATTGATAAGCCTTCTATGTGCAACAGTGTCAAAAGCCTTACTGAAATCTAGGTAAGCAATGTCTACTGCACCACCCTGATCTATAATTTTAGTTACCCAATCAAAAAATCAATAAGATTAGTTTGGCATGATCTCCCTGAAGTAAACCCATGTTGTCTCTGATCTTGAAATCCATGTGTTTTTAGATGTTCATCAATCCTATCCTTTAACATGGTTTCCATCACTTTCCCCACTACTGAAGTAAGGCTTACTGGCCTATAGTTGCCCAACTCCTCCCTATTTCCCTTCTTGTAAATGGGCACAACATTCGTTTGTGTATGGGAGTGTCTCACTGTACGATTGTTTTTATTGGTTTATTCACTTTGTGTCCCTGTGCCCAACAAGGTTCACCTGGGTGTCACCCTGGTTGGGAAACTTGCATAAAAGGCCTCCATTAAAATTCTGTTCCTGCTTACCCTCAACATAGTCTAATCTCATGTGTGGGGGAAATGGCTGTATCTATTCTGGGGATTACTATATCACTATACTCCCCAGAAATTATAATCACTAGCTCTTATAAGAGCTGTTCCTGCTACGCTCTCTGGGAGTAGGAGAGATCTGCCCACTGGAAACTGGATCCCGGACCTGGGTCCAGGGTGCGTGGAGGACGGCGAGTTCCCAGCCAAGCTGTAACACTGGACGTGGGGACTGTGCTATTGATGGTGTCGCATGGAGTGCTTGGAGTCCTCCGTGAGCACTAGGAGACGGAGTTACCCAATCTGGTGTCAGCGGTGGGATGGCTGCTTAGTGCGAGGAGAAGCAGCTTGGAGACACGGTTCGTGGATTTATATTGAGGGCAACGCTAGTCCCCCTACAGCCCCCTTTGCTACAGCAGTATTGAACCAGCTAGTTCCCGGACAGCGTTCCTATACGAGGAGGCGGATGACCCGGACTGGAGGGATACAGTCCGGAAAGACGTCTGGTATGAGGAGTAGGAGATGTCTGCCCACTGGAAGCTGGATCCGGACTTGGGTCCAGGATGGATGGAGGACGGCGAGTTCCCAGCCAAGCTGTAACGGTGGACGTGGGGACTGTGCTATTGATGGTGTCGCGTGGAGCGCTTGGAGTCCTCGGTGAGCACTAGGAGCATCGACAGACGGAGGTACCCAATCTGGGTTCCAGGCGGTCCGTCACATCTGGTGGCAGCGATGGGATGGCTGCCTAGTGCGAGGAGAAGCAGCTTGGAGACACTGTTCGTGGATTTATATTGAGGGCAACACTAGTCCTCCTACAGCCCCCTTTGCTACAGCAGTATGGAACCAGCTAGTTCCCGGACAGCGTTCCTATACGAGGAGGAGTATGACCTGGACTGGAGAGATGCAGTCTGAAAAGATGCCTGGTATGAGGAGTAGGAGAGGTCTGCCCACTGGAAGCTGGATCCCGGTCTTGGGTCCATGGTGGGTTGAGGACGGCGAGTTCCCAGCCAAGCTGTAACGGGTACGAATGCCTGTTTCTTTCCATGACAAGACAGGAGATCGCTGTTCGGTAGGATTGTTCGCACAAACCATGCGAACAATCGCTACCTATGAGCCAGGGGAACCATTCTACTTTGGTTCATTTTGGAACTCCCGACAACCTCCACTGATTCTCTGGAACTAATTTGGGCCGTCATCACGTGTGCGATCGGTCAAAACGTCACCACGGTGGCGATTCGGCTGTGGTCGTGGCATCTGAGCGCTATTTGGATATGTTGGGTGCTCAGATCCAAGCTATCCAGGCATTTAATATTTGTGAGGGTTTTCTAAAAAAAATTACTCATAAAGTTTCCAAGAATGTACAGAGCAGAATGATAATGGAAGGAGATACTAATTTTGTGTTCGATTGTGAACAAGACATTATTAGAGAAGAAGAAAAAAATACAAAAGATTATATTATTGAAAATGTTTTAATGCTCTAAACTTTTTTCTCATGGGTTGTTCGATATTTGAAAAACTCCAGCACGAAATTGATAAAGACTATCATTCCACTATCCATAACATGTAGATGAACAAAATATTCTCTATATAAATTCATCTAATATTTTAGATATTAATTGGTCTGACCGTGCCCCAATTACATTACATTTAGAGGAGTCTTTCCATTTAGCGTCTAATAAACAAAGGAGACTTGATGATTTAATCACTAACATAGAAAATGGAGAGCAGGCCAAAAACACAATAATAAAATATTTTAATGAAAATCTTGAATCAAAAATATCACAAGATTCATTATGGAATGCCCACAAATCTGTATTAATAGGACATTTCATACAGAGGGCTTCATATTAAAAAAAACCTAAAAGATTTGTATATTCTCAATCAGTGTAACAAAACTAAACCTTCTTTGTCTCTTGCTGCAAAAACCTCACCTATTAAAATTGAAATGAATGAATTTCAACTAGAGCACACAGTCTTGATGCACAAAGATTAAAACAAATATTTTATTCAAAGGGCAACACAGTCTCTTCTTTGTTGGGCTCTAAATTAAGACATAAACTTTCCCAATCCAGCAATACGTTTGCTCGATATTATAAAAAAAATATATAATTTGGCACTAAATGCAGACATTGTTCAACCCTCATTAGAAAAAAATTACTTAATTTCTGTATAGTGTCCCATTGAAACAAATTCCATCTGACAAATTAGCTATTCTAAATTCCCCAATTTCTCAAACTGAAGTCTTGAAAGCCATTAATTTGATACCAACTGCCAAAGCTGGCAAAGCTCCGGGACCTGATGGATTTACTATGTGTTATTACAAGTCTTTCTCTGTTATATTGACACCTCATTTAACTAAATTATTTAATCAATATTGGTACATGGGTGTGATGCCGGAGGAAGCTTCGAATGCACAAATTAAAACACTGCCCAAATCTGGTAAAACACCTAACGTTTGTCAAAATTTTCGCCCAATCTCATTAATAAATAATGACACAAAAATGTATTCAAAGATATTGGCCATTCATTTAGATGAAATTCTCCCTACATTAATTAATTATGATCAGGTGGGTTTTGTTCTAAACTTCCAGACGTTTTATTAATCTAATTAATCAGATTAGATTAAACCGAACACCTTCTCTGCTCCTCTCTTTGGATGTGGAAGAGGCATTTGATAGAATTCATTGGGGCTTTTTAAGGGAGGTTAGGTCGAGATTTAATACACCAGAGTCTTTCATCAGTGCTGTGTTTGCACTATATAGTACCCCAATGGGAAGAGTTTCAGCTACAGGGTTCATTTATAAAAACTTTAAACTATCAAATGGGCTCAAAAGGGAACAAATGGGTTGCCCACTGTCACCTCTTTTAATTTATATTTACAATATAGCCCTTGGCTGAGGCTATAAGAACAAAATAAAGAGACTGAGGGCATTGTAGTTGGAGATAAAGAACATAAAATTGTTCTATTTGCAGATTACATTATTCTATCTTTTAAAATTCCAATGTCCTCAATTAAACCACTAATGTAAATATTGCAAGAATTTGGCAAAATTTCGTATTACAAATTAAATACTTACAAAACTTAAGCTCTTCTATTTTTTATACCATGGTATGAATTGGACATTTAAAAAAATAAATTGGCTTTGGTTGGAGAGATTCATATATTACATATTTGGGCATCAATCTATGCAAGAATCTGTCTAGAATGTATGCAAATAACTTGGGTAAAGTCTGGCCTGCATTTAGGGATGACTTTGAAGATGGTGTAGTTTAGAAATGTCATGGTTTGGAAGAATAAATTTGGTCAAAATAAATATACTACCAAAAATTATACACTTTATTACAGCTATTCCTCTCACCATTCCGCTATCATTCTTTAGAAAAAAATTACTCTGCTCTTTTGACATTCTTTTGGAATAGGAAACCTTCAAGAATCAAGTTATTCTTATTGCAAAAACCTAGAATTGGAGGAGGCATGGGTTTACCGGATTTTATACAACATTACCATGCCACTAATGCTGCAAATGCAATTAAATTGAATTAAAATATTGGACACACTCAATGGCTTGATATGGAGGGGACTTAAATTCTCCCACATTCAATTAACAACATAATTTGGCTTCCGCCATCTCAAAGACCAAATTTCATTAATATGTTTCCATCTACCAAGATTGCAAAAGCATGGAACATCTTATCTAAAAAAAAATAAACCACAATAAAATTTGATCTAAAGCAGCTCCTCTTTCCATCTTGAAAAAAGACATCCTTGAATCAAACATTGACTATTGGACTTCACATGCTATTTTCGGTATAACTGAATTTTTTACATTAAACAAACTTAACCTATTCATGCAATTAAAAGACATATTTAATTTAACTGACTCTGACTGCCCCACACATGAAAGAATAAGTGACTTACTCAAAATGAAATGTGCCCTTTCAGAAGAAATTTCTATCAATGTTCACCTGAATTATCAAATTTAGAAATAATATACATTTCAGATCCCAGAAAAAAATAAAACCCTTTCAATTTGCTATTCATATTTAGTAGAAAATAACAGCCAAGAATTTTATTCAATGTTTGCTTGGGAAAAAGATTTAAAAAAAATTGGATATTACAGACTGGTTTGTATGTGCGGTGGTGCTGAGGGGCATCACACAGTGTGTGGTGCATTTAGAGTCCCACTACAAAATCATTCATCATTGGTATCTCACTCCCTCTAGATTGCATAAATTTAAACTAATTCAGATAAATGTTGGAAGGAGGTGTGGACAAGTGGGCTCATTGTGTCACATACTGTGAACGTGTCCCAAGGTGGGCTCACATTGGAAATTAGTCCACAAATTAATATATACAATTACAGATTCAATCCCCCAGTTGACCTCCCAAATGTGTCTGTTTGAAAGAATTACAAATCACCTTCCAGAAGGGGCGGGGCCGGGCCGCCGAGCCGACTGGACGCCATATGCATGGGCTCCAGCTCTAGGCTCGTGAGAAGGGCTCAAAAAGCCGACTTTGACCGCTGCAATGCTGGAGCCGTCGCTACCGCTGCATGGACGGGGTTACCAGCTTCAGCCCGATACCACGCAGGAAGCACAACACGCACCGGGTGAGCAGAAACGTCCACCCTCGGCCCACAAGCCGGACCTCGTGCACCCGCGATGTGCAGCCAGACACCGCAGAGAGGCACTCTACGGGGACAGGAGAAGCCGCATAAACTAAACCTCTGGTCGTGAGGTGATACCCCGGCTCGGGGCACGGCCCCGCTCCCCCCCCCCGAGCCGGTGGGGGTTATCCCGGCATCATGGCGGCGCGCATGGCGGCGGGTGCTCCCGCGCTCGGCCTATGCCGCCCGCCTACACTAGCAATGGCTGCAAGAAAAAGCAGCCGGCTAGCAGATATGGACACTGCCAGGAACGCACCCAAATAAAGAAGGAAGGAATGCATGCAACCATTTAATGGGGCACTACAGCCCACACAAAGCCCCAATTTGGAAAGCTGCCGAGGAGGATTCTACCTAAAAATACTACTGCCGTTAATCTGGTAGGAGAAAGACCACCTGCATTCATATGGAACTGCTCCAACACAGCTCCACACACCCAGAGGACCACGGTAAAATTTAATAAAGGGGACCGGCAAGGACGGCTCATGCAGGCCCAGGCGATACTGAGCGCTAGGCGGGGCCTACACATCGCCCACACGCCGACCGGAGCAGTGAGTACCCCAGTCTCTGGGTATGGGGGTCCCCGGAGAACCATGCCCCAGATGCCGTGAGCCCTGTGGGGCGGGAGTGCGCTGCCCTGCCGGCGGACCGGTGGCCGGGGGGGCTGGGTACCAGCCTTAAGAGTGAGGCCGGCACTGGGAGGGACACGGGAGTGCTTGCTCAATAGGGAACAACGAGGTGCTGGGGAGGTGCAGGGGGCGGGAGAGTCATGGACTTTGGTGGTGGGGTCCAGTGGATAATCTCTGCTCCTGAGTGCCCACGGCGCCGAGGAGGACCCGGCCGGTGGGCGGGGGGCGAGGTGGGGTGAACGGACGGCGGCTCGGGAACCTGAGGACTGCACCGTAGCTGAGACATGCTGAGCCTCCCTCGGACTGCCACACAGCCTCCTCTCAAGTTCCAGCCAACCTTGCCTCTATATTGTTACGGTCCTTATTACTGATGTTGTTTGCCTATATACTTTATTACATATAATGCATGACCAGCTACAGTTTATATTAGATTGACGCATTATAGGAGGTTACTAAATCCATTTGGTTTCTCCTATACAGAGCTCCTGCTTCAGATGCTCCGATAATTATTAGGGCCCTTAGTATTTTAATTAACTAATTTTTTCTGTTAAGTATACGCCGGTTCAAGTTTGACGCACACATTAGCCCTATGCAGACTGGAACCATAAAGTACCGCACATCAATGCCCCAGCGCAAATCGTACACCTACATACTTAGACTATATCTTACTACACATATTAGTATCCAGTGCACTGGCCGCAGATTAACTTAAAATTACTGCACTACTGAGATACTGCGACATAATGCGCTAGGTTCCCTGATGGTGCAACGCTCTAAGAGTCTAAGAAAGCTGTAATAACAAGGCTTATCTATACATTGTGACGGCAGCAGGCTTACTTGAATGCTAACCCTTCACGCACATTACCCTCAAAACATCGCGCCTTAATACCCATTACCTACAGCACATCCCTGAAATCTGTTAGAACCAAACTATAGCATATCATATGCTACATTAAATTCAATGCCTGTAGCACGTTCACAGGGTCGCATATACTGGCAAATAGAATCACAGGATCATTAAGCCCCGCTAACACCAACAGCTACGAGGCGCAAGGCCCGCGTATAGCCAAGTTACTTGCTGACACATGTAGACACCAGATTACATATAGGCTTCATATGATGATGGTGTTATATAGAGTTATAAGACTTAGCCTGGTACAGTCATAAATGTAATTACAGAAGGTTAATGCCTGCTGATAATAATTCTGATGAAAATAATAAGCCTCTGCGTAGGCAACTGTAAGCTTCTCATCATTGTCGAACTGTGCCTGACTTGTTTTATGCTTAAAATAAAAAGATTTAAAACAAATCACCTTCCAAAACACCAAAAACTAATGTTAGGTCATATTTTAATTGAAGCAACTATAACCATAAACAGATATTGGAAAACTAGTGACTTGCCAGATGTTAGAGAGATTTTATACCCCATTCTAGATAATGAAATCTACCACCCATACTCATAAAATATTATTATAATAAGACAAGAATGGAAGGAATGGGAAAAAAAGTGTGTGAAGTGTCAGAAGCAGATACAATTTACCAAAATGATAGCCATTTAACCAAACTATGTAAATATACACTGTTAATATTGCAACAACTTTTAGTCATTTTGTAAATAGGATATATTAAATAACTAAAAATAAAAAATTTTAAGGATGATTTTACCTGTAAAATAATTGTATTTTAATTTCTTTTTCTTTTTATTATTTTCCACACACTTTTTTTAAAATTGTATTTTATTTATTTTTAAATTTTTAAATTTGTAATTTGTTTTAATTTTCATTCTTTTGTTTGTAACTTTGTAGACTCGTTAAAACTCATGTATTATCATTGGGTATTGTCGATATATTTATTGTTGTATTATATATATATATATATATATATATATATATATTGTGAGGATATTTATGGGGTGATAAATATTAAAATAATATTTTCATAAAAAATATCAAAAATTAATTTAATAATTTTTATTATATCAAAATTGATATATCGGCACTGTTCCCGAAATTAATAATAAAGCTGGGAATTACCCACTATTTAATTCTCTTAGATCCTACAGAACATTTCACTAGAGGATTTTACTTCACACAGTGATCACAATTTTATTATAAAAATATAATTTATTGTGACAATAATAATACAAATAATAATAATATGTAACATGCGTGGCAATCAGTGAATAGATAGCTATAACATAGGTATATAATATGGCAATGGTTTAAACACAATACAGCGGCTGTATGGTTTAAACACAATACAGAAAGCAGAACTCCACAGAATACAACAGTGCAGCGAGAAGCAATAAAAACTTCGGCTGACAGATCACACTGAGTAACCCTTTCAATGCTGGCTACAATCCTCCTAGGCATATAGTATCCTATTATGTTATAACTTTATGATTAAAGTAATGTTCATACCAGATCATGAACCATTCCTGGAACCATGCAATAAGAATAATTCTACCAGATTTTACATTAGCAGAATTTAAATTTTCCTAAATAAGATTCACTATCTTATTTCAGAACAAATCAATACATCTGGATAAAAACATTGGTATGCTAACTTGTTGGTAAATTTACCTTCAATATATTGTTATCTTTATTCCACCTGCAGGAATGGAATTTTTATAACCATATATTCTTAACTAGCTAAGATTTCTAATAATTGAAATCTGACCAAGATTTATCCAAACATATATTCCTGCTTGTAACGGCACCCCGGGCATAAAAAGGGTTAAACGCCACTTAGAGGATATTCCCATTCCAGATACACAGGCAGCTACCAAAGACACCAATCTGCCGAACAGGAAACCATATGAATGCTGTAAACAGCCGTACTGGAACCATACGAATGCTGTAAACAGCCGAATAGGAAAAAACATACGAATAGGTTTACACTCCTAGCAGTCAAACTGGAACAGCATACAATAAATCCCCCCAAGAATGAGACAAGGTTCCGTTTTGAGGGTCAAGCAGGAACAGACAGAGCTGTGGGTTTATTGTTCTTATATACACATTCTTACACATAAGTACCACCCACAGGGTTTTGGAAAACAACCAATAAACACATACAATACACTCAGACACTCCCACACAAAATCCTCCCCTCTGCCTGTGATACAATTACCTTACACAATGGGTAATGTAATTATCACAGGCAGAGAAATACAGTTTTTCCACATTATTCATAACTTTAAAAGTATACATTACATTCACATAAAACTTACATTTTCAGAATCAGCATACTCAAAATACAAACATATGTCAAAATCATCCAACATATCCCCAGATAGCTCAGATCTGAGCACACATTATTACTGAATGGCGCTCAGATCACATACATACAGTTTAATTGCTATGGAGCCAAAGTCTTTCACATAGTCTTTCGTTATACGAATGGGCTCCATGGCATAGCTATCTGGGGTATCACTGTTCAAATAGGGCAAGTAACGAATGTGGTAAACCTAGCCACTTTTAGGTTACTGGACTATATGTGCAAAAGGTTGTCTGTAATAGCCGCTGGATTGTATATTATAATGTCTGTCTGTGCTGATATGTTTAGAGCATTTGTGTGCTAGCAGCCAAAAGCCGCTAGCATTCATGTGTTTCGTTTCATGAACAGAGACTTTACCGGCTGTTTGTGAAACGAATGAGCTACCACCCAGTAGCCCACACACAGAGGGTCGTGTGGCACTCATTAACCTGATTGCAACATTGTTGCAATCGGTAGTTAAGGGCTTTCCTAGGTGGCCGTGTTTCGGTTACCGACCACGCGGCGGTCGGCCATCTTGGATCCTTGACTTCCAAGCCGTTCGGGAGCTCCGGTCTTTTGCTATTATGTTTCCCCATCGGTGTTCGGTACTTTTAGGCGAACATAATGTTGAAGTGTATTTCGTGCGGCGTTCGGTTATTTAGGCTGGGATCTGAGCGGTATTCTCACGAACAAATACAAAGGCAGTGTGTTAAGGCGCTTATCTTTTTCCGTAAAATATTAATAGCAGCTACCACTGTGAATAGGGACTCTCCACCCTATGTATGAAAGTGAACAAAGTGAACACTCAGTGTAGGAAATTTAGAAAAAAAACACCACTAGTGTATATGTGGAGCGCTCAAATAATGATCAACTTACCCATATGGGTATGCATACAAATGTACAGAAGGAAAAAACAGTGAATCTGAAACAAATATAAATACAAATTGTGCAAGTAACGCTAGGTAACAAACACAATAAGTAAATATATAGACCCACTCACATGTAGCTGAGCCAATTGGGATAAGCTCAGATCACAACGGCGTGTGTGTACTAGGCGACACAATGCCCAATCGATCCCAAATGTCTTCTATGATCCTTATGCATACATAAAGGAAGTAAAAGAGGGAGAGGTCCTTGTGTAGTAAATCACACTGAACAATGGTGAATATTAAGATAAATGGCTTCTCACCTTGTAAGGAGCCCTTATACCCGGCTCCTAATATATAGGTTTCTGTGCCTTTAAGGAGGCTACCACCCTTCTTTCAGCAGCAAAAAAGATGGGAGAAGGATTTAAATATGAAAAAAATTTTATTCATGTAGTAGAAATAAAAAGAGAAAAACTAAATAATATAATAAAAAAAGGGAGAAAGAATAAAACAATAAATGAATAAAAAGTCAATATAAAGTCCTTGCTCCTAGCCGAGACGCGTTTCGCTGTGTCCTGACAGCTTTTTCAATCGGTAAAGTACTGCTTGCTTTCGGTGGTTCAAATATCGTGTCCTCCAGTTCGGTTGGTGCTTCAATCTTCCTCGTTATCCAATCAGCTTACTTCCTTGTGTGATCGTTCCTATTGGTGGTCGTCAAGCTTCCGGTTTCAGCGCGTCCCACGTGACCGAAAACGTCATGTGACGCGTCTCAAGCCGGAACATATAGCTGAAGCCTCCATTTTAGATATGGGCAAAACGCCCTCTTTGTATATAAATTCGTAATAAACAATATATTTAGAAGCATTTTAGAAAACAGAAAGCTTATCATATATAAAGTTAATATGTATCTAAAGCACATAGTTAAACACTAATTAAAATGGCAATTCACAAGAAAAATAGTAATAATAAAAAATTAATTAAAACTAATTATATATAAATTACAACATATAAAGGCACAGATATATGCAAATCGATTCACAAAAGGAGTAGAAATAGAGGTAGAAGATTCAAAAAAGCTAATCAATTAAAACTGATCTCACAAATGACAACATGTAATAAGCATGAATATATATAGGAAAAATAGCAAACTCAATGATGGCTTTGATAAAAAAATAGTAAAAAAATACGGATATAGTACATATATAAAAAGCATATGTATTCTTCCCAATAAAACGTATATTCACATTAAAAAATACAAAATGATAAAAATATGTATAAAATACCTATATAAAAAGAAATACGTTATGTTAAAAAATGACAAAGTTCGAAGTCATCATTGAGTCCATTGGGTTGCATAGTGTTCAAATTAAAAATCCATTGCATTTCCCTTTGGCCAAGTTTGTTAATAAAATATCCTCCCCTCCAATCTGGCTGTACTCTCTGTATCGCATGAAATTCCAATAAATTAGGATCACTATTATGCATATTCTTAAAATGTCGGGAAACACTATGCTTATCAAAACCATTTCTAATATTCCTAATATGTTCTTGTATTCTAGTATGTAGGTTTCTTTTAGTGCGTCCTGCATATGCTAACCCACATGGGCATGTTAAAAGATATATCACTTTCGTGGACTGGCATGTAATTAATTCTTTGATTTTAAATTTAATATTCTTATTTTGGGGGTGTAAGAATTCTTTAATTATTCTCCTCCTACTTTTAGAATTTTTACATGCCCCACAACTTCCACAGCCATAGAAGCCTTTCGATTCGTTAAAATAATTTGTGTTGTGTCCTTTAGGGGGTATATGATTGAATGTCAATGTGTTTTTCAAGTTTTTTACACCTCTATAGGTTATTTTTGGTTTCTCCGGGAGAATGCTATTCAGGAGAGGGTCATTTCTTAAAATTGGCCAGTATTTGGAAACTATCTTCCTAAATTCTCTATTTTTACAATTAAAATCACAAATCAATCCTATTGTATTCGGTTCTCTCTCTTTTTTTGTGTTATACTTAATTAAATCTTTTCTATCCTTTGTTTTAATTTCTTCTAATGCTTTAGTCAGTAATGCTTCTTTATAACCTTTTTCTTTAAAATCTTCCATAATTTTTTGAGATTGTACTTGAAATTTTGTCTCTTCAGTGCAATTACGTTTTATTCTGAGGAATTGCGCTTTAGGGGCGTTCAACAGCCACGGAGAGAAATGACAACTATTCTCTTCAATGTAGCTGTTGACGTCCACAGGTTTAAAAAAGGTGCATGTTTTTAGTGTATTCCCCTCAATATAGATCTGTAGATCCAAAAACTCAACTGTAGTTTCACTGTAATTTGAAATTAATTTAATCCCCCAAACATTGTTGTTCAAATGAACGAAAAATGAAGTGAGGGATGTTAAGTCTCCTTGCCAAATGAAGAATATATCGTCTATGTAATGACGATAGGCTACAAGGTTCGCGCTCCATTCACCTTCTTGGTGGATGAAATCCCGTTCCCAAAAGGCCATAAATAAGTTCGCATAGCTTGGCGCGAACCTCGTGCCCATCGCCGTTCCACATGTCTGTAGATAAAAGGCATCATTAAACCAGAAATAGTTGTTATTAAGTATCCATCTAATGCTTTTAATTAGGAAGTCTATTTGATCTTTTGGGAGTATTCCTGATTGTTGTAGAAAATACTCGGTTGCCTGACATCCTTTATCGTGTAAAATAATAGTATACAGAGAACTAACGTCTGCTGTTACTAAAAAACTGCCTTCTTTCCATTGATGATTAGATAAAATTTGGAGGATATTGGAAGTATCTTTTAAATAACTTGGGCTTTTAACAACCACTGGTTGTAGGCATCTATCAACATACTGAGATAGTCTGCTGGAGATGGATCCAATCCCAGACACAATGAGTCTCCCTGGGGTTTAAACCTATCTCTTTGTATCTTAGGAAGATGGTAAAAAAACAGTATTTTTGGTTGTGTCACATTTAAAAAAGTATATTCTTTTTCGTTAAGTATATTTAAATTCCTTCCTTCCTCAATGAGGCTTTCATATGAAGTTTTAATATCTTTAGTTGGATCCTTCTTCAAAATTTTATATGTATTGACGTCTTCCAAAAGTCTATAAGCTTCCTTTACATAATCATCTTTATTAAGGATGACAATGCCAACCCCTTTATCAGCTGGCTTTATTACCAGTGAATCATCCTGCCTTAATTCTTTTAATGCTTGTCTTTCTCCATGGTTAAGATTAAAGTATCTGTGATTAGGTTTATTGATTTTATCAATGTCTTTCATTACCATTTTCTCAAATGTTGACATCTCTTCTGAGATACAAAATTTAGGATAAAAAGATGATTTGGCCTTAAGCTCCATATGTACAACATCTGATCATCACGAACTGTGCGCACAGACCCCAGCTATCTACCGAATGTCCATTCGTCTAAATAACTTGAATAAAGGCAAAGTTATAGGTTTTAATGTAAAATGCCGGTTCTGCTGCACAGAGGGATAATCCACTTAATGGTATATTCTAGTGGGAGTATCCCTCTCGTCCAGAAGTGCCTGATGGGAGAATTGTCTAGAATGTTAAGCCGAAAGCAGTGCTGATTGCCGAATTGATGGAGGGAGACAGAGCCCACAGCGTTACACCCCCACCAGCCATGGAGGAAACCCCATACCAAAGATGAGAACCAGGATGGAGATTCTGCCGCAGCCAGTACCCTTGGAAATATTGACCGTGCTGATGGCGGATGTGCAGGAGTATGTGATGGCACACCGTCCACAGGAGACACCGACCAGGACAGAATCCATTACTGCCTCAGTCTACAGCCAGGTAAAGCCCAAAATTCCATATCATGCTTTTAAGATGTTTTGTGAAGAAAAGGATGAGATTGATGGGTATTTAGAAGATTTTGAGAGGCTGTATGATTTGCATGACTTGGAGCAGGCAGTATGGGTACCGTTACTGGCAGGCAAACTGTCAGGTCGGGCAGCAGAAGCCTATCGCGCTGTACCCAGAGAGGACAGCAAGGATTATGCCAAAGTAAAACGGGCTATACTAGAACGGTATGCCATTACCCCGGAGGCATACCGGCGCAAGTTTAGAGGATTGCGCAAACCGGAGAAAGACTCTCATTCCAAGTGGGCTCACAAGCTGGACCAAGCATCACATGGGTGGATACAAGCAAGCCAAGTCACCACAATGGAGGAGTTGCGACAATTTATGCTGTTGGAGCAATTCTTTAATGGCTTGTCTCCAGAGGCACAAGAATGGGTGAGAGACCGCAAACCCCTCACCCTAACTGAAGCGGCCCGACTAGCAGACCAGCATTTTGATGCGAGGAGGCATCACGGGCACCTAAACAGATGTTATCCTCGACCCACCGCGCAACCCAATACAGCTACTCCTACAGCCTCTACAGCAACCCCCTTTAGACCAACCCCCGGGAGCCAACCTCCACCCTCCAGATATAATGGCAAGGCTAACATCCAATGCCATACCTGCAGGCAGTGGGGACACATGTCAAGGGAGTGCACTCAGAACCGGAGCCGGCAAGCATGGAACCAAGTCCGACAAAACCCGGCACCAAGGGCCGCCGCTCACCACTACCAAGTAGAGCCAGCCACCCAGGAGATACTGAGCGCTCAGGCCGAAGAGCCCCTGGGAATACTGCATGAAGTGATGTCGGTTCAAGCCACCGATAACAGGCAACATCATCGCCAGCTAGTGACTCTGGAGGGGAAAGAAGTGCAAGGGCTCCGGAATTCAGGAGCCACCCTAACTTCGGTAGCACCCCATTTGGTTCCAGGTTCAGCACGCACCGGCGGATCTGTGGCAGTACGAGTTGCAGGGGGAGCAGTGTACTGACTACCCACTGCCAAAGTACATTTGAATTGGGGTGCTGGGGAGGGGATGGTAGAGGTGGGCCTGATGCAGAAGTTACCCGCGGATGTTGTACTAGGGTATGACTTGGGCCAGATGACCTCTGCTTTTATACCCCAGGCTCCACACCAGGAAGCACATCCAGTGACCACCAAGCATCAGGCTCACACCACGGTTCCACCAGCACACTCTGAGGCTCAGGTAAGAGACAGTGACCCTCACATGACACGTATGACCTGGGATACCCCAACTAAATTTGAGGCGGAGGTGAAGATAGACCCCGCTACAGGTATACAGGGACAGGGTAAGCAAAGACCAGGCCGGGTTAGAGGGGGAGCGGTATACCTGGGAGAAAGGGTTATTATATCGCATTGCCGAAAGAGTAGTGGGGGGGTCGGTCACGGTAATGACTAAACAGTTAGTAGTCCCCCAAAAGTATAGGCAAGAACTGCTTTAGGATTGCTCATGACATTCCCTTGTCTGGACATCTGGGAATGATGCGCACCCGATACCGTTTGACCCATGCCTTTTTCTGGCCAGGAATCTCTAAAGATGTGCGGCAGTACTGCAACTCCTGTGACATTTGCCAGCGAGTGGGCAAGATGGGTGACCACCACAAAGCCAAATTATGCCCCCTTCCCATTATTGAAGAACCCTTCAGTAGGGTGGCCGTAGATATAGTGGGCCCCTTGCCCAAGCCCAGTCCCGCGGGCAAGAGGTATATTTTAACAGTAGTGGACTACGCCACCCGGTACCCTGAGGCCATAGCCCTCTCTAATATTCATGCGGAAACTGTGGCAGAGGCATTAATGAAAATATTCTCCCAGGTAGGGTTTCCCCAGGAGATCATATCCTCACCGCTGAGGTCACCCAACAACTTTGGAAGATATGTGGCATTAAGCCTATAGTAAATTCCGCATATCATGCCCAGTCCAATGGTTTATGCGAAAGGTTTAACGGTACCGTGAAGCAGATGCTCCATACGTTTGGAGAGGCTCATAAAGACTGGGAGCGATTTCTACCCCATCTGCTCTTCGCCTATAGAGAGGTACCCCAGGAGTCGACAGGGTATTTCCCTTTCGAATTGCTGTTTGGAAGAAGGGTGCGAGGGCCGTTAGATTTAATTAGAGAGCACTGGGAGGGGGAGAGTAGCACAGATGGGACACCCATTGTACCATACATGCTGGAGTTCAGGGACGCTTGGAGGCACTAACCCAGGCCGTGTGCACCAACCTCCAGACGGCCCAACAACGCCAGCGCCGCTGGTATGATAGGGGAGCCAGAGACTGCAGCTTCCAAGTGGGACAGAAGGTTTTGATTTTAAAACCTGTCCGCACAGACAAGCTGCAGACCATCTGGCAAGGCCCATACCAGGTGGTGGAACAGAGATGTGACACCACCTATGTGATTGGCCCCTGCTCAGGGTTAGGGAAGAGACGCATGCTCCACGTGAACATGCTCAAACCCTATCATGAGAGGATAGAGGACGTGGCAGCAATATGTGCCTCCGCATCTGAGGATCAGGAGAACCTGCCACTACCTGACCTATTAGAACAGGACGAAGAGGCAGAGCCCTCCACGGGGGTTCAACTGGGGGAGCGGCTAAGCCCTCAGGAGCGGGCCCAGGTGCAAGAGTTGATCGCGGCTAAAGGAGCCACCTTCTCCAATTTACACTCCGCTAGCCACTCACCGAGTCGAGACCCCTGGACAGCTACCTATGCGACAGACCCCATATCGTATCCCTGGAGCAGTCAGGGAACATATGAGGAAGGAGACTGAGGAAATGTTGCAGCTAGGGGTTACTGAACATTCCGATGGGCATCGCGGGTAGTGCTGGTACCCAAGAAGGATGGCACGACACGTTTTTGTGTCGACTACCGGAGGCTAAATGACAAAACTGTGTCTGATGCCTACCCGATGCCCCGGATAGACGAACTGCTGGACAAGATGGCACGAGGTCAGTATCTCACCACCATAGATTTATGTAAGGGATACTGTCAAATTCCACTAGCCGAGGATGCCATCCCCAAGTCGGCGTTTGTCACCCCGTTTGGCCTGTACCAATTTCGGGTCATGCCATTCGGGTTGAAAAACGCCCTGACGACCTTTCAAAGGATGGTAGATCAGCTACTGGACGGATTCCAGGAATATGCATGCGCATACCTGGACGATATCGCCATATATAGCCAGACCTGGGCAGAGCATCTGCAATACATAGGAGCCGTTATTGACAGTATCGGAGAGGCAGGTTTGACACTGAAACCTAGCAAGTGTCATATAGGGATGGCAGAGGTGGAGTACTTGGGACACCGAGTAGGGAGCGGGCAACAAAAACCCGAACCAGCAAAGACTGAAGCCGTTGCTGAGTGGCCCACCCCTAGGACAAAGACCCAAGTGCTAGCCTTCCTGGGTACTGCAGGGTACTACCGAAAATTCGTACCCAATTATAGTGCCCTGGCCAAAACCTTCCTCGACAGGTCGTCTGGGCCCCAGAGTGTGATCGGGCATTTAACCAACTCAAGACGGCTCTAACTAATGCACCTGTACTTGCTGCTCCTGATCCAACTAAAAGATTTCTTGTCCACACAGACGCTTCAATGTTTGGATTGGGAGCAGTGCTGAGCCAAGTTGGAGTAGATGGCGGAGAACATCCCGTAGCGTATCTAAGCCGGAAACTATTACCATGGGAAGTGAGCTACGCCGCCATCGAGAAAGAATGCCTGGCCGTGGTGTGGGCCCTCAAAAAGTTGCAGCCTTATTTATATGGACAACCTTTTTCCTTGCTCACAGATCACAACCCGTTGGTGTGGCTGAACCGTGTGGCTGGAGACAATGCCAGGCTGCTGCGCTGGAGTTTGGCACTGCAGCCTTTTGACTTTACCATCCATTACCGCCCAGGAAAACAAAACGGTAATGCCGACGGGTTATCTAGACAAACTGAACTTGAAAAGTGATCTGTGGGCACTCCCCAGGACATCCCCAAGCCGATCCGTTGGGATCAGACTGTGTATGCTGGCTTGGTTTTGGGGGAGCATTGTGGCAAACCTAGCCACTTTTAGGTTACTGGACTATGTGTGCAAAAGGTTGTCTGTAATAGCCGCTGGATTGTATATTATAATGTCTGTCTGTGCTGATATGTTTAGAGCATTCATGTGCTAGCAGCCGAAACCCACTAGCATTCATGTGTTTCGTTTCACGAACAGAGACTTTACCGGCTGTTCGTGAAATGAATGAGCTATGAACAAGTAGCCCACACACAGAGGGTCATGTGGCACTCATTAACCGATTGCAATATTGTTGCAATCGGTAGTTAAGGGCTTTCCTAGGTGGCCATCGTTCGGCTACCGACCACGCGGCGGTTGGCCATCTTGGATCCTTTGTTTCACCAGCGGTGTTTGGTCGTCAAGTGCATGAAGCTGAAAACGGCTACTCGATGGCGCGAACACCGCTGGACTTCCAGGCCGTTCGGGAGCTCCGGTCTTTCGCTATTATGTTTCCCCATCGGTGTTCGGTACTTTTAGGCGAACATAATGTTGAAGTGTATTTCGTGCGGCGTTCAGTTATTTAGGCTGGGATCTGAGCGGTATTCTCACGAACTGTGCGCTCAGACCCCAGCTATCTACCGAACGTCCATTCGTCTAAATAACGTGAATAAAGGCAAAGTTATAGGTTTTAATGTAATATGCCGGTTCTGCTGCACGGAGGGATAATCCACTTAACGGTATAATCTAGTGGAAGTATCCCTCTCGTCCAGCAGTGCCTGATGGGAGAATTGTCCAGAATGTTAAGTCCCCCATGTAGTCCCCTACTGTATTACCCCTGATATGTCAGTAGGGAAACCCCTTGCATGGGGACTTGCATAAATACTGTGACCTCTGAATAAAAACCTCAGTTGACTCCCAGAAATGTGTTTCGTCCGGTTACTGGGGGATTTGGGATATTGCCTTACTTTTCAGCGCTTGACTGTGGATTACCTTCTGTGCCAGCGGAGATCGTGGGATTTCATATTGCAGCTCCGCTACACTGAATGACACGTTTTTCGTGTCTTTGCAGGGGAAAATCAAGCGTTTCAACATGGGGCCATAGTCTAAAGGCAGCAGGCGGGCAACCAGGCTCCTCCAATGCACAGTGGCGAGATTGGTCTCGTCACACTGCTATTAGTAAATTTAAATTAATTTAAATTAATTAAATAAAACCAGCATAATTACCAGTTATGTTGTAGATTCTCTTATCAGATGAGTAGATAGTCCCAGGAACTTGAATGCAAGTATGATTGTGATTGTATAGAGGAGTGCATGTAATAGAGAAAGTGGTGTTGGTTTGACAAGATTAGGTGTCCAGGAAAGTGTTTAAGTTGTTCAAAGAGAGTTTGAATGTCTCAGTCTTTGAGTGTTGAATGTTCTTGAATGTCAGAATTGAGTGTCAGTCCAAGAGTTTTGAATCTCCCTTTGTCCTTACTTTTTAAAGGGCCAAACTTTCTGCACGTCACTAGCTGATAAGACCAATAGAGAACTGTAGGTGTGTCTACCCTACTGTAATACTTATTTTGTAATACTTCTTTAATTGGAACTCAACTGCAGAATTTTCTGATTGCAGCAACAATAAGTTTCACCTCCTTTTATACTGATATGAAACAATGGTTACTGTATCTTTAAATACACATGCAGGGAAATAGGCAGTGCTAGTTTCCAACTTAATTAAGATGGAATAAATTATGAGAAATTTATTAATGAAGCTGGACAGGCTTGCAATTAGAATAAGTTGATTATTGCAGGAAGAATTAGCCTTAGTAGCAATAAGAGGAATAGCTTGACAAAGTGACACTTTAGTGAGCTTTAGATACTGTGTAACATAAATAATAGGAATTGGCTTGTTTGGCAAAAGTTTTACTTAACTTAAAGGCAGTTCTGGCACTGGAAGGGTTAATTCACCCAATGGAGGAGAAATTAGAAGTCCGTTTTAACAAGCCGAGAACTAGGAGTGGAGAGTGTGGAAGTCCGTTTTAACAAGCCGAGGTCTGGGAGTGGAGAAGGTAGAATTCAGTGTTACAAGCCGAGGTCTAGGAGTGGAGAAGGTAGAAATCCGTTTTACAAGCCGAGGTCGAGAAGTGGAGAAGGTAGAAATCCGTTTTACAAGCCGAGGTCTAGAAGTGGAGCAGGTAGGATCAAAGTAGAGCAGCTGATCTCTCTGCAGCACCTGTGCAAATAATCCAGCCCTTTGAATCTGGCGCGGTCTTCCTAAGTATCGTGGAGGGACCGCGTCAGAAAAAAGGGGCGGGGCTAAGCGCCGTGAACCCGGAAGTGGGTTCCGGCGGCGAAATACATGCCATGCTATACCTGACAGTACCCCCTTCTCATGGGGCATCCTCTGGGTGCACTATTTCGGTTTGGAGGGGTAGCGTTTGTGAAAGGCAGCAACTAACCTCCTAGCATGTACATTAGATGAATCTTCCCAAGTGTCTTCATCAACTCCATAACCTTTCCATCTAATAAGGTATTGTAAGGAGCCACGGTGGACACGAGAATCCAAAATTTTGTGTATTTCATATTCTTCTTCACCTTGGACAATGATAGGTTCAGGAGTTGTTACTATTTCTCTATGAAAAGGATCAGGGATGTGTGGTTTAAGCAAAGAGACATGGAATACTAGATGAAGTTTAAAACTTGGAGGAAGTTTTAGTTTAACGACGTTATCATTAATGATTGTAATTACTTGAAAGGGACCAAGGAAAAGAGAGCTCAATTTCTTTGAAGGACGGCTTGTGGTAATATTCCTTGAAGAGAGCCAGACAAGATCTCCTACCTTGTAAGGAGGGGGAATTCTTCTATTATTGTCAAAAAACTTTTTCTGGTTATTTTGGGCGAGTTGAAGATTCTCCCGTAATTTGAGAAATAGAGAAGACATAAATTCGTTTTTTGATGTAACAGTAGGATTGGATGAAGTAATAGTTTGGATGGGAAATGAAGACGGATGAAAACCATAGTTGGAGAAGAAAGGAGTCATTTTCGTACTAGAATGAATGGTATTATTGTAAGAAAATTCGGCCATAGGTAACCATGTGGTCCAGTCATCTTGGAGGTATGAACAATAACATCGAAGATATTGTTCCAAACATTGATTAACCCTCTCTGTTTGCCCATTAGTTTGGGGATGATAGGCGGAAGAGAGTTTGCGTTGAATTTGAAGGGAGAGACACATCTCTTTCCAGAATTTGGAGGTAAATTGTGTCCCCCTATCAGAAATAATTTCTTCAGGAAGACCATGAAGTTTCACAATATTGTCAATAAAGACCTTAGACAATTCTACAGAGGAGGGTAATTTTTTTAAAGAAATGAAATGGGACATTTTTGTGAAGCGATCCACAACGACAAGAATAGTGGTGAAATGTTGAGAAGGTGGGAGATCAACGATAAAATCCATAGAAATGGATTGCCAAGGTTTTTCTGGAATAGGTAAGTTAAGTAGTAATCCAAAAGGTTGATTATGTTCAGGTTTAGACCTTTGACAGATAGGGCAAGTTTTGACATATAATTCAATGGTTCTATCCTGGCGAGGCCACCAATAATATCGAGAAGTTAGTTCAAGAGTTTTCTTTATTCCAGGATGTCCAGCTAGGCGTGAATCATGAACCATCTTAAGTAATTTATTCCTAAGAATGGGAGGAATATAAATTCTATTTTTAAAATAAAATATACCATCCTTTTTTGTTAGTATAGGTGTTTTGGGAAGTTCAAGATCCTTCTGATTCAAATTCTTTATGTCATCATGAAGAGAAGAGAGGATCCCTATTATTTTGTTAGAAGGATAATCATCAGTAGTAGTTTTAGAAGGAATTCGAGAAAGAGCGTCAGCCTTTTTATTTCTAGTTCCAGGTCTGTATATTAATTGGAAGTTAAATCGGTTAAAAAATAGGTTCCATCTAACTTGTCTAGCCGTAAGGGTTTTGTTAGTATAGAGATATTCAAGATTTTTATGGTCAGTATAAACTATTATAGGTTGTTTTGTATCTTCTAGAAGATGACGCCAATTTTCGAAGGCAGCTTTAACACTTAATAATTCTTTTTCACCAATAGGATAATTTTTTTCAGCAGAGCTCAAGGATCTTGAAAAGAAGGCAACTGGATGAAGTGGATCTTGTGGAGTCTTTTGTTGAGAAAGAACTGCTCCGATGGCTGTATCTGATGCATCAACTTCAAGAACATATAAGAATGTTGGATTAGGTAGTTGTAGAATAGGTGCAGTTGTAAATCTTTTTTTTAATTCGTCGAAGGCTGTTTGTGCATCTTTATTCCAATTGAAAGGACGTTTACTACTGTTGAGGAGGTTAAGAGGATGTGATACATCCGAATAGTTTCTAATAAATTTTCTATAGAAGTTTGCAAATCCAAGAAAACGTTGCAATTCTTTTGTAGTAGTAGGAGCGGGCCAGTTAATAATACATTCGATTTTGGAATTATCCATCTTCAAAGAATGAGGTGAAATAATGTATCCTAGAAAAGAGAATTCAGTAACCTCAAAAAGGCATTTTTCTGGTTTAGCGTATAATTTATGAGTTCTCAGTCTAGATAGAACCCATCTAACATGCTTCCTATGTTCATCCAAATTGTTAGAATATATTAAGATATCATCTAAGTAGATAATAACACATATATCCAAAAGATCTCTAAAGATATCATTTATAAAATGTTGAAATGTTGCAGGGGCATTACAGAGCCCAAAAGGCATCACTAGATATTCGTAGAGACCATATCTTATCCGGAAGGCGGTCTTCCATTCATCATCCTGTTTTATTCTAATGAGGTTATATGCGCCTCGAAGGTCGAGTTTAGTGAATATAGTTGCGGTTCTCAACCTTTCAATTAATTCATTTATTAGTGGAAGAGGATAACGATTTTTAATTGTTATTTTATTTAAGGCTCTGTAATCTATAATAGGACGGATGGTTTGGTCTTTATTCCTCACGAAGAAAATACTAGAAGCAGCTGGGGAGGTCGAGGGTCTGATGAACCCTTTGCGTAAATTTTCATTAAGATATTCTTTTAAAATTTCTAATTCCTTTTCAGAGAGTGGATAAATATGGCCATAAGGAATAGGAGCTCCGGGTATGAGATCTATTGGACTATCATATACCCGATGAGGTGGAAGTGTTTCCGCTTCTTTTTTACAAAAAACATCTGCAAAATCGGAGTAGAATGGAGGTATAACTGGTTCTTTAGTAGTTTGGAGAATAGGAATATGTTGTAAACACGTTTGTTTACAAAAATCAGAAGCAAAGGAAATGGAAAAGGGAGACCACTTAATTAAAGGATCATGGGTTTTTAACCAATTAATTCCTAGAATGACGGGATAAAGTGGAGATTTAATAACATCAAATGTAAGGAATTCGGAATGTACATTGTTGGTAATCATTCTTAGAGGGATTGTTTCATCTTTGATGGGTCCTGAGGATATAAATGAACCATCAATAACTCTGATTGGAACAAAGTTAGTTTTTCGAACACAAGGAATTTTATTCTTTGCAACAAAAGAAAAATCAAGGAAGGTTCCATTAGCACCAGAATCAATAATGGCCTCAGTCACGATTCTTTTTGTATCCCATTGTAATATGAGAGATATAGAAAAATAAGTAGATGCTTTTCTTTTTTGAAGAAGGTTCAATATAGAGGTAGATGAATGAAGCTTACCACCTTTTGAATGTTTCAGTAGAGGACATTCGGAAATTAGATGTTCGTTCGAAGCACAATACATACATAAGTTTAGTTGTCTCCTTCTTATTCTTTCTTCAGAAGTAAGAGGACTTCTTATTATACCTACTTCCATAGGTTCAGTTTGAGGAGGAATTTTTTCAGGTAGTTTTGGAGTAGTGAAAGGTTTTCTCCAGGTAGAATTAGTAAGAACCCTTCCAGCTTTTCTTTCTCTTAGACGTCTATCAATACTGATGGACAGTTGAATCAATGCATTTAAGGTAGGAGGAAGTTCTGTACGAGAGAGTTCATCTTTCACAGCTTCAGATAATCCGAGACGGAATTGATTGCGTAAAGTAATGTCATTCCATTGGGTTTCTGTAGCCCATCTTTTGAATTCTGCAATATAATCTTCAACAGGTCTATTCTTTTGGTGTAATGTTCTGATGGTTAAATCAGCAGTAGTTTGTTTAAAAGGATCTTCATATAATAAAGACATAGCTTCAAAGAACTCATCCAATGAATCTAATATGGGATCATCATTTTCCAAAAAGGAATGGGCCCAGGCCATAGGTTCACCTCTTAAAAAAGAGATCACTGAACAGACTTTGGATCTTTCGGTGAGATAAGATCTAGGTTTTAAAGCTATTAGTAGTTTGCAAGAATTCAAAAACTCTCTGTACTTTGTTCTATCTCCATAAAATTTTTCTGGATTACAGACAGCAGGATCACCAGCCGATTGAAGAGCGGCATGAGGAAGATGGCCTTGCATGTCTCTAACATAGGTTAATATTCTCTCATTTGTAATTTGCAGTTCCTGTAACCCCTGAGCAATCGTATCCACTCTATTGGTTAGGGCAGAAAATTGAGAGTTGATATCTGCTGGTTCCATTGAATAGGCTGGATTATTCTGTAATACTTATTTTGTAATACTTCTTTAATTGGAACTCAACTGCAGAATTTTCTGATTGCAGCAACAATAAGTTTCACCTCCTTTTATACTGATATGAAACAATGGTTACTGTATCTTTAAATACACATGCAGGGAAATAGGCAGTGCTAGTTTCCAACTTAATTAAGATGGAATAAATTATGAGAAATTTATTAATGAAGCTGGACAGGCTTGCAATTAGAATAAGTTGATTATTGCAGGAAGAATTAGCCTTAGTAGCAATAAGAGGAATAGCTTGACAAAGTGACACTTTAGTGAGCTTTAGATACTGTGTAACATAAATAATAGGAATTGGCTTGTTTGGCAAAAGTTTTACTTAACTTAAAGGCAGTTCTGGCACTGGAAGGGTTAATTCACCCAATGGAGGAGAAATTAGAAGTCCGTTTTAACAAGCCAAGAACTAGGAGTGGAGAGTGTGGAAGTCCGTTTTAACAAGCCGAGGTCTGGGAGTGGAGAAGGTAGAATTCAGTGTTACAAGCCGAGGTCTAGGAGTGGAGAAGGTAGAAATCCGTTTTACAAGCCGAGGTCGAGAAGTGGTGAAGGTAGAAATCCGTTTTACAAGCCGAGGTCTAGAAGTGGAGCAGGTAGGATCAAAGTAGAGCAGCTGATCTCTCTGTAGCACTTGTGCAAATAATCCAGCCCTTTGAATCTGGCGCGGTCTTCCTAAGTATCGTGGAGGGACCGCGTCAGAAAAAAGGGGCGGGGCTAAGCGCCGTGAACCCGGAAGTGGGTTCCGACGGCGAAATACATGCCATGCTATACCTGACACCTACAGACTATCATCTAGTTTTTGGTCAATAGATAGCGCAACTACATCACCAAAATGTCTTGTCATGGGGTCCATTTTCCATTATGCAGAAAGGGTTAACTTAAATCGATGATGAGTTTGACGTCATCTCCAGCTATCTTTATGTCTGCTATAAATCACAGGACATGTCACTTCAAAGCATTTTCTTTGTTTTTTCCAGTCTTATCCCAGACTTCGTGTCTATAATTTGAATCATAATTCTAAACTTGACACCTCCTAACCTTAATTTCACCCTTTACTTACAATGGGACTTTGTAAGATTTAGAAAGTAAAATGAATTACCAAGCGTTATCTGTCAGTGGCGTCTGACTTTCTGGTCTTCTTGTGTGAAGCTGCATGTAAGATTATTCTATTCCATTAACATTATTAATAATATGAAATTTCTACATGAATAGTCTAGATTATTAACATGATACTCATTATATGTGATAATATAATAGTAAATAAGTGTATAGTGTGTATATAATAATGTATATACATGTCTCTAGGTTAGTATTTCTTTCCCCATCTTTGCTGTGAGACATTGTTGCCTTATCTTGTTTACATAACGCATTCCTTAGCTCAGACTTGAATGCATAGAGTTACAGAGATACATTTTGTGTCTTTCTTAGCCTGGAAATTCCAATATGGAGTCACCTATGTTCTGAGTGTGACAGGCAATATACACTTTTAATTTCTGTCTTAGCACAAAATGTCTGCCGATATAAATATACTGACAATATATATTTGAAAAACTCAATAAAAATATTTGAATCACATAGGGGCTAAGAGAAATAAGAGGCACGTAGCGGATGTGGGACAGTAAGAGACACACAAAGCCCTTATATTAATAAAATAACAGCTGGCCTTGAGAGCTAAAATACTACATACAGGATGTATTCTAATAAAAGATCACTTGTTGCCAGTTTGTTAAAGGTCAGTTAACCCACCATTTCCTCCCCTTATCTTGTCACCAATACTCAGTGAGGGGGGCTGATTGTGCTGAGATTACTAACGTAATACGTCAGCAATGGCTGCTTTTACCTTGCTGGGAATCGTTCTATGCTATGCTCCACTGGAAGGAGGTAAGAATCATTCAATATATCAGTTCTCTGTTAATCCAGGTAATGGGTTTATTTACTAAACTGTGAGTTAATAGTAGGGACAACTTGAAAAATAATCCAAAACAGTTGAATTGTAAAAACTAAAAAAAAATTAAAAATGATTAGGGCGCACTAATTGTACAAAAATATTCAAATTGTGAAGATCTAAAATTGTGTGTGAACAATCTCAAAGCTCTAATCAGAAAGTGTAAAGGATCCTTGCATTCGTGCAGCGATTATCCTTGCAGCTTCTCCCGAAATCCAACTGAAACGAAGTGATTATAGCTCCCAATCCCCCAAACATGAGTCGAGACTTCATGAAGGGGTAAAACGATCTGATTTACTGTGGGCTACCTGCCCAGTATTTATGCAGGTCTTCCACCTGGTGGACACTCCCCTAGGGGACCAGATGGAAGACTGGGACAAAAGTAACACAGTAGCCAATCACAGTGGCTATAGCATAAGCACTCCCCTTTCCATAAATCACTCCCTCTTTTCCATCCTGGAGATAATTAACTTAAGGTAACAAAGAGAGCCTTAATTATCTCCTGGAAGAAAGAAGCATGGCTTTTCTTATTTAGCAAAACAGAATAAAAATATATAACTTTCTTTTTACACAACATAAACTTTAAGTTCCACATATCCCCAGATAGCTTGGATCTGAGGGCATATTCTAGGCGAATAGCGCTCAGATCCCACGAACACAGTTCTCAGAATCATCGACTGAAGTTTGACTTTCACCGGCCGTTCGTGTGGTTGCAGCCGACTAGTTGGTCATGTTAACACTATAGGGTCAGGAATACATGTAGTTGCACTGGTGACTATAGTGTCCCTTTAAATTACAAGTTACATTGCAGTACTCAACATAAAAGAATAAAGTTTGAAATTCAGGAGGTATATATACAAAACAGGATGGGTTTTAAATAACAGTTCATACAATATAAAAAAAGCAGAAAGGCAATAACACAAGAAAAGAGGTACATACATACAATGCTTATATGAAAAAAATATTTTTTTTTACAAGGATGCTGTCGAATTTATAGGATACATAATTCCTAAAATATTGCAGTTAAGTGAATCTATGCTTTTTTTTTAACTTAAGTACAAATATATTGATAATAAATTATAAAAAATATATATTTAAAAATATTTCAAAATATATTTCAGAGTATAAAATATAAATAAAATTATTTTATGGACCATAACATTTTCTGTAGACTAAATGGAGTATT
Source organism: Pelobates cultripes (assembly GCA_933207985.1). Taxonomy (NCBI): domain Eukaryota; kingdom Metazoa; phylum Chordata; class Amphibia; order Anura; family Pelobatidae; genus Pelobates; species Pelobates cultripes. The sequence continues at coordinate 8,574,363 of OW240912.1, forward strand.
ATATAGCAAAAAGAAAAAAAAAAAAAAAACTACTTAAAAAAAATATAGTTAAAATTTAAAACACAAAAGATAATAAATATTACAAAATATTGAAATCGTTTTAAAAAAAATGATAAGAAATGTAATAATTCAAAATCCACATTTGATCCTGATAATATATCCATTTAATTTCCTCTTGTCCAATTAACGTTATAAAACCTCCTCCCCTCCAATTCTTTTCAGTTTTCTTAATCCCTATAACCTCCAGCCCACTTGGATCTTGATCATAATTCCTAAAATGCTCAGACACTATGATTCTGTATCCTTTTTCTCATATTGTATATACATAACACCTTATTATCATACTAATGGCATATATTCACGTAACAGCAATGTTGTACATCTGAAATTCACTTTGAATTTATCTTGAATATTCACATTCACATTAGTGAGTAATAATGTTTGACTAATATCGAACATTCACCAATATATTTCATATGAAACATTCACCCATAAACTGACATGTAGCGGAGGAGCAGGGGTTAATCCAATAGCTCTCCGCTGGGAACAAAGATTCAGCATACAAAATCACAGGAACACAGCATAATCCCCCTCCCCAAGGACTAGACGACACATAGTCTGGGAGTCAACTGTCAGCTTTATTCACAGGTCTGCTTTTATGCATTTCTCCCATGTAAGGGAGGTAACTTTCATAATTATTACAGTAGCCAATTGTAACACGGTCACCTCCCATCCCTCTCCTCCCCTTAGATTAGCACTTAAACAGATTAGTAGGGACAGAGTTTTCCCCACTTTCTGGATGTCCCCTAAATACAGGGGGTACAGGGACAAATAAGGGGTCCCCTGGTAGGTCTGATCTGGGTGAGCAACATACTCGAAATTCACCCAGATCGGACCAGGTGTTCGGGAGTTACAGGCATTTAAAGATTTGACCGACCGCAGGGGCTCAGTAGCCGAAAACAGTTCCATGAATTCTTGCCCTGCGGTCGGTCTATTTTAGTGAATAAAAAACCCAAACAGCTTAGCCATCCATGCGATTGATAGCATTCGTATGAATCCCCTCGTTTAGGGGATTCTATCTACCGAACGCCGGGGCGTTCGTGTGTTTAATTCGTGCTGTCGGAGCATGCTGGAGGTCTTAGCGGTACGGGGTTAGTCGAATGCCCGGTTTGAGTTCCAGGCATTCGACGACCAAGTACCGCGGTTCGTGCGTAAGATGGCAGCCGCCACGTGTTCGGTAGGCGAAATGGCGGCCACACATACAGGTACTTAATTCCCTTCGCAACATTGTATCGTTCAGCTAATTGGAGACACACGACCACCCCGGGGTGGTCTCCTGTTCGGTAGTTTTGGGCATTCGCATAAATAACAGTAAAATAACAAAAGTCTGTTCGTGCAGGTATTCCCTTGGTTTAGCACCCATTCGCATAGAATAATTAGTCCAAGTGGCAGGGTTTGCCACATGACACAAACAATCTATTCCTCCTTATTCCTTATTGTCAGTCGATTACATGGGATTTAGGTTAAGATATTGTGACTGTATAACTTCTGCCATGTGTATCAGGAGTTTTATATTGTTTGTTAAGACTTGTTTTGGGTTCACAACATCTTATTATATTTATAGAGACAGGTGGTGATAAATACCTGGAGTTGGACTTCTCACCAGCTCCCGGGCTGTGTTTATACACAGAATATATGGATTGTGCTCTGTATTGAGTGTCTCATATCACGACATGGGAACTTCATGTATCAGGTACATTTTACAAGATTAATCAGAACAGGTAAGGGAAGGATCCAAACTACAAGAGAAAGGGTCCAACCTCACTGAAACGACCTCACATTTAAATCATTCTAAGTTAATAGCAAGAAGATATATCTCAATATTATATAACATACAACTTTATTAATGGTATTAGAGAACCAAAACAACTAAATATTTAAAATAAAGAAAAAAAGCGTGCAGTGAGACAATAATTAGACAGATCCTTAGATCCATAAGTAAGAAGACTGTGGTAGAATGAACGGGAGAGAATTATCATGTGATGGATACGTTATATATTAAGGCAGCATTAGGTGCCTAAAGGAATCTCGTAAGACACTACTCCAAACATGCCATGTCTATTTTAAGGATATAGACTCAAAATGTTTTGGGTTTTCTATGTCCTTAAAATGTAACACTGTATCTTTAAGAGTGTATATGGTCTAGACTAGAAGTATTAGATCGAGAAATACTCACAAATATAGCCAGAGTGGGTGTCGTGAGCTCAGATCAGGCACATCTGAGAAAAAAAAAGTATCATAGCCGTCATAGCAAAGTAAAAGGATGTGGTGATTGGGTCAAGTTCAATGGCTGTAGGTCTGGAAGTATAACTAACCCCTACCTCTTCTAGCAGTCAGTACAAACACCTCCCTCTCATATATCTGTTGATATCATGAGAAGCCTTGCACATCCATTTTAAACATGTGTCCATTCTATTTAGATTTACAGCTTTCTTGCGAGGCTGACATCAATGGGGGTCAATGCAGCATATATGAATAGTGAGTCTGATGCGACCTGAGATATATATATATATATATATATATATATATTTGATTTATTTTGACATCTTTGCTCACTGGGGGAATTTCGGTTAGGGGTACTTAGGACTAGATGTGTCTATATCTACTGTGAGGCTGAGGACGATGGGATTCAAAGCAGCCATACCCACTAGACGGGGCCAAAGAAGCCCACAGACATGGTAATGAAGCGCCCCTTTGAAAGTTACTAGGCTGCCGATGGACTATAATGCTATAAGGGGAAGTGTGTGATGAACTTCACCCCCGATGACAGCATATAACATGGATGTGTTACGTCCTTGAATGAGGAGGGAACGTTTGGGCAGTATCCCTGAGGTGAATTTCGCCTAAGTCCCTATCTATTTACAGTGAGGCTGAGGATGATGGGGATCGAGGTAGCCATTCCCACTAGGCAAGGCCATAGCAGCCCACAGAGATGGCAATGATGGGTCCGATAAGGGTCCCTCCCCTTTGCACATTAATAAGCTGTCGATGGGTCATAATCCTTGAAGGGGTAATGTGTGATGAATACCACCCCATCCCCAATGACACCACATAGCATGGATAGGTTAAGCCCTTGGATAAGGAGGGACGGATTGATCAGTACCCCTGAGGTGAATTTTGCCACTGGTAACGTAATGTTAGCGATGATTGGCCAAACATTTGAAGGAAGAGGGTCCAACTCCCCTTTATAACCAGGCACACTATGGATGCAACTTCGCTCTTGATAAAAACGTGCTTTAACAGCAAAACGTGCATCGAGCCTTCTGGAACCCCCAACATGCAGAATTTGAGTCCCAGAAATTAAATAACGAAGTGATAAAGGAAAGCAGGATAGTAACATGGGAGCCTCAGACTCCTCACAAGCCTCAGACTGACCGGAATCAATGTGATGCCTACAGTCAGGAAAAATACGGAACCTGCATACAGTGGCATACCTACCACGGTCGCAGGGGCAGCAGTCACGACCCCTGAGACCGTGGGCCACCTAGATGTCACCACCTCCATGTTTCCCCTGTCATAGGGGGGCCCCAAGAGGTGGCCCGCTGGCCCCCTAATGGACCTCCCCGGCGGGCTGCAGAGTTCCTGTCAGACACAGCGAGGGAGCTGTGTGCTCTCTGCCCTGCTTCCTCGTGCGCTGTGTGCTGATGCCGGTAGCCGGGAATATGACGTCATCAGTAGACAGCCCATGAGGGAGCACAGCAGAGAGAACACAGTTCTCTCACCGCATCTGACAGGAACTCTGCAGCCCGCCGCACTGAAGCCCCACTGGACCCCAGGGACAGATCCACGCCAGGTAGGGAGGCTGGGTGGACATTTAATATTAATCATTTGTGTGTGTTTGTAAGTGTATCTGTGTATGCGTATGTCTGAATGTGTATGTGTCTGTGAGTGCATGTGTCTGTGAGTGTACATGTGTATATGTCTGAGTGTGTGTTTCTACATGTGTCTGTATGTATGGGTCTCTGTGTGTATGTGTGCGTGTGTCTGTATGTATGAGTTTGCATGCGTATCTGTTTGTCTGCCTGTGTGTGGACAGGGACGTGTGGGGGGCCCCAAGGCAATTTTCGCAGTGGGTCCCCATGGTTTCTAGTTTCGTCTCCGACTGCATATATCATTTTGACTATATTAAAAGGACAGAATACAAAGTAACACATTATTCAGTATTTAAGAAACCACACGAAAGCACAGGAAGGAGCGATTGATGGTTTAAATAAAACAGGCAAGCTGCCATTAGAAGCATTCTTAGCTTGTTTACACATCACAGCAGATGCAGCAGAATGTGTGTTTGGTACGTGATGCATGTTAAACAGGTCTGGCAGAGTTTGGTGATAATAATTAAATTATGTAATGTCAAAATGCTTTTAGTTACTTTGTACATAAACATTTGTGCACAGTTTTGGAGTCTGTAAATATTACTTTGAATGTTATTAATTCAGGATTTGCAGATTTTTACTTTTAAATCCACAATTCACTCCTTGCAATATTTGCCCTATAGCTTCCAAAATGTTTTTGTAATCTTGGATAAAGGACATAATAAAAAAAATCTAGACTATAGTGAATTCTATTTTCTGGTTTTTTTTTTGTTTGTTTTTTATTACACTAGCTGTGTAGAAATTAGTACTAGAAGAACTTGAAATGTTTTAATTTCTTTCCCATTTTTTTTAATATTTAATATTACTTCATCATACTTAATATTTTTTTTATATTTTTTTTGTTTCAAACCGCAAGGCTTAACATCATAAAAGTGAAACATACACTCCATCCAGGAGAGTTGATTACATGAAGAGTAATACAAGAGTGAATTATACATTGCGCTCTAATTACTGAGAGTTGAATTATTTTGTGTATATACGAGACATCATTAGGGTAGGCTATGTACAGCTGTAAATTTTACTTTGTACTTTGTATCACATAGCCTTGTTACAATGCTGCTGCCTATCCCATTTGTTCCCTACTAAGGGTTAATAAGTATATAGGGGTGTATATAAAAAATACCCCTCTCTGTCTCATTAGAGATATCTTTGCCAGAAGCTCAAGGAAGCAGGCTGAAGGGTCAGTGTTAGGACCCGCTTGGGTGGGTCTGCCTTGACGTTGGCAGGCGGGCATTCGCTCCAGTGGCCATTGGAGCAACTAAATGACCTCCATTTGTCTAAATATACATAGGGATTAAGGAGAGAGCGCAGGTAACTTTTTCTTTTTCTTTTCTATGTATATCTGTGGCAACTCAGCCCGTGTAGCAAGTGAGTCTAACTGAACTACGATGTACTGAGGGGGTGAAACTACACCACCAGGCTAAGGTCTCTGTATTTTTGTCACCCTACTTGGGCATTTGGCTGGCGGGGGGGGGGGAGGAAGATGTCTGAACAGGTAGTAACCTATCAGGTTGTATCATGGGAGCTGAGTTGTGCTTGCAAGCGCCAATATAGAAGGGCAATATATATCTGGCGAGTAGTAATTAAACTATGGGGAGGTTAATGAGCAACAGGAACCTATGTTCAGTAGATTGCAGGTTAAGTCCGTGGTGTATGCCTCAGGTGGTGTGGGCGGCTGTGTATGAGCCACTTCTGGGCTGTCGTGGAACGAAGGTCTTTGCCCTCTCCGGGTCCTATCTGTGCGGTGATCCAGCGGAGGTTCGAGTGTCAGCGGGTTGCAGTGCCATTTGAGAGAGTCCTAGTGTAGGTAGTAGGCTCTGTGGCCCCTGCAGATCTAAGACTTCGTGCTTGTCGTTCCCATGCAGGACGGTTAGGGAGTGGGTAGGTCGCCATCGATAATTTATACCCTGTTTCATGAGGAGGGATTTAAAGGGCTTGGGGGACCTCCACCAGGCTAGTGTGCCTCCCGAAATGTCCAGAAAGAAAATGAGCAACATCGCTTTGAAATGGTACATTGTGCGGTCTTGGACCGCCTTCAGTAAGGCTGCTGAAAGCATATTATAAGGTCCCGAGGGGCTGTACTTGGTGCTCTTCGGGTTTTGGGGCTCTTTAGATGCCGTTTAGCTCTGTTTTTCGCTTGCCACGGGTGTAGTAGCGCTGTCAGGAGCCTCCGTACCAGGTGCGGTAATTCAGCTGTTGGGATGTCTTCCTTTATGCCCCGTACCTTGACATTGCTTGCGCGGGGTGTATCTTCTAGGGCTGCAAATCTCCGGTCATACTCCTCATTACGGCTCCACATGTCAAAAGTGCAAAAAATGCCTCAGTCCAAAAGCGCAGAATTTCAAAATAAGCTCAATCATGAAGGGGTTCAATGAATATTATTAGGCATAACACAGTCATGGTCATGAAACCACGGAGCAACGCAGGGAGGAGTGGGCCTTGACAGAGCCAGGAGTAGGCAGGGTGAAGTTCAGGTCAAGAGGCTGTCCTGTGATTGTGCTGGGGGGCGTGGGTTAGAAGGGAAGTTTAAATAGCGGCCATTTTAGGGTAAGTTCATTCTAACTTGAGCCTTTCTTACCTGTAAATTGTTGCAGGTCGGTTGGGCTCCTCTTTTCTTCTTTTCCAGGTGTCATTAGAAGAACTTCTGTCGGGTCTGCGGTCCGTGGTGCAGGAGAAGGGAATGGCGTGGCTACAGGAGCAGCTGGGGGTTCCGAGCACGTCTGCTCCCCCCCATGCGGTGCCGGATCGGAGGCCGGAGAGGAGAGCTAGGCCGCCCCAGCGGCTTAGTCCTGGAGCGGGTCCTGCAGCCAGACGGAGGAGGAGCTCGGCGGGAAGCAGTGCGGCGGCCGGAAAGCAGGGACGTGGAGCGGGTCGTCGGCCGGGACCGCCAGCTAGGCGCAATGCCGGGGCGGTGAGGTTGCAGGCCAGGAGGAGGCCTCCCTTGAAGGGCGCCCCCTGCCGGATGGCGGCGGGCGGGCAGGCGGAGCTGACAGCTGGTGCCGGAATGGAGCAGGACGGAGGGGAGTCGGCTACAAGACCCAGGAGCAGCCCTGGACGTCCCGGTGAGTCGCCCCCTGGGGGCAGCACTGTGGGGCAGGAGGGATTGAGAGGGGCTGGCAGTGGCAGGACAGCGGTCTCACAGGTTGGGGAGAGGGACCAGGTCAGCAGGGCACAGCAGGAGGCGGCTGGAGTTGGAGGCAGGAAGGATAGCGCTGCGGATCCAAGGGATCAGAGGAGCATGGCCAGGAGCTTGGGAAGAAGGGGAGACGGGCACAGCATCGGCAAGTCTGGGGACCCAGGAGACAGGAGGAGTGGCAGTATGGAGCGGAGTGGCAGCAGGCGGGTGACTGGCCAGGAGGACGGCGGCACCCAGGACAGCAGTGGGCGGGAGGCCTTAGGGGTCGATCCCAGGAGCGGCTCGATAGGAGGAGCGCCAGCAGAGGGAATGGCGGAGGATGGCAGCGCGGAAGGGCAGAATGGCGGGACAGCAGGTCAGGGTCTGCAGGCAGTAGGAGGCATGGGAACGGGAGCCCAGCAGGGAACCGGAGCAATAGGAGGAGGTCAGCTTCTCGGGACAGGTGGCTACGGCGCCGGCGCAGTGAGTCAAGGTCGTCTGAGAGGAACCACACGGCACGGAGGAAGAGAAGTAGCGAGCGGGAGGGACGATGCAGACAGGGAAGTGGTGAGGACGGGTCTGATCACGGGAATGAAGGGCGGGTGAGGCTGCAGTCGGACAGATCACCCAGGCTGTATTCTCCTTGCAGGTCGTTGAGTAGGACGCCCATGAGAGCAACACACGAACAGGCGGGCAGGAGTCGGCGTCCCCTGGTTCCTTCTGGGTCGGCTGTCGTGGTGGAAAAAGTGGCGCCCCCGCGGCCAGCAGCGGCCGGGGGCTTGAGCGGTGAGTCTCCAACTGCATCACACACAGGAAGCTTACTTGGATGTTTAAGATCTCTGTTAGATTCATGGTCTGGGGACGGGGGGTCTCCGACACAGTTTGAGAAAGTGTGGGTTGCGGACGGCGGTCGGACAGCAGGGGTGAAGGCCGCAGCGTCAGCGGAGCCGAAAGGGGGTGAGGGCGCCGCGGGGACGGGTCAAGGAGCGACGGGTGACGTGGGTGAGCATGTCGTTCTCTGCGGGGAAGTAACAGATGCGGCACGGCAAAATGTGCATGTGTCTTTTGCGGGACCGCTAGGGTGCCACTTAAAGGTGGAGGTTAAGGAGAAAATTTGGAAAGGGGAGTTCGTGGAAATATTTTCCCTGCTTCCCCTGGAGGAATTTTTAGACTTGAAAGAAGAGGATAAAAAGGATGCGAAAAAGGAAGAGGAGGAAAAGAGGCGGAGGTATCGGAAAATACCCAAGTCTTTTGGGAACTGGTTGAGGGCCTTTTGTATTTTGGCGAGCGTGATCGGGGAAAAATACCCGGATCGATGTTCGCAGCTTTTTTGTTATTTAGACGGGATAGGGGACGCATATCGGACCTATGGGGGTTTAGCATGGTGGAAATATGACGAACAATTTCGTCAGCGATTGGCGGCAAATCCGTCCATGCGGTGGGACCAGATGGACTTGCCTTTGTGGATGAGGCTGATGATGGCACAGAAAAGTGCCCCCTTTCTCGGAGCGGCCGGCACGGGCTCAGGTACCGTGTCGGCAGGTCAGAAGAAAGGTTTCTGCTGGCTCTACAATGAGGGCCAATGCAAGTGGGGTGCATCTTGCAGATTTAAGCACGAGTGCTCCGGTTGCGGGGGTAATCACGGAGTTTCCAGGTGCTTCCGAAAAGGTAAGCCGAACTTGGGAGGAGGGGTTGTCGGCACATCAACAGCTGCGGCTGCAGCTGGGAGCGTCGCCGGTGAAGGTAAGCGCGATGCTGCCTTGGTTAAAACTATACGATAATCAGGAGGTGTCAAAGTTTTTACGGCTGGGTTTTACAGAGGGTTTCAGGATTCCGTTTCAAGAAAGGGCTGTGGGTGGGTTATGCAAAAACCTTCGGTCAGTGGGGGAACATCCGAGCATAGCTCGGGAAAAGTTAGGTAAGGAAGTGCAATTAGGGAGGATGGCGGGACCATTCGCTTCCCCGCCGTTGGTTGGTTTGCGGGTGTCTCCACTTGGGGTAGTCCCCAAGAAGGAGGCGGGTAAATTTCGTATGATCCATCATTTATCGTACCCACAAGGTACATCGGTTAATGATGATATCGACGAGGCCCTGTGTTCTGTTTCCTACACATCATTTGACAAGGCTGTCGAGTTGGTTAGGAGAGCGGGACAAGGGGCTCTAATGGCGAAATTGGATGTGGAGGCAGCTTTCCGGCTGCTTCCCATACACCCGGATTGTCATCACTTATTGGGGTGCTATTTCGATGGGGGGTATTTTGTGGACTTATGCTTGCCTATGGGTTGTGCCATCTCGTGTGCTTACTTCGAGAGGTTTAGCACCTTTTTGGAGTGGGTCGTACGACGGGAATCGGCTGGGGGTGCTGTGGTGCACTACCTTGACGATTTCTTATGCGTTGGCTCACCACGCACGGAGCGCTGTAGCCAGGTGTTGAGGACCTTCCAGTGGGTGGCACACACATTTGGGGTGCCGTTAGCAGAGGACAAAACGGTGGGGCCCACTACGTGCCTCAGCTTCCTGGGTTTGGAGATCGACTCGGTACGGAGGGAGTGCAGGTTGCCCGGGGACAAATTACATGCCCTTCAGCGGCTAGTGGACACGGTTGGTAGGGCGAGGAAGGTCACCTTGCGTGAACTTCAATCGTTGATAGGGAGCCTGAATTTTGCGTGCCGAGTGATCCCTATGGGGAGGGTCTTTTGCAGACGGTTGGCGCGGGCGACAAGCGGGGTGAGAAAACCGTCGCATTATATTAGGGTGTCAGTGGACATGAGAGAGGACTTGGAGGTATGGGCTAGGTTTTTGAGGGAGTTTAACGGGAAGGTGTTTTTTCGGGAGCCGTTGGGAACCTCCACGGCCGTGGGTTTGTTTACGGATGCATCAGGCAGCATCGGTTTTGGGGCGTACCTAGCGGGTAAATGGTGCGCGGCGGGGTGGCCGGAGGCATGGAAAGCGAGCCCCTTGATTAGGAATTTGGCCTTTTTGGAGTTTTTCCCGGTTGTTGTGGCAGTGGCGTTATGGGGTCCGGAGTTAGCCAATAAGAGGGTGGTATTCAATTCGGATAACATGGCAGTGGTGCAGGCTATCAACGGATTATCGGCTTCTTCATGGCCAGTGGTACGGTTGTTGAGGCAATTGGTTCTCTTGTGCATGTCTTTTAATATTGTGTTTCGCGCTCGGCATATACCGGGGCTTACCAATGTTGTCGCTGACGCGCTGTCTCGCCTACAGTGGGAGCGTTTTCGGGAGGCGGCGCCAGAGGCGGAAGAAGAGGGTCAAGCCTGTCCGGCGGAGATGTGGGAGCTCGGGACGTCTTGCTTGGGGAGTACATAAAGAAGTCTCTGGCGCCTGGAACTTGGTTCTCCTATGTTAAGGTCTGGCAAGTGTGGGAAGACACGATGCAGCAGGTAGGGGTGACGGGCCCTGGGAGCAATCGGCTGGACATACTGTTATGGATCCTATGCCGGTTGTTCGCAAAGCAAGCGTCGCCATCAATGGTTGATAGGTACATGTCAGCGTTGGCGTTTTTTGTTTAAGTTTAATGGATGGGAGGATGTGACGAAGCATTTTATAGTGAGGCAAGCGGTTAGGGGATACAGGAAAGGTAAGAAGACGAAGGATACGAGAAGACCAGTCTCCTTCACAGTGTTACAGGGGTTAGTGAACAAACTACCTGAGATATGTTTTTCTGTGTTTGAAGTGGCGTTATTTACAGTGGCTTTTTCGTGGGCCTTTTTTGGGGCGTTTCGGATTGGTGAGTTGCTTAGTGCCAACAAGAAAGGGGTTGGTGGGCTTAGGTTGGAAGATGTGACGGTTAGTAGGGACAGGGTGTTGATCCACCTGATTCAATCAAAGACGGATGTATTTGGTAAAGGTTCCATGGTCACGTTGTTTGGTTTACCAGGGTCGGGGTTGTGTCCGGTGGCAAGTGGGGCTGGGTTTTTGGAACTACGCCCGATAGGGAGCGGTTGTTTCTTCATACATGCCGACGGCACGGCACTGTCGCGCTTCCAATTTGTGCGGGTTTTCCGTTTGGGATTACAGAAGTTGGGTCTGGAGCCCATGCAGTTTGGAACACATTCATTCCGAATAGGCGCGGCGACAGAAGCGGCTCGCTTGGGTTTAGGGGATGAGCGGATTAGACGAATTGGGAGATGGGAATCTCTCAGGTTTCGCTCTTATGTACGGCCAGATAGGCTGGTGTGAAGGGGTGGTGGATTGTGGGTGTTTGGGATGTGCTGGTGATGTTTCCTCAATGTTATGTTTTATTTTAGGTTGGACGGTGTGGATAATTGGCCATTCGTATATCCATTGGGCAAGGAGGAGGGCCGCAGTTAGAAGACATGGAACACAGCTGGGCTTTCCTTAGGATCGGGTGGCGTTATTCTGGTTCGGTTATCGGGGGTTTGACTGGCAGCACATTATTACGGTATTGTTTCGGAAGGTAGCGGAGGAGCCCTTGCCGAACGTGGTGGTAATTCACGGGGGGGGAAACGACTTGGGTCTGGTCCCCCAGCGTGAACTGGTTAAGTGTATGAAGCAGGATGTTGACAGACTAAGGGGGCTTGTCCCTGGCGTGAAAGTGGTATGGTCGGAGATGGTACCTCGTTTATGCTGGAGATACGCCAGGGATGAGAAGGCAGTTTCTCGATGTCGGGGTAAAGTGAACAGGACCATGGCGGTGTTCATTCGAAGGTTAGGAGGCGTGGTGGTGAGGCATCGGGAGTTGGAGGAGAGATTACCGGGTTACTTTCGTGATGACGGGGTGCACTTATCGGATGTTGGTTATGACCTTTTTAATTTAGGTTTGCAAGACAGGATAGCGCAAGCCCTGTTTTTGTGTGGTGGGGGTCGCACATGTCCTTAAGGGGTCAAGGCAAGTGCTGTGGCGGAAAAGGTCTTGGTTAAACTGGAATTTTGGTGGGTTAAGAAATTGGTAGGCCAAGGTCTAGGCTGGAGTAGGCGGAAGTCAAAAGTATGGAGGTAGGTTCGAGCCCGTCGGTGGCTACGAACCAAGGGGTGTAGGGGTGTCTGGGTACACCCCTGCAGTTAGACAAATGGAGGTGGGGCCTCTTGGTAGGCCGTTGAGTTACGTGTATGTATTATTGGTTATGCTAATGTTTGTTTTGGTAGGGTCATTGTCGGGGGTATGATATAGGAAGAGAGCCTAACGAAGGAGTACTGTTGACAATGACCCTAAATTGTTAATTTATATATTGATATTAATTAATAAAGCTGTGGACTTTATACTCCAACAGAATTTTCTGTGTCTGTGTGTTATTAAAGTATGGTTGGCACATGCCGAATAACGACTGTGCAATAATGTCATGAAACCACGGAGCAACGCAGGGAGGAGTGGGCCTTGACAGAGCCAGGAGTAGGCAGGGTGAAGTTCAGGTCAAGAGGCTGTCCTGTGATTGTGCTGGGGGGCGTGGGTTAGAAGAAAAGTTTAAATAGCGGCCATTTTAGGGTAAGTTCATTCTAACTTGAGCCTTTCTTACCTGTAAATTGTCCCTCCCACCCACCCTATGAGTTAGTAGTAGTTCCCGTTTGGTCACAGCGGCGGGAATAGGTCTTGGTTAAACTGGAATTTTGGTGGGTTAAGAAATTGGTAGGCCAAGGTCTAGGCTGGAGTAGGCCGGAAGTCAAAAGTATGGTGGTAGGTTCGAGCCCGTCGGTGGCTACGAACCAAGGGGTGTAGGGGTGTCTGGGTACACCCCTGCAGTTAGACAAATGGAGGTGGGGCCTCTTGGTAGGCCGTTGAGTTACGTGTATGTATTATTGGTTATGCTAATGTTTGTTTTGGTAGGGTCATTGTCAGGGGTATGATATAGGAAGAGAGCCTAACGAAGGAGTACTGTTGACAATGACCCTAAATTGTTAATTTATATATTGATATTAATTAATAAAGCTGTGGACTTTATACTCCAACAGAATTTTCTGTGTCTGTGTGTTATTAAAGTATGGTTGGCACATGCCGAATAACGACTGTGCAATAATGTCAAGTTTTCTTTTATGTAGGTTGTAAAATTATACTATGCATGATTTAATAAATTTACAGCTTATTTTATTTCAGAAACCGAACCTGCTCGGCTCCGATTTTTAGCGTGGAGGTATGTTGTTGTCCTGTTACTGCTTCTCCTACTGACTGGCTGCATGGTTGCAATTCATACCAAGCGCTGTAAGTTATTATAATATAACTCATAAAATCAAATACATGTTAAAGAGACACTACAGGCACCCATACCCAGGCTCTTCAGCTCATTGAAGTGGTCTGGGTGAATATTCCCAGGTTCCTAAAACATGCAAAGGTAATTATTGCAATTTTATTAAACTGTAATAATTGTCTTTGTGGGTTCACTCCACCACTCCACTAAAGGGGCTTCCGGGTTGTTAGGCGACTTTTGGTTGCCTAACTGATGCTGTGCGTTCTTATGCTGTGCATGATGACATCCAGCGTCACCCGAAACCTCATAGGAAAGCATTAAATAATGCTTTGCTTTGGGGAAAGAATTAATGTGAGCGCAGCCAATGCAGAGGAGCGCTGGACTCAAATAAGTCACAGAAGCGATTTTTAATGGGGGGTGGGACATAACCTAGGGGGGCACTATACGGAGCTATAGTGCCAGGAAAACAACTTTGTGTTCCTGGCACTATAGTTTCCTTTTAAGGATCAGCGTTTATTAAAACGTAATTGAAGTAAAAATTCCCTTGTGTTATCAAATAAATACTGAAAACCAAAAACGGAAATGTGCTGTATGCAATATATAAATACTTATCTGAAAGCATAATTTTGCTCATAAACATGTAAAATAAAATGCAAGCATATAATACAATAATCAAATAAAGGACGCCTGCCAACATGCAGCAGAATAACACAAAGAGCCTTATCTGGCTCAAACGAACTTGGCTGTATGCGTCCATCCTCGGAGAATAACGCCCCTTAATATAGTGCTCTGGTCCCCCGTAAATTGGAAGAAAACCAAAGTAGCTCCATTTTGTCCACACTGGATACTCCACCTTCAAACCCACCACAAAGTACAACGCATTTCACTATGAAATGATACTTCCTCTGATCCTTCTTTGGATTCCATTGCTCTCCTCTTATATACGCCATCTCTTGGTGTAAAACCCTTGGTTTTCTTACATTTTACAGACATCCTGTGCATCCCTAAAATATACCTTAGGGATTCATTTTGAGTCTTATGTGGCTTGTTGGTGTGTGAGAGGATAAACATTGATGGCATTTTTCAATGTGTAGCACTCTTTCTATAATATACGAACAATAATCTATAATAATTTTCGTGGAAGGTACAATTTGTTTTTATATTTTTTTCCCTAGGTGATCACTCTTCATGAAACCTCAAATAATGCCAGCACCCTGAATATTTAACAAATTTTTAAAATAAATTAGATAAAATACATTATAGGTTTTTTGTTTTTGTTTTTATTGTAAATTTATTTCTCATTATGTGGATAATGGTAAGAGGAAAAAACTGAAACAAATATTTTAACTTTACTCACAACAACCTTACATTTCTATCATTTTTTAAAATGTATTTAAATTTTCATAAATTATTTACTCATTTAAAAAAATGATGAACTATAAAGGGCAGAAAAATGAGACAAAATTAACATGTACACAATTACTTTTTATTTTAAGAAACACCATAGTCGCCAAATCAACTTGGTTAACATGTGGTGTTTCCTATATATACTTCCCACTTTCACTTCCTGTAACATTGTAACTCTTTATAGAAAACTCTTGAAATGCATCCATATCCCCACAAAGCAGTCTATTGCACGACGGTCTCTGTAAAAGGAAATGTGTTATATTATAACTGTTAGTCACTATGGTAACTGGTCACAGGCCACAGACTGATATTTTTTTTTTTATATCTTGCGTCTGAAAGAGAAGAGATTGACATATACAGGGTTATTCACCAAAGTGAGAATTAAAGGTGAATTTAAAGTTTAAGGTCAGAGTAGCTAAATAGAAAGCATCGCTGACTTAGAGAAATGTTCCAGATTAATTATTTTGTCCTTAATGGGACAATATACTCAAATATACTAAAATATGCTAAAAACAACTTTAGCTTAATGGTGCAGTTTTGGTGTAAAGATCAAGTCCCTGCAATTTCACTGCTAAATTCTCTGCCATTTAGGAGTTAAATCACTTTGTTTATACAGCCCAAGTCACACCTCCCTGCATGTGACTTGCACACCCTTCCTATAAAGAGACATCTAATGTTTACACTTCCTTTATTACACGGTCTGTTTAATTTAGAATTTCTTATCTCCTGCACTGTTAATAACTTGCTAGACCCTGCAGGAGCCTCCTGTGTGTGGTTAAAGTTCACTTTACAGAGCAGGCGATAAAAACTTTTAAAGTTACATCTGATTGAATATGAAACCAGTTTTTGTTTCATGCAGGCTGTGTCAATCATAGCCATGGGAGGTGTGGCTAGGGCTGCATAAACAGAAACAAAGTGATTTAACTCCTAAATGGCAGTGAATTAAGCAATGGAACGTCAGGGCGTGACTTCAAGATCAGCTATTTTTGCTATTTAGCTTTTAACTCAGTAAGTATAGTATTTGTTTAGTCTTGGGAGCTTAAAACACTGCATTACATACAGGATGTATTCTAATAAAAGATCACTTGCTGTCAGTTAAAGGACCCACAATTTCCTCCCCTTATCACCAATACTCACAGTATAATCACAGTATAACCAGCCCCGCTCGGGACACGGAACACGTAGGTAATGGCTGCCTCTACCTTTCTCATTCTGTGCCTTCCACTGGCTGCAGGTGGGAATCATTCAATGTGTCAGCTCTCAGATAATCCAGATAAGAGTTTTTATTACCAAAGTGTGCGTTAATAGTAGGGACAACTTGAAAAATAATACAAAATAGCTGAATTGTAAAAACTAGTAAAACTGAAAACTTTCCTAGTTCAGCTACTTTTCCAATCTAGTCGTTACCTCGTCTCAACTCACTGTTTCGGCAGTAAGCCCATTAATACGATACAGAATCTTCACAAACAGAAAAACGAACTCATCCTTCATGGCATGATATGAGATAGGATTATAAATTAAATACAAAGTATTAATTATATTCCTAGCTCCTTACATTGGGAGATATTAATGCGGTATGGAGTGTGGGGCAGTTCTGTAGTGGGCATGTGAAACAGGACTGTCACATTCAATCTGGGATTATCGGAAGGTATGGACATGCTCTCTATAGTTAAACTCCATACTGTATAATATTAGAATTGAGGATATATTGTGAATTTATTTTAGTCACACTGTATTTTCTTGAAGGCAAATGTAGATAGGTAGTACAAGCGCTTTTGTATGTGCTATTAAATATGAATTATACCAGACAAATATGATTGGGCTGCTATATCACCGTGATTATCTTTTTATCATAGGAAAAGTGAAAAAAGTGGAAAATATCGGTGTAGCGCTCTATAATAGTGGATCTCCCGGAATGAGTAAAAAAGACTTAGCTATACCTTGATGGGTTGTTTGTATTTATAGCTAGTCCCAATATATCCAGGTAAACCTTAAATCAAAAACATAAATGTACAGAACATAGTGTAATCTGTATACCAAATGTAAATAGAAATAAAGTACATAGGTATCTAACTCACACTTTATTGAGCTGATATACTAGCTCAAGTATCTGCGCCTTAGGGTCCGTAAAGGCGACCCTTCCCCTCCTTTTCGTCCAAGATTCTCTCCAGGTACAGTGTCCTAGGTGATAAGTACAGGAGGGAAAAGAGATAGCGTAGTACCGTCTGGTGTATATAAGGTATATAGAATAAATAGTACCAATATACTCACAAACCCTGAGCCTATATATCGGCTCGCTTCATAAGATGTGTGTGGTTAAGGACCACATTCCTTCTTTCAAAATAGCAGGTAGGAATAAAAGCCGTGAGTGTGATAAAAATAGGTGTATAATTTATTGTAAAAAATATAAATTAAAAATATGCATAAATCAGATCAACACTTATGGCTATAGTCCAAAAAGACAATAAGTCAGCTCACTGTTCATCCAGGACGCGTTTCACCAAGTTTGGCTTCCTCAGCTGGAAAAAAATGTTCATGAGACTTCTAGGACTCCTTCCTGCTTTTCTATCCGGTTAAATAGGGCTTGTGGCTTGTTATTTTCGCGGGCAATCTCCATGGTAACGGAGATGCCCTTGTGTTTCAAGCCTCTCTTTCGTCCGGTTACTTCCGGATTACGTCACTTCCGTTTTCGGGCAAGCATGCGGCATGCGTTCCACGGTGCGTTCCACGGTGCGTTCCACCGTGTGTTCCACCGTGCGACTAGAAATCTAATGTCCATATTTCATTTTTTGAAATTTCCCTCGAAAGAATAATTCATAGTGAATTAAAAGGGCAAAAAATGGTTGCAAATGGCATAATAAAGACTGTATTTGTGTACATAGATAACATAATATATGTTAATCCATCATATACAGAAACTAAAATATAAAACCTTCAATGTGCAAAGACACCATATGTTTTGGCAGCATGCAAATAAAGTGACAAACATATTTAAAGAAAGATAGTGGAAGTATATAAATGAAAACCTTCTAAATGGGTACAAGGAAAGATAAGAAGGATATAAATATTAGGTAATAGAAAAAAAGGGGTAAGCATAAATAAATCTATAAAACTCTTATAAAAATAAATCTACCCCACAGATTTTAAAAAGTTAAAATCTAGGAGAGGTGCTGACAATATATAAACATAAGGAAGGGCTAAAAAAATACTAATAGAGGACAATGTGAGTAACTAGAGACTTGTGGAGTAACTATAGAAGAGTAAAAGTATAAATACATTAATCTGCTAAAAAATGACACATTTCAAAATCCGAATTTAAACCATTGGGAATAAGACTATTTAATTTAAAAATCCATTCCATTTCTATTTTGCTTAATTTCGTGTTGAAGTTACCACCTCTCCAATCTTTGGAAATCTTATTTATTCCCAAAAAAGACGTACCTTTTATCTCACAATTATGATGAGTTTTGTAGTGTAAGGACACACTATGTTTTTCAAAACCTTTAGTAATGTTCCTACCATGTTCTTCTATCCTTAAATGTAAGGCTCTCGTTGTTTTCCCTATATAATTTAAATTATACACCTATTTTTATCACACTCACGGCTTTTATTCCTACCTGCTATTTTGAAAGAAGGAATGTGGTCCTTAACCACACACATCTTATGAAGCGAGCCGATATATAGGCTCAGGGTTTGTGAGTATATTGGTACTATTTATTCTATATACCTTATATACACCAGACGGTACTACGCTATCTCTTTTCCCTCCTGTACTTATCACCTAGGACACTGTACCTGGAGAGAATCTTGGACGAAAAGGAGGGGAAGGGTCGCCTTTACGGACCCTAAGGCGCAGATACTTGAGCTAGTATATCAGCTCAATAAAGTGTGAGTTAGATACCTATGTACTTTATTTCTATTTACATTTGGTATACAGATTACACTATGTTCTGTACATTTATGTTTTTGATTTAAGGTTTACCTGGATATATTGGGACTAGCTATAAATACAAACAACCCATCAAGGTATAGCTAAGTCTTTTTTACTCATTCCGGGAGATCCACTATTATAGAGCGCTACACCGATATTTTCCACTTTTTACACTGTATTTTCTGTTAATGAATATTCTTTTTATTTGATTACATAATAGAATTAACAATAACTAGATACTCATAGCAAATCATCACATTTTGGTGTAAAAATAAACAATGTTCTTAAATTTATATCACATTTATTGTTTTCTAATATAGAGTTATTGATACATTTTATAGCTAACAAGCCCCCACCTACCATTACCTCAGTAGGCGAAATACCCTGCGTGAATTAAACACAAGTATTAAGCTGGAGGTAAGTGGCCACGACCTAACCATACAAGTTCCTATCTGAAGCAATAAATAATATCGTCATATTTATTTGAAGCCAAGTTTGTATAGCTCGTTCATAAACATACTTATAAATATATTCACAGCAAAGTAAATACAGATAGAAATTCTAATATCACCTATTAAACACATTATTTTATTTTGTGATTTCTTGAGAGAGATATTAGTGGACAGAAACACCAAACAAAAAATTATAAACCCAGTTAATCAAGTCAATCCAGGGCTATTAAGGCATTTTATTTCTATAGTCATTAACAAATAACATGTTATACGTGTGTCCTATTATTGTAATTAGGGCGATTAAATACATGGCTTGACAGAATTTACTATTCCCACCCCTTTAATACAGTAATGTATACATTATACAGAGACATGTATAATAAGCCTATTACTGTTCTTTGTTTTCTTCCAGTCTTTTCAATGAATCTAATTCCAGTTGAATTCAGAGCAAATAGAATGACATTTTACCATTCGGATTTGGTCAACATTCAGTGATCCGTTACATACATTTCTCTGTGCAATGATTGGCAAGCTCCAGGAGGAGGCAGCGTTGCTGCAAAGGTTCGACATTGTTATCCCCACTTAACTTGTGCAAGTTTGGGCAAATAATTCGGCCAATTCGTTTTTTTTTTTCATTTGGCCGACTGAATTTCATTGATGCAGCAATTCAGCTCATCTGAATATCATTCTTGCAAATGGTTCAGGGAAACAACAGAGACATGTATAATAAGCCTATGACTGTTCTTTGTTTTCTTCCAGTCTTTTCAATAAATCTAATTCCAGTTGAAATCCAGTTGATTTCAGAGCAAATAGAATTATATTTTCCAATTCGAATTTGGTCCACATTGAAATTTGTAGTGTTCTGTTATATTTGAGTTAATTTTTAACAGTCAATCTGGCTGATTTATTTCTTGTTTATTTAAAAAAATATATACAAAACTATGCACACTCTACAAGAGATATCCAGAAAATACTAACGTTGATCCTCCAAATTGAATTGGTTATTACGCCAGAAAACTGAAAGGAGACCTTACATAATCTCAGAGGGAACCTGAGCTGCGATACTCCATACTGTATAACAAACTAACTGAAAACGTACACAAAATAATTAACAATTAATGTCTTGGTTCCCACGATATTTAAAAACTTTGAGCCCCATTGGCACTCACTGATCCCTATACCATTATATAGGGTCAGTATCCATTTAAACAATTTTTTTTTTATATATATATATAGAGAGAGAGAGAGAGATACCACACACTTATTACAATCCTGGTGTAACCAGACCTGCAGTTGGCTACCGCTCATGTGATAGTTGAACAAAAATTGTAGTCCAGACACTCAAGGATCAGTTCAAAAGGTTTATTGGAACAGAATGCAAGCTTGAGAAAGATCCCTTGTGGGATCGAAACATTGCACTCTGTTTCAATAAACCTGCTGAACTGATCCTTGAGTGACTGGACTACAATGTTGAAGTATCCATTTAAAGTGAATCTGTAATGAAGATATTAACTTATCTGAAATTGCTCCCATATGCATTAAGTATATGTTATGCAACAAGGGTTTTTGGAATTGGAACTCAACTGCAACTTGTAGAACTCCTAATTACAATAGTAATGAAACGGAGAATCTTCTAAATTATCAATACTGTAGCTTTAAACAAAGAGGTGATTGAAGGCAATTAGAGAATTAAACGAAGTTTTAATGATTGCAATAAATTTTAGTAACTGAATAATAGCATATAGGCAACAGTTGAATAAGAAGAAACTGTAGGTTCTAGCAAGCAAGACAGTTCATTAATAAGTAAATCCTCAGAGATAAATTGAATAGTATACTTAAGCTTGATGGGAGTTATCTTCCATAGGAATAGCATGCAATCAGCAGAGAAGATTTTAGCAAGCAAGAACCAGTTCATTTATAACTGAGGCTCCAGAGAATAAAAATGAAAAGTATACTTAAGATTTATGTGAGTTGTCCTCCAAGAGATCGGAATTAGAGTCCAAGTATAAATTGGTAAACAGTCCGTTTTCCAGGATCCAATAGAGGATGTAAAGCACAATCCTTTTAATAGTTCAAAAGGTTAGGAAGACTTGCTAGTGAAGCTTGTGTAGCCGGCGTCTGAACACGGAAGTAGGTCCCAAAAATCACCAAGCAGTTTGTATCCTGCACGGTCTCTCTAAATAGCGTAAGAGAGCCGGGCCAGAAGGGGGCGGGGCCGGCTCCGCATACCGGAAATGCCGAACCCGGAACAGATACCGTATGACAGTATACCATATCAAAAAGTTGTATGGTGTATTCAATGTAAAATATAAAGATTTACTGACTTTCCAACATTACATCAAAGGTGTTGCTCTTCACGTAACACCCACCTCTGGGCCGTCCTATGCTCTCTTTTGCTCGTCCTATGCTCCACCTGGACTTGTCTTTGATTTGTCCTGTTTGAGACTCATCCCCAAACAGGACAAATCACCTCAGTGACTTCGGCATGCTGGCTTCATTGCATCATTGCTTCAGTCTGTTTCCATACTCCCTAGCCAGTGGTTTCTAGCCGTTCCCATACTCCCTAGCCAGTGGTTGCTAGCCGTCCCCATACTCCCTAGCCAGTGGTTGCTAGCCTTTCCCATACTCCCTAGCCAGTGGTTGCTAGCCGTCCCCATACTCCCTAGCCAGTGGTTGCAAGCCTTTCCCATACTCCCTAGCCAGTGTTTGCTAGCTTTTTCCGTACTCCCTAGCCAGTGGTTGCTAGCCTTTCCCATACTCCCTAGCCAGTGGTTGCTAGCCTTTCCCATACTCCCTAGCCAGTGGTTGCTAGCCTTTCCCATACTCCCTAGCCAGTGGTTGCTAGCCTTTCTCATACTCCCTAGCCAGTGGTTGCTAGCCGTTCCCATACTCCCTAGCCAGTGGTTGCTAACCGTTCCCATACTCCTTAGCCAGTGGCTGCTAGCCTTTCCCATACTCCCTAGCCAGTGGTTGCTAGCCGTTCCCATACTCCCTAGCCAGTGGTTGCTAGCCGTTCCCATACTCCCTAGCCAGTGGTTGCTAGCCTTTCCCATACTCCCTAGCCAGTGGTTGCTAGCCGTTCCCATACTCCCTAGCCAGTGGTTGCTAACCGTTCCCATACTCCTTAGCCAGTGGTTGCTAGCCATTCCCATACTCCCTAGCCAGTGGTTGCTAGCCTTTCCCATACTCCCTAGCCAGTGGTTGCTAGCCTTTCCCATACTCCCTAGCCAGTGGTTGCTAGCCTTTCCCGTACTCCCTAGCCAGTGGTTGCTAGCCTTTCCCATACTCCCTAGCCAGTGGTTGCTAGCCTTTCCCATACTCCCTAGCCAGTGGTTGCTAGCCTTTCCCATACTCCCTAGCCAGTGGTTGCTAGCCTTTCTCATACTCCCTAGCCAGTGGTTGCTAGCCGTTCCCATACTCCCTAGCCAGTGGTTGCTAGCCGTTCCCATACTCCCTAGCCAGTGGCTGCTAGCCTTTCCCATACTCCCTAGCCAGTGGTTGCTAGCCGTTCCCATACTCCCTAGCGAGTGGTTGCTAGCCTTTCCCATACTCCCTAGCGAGTGGTTGCTAGCCGTTCCCATACTCCCTAGCCAGCTTTATCTAGTCGTTCCCATACTCCCTAGCCAGTGGTTGCCAGCCGATCTCATACTCCATAGCCAGTGGTTGCTAGCCTTTCCCATACTCCCTAGCCAGTGGTTGCTAGCCGTTCCCATACTCCCTAGCCAGTGGTTGCTAGCCGTTCCCATACTCCCTAGCCAGTGGTTGCCAGCCGATCCCATACTCCCTAGCCAGCTGTATATAGCCGTTCCCATGCTCCCTAGCCACTGGTTGCTAGCACTTCGAATACTCCCTATACTGTGGTTGCTAGTCGTTCCCATATTCCCTAGCCAGTAGTTGCTATGGGTGGAGAGCAGAGGACTTCCTGTGTGAGATCTTTTCTACTCTACCATGTCAGTTAATGCCCGACTGACAGCGGAGAGAAAAAAAAATTGTTAAATAGGTTTTTCTGCTAATCTATACATTTGTTAGTAGAACTGCTAACACAATGTATAGATAGAGCTGTATGCGCAATCTATTGAGGAAACTTTGTTTGGGGCCTGGCAGGTCCTCTTTAAAACTTAGAACAAATTGCTATAGTGTAGAAATTGCAGGACTTTATATCAAATGCTGGTAACTTCAACCCAAGTTTATGTCTGTATTCCTAACAGAACAATAAAGGTGCAGTGTCAATACATTTGAAGCACTGCAGTGGTTGTGAAAAAAAAGTCCATAAATACACACATGCAGAAAGCAACTTTTCATGGAGAGGGGAAATATTCCTATGGGTAGGGCCTAATGTGCTAATGGCATGTTCCATACATGCCACTAGCGCCCTCCCATTGGGTAACGGAGAAGGCAGAGCGTCGACAGCGCCAAGGGAGACTGGTGCTAAAAAACAGGTACAGTAAGGATTTATTAACCTTTACAGTGCCGGAAGGTAGGCCACGAGGTCGGGGGGAGGCTGAGGGAAATATAATGCTAGGACTACAGATTTGTATTCCTAGCTCCATAGTATCCCTTTAAGGAGCTAAGTCTGGAAATAAGTTGTGGCAGAACCACAGCTTATTTGTGTGTGTTTTTTTTCCCCAATGTTGCATGTTTCTTCTAGTGCTTCTTGAACTGTGTCCTGTTTCCCCGTTTGGGAATGCTCCTACGAACGGAACCCATTAGTCTCCCAAACATGGACCACCCCAGTGCCCCATTAGAATGTTCACGCCTGCAGCATAAGTGCGAAACCGCAAGGTAAGTAATTAATGAGTGCTCCCCTTGGGTGGCCGCCATTTTAAATAGACAAACTCCAACCTGGAGGAGCATTCGTATCCCGAAAGGAGATGCTTCCCTTGCCCGGAGTTCTCACAGGAGCCTCACGAACAGAGACCAGCAGGGGAAATGCACGGGGTAGGGGTTCTTGAGGTTGGTGGGGACACTTTTGGGACACTGGCCCATTTGGTGGGCTTTCTGTGCCTGGGAGACAAAGAGACTAGGTCCCCTTTTCCTGCTCCAAGGCTCCCTGGCACATAGGATCCTGGGATGAAGACCCCTGTCGTTTGGTATGGGAGACCCCTTGTATGTGGGGCAAGCTTTCTGTACCTGGGAGACAAAGAGACTAGGTCCCCTTTTCCTGCTCCAAGGCTCCCTGGCACATAGGATCCTGGGATGAAGACCCCTGTCGTTTGGTATGGGAGACCCCTTGTATGTGGGGCAAGCTTTCTGTACCTGGGAGACAAAGAGACTAGGTCCCCTTTTCCTGCTCCAAGGCTCCCTGGCACATAGGATCCTGGGATGAAGACCCCTGTCGTTTGGTATGGGAGACCCTTGTATGTGGGGCAAGCTTTCTGTACCTGGGAGACAAAGAAACTAGGTCCCCTTTTCCCACGCCGGGCTCCCAGGCACATAGGATCCTGGGATGAAGACTTCTGTCGTTTGGTATGGGAGACCCCTTTTATGTGGGGTGAGCTTTCTGTACCTGGAAGACAAAGAGACTAGGTGCTCCCAGGTACAGAGGATCCTGGGATGGAAACCCCTGTTTGTGTAGAAGACCCCTTGCAAGGGATTATGCATAAAAGCAGAGTGTGGCATAATAAAATGTGTTGTAACCCCAGAGCTGTGTCTCGTCCAGTTACTGGGGTGGGAAAGAGATGCCTGTTCGTTGTAAGGGTTCCTGAGTGGCTGAGGGAAAGGATTAACGGAGGTAACCAGTCGGGTTACCTGGGGTCCGCTACACAAGTAAACCTCTGTTTTCAACCTTTCAGGATTCTTTTATTTTAGGAATTATACCGGAGGATTGGAGGAAGGCAGATGTGGTTACTATATTCAAAAAGGGGTCAGAAGGTACAGGTGATTTTTAGTTGCCTTATTGAATGTTAAACTGTATGTGTGCGCTGTTCCTTAATCTGTATTATGTTTCTGTTCATCAGACAAAGTTCTGTCTTTATTCCCTTTATGTCGTGTATTTAATATTGTCAACTATATCAGAGGCTGAGCTATAACAATAACAAACAAACAATGGCATTACAAACAAGATGTATACAAGATCGCTCGTTGTTAGTTAGATGTCCAACCATTTCCTCCCATCATTTCCTCCCCTTACTTTGTCACCAATACTCAGTAATCGCAGCTCAAGCAGCCCCGCTCCCTGCCTGGGACACGGAACACGTCAGTAATGAGTCAGTAATGGCTGCATCCACCTTGCTCGTTCTGTGTCTTCCACTGACTGCAGGTAGGAATCATTCAATGTGTCAGCTCTCCGATAATCCAGATAAGGAGTTTATTTACTAAATTGTGAGTTGCTAGTAGGGACAACTTGAAAACTAATTCAAAACGGCTAAATTGTAAAAACTAAAAAACTGAAAACGTTTCAAAGTTCATCTATTTTTCCAATCTAGTCGTTATCTCAGCTCACTGTTTAGGGAATAAACCCTTAATACGTTAGAGAATTAGCACAAACAGAAAATCTAATTCATTCATTATAGTATGATATGACATAGGATTATAAATTAAATACAAAATATGAATCATATGCCTAGTTCCTAATATTGGGAGATATGAATGCGGAATGGAAGATAGAGCAGTTCAGTAGAGGGTTTGTAAAACAGGACTGTCACATTGAATCCGGGAATGTTGGCAGGTATGAAGATTAGTATGAATTTAAAATAACAATGACAGATCTCTCATTTGGCATTTAGACTGTTCTTGATTTAAATAGCCAACTCATTTCTTGTTTTGCAATTTTTTTTCTAAAAGTCATCTCCCTCTAATTCTTATACATTCTTTCAACACTGATACCATTTACTTCATTGTTCATAGTTAAATTCCTTACTGTATAATATTACCATTGAGGACATATGATACATTTGTCTCAACGATGCTGTATCTACTGTTAATATTTTATTTAATGATTATATAATACAAGTAATTGTACATTTATATTCACTAAAACATCACAAGATAATAGCTAGATGTCCTCCAAATTAAGGGCCTAACCCTGTATATGAACCAGTAAAACAAATGTTCCCTCTGGGAACCAAAGGATTTGGAGTAACAATTATGAATAGAGCGGAAACAGATAAGAGTGAAATAACGTCCCAATAGAAATAAATGTGCAAAGTAAAGTGTGATTAAATACTATATTAGAATATACCTACGCATACCAGTGCTAAAGTATGGTGGATTAATTTAATATATTGCTTGGAAAAACATGCGTGGTATGTCTACTAAATGCAAAGATTAAAAAGGGGAGGTATCGAACAGTGGAGGAAAATACTATTGAGGAGGGACCAATAAGGTCCTCAGAGATACTTATGGAGGCTTGAATTCTATATAGCTCCTCCTAAGATATCTCGCAAAGAGGTGGACGTATACCTGTTTGGCTTTCCTTGCTTTCTTTTTGTTCTGTTTATTTAGAAGGATCAAGCCCATTTGGGTACCTGTAAGCACAGATCTACATAGTTACCCCTAGTGGAGAATTTTGAGAGATTATTGGTCCCTCCTCAATAGTATTTTTCTCCACTGTTTGATACCTCCCCTTTTTAATCTTTGCATTTAGTAGACATACCACGCATGTTTTTCCAAGCAATATATTAAATCAATCCACCATATTACTTTAGCACTGGTATGCGTAGGTATATTCTAATATAGTATTTAATCACACTTTACTTTGCACATTTATTTCTATTGGGACGTTATTTCACTCATCTGTTTCCGCTCTATTCATAATTGTTACTCCAAATACTTTGGTTCCCAGAGGGAACATTTGTTTTACTAAAACATGACATTTTAATGTAAAAATAAATTCGATCACATGATGTTTATTGTTTTCTAAAGATGATGTTATTGACACATTTTATGGCTACCAAGGCCCCCACCTACCTCAGTAGGTTAAATTACCAGCATGCGTTTAACACCGGTATTAAACTGGAGGCCATAACATTATTATGTCAGATCTTATCTGAAACAATACTTTTTTTTTTTTAAATCGCATAACATTTAATTGAAACACAGATTATATTGTTGTCTAGGTTAAAAAAAAAAAAAAAAGCCATCAGACACATCAAACCCATTCTTTTTTGCTGTTGACCCAAAAGAAGGCAAAAAAAAACCCAAAACGATTAACTATCGCATTATGCCACAAAAAAGGATAAAGATTTTCTTAAAGTTGTTTTCCTGGCACTGTAGCTCCCTAAAGTGTCCCCCTTCCTAGCCCCGTGCGGTGGTACAAAAGTGGTTATAAACGCCTTCTGTGACTTACCTGAGTCCAGCGCCCATGTCTTAATGATGGACATCGGCGCTAACTCCGCCTTCGCTCCTCACCTGCCAACATCATCCGGTGGGGGAGATCTAATGCGCATGCGCTATGGCCGCGCTCGCATTCGTTCTTTCACCATAGGAAAGCTTTATACAATTATTAAACATATGTTATTTGTTATTTCATAAAAGATATATTAATGCACAGAAACTCCAAAATTGAAACTCACAAACCCAGTTTATCTAGTCTGTTATATGGCAGCTATTATAGCATTATACTTTTAAATTCTTTAACAAAAAACATTTAATACATGGGTCCTCTAATCATAACCAGGGAACTTAAATAAATAGCTAGACTGAATTTATTATTCCTACACCTCAAATGAGAGACTATATAGTAATGTATATAATATAAAATGAGGGTGATACAGCCGTACAGAGACCTGATTTTAAAGGAACGCTAAAGTCACCCAGGCCATTTCATCTCAATAAAGAGTTCTGGGCGAGGTGGCCCTGTAATTTTATCCCTGCAATGTAAAGCATTGCTGTTTTATATAAATTACAAGGTTTCCATTGCAGGATTAACACACCTCTAGGGACAGGCTTGGTTCCCAATCAAATGGTGCTCACTGGGGTCTCCTGTTAATAATGATATGTAATTTAGACCCCGACCACCCCCACCTTCCCGGGGATAAATATGAAGAATCCCTGTGTGTATCAGGAGTTTTATATTGTTTGTTAAGACTTGTTTTGGGTTCACAACATCTTATTATATTTATAAAAATCGACAATGATAAATACCTGGAGTTGGACTTCTCACCAGCTCCCGGGCTGTTTTTATACACAGAATATATGGGTTGTGCTCTGTATTGAGCGTCTCTTGTCTCGGTGCAGAATAAATGCTGGATTAAATGTCTTTCAGGATTGTTTCCAGTGAATTCTGCCCGTATTGTGTCACATGTTGCTGGGGACCCGGTGACCATGAGGTGCACACAGGGAATAAAACCAGAAGATATTAAGCAAATCGTCTGGAGAAAAGAAAATCACACTCACATTCTGCTTCATTCATTTATAAATAATAATTCCATAAACCCGACACTTCCTTCAATATTTACAAATTTCACAGATTCTAGAATTTCCTTCTTGGAGCGCGGAATGCCACTCAGTCTACAGATAACAGACTCTCATCGCACTGACTCCGGGAATTACACCTGTACGATAATCGCAAACACAGGAAGGAATATTATGACATGGGAGCTTTATGTATCAGGTACCATTGAGATCCATCTCCATATTTTAAGTATATTTTCTTCTTTTCTTTGTCTCACAAGGTTTGTAATAGCAGTTTTTTTTCCTGCTGTTTGTACCCCACTTATTTTTTATTTTTACAGGGTATGTTTCTTTTAAAAAACATTATACTTTGTGCCAGGGTGCGCCTAAAGGGAGAATTATATTATGGTCGAATAAATACAAAAGTAGGGCTTAGTCCAAAAATGCAGAATTTCAGAAAAGGCACAGTCATGGGAATTACATTAATATTATTAGGCATAAGGGAGTCATGGTTCATTTTCTTGTCAAGTCTACTATTATGTAACTAAACTCGACATGAGTCAATACATTTACAACGTTTTATTTCAGAAAAAGAACCCGCGCAGCTCCAAATTTCAGTGTGGAGACATGGCATTGTCCTGTTACTGCTTCTAATGCTGACCGGCTGCGTGGTTGCAGTCCATACCAAACACTGTAAGTTATTACAATATAATTCATAAACTCAAACACGTGTTAAAACCCCAGTAAAACATCCCCAGAATTATCAAATAAAAACCAAAACAAAGGCATGTGCTCTATTCAATACATAAATACTTATATGATCAGGATAAACCAATAAAAAGAGACTGAGTCAGTGTATAAAAGGTTCCACCTCCTTCCATACAACAGTCTTTTATATTGTCCTCATTCAGACCGATAAGAATTTATTCCTAAAACTCAGAAAATATATCCATTCGCTTCAAAGGATTGCAAGCCATAGAAATAGGTACCCCAAATTGAGGCTGCGATTATCAAGATAACCAAAAGAACCACGACTATTTGACTTTAATAAAACTCAATATGGTCCTAATATTGTGGAGACAGTAGCAGAAAGAAAGTCCTGGTTCTAAATAAATGTGTCTGTTGAAGCAGACAAAAGTAATCAATCAGTGCACTGATTAAATCTCAAACATAAATAATGCTCCAATATAGAGTAAGTAGTAAGAGAGATAATATGGAATAACTAATGTATCCAGAAAGTATCACAGAAAACTCTATAATAGAGTATAACACTTTATCTGTTTTCAGTTTAACCTTGTGAGTAGGATGTTAGAATCATATAGTATCCACTTGCCAAGTTGTTACTCCTACTCAAGATATAGATAAAGTTAAAGAATCAGGACAGAAAGGGAGGTTTAGAAAAATATTAAAATATGTGCATAGCCATACTTAGAATGTTGGCTACCTGCACATGATAGAAGTGAAAGTGCCCCAATGTGACAGTGAGATAGAGAATAAGAACGGAAAAACCCGACGCGCGTTTCGGTGCTTAAGGCATGCACCTTCGTCAGAATCATGTGCAGGTAGCCAACATTCTAAGTATGGCTATGCACATATTTTAATATTTTTCTAAACCTCCCTTTCTGTCCTGATTCTTTAACTTTATCTATAGCTTGAGTAGGAGTAACAACTTGGCAAGTGGATACTATATAATTCTAACATCCTACTCACAAGGTTAAACTGAAAACAGATAAAGTGTTATACTCTATTATAGAGTTTTCTGTGATACTTTTTGGATACATTAGTTATTCAATATTATCTCTCTTACTACTTACTCTATATTGGAGCATTATTTATGTTTGAGATTTAATCAGTGCACTGATTGATTACTTTTGTCTGCTTCAACAGACACATTTATCTAGAACCAGGACTTTCTTTCTGCTACTGTCTCCACAATATTAGGACCATATAATATAGACTGTGACCTATTGAGTTTTATTAAAGTCAAATAGTCGTGGATATTTTCTTATTACAGTAGACTATGAGGGAGGTATAACCTTTTTTGGTTGTAAACACGATTTAGATGTTATGGAACATTATAACTTAGGTAGATATTTTGAAAAGGTATTTGAATGATTATGATTATTATTTTCATTTATATTATTATTTTTCCAGTTTTAGCTTATTTTGCTGGACTAGTCTTTCCAATGTTTAAGCTTTTTTCTTATTCATAGAATTTCATAGGGGTTAAGCCCCAGGACATAACTGGAGTGTCCACACAGGTTTTGTTGTGGGTTCCCAAGAACGTTTCTCCTTTAAGGATAGAATTCTTGCTAGGAAAGTCCACAACTTCATTTCTAACCAAAAGAACCACCTTACCCACTGACTCCATGGCCTTCCTAAGAGACCCAATGTGGAAATGATTAGATGCCAACCTAATTAAGGCTTACCCATCCTTTGGTGCTGCCTCACAGCAAGCCATAGCTTAACCACCCTATTCCAAGCAGTGAAAGTGTGGATAGACAATTTAGAAAGAGGACATCTACTCTGGAGTCAGAAGAGAAGATCTCATTGAGAACCTCAGAAACCCAAGGTGAAAGGTAGAGGATCCCGTAAATCTACAACATTTCTGAAGGTGTGCAGACCCAGTTAGACCTCATAGTAGGAAGACTCCAAAAATGCCCGTAGCAGATCTCTAGCCTTTACAAGTACTTTCTAAATCCTTCCTGAGCTGGAACAAGGCTCTGAAAAGTGAATAGATCTTTCAAGTCCCAGTAACTGGATGACACACAGTACTGAGAGTACAACAATTTGTTTATTCAGAGACAAGGCCTTTTAAAGTCAGAACCCCAGCATGGGGTCTCCATACAGTAAAATGCGATCTCTGCCTAGGCGTCTGTGTCTGGGGGATAACTGAGTCAAAGACTAGTAAGTTAATTATCTCCCAAACATAAAAGTACCCAAAAACATAGTTAAAACATACAGGAGCATATATCCCCCGAATAGCTCTGATCTGAGTGCCCAAGTTGTCCTAATAGCGCTCAGATCCATGCAGTGTAGGAGAATCGCCATCGGGTTAAAGTTCTGACCAGCCGCACACGTGGGTGATGCCCAAAATAGTTTGCGGGTAGACAGTGGTTTTGGCCAGTCAACTTTCAGGAGTTCCTGTACTTGAAGAAATGGGTGCTCCCCTTGGTTCTTAGGGAGCAATTGTTTCTCACCGTCCATAGTAACTTACCTCCAATTAGCACTCTCCTGTCATGTCTGTAAGTGAGGCAAACTGATGGAACAAATGGACCGGGAACCACATGGTCAAGTGGCCACGGTTCCAGTAAGTTGACGACAAAGTACCGTTGTCAGCAATCGGGAGACAAAGTGGTTTTGAAAGCGCTTAGATGTCGTTGAGGGGAGAGAAGATATAGAGCCAGGGGAACACAGAGGGTTCGACAGACAAATGGGGGGGGGGGGTCACTTGTTCGAGAAACAAACAGGGGAGTACGGGGAACCGACCAGTCATAGGACCAGGTCTGTAGCAAGGCCACAGATTCCTGGTGTAACGGATCACCTGGCACCCCGACTGGGTACCTCCATTGAAGGATGCTCCTAGCGCTTCCTGAGGGCTCCAAGCACTCCAGCAGACACCATAACCACCGTAGACTCCTTCAGAGAGCAAAAACCGGAACAAGCTCTTACAAGAGCTTAGTAGTGATTTAGCAAGGGAGTATGACAAGCATAGCAATCCCTTGTAGCAGATTCCCCCAATAAGAGACGGCACTCCAAATTGAGGGTGAAGTAGAACTGAAACTTTTAATCCAACACTCTGCTTTTATGCCCATTTTACAAACATAGTACTGCCCACAGGGTTTTGAAGAACAACCAATCATTACAACACAGCTAAACACTCCCATTCATACCAGCAAAAATCCTCCCCTCTGCCTGTGATACAATTATCTCAATACAATAGACTAACCTAATTATCACAGGCAGAAAATACACAGTTTTGCACAATATTCATAACTCCAAAAGTATACATCACATTCACATAAAACATTTTAATCAGCATACTCCAAATACATACATACTCAAAAATCAGACAATTCCTTCCATTGGTTTAAAAGTTAGGTCGAAGTCCTTTGTGACCACTGAAGCATGGCTTTCCAGCCAAAACCAGTTCCACAGAGTCCTCTATCCTGGAGATAATGGGCTTAACTGGTTGTGGTAAGCCAACTATCTCCAGGTATAGAAAATGTCTATTCACAAGAGCAAAAATACACAAAAATACATAATTCCTATCATACTGAACAGAACCCCCACATTCAACCTATCCCCAGATGGCTTGAATATGAGCGCTCAATATATCCAAACATCGCTCAGATCCCACAAACACAGTCAAGTCGCCATAGGGTTTAAGTCTAGCATGGGCTGATGAGAGACAGAGGAAGGGCAAAACAGCAAGTTCCAATTGCTCTGGCAGTGTCCCTGGGACAACGCCCTGCTGGAGAACAATAGACAGGAAATGGGGGAGGGGCACACCTTCCCATGTATTCAAAGGGGCAGAAAAATTCAAGGGAATTAATCCCATAGTTTTCCTGGCTCCAAAAAACAATGGAGACTGGAGAATTATTATAGATTTAAAGGAAATTAATACTTACCTGATAAAGTAGGCTTTTAAAATGGATTCCATTTCTGCAATTATTCCCAGCATCAATCAAGGAGACTGGTTGACCTCTATAGACTTAAAGGTTGCAAACTATCAGATTCTTATTGATCATCACCATGAAGTTTTCTCTGATTCCACAACTTTGGAAAGCATGCCCAGGTTAGAGGTGTATCCTTTGGGTAAGTCTAGCACCCCGAACTTTCACAAAAATACTAGTGGTGCTTATTGCATTATCAGGAACCAAGGAAAAAAGATTTTACACTAATTGGCTAATATCCTGATTGCGGCTCCATCAAGACAAATATCTGACGTCCATACCAACATAATCTTAAGAAGTCTCCAAGAACATGGCGCAATGATAAACTTAAACATATGGTATTTCTAGGTGCAAACAAACACGATTTCAGGGAAAAATAAATATCTCCCAAGAAAGAATTTTAAAAATCAAATACAAAGTTCTTCTTCTTCTACAGAAGACATATGTTTTAGCCAGAGTTTACATAAGCTTGCTGGGATCTCTAACATCCACAATAGGACTGGTACAGAGAGCACAATAGAACTCCAGAAAAATGCAATCAAATTTTCTACACCAATTTGACAACAAAGTAAACAATTGGGATAAGTCTGTTCACATTTATCTTCCAGGAGATCCAGTAGATGGTGGCAACAAGAAAATAATCTCCTACAGGGCTTTCCTCTAGAACAAGCATGTCAAACCTCATGAGGCTCATGATGGACATCTTTGCGGCCCGGCGTGCCACAAGTACATGCTTGGTGTTCCAAGCAGAGTAGTCACCTGCTTTCCCCACATTGCAGGTCCCTACTCTGCTAACATTTACCTAGCAGGAGGAGAGGAAGGTGGATGCCAGCGAGGGAGCTCAGCCTTCCTGCTCCTCTCTGCTCCCTCGCACGCAGTTTAGTGATGCTGGTTGCCGGAATATGATGTCATATTCCAGCGCACGGCATCACTACAGACAGCGCGTGCGAGGGAGCGGTGAGCTCCAGATAGAAGATCTCCACTGGACCCCAGGGATAAAACAATAATGTGAGTGTGTGCGCAAGAATGTGTAAATGTGTCAGTGAATGTATGTGTGTCAGTGAATGTGTGTGTGTTTGTCTGTCTGTGTCTGTCTCTGTGTGTGTGTGTTTGTGTGTGTCTGTGTGTCTGTCTGTCTGTGTCTGTCTGTCTGTGTGTTGGTTAGTGTTGCGATGGCGGCAGCTGCACAGTGGAGGACCTGGAGGTGCACAGAGTCACGCAAAGCCAAGTCACACTACGATTCTATGAAAATGTAAGTTTTTGGGGGGTTTTTGTGGCCCACATTAACGTAAACCTTGTTTATTTGGCCCTTGCTAGACTTTGAGTTTGACATGCTTGCTCTAGAAGATCACCCTTGGAAGATAATGACAACAGATGTCAGTTGACAGGATGGGGAGCACACATAGGATCAGCATGGACTCAAGGAACCTGGAACACACAGAAGAATACCTTACACTCAAATCTCTAAGAACTCAGAGCAATTCTGAAAGCTGCCAGGAACCTCAACCCAGGGCCGCCATCAGGGCATGACAACCATAACGGTTGTCATGGGCCCTGCGGTCCTGGGGGTCCCGGACTGCTCAGGTCGTCTCGGGCCCCACATTCAGTGGCGTACATACCGGGGTCGCAGGACCTCCAGCTCCAGGGCTCTACCCAATGTGATCTCCCCCTTCCATGGCCACAGGTGAGATAGAGGGAGGGGGGAATAAAACAATACAATTAATGGATGGAAAAAAAACTTGTAGGCTTTTCCCCCCACATTTTGCAGCCCCATACATTTACACACAATATACACTAACATTTATACACACTATTCACTAACATGCACACAATATTCACTAAAAGTTACACACACTACATCCTTACACAAACACACACTCTGGAGTCACTACACACACACACATACACACTCTGCAGTACCTACACACACTACTTCCTAACACAAACACACACTCTGCAGTACCTACACAAACACACACTTTGTAGTCACTACACACACTACATCCACTACACAAACACAATCTGCAGTCACTATACACACACTACATCGACTACACAAAGACACTCTCCACTATACACACACACTACATCCACTACACACACACTACATCCACTATACATACACTACATCCACTACACACACACTACATCCACTATACACACACTACATCCACTACACCCAGTACATCCACTCTGCATTCACTATATACATCACATTTAATACACACAAACACTACATCCACTACACAAACACACATACACACTCTGCATTCACTATAAACACACACTCTGCATCTAATATACACCTCATACATTACACAAATGTACAATCTGCATCCACTATACACAATGCATCTGTTAAACACACACTGCATCCACTTAACACACGAACTCTGCATCCACTACACACATTCTACATCCACTATACACACACACCAGAATCAGTACAGACACTGCATCCCTGTGGGCGGACTCAGGGGGGGCAGCACTTTGGGCGGACTCGGGTGCAGGCACCGGTGGGCCCAGACCTTGAGCTGTGTCAGGGGCCCCAAAATTTCCTCAGGACCTCCAGCTCCAGGGCCTCTGTGTGTGGGCTCCCATTCGGTACTTTATTCGTTTCACGGCCGTTAGCATATGAATACTCTCTATTGCAAAAATACACGAATACATCCATACACACCATAAAAGCAGCTTTTACAGACAACGTTCAGATGTTACACAGTAGGACCTAAAGTGGCTAGGTTTGCCACAGTACTGTATCTCTTTATTCCTAAACAGTTTTGATGTACTAACCAACAAAGATGTAGTGTAGCGCTTAGAAATCAGTCAAAAAATAAATATGTGTGAATTATAACTCCATTTCAAGTAGTAATTACTCATTTGAAAGGAGTAATATTTTACACATATTTATTTATCTTTTGATTTCTAAGCTACAATTTTTTTGGTTTGTATTTAATTGAGAACTGTTCTGAGGTTTACACTAGGTAGTGGTTAGCAGCTAAAATAATTGAAACATATAAAAATGAGGAATTTACAACTCCATTTAGAAGCGCCACTTATACCCAATATTATCTGACATCATTTTATATGTGATTGTATTTTGTTTTATTTGACGTGTTCAGGAAAAATGTTCCCTTTCTAAAATAATTACATCTTTAAATACATACAATAATTTTCATTGATGCTACAATTAATTATTTTTTGTTTTATCCTTAGGTGATGGCTCTTCATGAAATTGAATAAAGCCGGCATCCAGAATAATGGAAAAAACAACACACAGATTCGGGGAGCCGTGTGGGGGCTCACTGCCATAAGGAATATGTTATTACCATACCGCAACGTACCCAGTAACCATTCCATGTCCTGGTGCCCCATTAATTATCTAAAGCTTAACCTATATAGTTATTGCCATACTCCAGCCCGCTCACCCTTTATGGCATTATGCCCAATTATGTCCAACGTGATAGAAACCAAATCCCAGGAGGAAATGGGTTGTCCCTCTGGCGCCTACCTGAGGACTTTCACGTAACTGGCTAACCAAAGAGCTCTTCTCTTTATTTTTATTCTAATTTGGTTTCAGGAATTGGATCATTTTGAATTGGAGATTCAAGCCCTGATGGCAATAGAGTCACTGTTCTATTCTTGACATGTTTCTTAGTAATCGGATAGGTGTTTAGAGTCCGACTGAATGTTGGAAGGCATACTTTTCCTGCAGCCACTTACAATAACGGAAGCACACTCTTGTACTCGATTTGCTCTACTGCCTAATGGTTTATTAAAGAAAGGATGCCCGGTTCGTAACCTTTCTCGCCTTTGATGCTTGTTAATGCTGATGACCTAGACATCACCGCCTATTACTAGAGCCACTTAGTAGCTCCTTTCCCATATACTTGGAGGCACCTTAGTCATCCTATGCCATTATATACCCTAACTTTATCCGCACTATTTGGGTCTGTTAAATTTAGTTTTGATTTGTTTTACAACACAACGCCATAATATTTCATCTACATAGCATATATTGCATAAAGTTGTCCAACTATTCTATTTCTTCTGCAGATCTTTGTTTGCCTTCTGATTCCCTATGTTCTGTGCTGCAATGTTTCCACATGTTGTGTACAATTGTTGGTATTTTATCAACGCCTATTCTGGCTATATCCTCGAAAGCTGTGAAATTTTACACTTTTTTCATCCATTGCCTGCTGAAATATAACCTTGCTCATATTGCCACCATAGGCGTGCGTAGCCTATTGCATTAGGGTGTGCACCCTAAAGCACAAGCACACGCCGTATGTGTATGTATATGTATATATATATATATATATACACACACACACACACACACACACACACACACACACACTGCTGTGTGTGGGCTGTGTGAGGGTGCTGGTAGTGTGCTATGCGGGTGAGGGTGTTTGTGTGTGTGTTTGTGAGGGTGCTTTTAATGTACTGTGTGTGTTTGTTAGGGTCCTGTTAGTGTGCTGTGTGAGGGTGCTGTTTGTGTTTGTGAGGGTACTGTTAGTGTGCTGTGTGTGAGGTGCTGTTTGTGTGCTGTGTGTGTTTGTGAGGGTGCTGTATGTGTGTGGGTGCTGTGTGTGTGTGCTGTGTGTGTGTGGGTGCTTGTGAGGGTACTGTTAATGTACTGTGTGTGAGGGTGCTGTGTGTGTTTGTTAGGGTCCTGTTAGTGTGCTTTGTGTGTTTGTGAGGGTGCTGTATGTGTGTGGGTGCTGTGTGTGCTGTATATATGAGGATGCTGTATGTGTGGGGGTGCTGTGTGTGCTGTATGTGTGTGTTGTTTGTGGGTGCTGTGTGTTTGGGTGATTTGTGGAGGTGGGGGCAGATTAGTTAATAAATATCCCCCCCTCCCTTCTTACCTTATGTAAGAAGGGGGGACCGTGCTGCTGCCTTCCCTGGTGGTCCAGTGGAGGTGGGGGCAGATTACTTAATATCCCACCTCCCTTGTTACCTTATGCCAGGGAGGGGGGATCCTTTCTGCCTTCCCTGGTGGTCCTAGTGGTGAGAGTGAACTCTAGCCTGCGGGGCTAGAGTTCACTCTCACGAGATCTGAGCGTTGCCGCAGTAACCGCAGCAACGCTCAGATCTCGCGAGAGGAACCCGGCGGAGCTGCTGGCACGAGCTCCCCGGGTCCTCTCCTGCCTCCCTCCCTGCCTGTGGATAGCGCCGGCTCTGCATGAGCTGACAAGGGAGATCCTGAGATCTCCCCTGTCGGTCTCAATCCATAGACGTGCCGTGGGGATTGGGGTGTGCCCAGGCACATCCGGCACACCCCGTGCGCACGCCTATAATTGCCACACCATGCCTCTGCATATTTATTTGTCAAATACATTGTGGCTGCCTTACTTTGTTAGACACATCATGCCTCTGCGTAGGCAACGGTACATTTATTTTCTGAGACCCATTATCTCTCAGCTTTTATGTTGCATACATAATAAAAATAAACTATTTAACACAAATAAATATAATCCTACTAATCGGATTTCTAAATTTACTCATAACAACCTTACAAATTTGTAATTTTCTCTATTTCCTCAATTTTGTTTAATTAATTTAAATTTTTTATTTTCTCATAAATATAGATTTTTTTTAAATAATGACATTAAGGCTCAAGGGCAGAAGAATAAGAGACAAAAATTAAGATTGATTTGTAGTGAAAATTCAGGCTATGTCCAGCAGGCTGTTATTGTAGCTGAGTTAGAGAGTTGTCAGTTTAGTTTTTTTTGGCAATTTGGTTTTAAGTTCACTAAAACTCACTGCATCAACCCCATAGTCTTTTGCCAACCATAAACAGTCGTGCTCTTTACAGCCCCCTAGTGGAGAAATAAGGAAGAAGCCGACTGATTATTCACGTGAATAGTATCTAGCTATTTCACTCCATAGCCACTTTGTAAGGTTTCAGTTTGTGCCCATTACAATCCTGCAGGTTCCAGACAAGACACAAAATCTGAGAAGACATACACGGGTTCCGCAGCGATCAGAGACATAGGTTAGACAACAACAGCCTCCCTAGACCACCAACACAGAACATAAACAACGCAGCCACAAAGGGCCTCGGGCATCATAACGACCGCCCGGGCAACCTAAAACAATGACGACAATCACCACCTAGGCGCACGGTTCACGCCCCACGCACAGAGACAAAACACAAACAACGCACCAAACACACAAGCTGAATACCCACCAAAGCCCCCAAGGGAAATGGGAAATCACGCCCCAAGACTAGCCTTAGACCTTCACGCCATCACCACCATGCCTCTCTGGTAACGACTCCGTTTACCTGTCTACCCTTAGCAACACACAGCTAGATGACAAACAACAAGACAAATGGAAAAATAGTCTAAACCCACAACCTGAATGAAGCCATGTGGATTAGTAGAGCAAGTATCTGTTGCAAATCCTAGTAATGTACCTGCACGTTTTATCTGAAACACCTCTGCGCAGGCAACCATAAGCTTTCCATGAAACAAGAAAGACTACCTGCTTGTACTTGCAACACCAAATACAAATGAAACATTTAAAACAAATCCGCCTCTGCGCAGGCAACCAAAGGAATATTGTGTTAGATCAATGTTGCAGCCCCTGAGTTATTATAAATCAGTTTGATGCCTAAATTCCTAATGTGCTAAAAAATAAAAATATTCAAAACAAAATCTGGGAAGACAATATTTTAGGGTAACAGGAAGTGCAGTTATATAGCTTTATGTGCAATGTTACCAGGAGAGGCTCCATCAGAGGCGTTGCTAGGTGACTAAATTACCAGGGACTTCCGCCCAAGGATAACCTTTATAACTTTCCTGCACATTTTCACTTGGGCCTCTCCTAAAACCAGCCATATAGCTTGCAAAATCCAACCCTAATCTCTAATGTTCTATAAATCCCACTGTGACACCAGATCGTTCATTGAATTCCGAGTATCACAAATATTTATAAAATGCAAATCTGCTGCATTAGCCCAAAACCATGCTGCATTAAACCCCACACACTGTGCTCTGTAGTTAACTTGCTGTGCATTAAAGGGTAGCTGTGACAAATGATATAATTGGAGGTGTTAATTCTCTCGCAGTATTACAGGAGATTTGGGGCTTACAACAATGGTGCAAAAATTATGCTTTTCAGAACCTCACTGGAGCTCAACCCTCTGTCATCCTCCCATCACCAACTACTCAACAGGGCTCTTTACGGGAGGGGTGCGTGTGTGTCTCCAAATGTAAACTGAGACCCAGTGGGGTCACTGGCGCATGCATGTTGTGCATTAAAATTCAATGGTTTAGGCCAAATACCCAAACATTGCCCACAAACCTGACATGGAGGGGAGACACACACAGGGCTCAGCTTGTGTACGCTTGCTGTCTCTGTGCTTAATACTGGATGTCTATGCTCTTACAGTAAAGCTTAGGATATCCATTAGCTTTACCTAAGGATAAACATGAATTCTTCATTATGAGTGTTATCCACTAGAGTGAGAATTCAGGGTGAGTTTCAAATTTAAGGACAAAAGAGTTAAACTCGAAAAATTCTCTAAGTCTGTGATGCTTTTTACGTTGGCTACTTTGGCCTTAACTTGAAATTCACCTTGAATTTAGTGAATAACCCTTTATATGCCAATCACAGGAAGAGTCTTCTCTTTCAGACACGAGATGTAAAAACCCGCAATCTGTGGCCAGTTACCATAGTGACCAACAGTCATAATATAACACCGTCTTAATGACACATTTCCTTTTACAGAGACCGTCGTGCAATAGACGGCTTTATGGGGATATCGGTGCATTTCAGGAGTTCTCTTTAAAAAGAGTTACAATGTTACAGGAAGTGAAAGTGGGAAGTATAGATAGGAAACACCACAAGGACAAAACCCCAAAACTAATCATGAAAACCTCATGCAGTGTTTAAATATCACGTTAGCAGCTGTTTTCTGATATCTGTGCTTACAATCTTTGTGGCGGAACCAACCTCGCCACTATGCACTGGAGAAGCCTGGTTGCTCGCCTGCTCCCTTTAGACTATGGCCCTGAAGTTCAGCCCTGTTATTTCCCCTGATGAAAGGTTTATTGGTGCCTTTCTGCCGGGGTGTTCGGTAGATTCAATCTACCGAACAATGGACCACCTGGGAACTGGAGTGTGCCGTCAATTGACGGCCCAGAAGCTGCGGTTAACCGCAGCTTAATTGATGAACGCTGGGAGGCCTTTGTTCATCTGCCGAACACGTGGCAGTGGCCATTTTACCTCCTGAACGGCCAGCGGTGTTCAGCGCCCAAACTATGGAACTGAAAACGGACACTTATTGGTGCGAACACCGCTGAGCCGCCAGCCTCCTTACCTCTCCATTCGGTAGCGGAACCGAATGACTGTTCATGCGGTAGTTTAACCGGATGAACATCATCACCCCAGATAGCTAAGCCATGGAGCCTATTCGTGTAACAAAAGACTATGGGAAAGACTTTGGCTCCATGGCGATTGAACTGTATGTATGCAATCTGAGCGCCATTCGGTAGGAATGTGTAGCGTTACTTACCTTAACCGGGGGCCGGTCGCGGTCCTCTCTTCAAGCCGCGCGCGGTCCTGCGGCTGCACGAGCCGCGCGCGGCTCATCCAGCTACCTCGGATGGACGGCGGGCAGTGACCGCGTGAGGCGGTCACGTGTCCCGCCTGAATCTAAGAGCGCGCCGCGAGTCTCGGGCGCGCTCTTAAAGGGACAGTGGGTGCCTAAATTGGAAAAGGCATCCCATTGGTCCCTGTCATGCCACACTCCCCATACACTTACCTTTTGGGGGCGTGGATATGACAGGGACCAATCAAATTAGATGTTTAGGTATTTATACTCACCTTCTTCCCTTTGTTCCTTGCCCTATCGTGGTTTCTGTCTCAGTTCCCTTTAGCGCTTGTGGTGTTCAGTTGTGTTTTCTCGTTTTGACTTTGGCTTCGTATTCTGACTTCGTTTTCGCTTTATCCTTATCTGTACTGTTTGCCGGCTTGCTGTTTTCCGTGTACCAGACCCCGGCTTGTCCTAGTTTACGCTGTCTCTCTGTGCCCTTGACCTCGGTTTGTTTCTGGCTCTGTCTTCTCTCATATACGTCAAGTCCGGCCATTCTAAGGTCCGGTAGACGTATCTCTCCTCTGTATTTGCCTCTGTTTAGCTGGATCCTGCGTGTAGGGGTATATTCTCGTTACATTACGATAGGGCCATGGACCCCGCAGATTTAGCTCAACAGATGGCGTCCCATGAGGCAAGATTTGTAGAGCAGGACCACCGTATGGATCAAATAGCTCAGGCTCTCCAGACGCTCCTAGCTAGAACCGTTCCCGCAACTACACCTAACCCTCCTACGCCCCTTCTCCCTGAAGTATCTACTTTGCCTAATACTTCGGCCCATTTAACACCTCCTCCTAGGTATGGAGGGGACTCTAAGACTTGCAGAGGGTTTATTAATCAGATTGAATTTCACT
Organism: Pelobates cultripes; assembly: GCA_933207985.1. Classification (NCBI taxonomy): domain Eukaryota; kingdom Metazoa; phylum Chordata; class Amphibia; order Anura; family Pelobatidae; genus Pelobates; species Pelobates cultripes. The sequence goes on from OW240912.1 coordinate 8,616,835, forward strand.
TTGAAATGTATCCACGTTCATTTCCCACAGAGAGGTCTAAGGTTGGGTTCTTTATGCACCAACTTACCGATAAGGCACTTGAGTGGGCAAATCCTATTTGGGAAGCTAATGGGCCTATGGTACATGATTTCAACAGTTTTCTTACGGCTTTTCGTAGAACTTTTGACACAATGAAAAGGTCAAAGAATGCCGCAAGAGCATTAATGAGAATTAAACAGGGTTCTAGGTCTGTGGCTGATTATGCTATTCAGTTTCGCACTCTTGCTTCGCAGGTAGATTGGACCAACAATGGGTTAACTACTGCCTTTATGGAAGGTTTGTCAGATACGATATTGGATGAGGTAGCAGCTAAGGAGCTTCCTATTGCCTTAGAGGACCTTATCGATTACCTCATCGATATTGATAATAGAATTCGTGACAGGCTCTATACCAAGAACAGGAATAGACGTTTTGTTACACCCATTAACCCCAGAGTTAATCTACCAGAGAGTGTTAAAGTGTCTGAGGAGGAACCTATGCAATTAGGGGTTGCCAAACTCTCTGATACTGAGAAATTACATAGGAGAAGGGAGGGACTCTGCCTATACTGTGGTAGGAGAGACCATATGGTAAAGGAATGTCCTTTACTCCCGGAAAACTCTCGCACCTAAGACCTTATAGGGGACTGGCCTTGGGTGTGATATCTAAGTCTCCTAAATTGCCTCCTAACCGCTTGCTTCTCCCGGTTTCTTTATATATGGGAGAGTTTTGTAAAGTTGACGACATATATGCTCTGGTTGACTCTGGGGCAGCTGAAAATTTTATAGACTCTGGCTTTATAAAGAGAAACAACATTCCCATCAGAGAGAAGGAGATACCCTTGGCCGTTGAGGCCATAGATGGTAGACCATTAAGTTCTCCAGTTGTTACTCATGAGACTGAACCACTACACATGTACACAGGGGTTTTACACTACGAAACCATTCGATTCCAGGTTATCACCTCTCCCTCTTCACAGTTAGTATTAGGGTATCCATGGTTACGTGCTCACAATCCCATTTTTGACTGGGAGACAGGGCAAATAAAATCATGGAGTAAGGCCTGCCACGAGTCTTGTACGTTGGAAGTCACACCTTTGAATTCTATTGAGGTACCTACCAGTCCTCCTTTGTCTATGGTTATACCCCCTCAGTATTTATCTCTAAAGACTGTTTTCGATAAAAGGGAGGCTGAGAAATTACCGCCTCACAGACCCTATGATTGCGCTATTGACTTGTTGCCTGGCACTATACCTCCAAAGGGCAGGGTGTACCCCTTATCGGTTCAAGAAAACCGTGTCATGGAGGAGTACATCAAGGAATCATTAGAAAAAGGGTTTATTAGGAGATCCTCTTCTCCAGCTGGAGCAGGGTTCTTCTTTGTATCGAAGAAAGAAGGTGATTTAAGACCGTGTATAGATTATAGAGGTCTAAACAAAATCACTATCAAAAATGCATACCCTATACCTTTGATTACAGAATTATTTGACAGACTGAAACATGCCACTGTGTTCACTAAATTAGACCTTAGGAATGCATACAATTTGATACGTATAAAGGAAAATCACGAATGGAAGACTGCATTCAACACTAGATCCGGTCATTACGAATACACTGTTATGCCATTTGGGCTTTGCAATGCCCCAGCAGTATTCCAAGAATTTATTAATGATGTATTGAGAGATTTTATTCACACATTTGTTATCGTATACTTGGACGACATTTTAATATATTCTGCAGATATACACACTCATCACAGACATGTTACGACAGTTTTGAAGACCCTTCTTGCTAATGGTCTTTATTGCAAGCTAGAAAAATGTCTGTTTGACCAAACCGAAGTCCAGTTCTTGGGGTATTTGATTTCCGCTAAAGGTTTTCGTATGGATCCCCAGAAGCTAGCTGCTGTAATAGAATGGCCTCTACCGCAAGGTCTGAAAGCTATTCAGCGTTTTCTTGGGTTCTCCAATTATTATAGACGTTTTATCAAAGGTTTCTCGTCCATTGTAGCACCTATTACCCGTATGACTAAAAAGGATGGCAATACTCGTGTTTGGTCTACCGAGGCACTTCAGGCTTTTGAATTTCTTAAAACTACGTTCGCCTCTGCACCTATTTTACAGCATCCTGTCCCCTCACTGCCCTATATTCTTGAAGTTGATGCTTCGGATATTGGGGTAGGTGCTGTCTTGTCCCAAAGAGAGTCGCCTGAGAAGCCATTGCATCCATGCGGCTTCTTTTCTAAACAAATGTCCAAAGCAGAGAAAAATTATGATGTGGGTAATCGTGAACTCCTTGCTATTATTTTAGCACTTAAAGAGTGGAGACATTTGTTAGAGGGAACTAAGGATCCTATCCTCATTTTTACGGATCACAAGAACCTATCCTATCTTAGCGAAGCCAAAAGATTGTCTTCCAGGCAGGCTAGGTGGTCACTATTTTTGTCTCGCTTCAATTTTATTATCACCTATAGGCCAGGTGATCGCAACACTAAAGCAGACGCTCTGTCCAGACAGTTCGAAACTACTGACAAACAGGAGATTGATGTTACTCCTGTCATTCCCCCAGACAGGATAATAGCTACTACTGTTTTGTCTATTTCCTCGTCCCTCTTGCAGACCATTCAAGCGAAACAAAGCATGGCACCTAGCGAGAGGCCTAATGATAAACTGTTCGTTGATGTTCCTGAGAGACAAGATATTATGTCATTATATCATGATACTAAGACCGCTGGACATCCTGGTATTTCCAAAACGGTGTCAGCTGTTTCTCGGTATTTTTGGTGGGATTCCTTACGAAAGGATGTCACTGACTATATAAGTGCTTGTACTACTTGTGCCTGTATGAAATCCTCCCGTAGAGTTCCTTGTGGGCTGTTGCATCCGTTACCCGTTCCCGAGAGACCTTGGTCTAACCTGTCCATGGATTTTATTGTTGAATTACCCCCTTCAAATGGTAACACAGTAATCCTGATGATAGTGGATCGGTTCTCCAAAATGGCTCACTTCGTGTCTCTTCGCAAGTTGCCCACATCTAAGGAACTGGCTCATATCTTCGCTAGAGAAGTATTTCGATTACATGGGATTCCCATATCTATTGTATCCGATAGGGGTAGCCAATTTATTTCCAGGTTCTGGAGGGCCTTTTGCTCAGAAATTGGTATTTCTCTCTCATTTTCTTCCGCTTATCATCCCCAGTCTAATGGGGCTGCTGAACGTGCCAACCAGTCTCTGGAGCAATACCTCCGTTGTTTTGTGTCTCACCATCAGGACAATTGGTCTGACCTGCTTCCTTGGGCTGAATTTGCTCGGAATAACGCCACTCATGATTCTTCCGGCAAGAGCCCTTTTTACGTTGTCTATGGCCAGCATCCCGTTGTTCTTCCGGCTGCATTCTCCTCACAGGGCATGCCAGTTCTGGATGAGCATTTGGCTGGTTTGCGTAATACTTGGGAGCAGGTTCAGCGTTCTTTGGTGGACTCTGCTACTCGCCAGAAGGCTCAGGCTGACAAGCATCGCAGAGCAGCTCCGTCCTATGTTGTGGGGGACAGGGTTTTGCTTTCCACGCGGAATATTCGTCTCCGGGTGCCTTCTATGAAATTGGCTCCCCGCTTCATTGGACCTTATCGTATTATACATAAGGTTAATCCTGTTTCTTATGCCTTAGGCCTGCCTAAGAATCTACGTATTCCTAATGTTTTTCACACCTCATTGTTGAAACCTTTCGTACGCAACCGCTATACCCGGCATACTCCTCCTCCCCCTCCTATCTCGGTGGAGGGTCATGAGGAGTTTGAAGTGTCTGCTGTTCTTGACTCTCGTTTCCTTAGGGGTCGACTTCAATACTTGGTACATTGGAAGGGTTATGGGCCTGAGGAGCACAGTTGGATTTCGGCCGATGCTGTCCATGCTCCCCGTCTTGTGCGCTCTTTCCATTCACGTTTTCCTGCCAGGCCTGGTCCTACCCGCCCGGGGGGCGTGTCCTCAGGGGGGGGTACTGTAGCGTTACTTACCTTAACCGGGGGCCGGTCGCGGTCCTCTCTTCAAGCCGCGCGCGGTCCTGCGGCTGCACGAGCCGCGCGCGGCTCATCCAGCTACCTCGGATGGACGGCGGGCAGTGACCGCGTGAGGCGGTCACGTGTCCCGCCTGAATCTAAGAGCGCGCCGCGAGTCTCGGGCGCGCTCTTAAAGGGACAGTGGGTGCCTAAATTGGAAAAGGCATCCCATTGGTCCCTGTCATGCCACACTCCCCATACACTTACCTTTTGGGGGCGTGGATATGACAGGGACCAATCAAATTAGATGTTTAGGTATTTATACTCACCTTCTTCCCTTTGTTCCTTGCCCTATCGTGGTTTCTGTCTCAGTTCCCTTTAGCGCTTGTGGTGTTCAGTTGTGTTTTCTCGTTTTGACTTTGGCTTCGTATTCTGACTTCGTTTTCGCTTTATCCTTATCTGTACTGTTTGCCGGCTTGCCGTTTTCCGTGTACCAGACCCCGGCTTGTCCTAGTTTACGCTGTCTCTCTGTGCCCTTGACCTCGGTTTGTTTCTGGCTCTGTCTTCTCTCATATACGTCAAGTCCGGCCATTCTAAGGTCCGGTAGACGTATCTCTCCTCTGTATTTGCCTCTGTTTAGCTGGATCCTGCGTGTAGGGGTATATTCTCGTTACAGAATGTGCGCTCAGATCTAAGCTATCTGGGGATAGGTAGGATGTATATGTTTTATGTAATAAATGTGTAATTTTATGTCTGTTACTGAAAATGTGTGTAATGGAGTTTTACCTCTGTCCTTGGAGATAATTGGATTACTTCCCAATTATCTCCAGGACAGAGAGGATGGATTGTGATGTAATTGTGGGAGTGTTTAAAGGTGTATGTATGTGATTGGCTAAGGGCCAATATGTTTCCCAGTTTCCCATCTGGTCCCCTAGGGGAGTGTCCACCAGGTGGGAGACCTGCATAAAAGCCGGGCAGTTATCCCCAGTAAACCAGATTCTGCTTGACCCTCAAAACGAAGTGTCGTCTCGTTATTGGGGGAATTGTTTTGTATAATGTGTGATAGTGAGTGGAGCAAAGTTCCACTAGGAGATAGTAAATAAAAAATGTATACAAACTATTCTGATGAATGGAGATTCTTCCAATAAAGGATGGTATATATAAAAGAGAAGGAAAAACACAATAATAGTGCAGATCGTTTGTATAAAAATACAAATATATAAGTATACAACTATTTATAAATTGAGAGTCATCTCTGCAATGATTAGTTTGAGAGGCTCCAATAGAAAAAATGACAATGATTTATTGTCTGCCACATGCAGGATTAAAATACATAAATACATAAACAAGAATAAAGAGTGGTGAAAGAAAAGGGTGGTTAGCCCCTTACTGGATTTGTTGGTGAGTATGACAGACTTCTGTCTACTCACTATAACACCTAAAATAGCAGGGTGGCCGGCAGCACGGTTGAGCGTTCTCCTTGTTCGGCTAGATGTTGCTGTATGATACCGATCTCCAGAGAAACTGCTTCAAACTCCGTGGTCTGTAGGCTCCTCCCCCTTCGTGACCTCAACGCATTTCGCCGGAAGGCTTCCTCAGGACGTGCTCACAACCTCCATATTGGTTGTGGGCATATATAGGGCATAAGTTGCTTATGATAGGTTGTTCAGTAATGCAAATAAATTACACACAATATGGACGCAATTATACACTTACATATATTAACCAATGAATGACTGACTTATATTATGTTAGCAGTTAAAAACAGACAAAATATGTTACTAAATGCATATATCAAAATATTAATATGTCCAAAATAAGGATTGTTCATTAAAAAAAATCTACTTAAAATGACAATAGCATATGACAATCTTGGAATATTACCACAACAAGTATATATCAAAATTGCAAATTACATGTAAATAGACTATAAAAAACACGTATGTATATAGAAGTTGACAGCATATCTAAGGGTATACCACATCCTAAAAGCAAATTAAAACAATATTGGCTTAAATGGAAGGAAAAGGAAGGAAAAAGGAGGACAAGTGGTTAGCATATGATAAATACATCATAATTTTTCGAATAAATGGTTAAAAAATATATACATATCCATATATATAAAATATATATTTTAAAGAAAAGGCTTTGCTTGATCTAAAAAATACATATATGAAAAAAACAATTTAAAAAACCATATACAGAATATAAAAAGATCGTATATTAAAAAAGACCATATTTTAAAAAAAGGTAGAAGAAAAAGGAAGACATAGAAGGAAGAAAGGTATGGAGAGGTGGAGTAAATGAAACATATATAGCTCTTTTTAAAAAATGTATTTATTTATTGTTATATTATGGATACTGTGACGAGACCAATCTCGCCACATTGCATTGGAGAAGCCTGGTTGCTCGCCTGCTGCCTTTGGACTATGGCCCCCTTTTAAAAGACTTTATTTTTGCCTGCAGAAAAGCTGTATTCGTGCTTTTCTGCCTGGGGTTCGGTAGATTTGTTTGAATGTGTTATACCCCAGATAGGAATCCCATGGAGCCCATTCGTATGAAACTGACTGTAAAGACTTTAGCTCCATGGCGATTAAACTGTATTCGTGTGGTCTGAGCGCCATTCACTTAATAATGTGCGCTCGGACCTGAGCTATCTGGGGATATGTTACATGTCTGTGTTTTATGTAATAAATGTGACTTTATGTATTTTAAAGTGTTTTGTGTCTCTTTGCAACCATGTGCTTAATGGAGTCTTGTGTCTGTCCTGGGAGATAATTGAATTACTTATCTCCAGGATAGAAGACTCTGAAACTGGTTTGGGCCAGAAAGCCATGCTTCATTTAGTCACAAAGGACTTTTTACTAACTTTTGAACCCCTTGTCTGATTTGTGCCATTTTTGAATATGTTGTTCCCCTGAATGGATTGATTGAGAATATGTAATTTTATGTGAATGTGATGTATGGTTTTGGAGTTATGAAAGTTGGGTAGAAAGTATGTTTTAACTGTTTGTATAATTGAGTTTCCTCTCAGGATAAGGGGAGGGAATATGTGGGATGTAACTGTGATATGATTGGTTGTTTTATCCCTCCCTGTGGGTGGTCCTGTATTTGAAACACTGTAATAAAAACCAGGCTGGGTGTGCCAGCACCTCAGACCACTGCTTGACCCTCAACACGGAGCCTTGTCTCGTTCTTGGGGGGATTCACTGTATGCTGTTAGAGACTGATTGCCAGGAGTGTAAGCTGCTTGTCTGCTTTTCCTGTTCGTCTGCTAGCAGCTATTTGGGAGGTTCCAGTTCGGGAGTTGGAGTGCTATTTTGTATCCAGTTCGTGAGTTTTGGTGTTCTGCAGTAGCTGTGCCTGGATCTCTGGAAAGGGGGCCGATCGCCTAAACGGTTTTTACCCCTTGTGTGCAAAACGGTCCGTTACAATTGGTGGCAAGCGGCGGGATCGTTCCTACAGCCAGAAGGACAGCTACAGGAGACACCGTTTCTTTGGATTTACAAGTGGGGGCAACGCATGTCCCAGTACAGCGACCCTAAAAGCAACAGAATGGAACCAGCAGTGTTATACAAGGAGGAGGACCTGGATGGCCGGGATGCATTAAGGAAAGGCATCTGGTACCAGGCCCTGGATAATGTACAATACCAGCGGGGTGAGAGTCTCCCCAGTGAAGAGCAGCGGTTGCAGAAGCAAGTGGCCCTGCGGATGCCCTTCCTGGGAGAGCAGCCCCTGGAGGAATGGGTGAAGGAACTAGAGCATCGGGTATGGCAGGAGCTATGGCTGGAGGATGCCTACCAGGCGCTCTGGTGGTATATGGCACAGTATATACCCTGGACAGCTGAGCATGACAAGCCAGAGGGAGAGGAGTTTGATGGTCCTGGCTTGTTATGGGAGTCCTTTGCAGAGCCTGACTTCGGGAGCCCTGCGCAGAACAGACTTCAGGAAATTTTCTACGAAAGGGAGGCTAGGCATGACTGGGATGACCCCCATGAGGTAGAGCAAGACCTGGCTCACCTAGCAACCCTGGAGTGGGAAGGCTCCGCAGGACAGCAGAGTGACAGATCCAGTCTCAGACCCATTCAGCTGGGAAGATATTGTTGAAATTTACTGGGAGGAACCCCAGGCGGCAGGTGGAGAGGGGACCGAGGTCTCTCCACCGGTATTGCAGGGAATTGGGAGCCCGAGCTCCATTCCCCAGCGGGAGATATTGCAGGGAATTGGGAGCCCAAGCTCCATTCCCCAGCGGCAGGCTGAGTTACAGGGGGCAGAGGTAGTTGTTCCTGCCCCCCAGCAGCAGAGTGATATGCCAGGAAGGCAGTGTGAAGTGCAGGGAGAGGAGAGCAGCGTCCTCCCTCCCCAGCGGCAGGCTGAGCTACAGGGGGCAGAGGTAGTTGTTCCTGCCCCCCAGCAGCAGCATGATTTTTTGGGAATTGGGAGCCCAGTCTCCATTCCCCAGCGGGAGATACAGTTGGGAGCCCAGTCCCATTCCCCAGCCAGAGGAATAGAGAGCCCAGTCTCCTTTCCCCAGCAGCAGGACACTGTATTGGGAGCAGGAGACAGTCGGTCTCCCTCCACAGAGGATGAAAGTATGTATGGGAGAGGAGCTTGCTACCACCTCTCCCCAGCAGCGGATCATTAATGGGCAGGGAATAGAGAGCTCAGTCTCCTTTCCCCAGCGGCAGAGTGTTCTATCGGGAGAGGAGCCTGTTACCCCCTCTCCCCAGCAACATCTTAGAGTATCCAAAGGGGAGACAGTCGGTCTCCCCCTCCGGCAGCAGAGCTGTGCAACAAAAGGGGAGACAGTCGGTCTCCAGCAGCAGAGCGGTGTATCTAAAGGGGAGACAGTCGGTCTCCAGCAGCAGAGCTGTGTGTCTAAAGGGGAGACAGTCGGTCTCCAGCAGCAGAGTGGTGTAGTTAAAGGGGAGACAGTCGGTCTCCCCCTCCAACAACCAGGCTTCAACCAGGCTACCCTCCCAGTAGCGCTGGCAACAGGGCAGAGTGCCGCTGGTCTCTGCCCACGCAGCAACCCACCCAGTCAGCGTACCCGTACCCAGCACAGCCGTGGTGAGGCACCTGGACATGGACAAGCTTCTCCTTTACCCAGGTGTAGTAACCATTTATTGTGGGTGGGCTGTGCTGTTGATTATGTTTTGTGGGTGGGCTGCTGGACTAACAAGGGCACTGACCGGCAGGAGGTCAGATACCCTGTTAGTCTGTTTGGAAAAGGGGAGAGATGTGACGAGACCAATCTCGCCACATTGCATTGGAGAAGCCTGGTTGCTCGCCTGCTGCCTTTGGACTATGGCCCCCTTTTAAAAGACTTTATTTTTGCCTGCAGAAAAGCTTCATTCGTGCTTTTCTGCCTGGGTTTCAGTAGATTTGTTTGAATGTGTTATACCCCAGATAGGAATCCCATGGAGCCCATTCGTATGAAACTGACTGTAAAGACTTTGGCTCCATGGCGATTAAACTGTATTCGTGTGGTCTGAGCGCCATTCACTTAATAATGTGCGCTCGGACCTGAGCTATCTGGGGATATGTTACATGTCTGTGTTTTATGTAATAAATGTGACTTTATGTATTTTAAAGTGTTTTGTGTCTCTTTGCAACTATGTGCTTAATGGAGTCTTGTGTCTGTCCTGGGAGATAATTGAATTACTTATCTCCAGGATAGAAGACTCTGAAACTGGTTTGGGCCAGAAAGCCATGCTTCATTTAGTCACAAAGGACTTTTTACTAACTTTTGAACCCCTTGTCTGATTTGTGCCATTTTTGAATATGTTGTTCCCCTGAATGGATTGATTGAGAATATGTAATTTTATGTGAATGTGATGTATGGTTTTGGAGTTATGAAAGTTGGGTAGAAAGTATGTTTTAACTGTTGTATAATTGAGTTTCCTCTCAGGATAAGGGGAGGGAATATGTGGGATGTAACTGTGATATGATTGGTTGTTTTATCCCTCCCTGTGGGTGGTCCTGTATTTGAAACACTGTAATAAAAACCAGGCTGGGTGTGCCAGCACCTCAGACCACTGCTTGACCCTCAACACGGAGCCTTGTCTCGTTCTTGGGGGGATTCACTGTATGCTGTTAGAGACTGATTGCCAGGAGTGTAAGCTGTTCGTCTGCTTTTCCTGTTCGTCTGCTAGCAGCTATTTGGGAGGTTCCAGTTCGGGAGTTTGGAGTGTTCCCTGGCTGGCGGTTCGCCTGGTTTTATTATACCCGCTACCCGACCACTGCTTGACCCTCAACACGGAGCCTTGTCTCGTTCTTGGGGGGATTCACTGTATGCTGTTAGAGACTGATTGCCAGGAGTGTAATCTGTTCGTCTGCTTTTCCTGTTCGTCTGCTAGCAGCTATTTGGGAGGTTCCAGTTCGTGAGTTGGAGTGCTATTTTGTATCCAGTTCGTGAGTTTTGGTGTTCTGCAGTAGCTGTGCCTGGATCTCTGGAAAGGGGGCCGATCGCCTAAACGGTTTTTACCCCTTGTGTGCAAAACGGTCCGTTACAGATACTAAAATAATAAATTAATTTAATATGTTAACTAATTTCTTAAAAAAATGACAAATTTTAAAATCATTATTCAGGCCATGTGTAATCATAGTATTTAATTCGAAGATCCACTGCATTTCAGCCCTTCCTATTTTTTCTTTAAAATCTCCACCTCTCCATGTTTTTTGAATTTGTTGAATTCATATAAAACTTAATTGTGTAGGGTCGGCCTGATGATAGTGTGTAAAATGTGCTGACACCTGATGCAACGCATATTTTCTTTTTATGTTATAAACATGTTCACCTATACGTGTATGTAAAGATCTCGTTGTACGTCCTATATAATGTAAACAACACGTACAGGTGAGCATATAAACAACATTTTTAGAGCTACACGTAATACCTTCCTTTATTTTATACGTAATGTTATTTACAATAAAATCTTTAATATATTGTTTTTTATTTTCTGTTTTAGTACATGCGTTACAATAACCACATCTAAAAAAGCCTTGCTTTTGATTTAAAAAATAATTTTCCTGTCTTTGGTTCATCCAAAACATTATTCACAAAAATTCTTCTAAGATTAGGGACCCCTTTATGTATTATTTTTGGTACATCAGTTAGAATTTCATTTAAAATGGGATCATCCCTAAGTATGGGCCAATATTTCTTAATGATATTACATACTTTATAATTATGTCCTCCTGAATATTGACATATAAATGGGACATTTAATATTTCTTTAATGTCTTTATTATCTTTATATTTTAACATTTCTGTTCTTTCTAATTTTTCTACTTTCCTTATAGCTTCATTTAAAATCTCCTCTCCATACCCCCTTTCCTTAAAATCTTCTATAACCTTCTGGCTCTGTTCTAAATAGATACATTCATCAGTGCAATTTATTTTCATTCTAATTAACTGGCTACCAGGTACATTATTTAACCAGGGACTGAAATGACAGCTAGTATGTTGAATGTAGCTGTTCACGTCCACTGGCTTAAAGAATGTTTTAGTTTTAATTTGTTGATTTTCAATATATATTGTGAGGTCCAGAAAATTAATTTTTCTCTTGCTTATTTCTGAAGTTAGATGTATACCCCATTTGTTAGAATTAAGTGTGTTGATAAAATTGTGGAGGGATTCCTCTCCCCCCTTCCAAATTATCGTCTATATATCTTTTATATAGCACCAAGTTCGATCTCCAGCTACCCACCTCCTCAACATGGATATATTCCCAGTGAGTCATGAAGAGGTTGGCGTAGCTGGGGGCAAACTTGGTGCCCATAGCTGTACCACATAATTGAAGATAAAAATCTCCCTGGAACCAAAAATAATTGTTCTCCAAAATAAGAGTAATGGATTCTAAAATGAACTCAATTTGCTTAGGTGGGTATAAAGAGAAAGAGTTCAAAAAATGTTATACCGCCTGCACACCTAAATCATGTCTGATATTCGTGTATAAAGAGGCCACATCTGCTGTGACTAATAAATAGTCGTCTTCCCATGTAATGTCTTTCAATATTTGAAGTATATTCTTAGTATCTTTTAAATATGAAAGTGTCTTTTGTACCAACGGTTGGAGCATGCGGTCTACATATTCAGATAATCTGCATGAAATAGAATTAATACCTGAGACTATTGGGTGTCCAGGGGTTTTTCAATATTTTTAAGGGGTCTTGGGTAAAAAGTAAAATAACGGGATTTTTTCAAATTTGATGTTTATATACTCTTTCTCCGATTTACTTAAAATACCTGTTTCGAATCCCTGAGTTATTAAAACATTAAATTTGTCTTTAATATCATTTGTTGGGTCCTTAGATAGTTTAGAATAAGTTACTAGATCTCCTAGTAATCTAGAAGCTTCTGCAAGATAGTACTCTTTGTCCATAATTACTAGGCCTCCCCCTTTATCCGCCGGTTTTATCAATATCTCTTTATCTTGTCTTAATTCTTTCAATGCCTTGTGTTCCTGTGGTGAGAGATTTAATTGATATTTATTTAATGGTTTGAATTTTTGAATTTCTTTATTTACTATCTTTTGGAAAGTAATCATTTCATCTGATGAATGCCATTTTGGAAAAAATAGGGATTTATCTTTAAGATCAGAATGTATTATGGCCCTAATGAATATGTATCGGTTTTCCCTTCTTTATAGAAGTGTTTTTTTTCAAACATAATTTTGTAATAAATTTATGAAGATCTATATGGAATTTAAATGTATCTATTCCCTTTGATGGAGCGAATTTTAGACCTTTCGCTAGTAGTTCTATTTGTTCCTTCTTTAAAACTTTTTTAGATATATTAAAAATGCCATTTGGGAATTTTCATTCTCAGTCTTTGTATTTGATCATAGCTGTCTTGTTTGGCTTTTATTTTATTTCTATTTACTCTCTTTCCCACTCTTCTTCTTCCATTACTCTTTTCCTGAACCTTTTGTTTAGAGGCGGAGGAGACTGTATGTCCCTTTTCCTGGTTCTCCTCTCTAAAAAAGGAGAAGGGGAGGAATGATTGCTGTCATTAGTTAATGCCTCAAATCTATTATGTATGGGTACATGATTATCCCTAGATGAATGATCGCTATCATTGATTTTATTGTAGTGGTAATTCTTTTGCTGATAATTATGACTTCTCCAGTTTTGCCATTTCCTGTTTGCTGGAGAGCATTCGTATTCTCTTTTTTTCCATATATTATTATTATGTTTTGAAGGATGTAAAGGTTTTTGAAAATCTTTCACCACTCTTTATTCTTGTTTATGTATTTATGTATTTTAATCCTGCATGTGGCAGACAGTAAATCATTGTCATTTTTTCTATTGGAGCCTCTCAAACCAATCATTGCAGAGATGACTCTCAATTTATAAATAGTTGTATACTTATATATTTGTATTTTTATACAAACGATCTGCACTATTATTGTGTTTTTCCTTCTCTTTTATATATACCATCCTTTATTGGAAGAATCTCCATTCATCAGAATAGTTTGTATACATTTTTTTCATTACTGTCTCCTAGTGGAACTTTGCTCAACTCACTATCACACATCATTTCTTCCTTTGGTGAATTTGGGGATTGCACCAGAGTGTGAAGCAATTTTGCCTGTATTAATTAGCCCCCAGATTTTCTCTCTTTTTTAGGAATTGTATTGTATGCCGATTGCCAGGAGTGTAAGCTGAGTGTATGCTTTTCCGGTTCGGCTGTTTCCAGGGTTCGTGTGTTTCCTGTTCGGGAGTTGGTGAATTTGTGTGTTTGCAGTTCGGGAGATTGGTGCTTGCAGTAGCTGCCTGTGCATCTGAGAGAGGAATATCGCCTAAATGGTTTTTAACCTCTTGTGTGCAAAACGGTTCGTTACAATCTTGTAATCCATAGTGTGGCAAACCTAGCCACTTAAGACTATTCCTGTATATATAATGGTTGTCCTAGAAAGACTGTTTAATCTATGTTATTTTATGTGTTCGCTTAACCCCTTAAGGACCAAACTTCTGGAATAAAAGGGAATCATGACATGTCACACATGTCATGTGTCCTTAAGGGGTTAAAGAGGTGAAAGAGGGCTTTCGTATGCTAGTGGCGCAAAAAGCTGCTAGCATTCATATGGTAGTTTCACGAACAGTGACTTTCAACACTGTTCGTGAAACTAACAAAGTACCGAATGGGAGACCACACACAGGAGGTCGTGTGGCTCCCATGAACAGATTGCAACATTGTATTGTTCCTCGGTTAATTGATTTACAGGGTGGCCGCCGTTTGGATACTGACCACGTGGCGGCGGCCATCTTGGATTCACTTTTAGCCCAGCGGTGTTTGGTCGTCAAGTGCCTGGAACTAAAATCGTCTACTCGATGGCACGAACACCACTGGACTTCCAGACCGTTTGGGACCACCAGTCTTTTGGTACTTTCCTTCAAACTGCAGGTGTGTATTTTCTTATGAGTTCATATTAAAGTGTGTTTCGTGTGGCATTCTGCTAATTGTGCTGGGATCTGAGCGGTAGTTTCCCGAAGTATGCGCTCAGATCCCAGCTATCTACCTATATGTCATTCGGTTAAATAGCACGAATAACGTGCAATTATATATTTTTAAGTAAAAAGACCGGTTCTGCTGTACAGAGGGATAATCCACTTAAAGGACCACTATAGGCACCCAGACCACTTCAGCTTAAGGAAGTGGTCTGGGTGCCTGGCCCAGCTAGGGTTAACCCCTTTTTTTTTTGGGGTGTCAGAGAAACTGCTAGGTTTATAAATAGGTTAATCCAGCCTCTAAAGCCTCTAGTGGCTGTCTCATTGACAGCCTCTAGAGGCGTTTGCGTGCTTCTCACTGTGAAAATCACAGTGAGAAGACGCAAGCGTCCATAGGAAAGCATTATGAATGCTTTCCTATGAGACTACCTGAATGCGCGCGAAGAGGAGGAGAGGAGGCAGAGAGGAGGAGAGCTCCCCGCCTGGCGCTGGAGAAAGGTGAGTGTTTAACCCCTTCCTCTCCCCGGCGGCAGGGGGTCCCTGAGGGTGGGGGCACCCTCAGGGCACTATAGTGCCAGGAAAACGGGTATGTTTTCCTGGCACTATAGTGGTCCTTTAACAGGATATTCTTATGGGAGTATCCCTCTCGTACAGCAGTGCATGGTGGGAAAATGGTCCTGTATGTTCAGGAAACCCCTTGCATGGGGAACCACATAAATACTGGGACCTGTGAATAAAAACCTCAGTTGACTCCCAGAACTGTGTTTGTCCGGTTACTGGGGGATTTGAGATATTGCCTTCATTCACCGCTTTTCTTGGATTAATTTATTCTACCAGCAGAGATATTGGGATTAATATTGCAGCTCTGCTACACATAGTATTACGATATGCAGTGTAACAAAGACATTAATTACCTAAAAATGTATATAATGTGCTAAACAGGACCCTGGTGTCTATTAACACATGCAGTGGAGTACACACAACCCATGGGTGCGAAAACTGATCCGTGGGCCCCCCTGTCGACTGCGGTATGTACGCCAGTGCATGCAGATACACATACACTTAAAGGACCACTACAGACACCCAGATCACATCAGCTCAATGAAGTGGTCTGGGTGCCAGGTCCATCTAGTTTTAACCCTGTAGCTGAAAACATAGCAGTTTCAGAGAAACTGCTATGTTTCACTGAGGGTTAATCCAGCCTCTAGTGGCTGTCTCATCAGGGCCGGATTAACATATGGGCTGATGGAGCTGCAGCTCCAGGCCCAGGCCCATGGAATATGCCCATTGATTTAAAAAAAAAAAAAATTTTTTTTTTTTTTTACATTTTTTAAAAAAAAAATTTTTTTCACACACTACTCTTAGGGATTCCACCTGGCTTTTATTTTATTTGCACAGCCAGTATTTGAGGCTGCCTGGCTGGTGCCAATATTGCAGTGATACTGGCAATATAAATGCTGGTATTTTTCTCAGTATAAACAAGAGATTACTCTGCAATACCAGCACTGGCCAGTAGGGGTCACTGTGTGTGGAGAGAGGCAGAGATAGGAAGTTCCAGCATATCCCTCCCTGCCTATCTATACTCACTGATCTGCAGGGGAGCAGCTACAGAGAGTCCAGACAGCAACTCCCACCCTGCAGAGACAGCCTACAGCTCAGGGAAGTAAGGAATGGGGGAAAGGCTGCAAGGAGACATACACTGACACACTAAGGGACATTGGGAGACATTATGGCAGACACAGAGACACTAAGGGACACTGGGAGATAATGTGACACAGACACATGGGGACACAGTGTCCCCATGTCTCCCAGCCAGTGTCCCTGGTGTCTCAGTGCCCCCTAGTCTCCAAGTGATCCCTAGTCTCCCAGTGCCCCCAGTCTGCCAGTGTCTCACTGTCCCCATGTCTCCTAGTGTCTCCATGTCTCTCGGTGCCTCAAGTGTCCCCATGTCTCCAAGCTAGTGTCCCTAGTGTCTGTGGCCCTGGTGTCTCAGTGTCCCCATGTCTCCCAGTGCCCCCATGTCTCAATGTCCCCATGTCCCTCAACCAGTGTCTCTAGTGTCTGTGTCCTTGATGTCTGTGTCCCCATGTCTTCAAGTGTCCCCTATTTTCCCATTGTCCCCATGTGTCCCAGCCAGAGTCCCCTAGTCTCCCAGTGTCACTGGTGTCTCCGTGTCCCTAGGTCTCCCTGTGTCCCCAGGTCTCCCGTCTTCCTAGTGTCCTAGTGACATGGGGACCCTGGGGAGACATGGGGCATTGAGATACTGTGATACATAGGAGACCTGGGAGACCTGGGGACACGACACTAGGGGACACTGGGAGACATGGGGCACTGAGACACTGGTACATAGGAACACTGAGACCTGGAGTAATCGGCACATGGGGGCACTGAGTCATGAGGGCACTGGGAGACATGGGGGCACTGGGAGGAATCCATCTATACAGCAGAATCAAACTAAGTAGTTTTTGGTGATTTTACAGCATTTTCTCTTATGTCACTCCTTGTGATTTACATCATATGATGTCACCCATACATATTTAATTATGCAAATTAGTAAGGCCGGTATGTTTTTCCAAGAAAGGTGGCAACCCTAACTACTTTTCACATACTCTTACTTAAGTATGGAAACTTGAGAGGGATGTATGGGAACAAAACTTGTGTGGACTGGCTGACAATGAATATAGTTAAAGGGACACTATAGTCACCAGAACAACTACAGCTTATTGAATTTGTTCTGGTGAGTAGAATCATTACCTTCAGGCTTTTGCTGTAAACACTGTCTTTTCAGAGAAAATGCAGTGTTTACATTACAGCCTAGTGATAACTTCACTGGCCACTCCTTAGATGGCTGTTAGAGATCCTTCCTGGGTCATAGCTGCCTAAAATGCATCCAAACATTCAGTGTCTCCTCCCCCTGCATTCAGACACTGAACTTTCCTCATAGAGATTAATTAATTCAATTCATCTCTATAAGGAGATGCTGATTGGCCTGGGCAGTGTTTGAATCATGCTGGCTCTGACTCTGATCTGCCTCTTTGTCAGTCTCAGCCAATCCTATGGGGAAGCACTGTGATTGGATCAGGCCACCACTTCTGATGATGTCAACAGACTGCTTGTTTTTATGAGTCTAACAGCATGCAGAGTTACAGCTTCAGGCTTGAATATAGTAAGATTTTGTTATATTTATGGAGGCATGAGGGGCCCAGGGGGGCTAGATGGTGGTGTTAACACTGTAGGGTCATGAATTCATGTTTGTGTTCCTGACCCTATAGTGATCCTTTAAAGGACCACTATAGTGCCAGGAAAACATACTCGTTTTCCTGGCACTATAGTGCCCTGAGGGTCCCCCTCCCGCCCGGCTCTGGAAAGGGGAAAAGGGGTAAAACGTACCTTTTTCCAGCGCTGGGTGGGGAGCTCTCTGCCTCCGATCCTCCTCCGTTCCGCCCCGTCGGCTGAATGCGCACGCGCAGCAAGAGCTGCGCGCGCATTCAGCCGGTTGCATAGGAAAGCATTATCAATGCTTTCCTATGGACGCTTGTGTGCTCTCCCTGTGGCATGTTCCCTTTCTTCTACACTCACTACATGCAGCTTTTCTCTGTCCCAGACTATATACCAGGAGCGTCTGCCTGCTAGTAAGAAGGTAAGGAGACAAGTGGACCAGCGAGTGCTAGGGGACAGTCCTTAGAAAGCGTTGAGTGAGCGCATCATTAGATGCATTTATGCCAAGCTCAGGGTGCTGTCTGCATAGTATACCCTTAGTTGGCCAGCTGCATGATTGGCAGGCAGCCTGACATGCATTCATGCCAGGCTGGCCTTCTAATTCTTTGGGCAGACTCCCACTGCACCCCCATACGCACATTGTCCCATATACATACACACACACACACCTACCCAGAGGCACTATCCCCATACTACAGCCCCTATCCTGGCAGACCCCAGGTAAATTGTCAAACTGTTCTTAAACTGTTTGACTATTTACTCTGGGAGGGCGCCACTGCACTCCTGGAACCATAACCACTACAGAGTGCTGTAGTGGTTATTGTGCCTGGATTGTTTCTTTAAATAATCTATGAGTGCCCCTCCTGAGATAAGGCTCTGGATCCGCCAGTGCAGACCAGTATTTATAGAACTATGTAATGGATAGGGTGGTGTGTATGTGCTAACCCACATTTCATACACAATCATTACCGTTATGGAATAAAGATCTGTAATGTAGCCAGGTGTCTTACAAGTGAGGCCACTGTAGCAGGGCTGCCACAATAATTTTTGGGGCCTCTGACTTAGTAATTTTCTCAGTGTAAAATAGACCGACTGCACAGCCTAAATCCATGGAACTGTTTTGGGCATGAAAATAAGCTTGCGGTCGGTCATAAAGGACTCCCAGACAACTTTATAAATACTGGAGGGATTTGTATGATTTTTGAGTATGTTTATGTTTAAAGTATGCTTTATGTGAATGGCATGTATATTTTGGAAGTTATTAATATTTTGTAAAAACTGTATATTTTCTGCCTTTGATAATTAAGTTAGTCTATTGTGTTGAGATAATTGTATCACAGGCAGAGGGGAGGATTTTGTGTGTAATTGCTGGGAATGTCTGAGTGTATAGTACGTATTGATTGGTTGTTTTGCAAAACCCTGTGGGCAGTACTATGTGTGCAAAATGTGCATAAAAGCAGAGTGTTTGATTAAAAGCTTCAGTTCTTCTTTACCCTTCAAAATGTAGCCTTGTCTCGTTATTGGAGGGAACTGCTATAATCACACTGGGGATTACTATGCTCTGCATACTCCCTTGAGCTTTAATCACTTAGCTCTTTTAAGAGCTGGTTCCTGATACGAGGAGAGGTCTTCCCCACATGGTCCTGGAGGACAGAAGCTGGCAAGACTCCAGTTAAGCTACGGTGGTTGTGGAGTCTGCGGTGGTTGTGGTGTCCAGTGCGGTGCTTGTGGTCCTCGGCGCAGGCTAGGAAGCGTCCATCAACGGAAGGTACTCGGTCGGAGTACAGGGAGTTCCGTTACACTCCCCTCTATTATTCACTAAACTACTCCTCTGCACACCCCTCTGTTATATATTGAAAATCAAATTGCAAAAATAATTTAGAAATATTTAGAAAATTAGGGATTATTCTAGCCCTAGTGACTGAATAATCTTAATTTTATTAACGACAGGAGGCGAATATTTGCTTATCTTTCTTTACTGAACCTCCCAGCAGCAAAGAAATAGTTAACAATAGTGTAAAAACAATTCAACCAATCAGAGTGTATAACAGTATTATATGATGTCATCAAACTCCTCCCAAGTCCTCTTTCTTGCTGTAGCCGACGATATCCAAGTATCAACCATGTAAACTATAACTATGAACAGTGACCAATCCAAGGTCCTGATGTAGTCAGCCATGTAAACTTTCAACGGGATTGATGAATCCATAAATCCCAAGCGTTGGGATTCTTCACACTAAAGGGAAGTAGAGAAAAAAACCATGAGAGTATAGGTTCTCATACTAGTTGAATGCAAGTTTATGGCATGCATACTAGGGACAGCAATTTCAATAGATTTCATGTAAAATGATGTTGAGTATGTCAAACTCTTGGTGTTGTGGTGTAAACCTATGACAGATGATGTGTGAATGTGTTTGAAACAGATCGACTAGAATTTTTTTTTTTTTTTAGTAACTTACCTTAGGGCGGGTATAAATGATAATGAAAAACAAAGAAGGGAGGGAAAATATTCGCCTCCTGTCGTTAATAAAATTTAGATTATTCAGTCACTAGGGCTAGAATAATCCCTAATTTTATGGCAAGACAGGAGGCTTCATATTTGCTGTTTTAACGCTCTTATATGATAGAAGATGCAGCATGTGACATAGGTTTGATATAGAATGTACGAAAGGTGGATTCACTGGTCCAATCTGCAGACGACAATGTCTGAGAGGGAACTACCCGCACGAAAGGCTGAGGATGCGGCTGCTCCTCTGACTGAATGCGTTCCAAAAGAGGAGTCAATACCTGCTTGGGCTAATATCCATCTGATCCGCGCGACGGTGGGAGCGGACACCGGTTTGTGTGGTCTGACATAGGAAATGAGAAGGGGTCCTGTAGGGGAACGCAGAGTGGTTGTGGCATCTATATAGTGCCTTACACAGAGCGCCACACAAAGCGACTGTCTATTCGGAAAGTAAGGGTAGAATACAGAGGAGGAATTAGTCTTCGTTCGCCTGGTGATGTGAAATTTAACGCCCTCAGGCGAAAAAACTACAGCGTGGAAATCAAATGCTCGAATGTCGGAGACCCTACGGAAGGATACCAGACATAGGAGTAAGGCCAGTTTGGCAGAGAGTTGACGTAACGTCAAATTCTCATTAGAGGGCCAGGAGTTTAAAAGGGAAAAAACCTGAGTGACGTCCCAGAAATTGGAATATCTTGGAAGAGGGGGTCTGGCTAGCCTGATCCCTCGTAAAAGTCTACAAACTGAAGGGTGTTTTCCTATTGATGCATTGTCAATAGGGTTGTGGGCCACAGAAATAGCAGATCTAAAAACAATAATTGATCTATAGGACTTGCCTTGATCAAAGAGAGTAGATAGAAAATTTAGGATGATCGTCAGAGGTGCTGAAAAGGGATCGGTATCCCTTACCAAACACCAGCTGACCCATGTCCGCCATGCAGCGAGGTAAGCTCTTCTTTTGCCTGGGGCCCAGGAGTCCCATAGGAGGTCCTGAGCTGTTTCCGAAAGTCCAGAGACATTCCAGGATACCCTGAAACGGTCCAAGCTACAAGCTAGAGCTGCCCTTGAAGGGCGAGTGGGTGACAGCGCCCTGATGGATTCTTGAGGATGTCAGGGGATTGAGGTAGTAGAATTGGACAATTCACAGACAGTTCTAGCAGGGTTGGAAACCAAGTCTGGGCTCTCCATAGCTGAGTGACAATAACTATCGTCACTACTAGGGCTTTGACCCGGTAAAGGGTGCGCTGGATCATGGAGAAAGGTGGTAACGCATAAGCTTCTGTCTCCGGCCAAGGGTGTAGGGAGGCATCGACTGCTCAGGACTGGGGATCTGGGAGCCAGCTGAAAAAGGCCTTCGTCTGGTGATTCAGCCGAGACACGATCAGGTCCAGTGTGAGGGGCCCGCGAAGACAATGAATTTGATAGAACAAGCGGGGATCCAATTGCCAGTCGCTTACGTCCCTCCAATGACGAGAGAACCAATCTGCGACCAATTCCATGCCCGGAAGATATTCTGCTCTGATGGATAAATTCCACTCTAGGCAGAATTGGTAGAGTTCCTTGGTAAGGTCGGACAGTAATTTAGATCGGGAACCGCCTAACCGATTCACATAACGCACTGCAGAGACGTTGTCCATGGGCAGTACTAGTGAACAATTGAAGATCCTGCAATCAATTCTAGGCAATTGATGTGCAGTGCTTGTTCGGAGGGGGACCATAGTCCCCCGGTGGACCTTTTGGCGCACATAGCACCCCACCCAAAGAGACTGGCATCGAAGTCTGGTTGTGATCTGAAAATGGCTTTGCCATTCCAGGTTTCCATGTCGTGAAGCCACCAATGAAGTTCTATACAGGCTTCGTCTGTTAGGTAGATCAGTTGGTCGTAGAAGGTGGACCGGTTTAGATAGTAAATCTTGAGCCGCTTCCATGGCTCTGTAATCTAGGGGTCCTGGATAAATGGCTCGGATAGAGGCAGACAGGCCTATGGTATGAGCCAGATCGCATAGGCGAATCTGGTGGGCTGATAGCAATTTGCAAATGTCTTTCTTTATAGCCTTGACCTTTGTAGAAGGTAGTTGTAAAATCGCCTGTATGGAGTCTTTTAGGAATCCGAGAAACTGAACTTTCTGAGAAGGTTCCAGGTCCGATTTTTGAAAGTTGATTACAAAACTTAGGTTTTGTAATAAGGCCGTCTTCATGTCCGTGTGTTGACGTAAAAGGTCTGGATCTTGAGCCATTATCAGGATGTCGTCCAAATATACAATGGAACGAATCCCCTGTGATCGGAGTAGCGCCATCACTGGTTTCATCAGCTTTGTGAAACACCATGGTGCGGAACAAAGACTGAACGGGAGGCATGTGAACTGCCAAATTTCCTCTTGTCAGAGGAATTGAAGAAAAGCCCGATGGTTGCGGGCGACAGGGACAGTGAGATATGCGTCCTTGAGATCGGATCTGGATAACCAGTCTCCCACGCAAAGGAGGTCCCTGAAGAGATGGATGCCCTCCATTTTGAAATGATGATATCTGACATAGTGATTAAGGTCTTTCAAATTGATTATTGGACGCATGTCTCCAGATTTTTTGTGGACCAGAAAAATATTGCTTAGAAAGGTATGTGGGAAGGGTGATCTTTCTATCGCCCCTTTTTCCACCAGTTTGTTCAATTCTGTGTGTAATGCCAGGTTGTCTGTTGCAGACATCCGAAATGGTGTAGGTGGTGTGTCCTGGAAGGGAGTGGAAAGGAAATCTATTTTGAACCTCTTGACTGTGTGTAGGATCCATAGATCCTGTGAAAGCAGTTCCCACTGTTGGAAAAAATGGGTTAGTCGACCTGCTATAGGTACATTGAAAAAAGGAAGGTTTATTACCTGGAGCAGTGCGTCCGCGTAAGGAGGCAGATCCACGTCCCCGAATGGATCCTCTATTGGTGAATAACTGCCTGTGGTAGGGTCGACGGGGTCCCGAGTTCCAGTAGTTTTCTGAGGGACGAGGCCTGTAGCCTGTGAAGACAGCTCTGCTGTTCATTCGGCCTCTATAATGTCCAGCTCTCCCAGAAAAACGACCTGACTGGGATCGAAATACCCTGCATAGGGAGGATTGGGCCTTGTTTAAGGTAGTAAATACCGCTGCACGTTTGGACAGATCTCTCATGAAAGAGTCCCCAAATAACAAGCCATTGGCTTCTGGTCCCAGTTCTCGGGAGCTTAAGTCTGCTAATTTAGCATTGAGTTTATATAGTGCCGCCCTACTTCTCTCAGTGGATATAGCCACATTTGCATTGCCCAGGAAACATGGGGCTCTTTGGGCCCATTCTCGGACTGTGTGAGGGTCAAACTCCCCACTAGTTATAGCTTCGTCAGCTAGTATGAAAATTTGGATGATGGGACCAGCGATAACCAGGAGCTTGTCCTGGGCTGTTTTAAGACCTTGCTCAATACCCTTGCGAGGGTCTTTCCCTGTTTTAGTGAGGAAGGTCACAAATAGCTGGTCAAACTCTGGCGTGAGAGCCACTTTACCTGGTATAGTTGGCCGAGGGCATTCGGCTCTGAGTTTAGCCCTTATTTCTTTTTCAAGGGGCTTACGCAGCCACATCTTGCAAAAATTAGAGATGTGGTCAGGTGGGGCCCATTCGGCTGAACGTGGATGTCTAATGACCCTAGGGTCGAAAAAAAGGGACACCCGAGGCATCCAGAAGGGTGTCTGAGTCGGGTCCCTTGGGCATAGAGATGTGTGCATCTGTGTCCTTTTGGTAATGAATGTCTCCTTGACAAATTCCGATGGGGGTATCCCCTAGCGCATTTGCCGAGGGGTCCTCATTAGAATAGCCAAGGTAGTAATCCTCAACCCCATCGCCCATTTGAGAAGTGAAACCCTCCAAGGGGTCGAATATAGTTTGGGCGGGGCGAGTGACAGTTCATTTTTGGGACTTGGCAGGAGCCTTGCCCTTGCCCGCAGACACACTATTCCCTTTCCAAGGACGTGTGACCTCCTGATCCAAGGGCTGAGAGTCCTCTGAGTCAGAGAGTAAATGTGCGGTGGGATTGACTTCGCCAGGAGTCTTTTCATGGAAGGCTGCTAACGCCTTGGGGATGGATTCAGAAATGGTTGAAACCAGCCAAGCTTTAAGTTCCTGAGAGATTGCGGGCTCAGTATTGTCAGACATTTTAGTTAGCACTGTATTAATGATTCTGACAAATAGTCGTAAGACAAGAATGTTAAATGGGGTTCACCCAATTGTGCTTAGTAAAATTAGTAAAAAGTAGGGGGTCACCCAAATAAGCGTAGTTTGATATATAAGGGCGGCACACAATATATAGTGGGGTAGACCACTAAATTATATAAGTGGATTGTACCACTGTAACAATAAGAACTGGGGTTCACCACTCAGTAGTCAGACTTTTAAGAGTATGTCTGTAAAATATTAAAGTGTGGGGTCACTTTAAATAATATATTATATTATTTGCAAAGGTGAGGGTCACTCACTTGTAGTAATGGTGTTGAGACACCTGTCATAAATTGATTAGAAAGTGAATAAGGTCGGGGTCACCCACAACAACATTCAATGAATCAAGTGACAAAGAAAAATGTGGGGGTCACCCACAATGCTGTCCTTTATTTAATAATAAGATACAGCAGGTATTTTCCTGTCAAGAAAAACAAATAGGTACAAAGAATAATTTGGAAAAAGGTGGTAGCCCTTTAAGGGTGCTATGAGCAACAAGTAAATAAGATACTTACCGGATCCAACGTGAGGTGAAGCGATCACACATAAATAACAAGGTAAACCGCGGTTTAAGATGGCCGCCGCCAGCAAAAGGGCGGGAGGAAGCGCGTCAGGTAATTGCAGGCGCAAGAAGGCGGGATCTGAGAAAGGGCGCAAAATTGAGCCGCGGACTCCTGGGAATCAGAATCGAGAGGAAAACCGCGGCCACAAATGTGATAAAATCGCGGAGGCAAACCCCGCCGATTTTTAAAGGGGAACAATGGAGATAAAGTTTGAAAACTGTTCAGAGACGTAAATAAACCAACATGTTAGGTATAATTATATGTAGTAAGGGTATTGTGTACTGGCCATAAATTGTGTGAGAAACTAGTGAAAATGAATGTTTGATAAACAAAACATTACCACAGAAAATTAATTAAAAATGATAATAGAGATATGGGTGCTATAAAATTTAACAAATTAATGAGAAAATTAGTTGAAATATTGCATTAAAGGCAAAAAACATAAGGCAATATAATTCGGGATTATTCTAACCTTAGTGACCGAATAATCTAAATTTTATTAAAGACAGGAGGCGAATATTTGCTTTACTTTCTTTACTGTTACTCCCAGCAGCAAAGAAACAGTTAACAGTAAGTAGAAAACAATTTAACCAATCAGAGTGTACAATAGATTTTGTCCAGTCATCAGGCTCCTCCCAATTCCTCTTTCGTGATGCAGCCGACCGCCGCAGAGTCAACCATGTAAACGGTGAAACAATAAAGGTCTCAATTGTAGTTGTAACGGATCGTTTTGCACACAAGGGGTAAAAACCGTTTAGGCAATCGGCCCCCTTTCCAGAGATGCAGGCACAGCTACTGCAGAACACCAAACTCCCGAACTGGATACAAAATAGCACTCCCAACTCCCGAACTGGAACCTCCCAAATAGCTGCTAGCAGACGAACAGGAAAAGCAGACAATCAGCTTACACTCCTGGCAATCAGTCTCTAACAGCATACAGTGAATCCCCCCAAGAACGAGACAAGGCTCCGTGTTGAGGGTCAAGCAGTGGTCTGAGGTGCTGGCACACCCAGCCTGGTTTTTATTACAGTCTTGCAAATACAGGACCGCCCACAGGGAGGTATAAAACAACCAATCACATCACAGTTACATCCCACATATTCCCTCCCCTTATCCTGAGAGGAAACTCAATTACACATACAGTTAAAACATACTTTCTACCCAACTTTCATAACTCTAAAACCATACATCACATTCACATAAAATTACATATTCACAATCAATCCATTCAGGGGAACAACATATTAAAAATGGCATGAATCAGACCAGGGGTTCAAAAGTTAGTAAAAAGTCCTTTGTGACTAAATGAAGCATGGCTTTCTGGCCCAAACCAGTTTCAGAGTCTTCTATCCTGGAGAGTAATTCAATTATCTCCCAGGACAGACACAAGACTCCATTAAGCACATGGTTGCAAAAAGACTCAAAACACTTTAAAAATACATAAAGTCACATTTATTACATAAAACACAGACATGTAACACATCCCCAGATAGCTCAGGTCCGAGCGCACACCATTAAGCGAATGGCGCTCAGACCACACGAATACAGTTTAATCGCCATGGAGCCAAAGTCTCCACAGTCAGTTTCATACGAATGGGCTCCATGGGATTCCTATCTGGGGTATAACACATTCAAAGAAAATCTACCGAACCCCAGGCAGAAAAGCACGAATGAAGCCTTTCTGCAGGTAAAAAAGATGTCTTTTAACAGGGGGCCATAGTCCAAAGGCAGCAGGCGAGCAACCAGGCTTCTCCAATGCAATGTGGCGAGATTGGTCTCGTCACAGTAGTCAACCATGTAAACGATGTGGGAACATAGGTAATTCCTCGAGATGTAGTGAATGGTTTTCACACTAGGAAAAAAGAGAGAGAGAGGTCGTGAAAGTATGGTTTCTTAGGTAAAATTACGTTATCTGATATGTTTCCAACAAGTTGTACAGTCCTAGTTTGACAAGTCTTAAGTTATGAGGTAGTGAGTGTAGTATCCGTAAAGGTAGTTGTATGAGAGGCCTGAAGCGTAGGTTATGAAACATTGGTGTAGTCAGTAAAGGTGTTGTGGAATACTTACCTAGTTGGGTTGGGTGTGTGTATTAGCGGGTGGGAAAATATTCGCCTCCTGTCTTTAATAAAATTTAGATTATTCGGTCACTAAGGTTAGAATAATCCCGGATTTTATGGCAAGACAGGAGGCTTCATATTTGCTGTTTTAAAGCGATGATATGATGGCATTAGATACATGAGGGGGTTGTCTAAAATAAAAGGTTCGGGAGGTGGATTCTCTAGACCAATCTGCGGAAGTGAGGATCTCCGTTAGGGAGCCTCCAGATGTAAGTGCAGACGAGGCGGCCGCGCCTCTGACTGAGTGAGCACCAAAACATGGGTCGATACCAGCTAGGACTAGAAGCCATTTGATCCAACGAGCAATCGTGGGACATGACACTGGCTTGTGAGGTCGAACGTAGGATACCAGTAGGGGTCCCGTTCGTGGTCTAAGATCCTTGGTGCGGAGGATGTAGTGTCTGACGCAACTAGCTACGCAGAGCATGGGTTTGTCGTGAAAATAAGGGTAGCTTACTGTAGATGAATTGGTTTTGGTGCGTCGGGTAATGGAGAAGTGCACTCCCTCAGGGGTAAAACGCTCTGATGTCCGAAACTCTTCTAAACGATACCAAACAGAGCAGTAGTGCCAGTTTGGCCGACAGTTGTCGAAGAGAGAGCTCTCCATTAGGAGGCCACTCCTCCAAAAATGATAATACCATAATAACATCCCAAAATTGATTATATTTGGGTGCCGGTGGTCTCGCAAGGCGCATGCCTCGCAGAAGTCTACATATGGAGGGGTGTTTACCAACCGCGGAGTTATCAACCAGGCTATGGGCTGCCGAAATGGCTGAACGGACAACGTTAATTGACCGATAGGACTTACCCTGTTCGAAAAGGGACGCCAGGAAATTCATAATGTTGATCAGAGAAGTTGAAAAGGGATCAGCGTCCCTCTCCAAGCACTAGCTATTCCAGCATTGCCACGCTGAGAGATAAGAGCGTCTTGTGCCCGGGGCCCAAGAGTCCCATAGTAGTCTTTGAGCAGTAGTCGAAAGGCCTGAGACATTCCAGGATCCCCTGAAATGGTCCAGGCCACTAACCGAAGGTGGCCTTGTAGTGCTAGTGGATGGAAATTGCCTGAGGGGTCCCTGAGGAGATTGTAAGAGGTGGGTAGAAGTAGGGGGTAGTCCACTGACATCTCCAGGAGATACGGGAACCAAGGTTGAGTTCGCCACAGTGGGGTTACCAGAATTATGGTGACGCCCTGAGTTCTGAGGTATTGAATCGTGCAAGGAATCATGGAGAATGGGGGAAAGGCATACGCTCCGGATGTTGGCCATGGTTGGAGAAAGGCGTCCACTGCCAAGCACGCTGGGTCTGGGAGCCAGCTGAAGAATGAGTCCGTCTGACGATTCAGGCGAGATGCAAATAGGTCCAGGTTGAATGGTCCTCTCAGGGTCTGTAGGTGATGAAAAATTTGTGGATCCAGTTGCCAATCGCTGGAATCCCTCCAGTGGCGTGAGAACCAATCGGCGACGAGATTGTCGGGGCCCGGGAGGTATTCTGCACGAAGGGAGATATTCCTGTCCAGGCAGAAATGGTACAATTCCTTTGTCAGATTTGAGAGCATCTTTGATCGCGGGCCACCTATGCGGTTCACATATTGGACTGCCGAGACGTTGTCCATCCGCAGGATGAGGCTGCAGTTGTATGCCTCCTTGGCAAAACTGCGGATCGCGAAAGAACTAGCGATCAGTTCGAGGCAATTGATATGTAGTGCCTGTTCTGATGGGGACCAGAGGCCTCCGGTGGAACGTTCCGAACAGGTAGCATCCCATCCGAGGAGGCTGGCATCCGATTCCAGAATGAAGTCGGGTTGCCGACCGAAGATAGCCCTGCCGTTCCAGGCTTCCATATGTTGAAGCCACCAGTGGAGTTCTAATTGGACTTCGTCTGTGAGGAAGATCTGTTGGTCGTAAGATGGTGAGCGATGTAAGTAGTGTGTTCTCAAGCGTTGCATCGCCCGGTAGTGTAGCGGGGATGGGAATATTGCCTGGATTGAGGCGGAGAGTAATCCGATTGTGCGGGCTAAATCCCTGAGTCGGAGGTAAGGCGTTGTTAGTAATCTCCTGATGTCCTTTTTTATGGACTTGATTTTCGTAACAGGCAGTTGCAGGACTGCCTGAATCGAATCTATCTGGAATCCCAGGAACTGTATTGTCTGAGATGGGGTCAGGGATGATTTTTGGAGGTTGGTGATGAAACCCAAATTCTGAAGAAGGGCCGAAGTCATGTCCGTATGGAGAAGTAGAGTCTCTTTGTCTTGTGCCATAAGGAGGATATCGTCTAAGTATATGATGGACCGAATTCCTTGTGAACGGAGGAGCGCCATCACCGGTTTCATTAGTTTGGTGAAACACCAAGGCGCGGAGCATAGCCCGAAGGGGAGGCAGGTGAACTGCCATAGTGTCTCGTCCCAAAGGAATTGGAGAAAAGTGCGATGTTCTGGCGTGATTGGTATCGTAAGGTATGCATCTTTGAGGTCGAAACGGGAAAACCAATCTTCCTCGCAGAGGAGGTCCCGTAATAGGTGGATGCCTTCCATCTTGAAGTGTCTGTATCTGATGAATTTGTTCAGTCCTCTCAGATTCATGACTGGTCGGAATTCTCCCGACTTTTTCTTGACCAAAAACATATTGCTCACGAAACCTTGTTGGGTGAGGGCCCGTTCGATGGCACCCTTGTTGACTAGGTCGTTGAGTTCGGCTTGAAGGGCCATGTCGTCTATTTGAGACATTTTGAGAGGGATAGGCAAGGATATCTGAATTGGATCCTCTGTAAAGTCTAAGTGGAAGCCGGAAACGGTCTGAAGGATCCACAGATCCTGCGTGAGTTGGTACCACTGTTGGGAAAAATGTATTAATCGGCCTGCTATAGGTACATGAGAAGAATGAGAGTCCCTTACCTGTAGGAGTGCGACCGCGGAGGGAAGCAGATCCACGTCCTCTAATGGCTCCACGAGAGGGGAAGAACTGTTTGTGGTGGAAACGGGTATTGCCCGAGTTCCAATGTTCGGAAGGTCGAGGCCTATAGCCTGT
Source organism: Pelobates cultripes (assembly GCA_933207985.1). NCBI lineage: Eukaryota > Metazoa > Chordata > Amphibia > Anura > Pelobatidae > Pelobates > Pelobates cultripes. The sequence goes on from OW240912.1 coordinate 8,646,954, forward strand.
AGAGGCAGCTCTGCCAGCCGTCCGGCCTCTGTAATGGCTGGCTCTCCCAGAAAAACGTTGGGACCTAAATACCTTGCGTAATGAAGATTGCGCTTTTGTAAGCGTAGTAAACACAGCCACGTGTTTACTTAATTCTTTAATAAATTTGTCTCCAAAAAGCATAACCTGTGCATCAGGGCCAAGCTCTTTAGTGCCTAATTCGGCAAGCTTTGAGTCGATCTTATTTAAAGCGGCTTTCCGCCTTTCGGTTGACATAGCAACATTCGCGTTGCCTAGTAGGCATAATGCCCTCTGTGCCCATTCTCGCACCATGTGTGCGTCTAGAGTGCCACCTGCCAAAGCCTCATCTGCAATAGTGAAAATCTGGATAAGCGGTCCCGCCATATCCATCATTTTATCTTGCGTGGCCTTCAGGCCTTGTTCCAAACCCTTACAGGGGTCTTTTCCTGTTTTGTACAGGAAAGTGACAAGTAAGGGGTCGAATTCTGGGGTAACCGCCACCTTGTCTGGGATTACAGGTCGTGGGCATTCTGCCCTTAATTTAGCTCTGACCTCTTTTTCCAAAGGTTTACGGAGCCACATCCTACAAAACTTAGCTATGTGGTCTGGGGGCGGCCAGAGGTATCTAATAAAATATCCTCAGATATGTTCTGGTTAGGGTCAGAGGTTAGGAACTCATTTTGGTGGGGTTCATGTGAGGGGAGGTCCTCGTCTGAATACCCTGCAGAGTATTCATCCAGTACCTGAAGTTGCAGGTTGGAAGTTGAACCCTCTAATGGGTCAAAATTATAATTGGGGGTATCATCCTGAGTACCAGAAAGGGATAATCTAGGTGCTTTTGCTGGTGCCTTGCCTTTACCGGCGCTAGCACTATTGCCCTACCAAGGGCGTTTGCGGGGACATTCGTCATGGTCTGAACCTTTTAACTCTTCAGAGTGTGAGAGGTGAACGACAGGAGCTCTGGGGACAGACTTTGAATGTTCTTGAAACGCTGCCAAAGCTTTGGGAATGGAGTCTGCGATGGCGCTATACAGCCAAGTTTTGAGCTCCGCAGAGACAGGTGGTTCAGGTAAATCAGACATTTTTATAAGAAGTGGGGTCACCACGAGTATAAATATATATATACAATTTTTTTTTTTTTTTGTGGCAGTGGACTTATGCAAAAACACAAAACGTGTATATATGTACTCGAAGAGTTAATCCAGTGTGGGGGTCACCCAAAGTTATTACAGCTGAAAAGGTATAGCCGTATTAATATTACGTAATGAGGGGGTCACCCTCAGGAGACAGTAAAAGCGGGTCACCCTTTAAATGAGGCAGAAAAAACTGTATAACATAGAGGGGGTCACCCTCTTTAATGAGGCAATTATTACATTAATAGTGAGGGGGTCACCCTCAGTAATGAGACAATTTTCTTGTGCAAGGGTTTAGAGTAATCTGCAATAAAACAAAGTAGGAACACTTTAATAATCCTTGTTAACAGTTCAATTGTTAACTTTCATTTAGAAAATATGTTTTAATGTACTTAAAGTACCTGAAAGTACCAATAGAGGCGCTGGAGAGCCGATGTGAGCAGCAGCCGTCCAGACGTTCCGGTGCAATGGAGGAAAAGAGCGCGAAAAAAGCCCGCCGAGAAATGGCCGCGGGAGGAAGGAGTCGTCGCTATGGAGACAGGTAAGGGGCCGGGATTGTTCCCACAGAGGGGGGCGATGATATTGCCGAGGTTGGCAACCGGCCAGAAGCCGATCAGCTCTCGGCTTCTGGCCACACGGACAGAATATACAAAGTGCCTCTGTAGTTCTGAGGCAGAAGGCAGCACTCAAAAAGACCGTTTGGGGATTAAACAGAAGGCATAAATCACTAAAGACACAGACCATTTAAAGGGGAAATGGTCTGAAGTAAAATTGTTAAAGGCACAGTTAAGTTTATGTGTAATATCAAAATAAACAAATAAATAAAGTATTATTAATAATAATAATAATAATATAATAACTCAAAATAAGACTATTAATGCTAGACTATAATTGGAATAGACTCACCTGGGAGGCTAAGCAGCAAAGAAAGAGGAATTGGGAGGAGCCTGATGACTGGACATAATCTATTGTACACTCTGATTGGTTACATTGTTTTCTACTTACTGTTAACTGTTTCTTTGCTGCTGGGAGGTTCAGTAAAGAAAGATAAGCAAATGTGAAGCCTCCTGTCTTGCCATAAAATTCCTACTACTCTATTAGTGTCACATTTTGGTTACATTTAGCTATAGTCCGGTGTTTAGTGAAAAGAGGTTTGTTTTTATCTGTATTTTATCTTGGGAGATCAAAGTTTTATATTAGATATTTTAAATTATTTTTTTAATATTAAAAAAAAATATTGTCCTGTTTACAATCACTTATTGTTTCATGTCATTGTACTTATTTCTTACTAATATCTTGGAATCTTTAAAATAATTTATATTGATAAATCTTATAACAACACACGCTATTATATAGATTAATTATTTTCTTGCTTATAACGAAACCAGAGTTAAACTATTAGCACATGATTTCTGAGGAGCTGACACATAACCTTTATATCAAATCCTGCGAGGTTCAATATTACCATACGAGAACGGTTTTACATTTAAAGGTAAGACAGCACCGGTGGACTGAATAAAGCTTCAAGCAGGGCCGGATTTACATGCCAAGTGCTGTAGGCACAACATTCTAAGATGCCCCCGCTCTACTGCCCCCCAAAAAAGGCAGATAATGTAAATATAATGAGTTTATTAACTGCTTGTAATGTATTGCATGGCCATGTGAGTATACAGCTATGTAACTGCATGGGGGGGTGAGGGGGTGTAAAGATAATGTTAGAAAGGGGTTATGGTAAAGGGGGGGTTAATGTCAGGGTTTGATTACATGGGGTGTTTAATATTAAGAAGAGTAACAGCTTGAGAGAGGGGTTAAAGTTGTAGTATAAGGTCTGTTTACTATTATTGAGTTCAGGGTTAGAGTTAGGCTACAATTAGTACACAAGGAGTTTAGTTTTTAGGAGGAGTTAAACACGGGATTAAAGTAAAGGCTTTATTTTCAGGTTTAGGCTTTGAGTGTTGGAGTTTGACAGATTTATTTAAGTACTCGCCATCCTATGTACCTGTAGAGCAGTCAGATTGATGATAATAGAGCTGCAGTAGCTGTTATACAGTGTGCATCACTCAGAGCTTCCCCCTGCTCCTCCTGTAAGGCATTCCCTGAGTGGAGGCTGTTAGTGGCTGATGGGAAGTGACCCCTTCCACATCCTGTCCAGCCTCACACACAGACAGTGGAGGCTCTGGTACAGCACTGAGGGTTACTCCCTCTGTAACCGAGCGTTACTCCCTCTGTAACTGTAACTGAGTGTTACTCCCTCTGTAACTGAATGTTACTCCCTCTGTAACCGAGCGTTACTCCCTCTGTAACTGTAACTGAGTGTTACTCCCTCTGTAACTGAATGTTACTCCCTCTGTAACCGAGCGTTAGTCCCTCTGTAACTGAGCATTACTCCCTCTTTAACCGAGCGTTACTCCCTCTGTAACCGAGCGTTACTCCCTCTGTAACCGAGCGTTACTCCCTCTGTAACTGCCCCTGAGTGTTACTCCCTCTGTAACTGCCCCTGAGTGTTACTCCCTCTGTAATTGTTCCTGCAGCTCTGCTATCAATCATAGGAGGCTGACTGGGCTACAGAGGACACTCAATTATCTGTCATTTAGGAGTTTATGAGTCACATCTCCCTACATGTAACACGCACAGCCTTCTTAACCCCTTAAAGACACATGACATGTGTGACATGTCATGATTCCCTTTTATTCCAGAAGTTTGGTCCTTAAGGGGTTAAACACTTCCTGTAATGATACATCTAATGTTTAAACTTCCTTTGTTGCACAGTGTGTTTAATTTAGAATGTACACATAAAAGTGCTGGTGCGCAGTGTTTTATAATCACTCTGTCATTATCTTATATATAGAAGACTTTATCAATAAGCACACATGTATCAAACCAAAGTGCAATCTCAGGGTTTGAAAAACATTTTTAAAAAGTGCAGTTGTGATGGTTGTATAAAGTGACATGTGCTTATACTTGCAAGACATCGATTCAAGTATTTAAGAAGAAAACAGAACTCCTAGTGCAATACAGTACAAAAATTGTATATGAAAAAATATTAGCTCTTTAAGTAGCCCACTCACAAAATCAGTGGTTAATGCACCACTCGCAGCGATAGCGCTCAGGGAGGATCAGTCACTGGTGTGCGTGGGATCCGTACAATACACAGATGACCAGGATGTCAGTTGTGTAAACTTTATTCCAATATCGCAATTAAAAACATATAATCTGTGCAGTCCATCAACAACTCATCAGCTCTTGGCAACAGATGGCGATAACTTGTAAATCGTTCTGCTCGTCGCTGTGCTGGGCTGCTTTAGCCGATAAATGTCCACAGTACTTCCTGGTCCGTGACTAGTTTTGCCCCTACCCTCGGCGTTTTATCAAACGTGCTGTGTATCCTCCCACTCTTCCTTGCTTTATATATGGAGGCACTTAAGTTCCAATTACTAGTTCATGCTACTAACGAGCAATTTAAATCCAATTAACAATTCCTGCTATCAAGTCCTTTATATAGATTAAAATATGAAAATGAATTCCTGAAAATCTCCTATATAATAAAAACCCAACATACATTGTACATCAAAACCATAAAAATCTCTTTCAGTTCAAAGACATTTAAAAAAGAAAAAGCATATTAGTCAGTAGTTATCAACCTTTTAAATGAGAAACCCACAGGTAAAGATGGGGTAGATTACCTAAAAATTGCAAAAAATAGACGTCTGTGCCACCTTAGAGAAAAAAGTTATAGAAAAAAAAATAAATTCATTAAACAGTACTCCCCTTTAGGACATAAATTAATAATCATTGTATATATGCAAATATGTACCAAAAAGGACAGTGAAATGTCTTATCTTCTGCTCTGTTAATAACTTGCAAGACTCTACAAGAGCATGTTTGTAATTAAACTCAATTTACAGAGCAGGAGATAAAAACTTTTAAAGTAAGTTAACATCTGATTGAAAATAAAACCTTTTTTTTGTCATGCAGGCAGTGTGAGTCACAGCCAGGGGGGTGTGGCTAGGGCTGCATAAATAGAAACAAAGTGATTTAACTCCTAAAGTGAATTGAGACTGCAGAGGTATGAGCTATACACAAAAACTGCTTCATTAAGCTAAAGTTGTTTTGGCGACTATAGTGTCCCTTTAAGCTCGAAAAGGCACATTAGTGTTGTAAATAGGAGCCCTCTAGTGGTCAGATGGCCGTAGGCAGGTGCCTACTCTGCATAATGGGAAATCCGGCCCTAGCATTATGCCACTGAATTGTGGATACATCAATGTTTTCAGTATTTACAAAAAAATGGGTTTTGCAACCTAAGCTGCATTATATGTGAAGGGCTATATATTGGGGAAGCGGCAACATTTCTTCTTAAACATAATTAAAAAAAACGGATAAACTGCGTATGTAACTAGCGGCACAATACTTGATGTGCCCGTCTATATAGGCATTTTTCAGAATGATGGTTTATTTGAACTCTCATGTGCAATTTTATTGTTTTTTTTTTTATTATATAGCGACACATTCTGCAAAGAGAGAGCAAGTCTTTTTACACAGAACAAAATGAATACTGAGCAGAAAAAAAAAAACGTAACAGTCCAGTATAACAGCAACCCCCAGTAATCCCATCTGGATGAGGAATGTCAATCAGATTATTCAATCAATATTCAGTGGGATCCGTCCTCAAATCAGTCGGATAGTAAATGACGGGGATATTATCTTTCAATGCATTTTTTTTCTTTTTCTTTGTTACATGATCACAAATGGTACTCGCTCCAGACACACTTTTTGGGTGAATCTCTCCTGTGTTACAAGAACAGATACCACTGTAAAGACACGCCACATTAAGACAACCTCGTGAGCACATAGAAACATGGAAACATACCACGTGAAGACGTTACTCTTGGCTTGCCTTCGGATGACTGACACTGACATCCTGAAAAACAAAAGCAGATTATTTGCCATTTTGAAACATACTGATTGGCAGTCTCTTTTATGATCACATATCTATATAAAGCCTCTCTGCACATTATACATGTAGTCTCTTAGAGCGCTGTATGACATTGAAAATGCTCTTATTTCTCATTTTTCTGAAGTCTAGAATAAAATGAGAGGATTACAAAAAATACTACACATTAACTAGTAGACAAGGACTGGTTAATCCATTCATTTTTTAATTAGAATTAAAAAAAAACAAAAAAAGTTAATATTGAATTAAGAGAATTAGTGAATACATTTTCAGTGTTTATAAATTCAGAAAAGAAATGTATGTTAATATTTCATTTAGGTGATAAATTACCTTGGTGCCGATACACGCAGAAAAGTACAGATATGAAAATCACAACTACTAATAAAATAATCATTAATAGAAAGAAATAGAAAGTCAAGCTATGGCTTCTCGATATCTCCTCTTGTGGGTTTTCATTGACAGGTATTCTTTCTAAAATGAATAAAAAAAGTAGAATAAATATGTTTTTGTTTGTTTTAAGTGAAAACAATCGGATAAATATTAAATAAGCACTTTAGGGGTCTGGAGCGCCCCTTTATGTTTATTATGTGCTGGAGTTGTCCAGGTGCCTGGAATGTTTCTTGAATCATTTTGAAAGTAACTCACCCAAAATATTGACTTTTATTAAATGACCCACTGCTTGCTGATTCAGGAACTGTGCCGAGCATTTATAAAATCCAGTGTCATTAAGCTCTGTCGATGTAAAGTTTAGAAGATAGACTGCACTGTTTGTCTTGTTTTCTGCCAAGTGAAATGATATTCCCTCTCTTTCCTCCACAGGCTGGCATGTTGTGTCTGACGTCATTTTGCACCAAGTCACCCTAGGGTTGGCGTCGGGGCACAATTGGAGAGGGCATCGTAGGCTGAGCGTCTCCCCTATGGTTGCATTGTACTGTGTGTTCCTTGGGATATTTATACTATTTATACAAGAAAACACATTTACTGGAAAAAAATAAAAAATACAATTGTCTATGAATTTCATATCATTATTAATATTTAGAAATAAGTTTTACGACAAAATATTCACATTTACTGTTATTTAAAGAATCATTTGGAATATGTATTTTTAGAGCATTTTGTGACTCATTTTCCTCCACCACAAATTACATCGTATTAAAAATTTACTTTTTCTTTTTAAAAGGGAAAAGTTCCTCCTTTTCTCACCACAGTGAAAGTTTTGCATTTACTAGGTTATCGTTTGCACTGAAGGTAAGTAACAATTACACTTATCTGCTGCAAACGTGCAAACTAACTTTCCCATGATTCTCTGAGTACATTCACAGGTCAGGCTCAGGGAATCATGGGGCATTTGAAATTATGCCAGGCTGTGCCAGAGTAACATTGAAAAAAAATTTTTTTTTTATTTACAAAGAAAAGCACAAGAAAAAATAGCTTTAATAAGAAGGGGATTATGTGATCAGAATACGGAGTTAGAAATCACTTTTCTGGCTGTGTTCACGGATAATTAAATGTTAAATGAAAGCCTCGATTTAGTAATTTTGGATAAGATTTTAAAATTATTTTTTCAAAATATTAAAATATAAAAAAAAACATATATAAAAATAAATCAATATATTTTAAAAATCTAAATATTGACACAATTTTCACAATATTAAATAGGTTTAAATATGTACCCAACATATTAAATAATTTTTTTAAAATACCTAAAAAGATTAAATTGAGGTCGATGAGTGAGATCTTGTTCCTCTCTACGAGCTAGCTTAGAGCGAGCTATTCATATTCATCACAACGTATTCTTCACAAATTAAAATTAGTAACCATAATTTGGAAACGCCTAGAATCAGTTCATAAAGATAGGATTTCTAAATATTCATGCAGGTATATAAATATTTT
>OW240912.1:8655030-8681000 GCA_933207985.1 Pelobates cultripes
GTTCGTGGGATCTATACCACCGAAAGGGCCTCTATGGATCCCATCATTTGGCAGCGTTTGTGGCGAAATCTCAAGGTCCACCCGCCTTGAACCGCTCCATAGGTGCCCTTGTCTTGGTGAAGGGAATTCCAAATCTGTCTTCACCTTTCCCCCGTAGATTTTGAACTGGTTTTTCTTTTTTATGGAAGGCTGCCACCTTTAGCAGACGAATACCTTCCTCTGCGTCTAGGTAGTGCAGTGTAGTTAGGTTATGGTTATGGTTATGCACAGGTTATTTTTGGTATTGTTTGGGTTAGGGTGGGTTTCTGGTGTATGGACAAAATTTTTTTTACTTTGGGTGGGGAAAAAAAACCAAAAAAAAAACCACTGGGTTTCTTTATGGACGGAGGGATGGACTCCTTGAGGGTGGTGTACAAACTGGATTTCATGTGGGTGGTGGGTCTATGGACAAAATTTAGATTTCATGTGGGTGGTGGGTTTGGATGGATGAACTGAGAAAAGGACTCCATTTGGGTGGTGGGTTTGGGGGATGGACGGAGGGATAGACTCCATGAGGGTGGTGGGTTTTATGAATTGAAAATGGACTCCATTTGGGTGGTGGGTTTGGGTTTAAAGTTTGGGTTTAAAGTGTAGGTGGTGGGTTGGTGTTGATGGACGGAGGGATGGACTCCATGTGGTTGGTGGGTTTTATGAACTGAGAAAAGGACTCCATGTGGGTAATGGGTTTGTTTATGTTTATGTGTGTATTTTATTTCACGCTTGGTTTATGTTTGTGTTTAGCTGGCTGTGGACTCGAGGTCAATTGGGTCCCCCCTTGTCCCCCCTTGTTATGTAAGAGCTCCTTCAGGAGCATTTCAGCCTTTTTTCTCCCTCCCCAAGGCTCCATGAAGTAATGGAGCCCCCCGCCTTTTAATTTATCCCCTTATGATTTAGTTCCCCCCCCTTTTCTGTTAATCCCTCTCCCTGTTATTCCCAGTTATTTAATTTGGTATAAGTTTACTCCCCTATTAGTGCCCCTTCCTGAGTTTTTATTTCGGTATTTATGTTTAATTTTGGGGTATTTATGTTTCATTTGGTATTATGTTTGAATTGGGTATTATTTCAGTTGATTGTTTATTATTGTTATTTTGTTATTTATTTAGTTATTCTGTTTAATTTTGGAAGCATTTTACAAAACTAAATAAAATATTACAGTTTAACCGGGCAGTTCAAATAAGGCTGGCACACTTTGGCCCCAAAACTTCAGCAGACATTGTGGAACGTGTGCAAGCAGCAGTGATAGCACACCAAGCGCTCCAGGAAAGAGGAGCTGCAGCAGTAGAGGTACCCAATAACAATTTTGGAAGAAAAGAGATACCCTTTGCTACGTTAAAAATTTTTATTGAAATAGAGGGAGAGATTGACGGGTTCCTGGCTGACTTTGAAAGGCAGTGTGCCCTGCACCAGGTACCCGCAGACAAATGGGTCGCCATCCTCTCTGGGAAATTACCCGGCGGGGCTAGTGAAGCATTTCGGGCCATCCCAGAGGAGGAGATCACCAGCTACATAGCGGTGAAAAATGCGCTCTTAGCCAGGTACGCGGTGACCCCAGAAGCATACAGACAACGATTTAGGGAGACTAACAAGCAGGTTGGTGACTCCTATGTAGAGTGGGCCTGCAGGGTCCACCGTACCGCAGCCCACTGGATGGCAGGATGCCAAGCGGTAACGGGGGAAGAGGTGCTGCAGGTGTTTTTGCTGGAACACTGCTTCGACAGATTACCTGCCGGGGTCAGAGAGTGGGTCAGTGTCACATATTCATCCGCTTATAGAAATGTGGTTAATGACATTTACTGTCCACACAGGAAAAGTTGTGCCGAGCAGCAACCTAATCCACAGAAGGGTTAATGCTGAGCAGTAATTGTGCAAATGAAACCTGGTGTCATGTATTCATCCGCTTAGAGAAAAGTGATTAATGACATTTACTGTCCACACAGGAAAAGTTGTGCCGAGCAGCAACCTAATCCACAGAAGGGTTAATGCTGAGCAGCTATTATGCAAATGAAACCTGGTAACTGACTTTGGGGTCAAAGGCCGGTTACAGCCTATCAGAACTAAAGGAGGGGTATTTAGGCCCAGTTCTCAGCCTGCTCAGTGCCCTGTCGTGGTTTCCCTTGTGGTTGTCTGAGAGCGCGTTCCTGTTTATAGTTTTCTACCTGGTTTTTGACTTTGGCTTTGTTTATTGACTTCTCTATATTCTGGTATCCTGACTCCTGGCTTTCCTCATCGCTGTGTCCCTTTCTGTGTTCCCTGACCATGGCTAGTATTTTTGACTATTCTTTGTACGTTAAATCCGGCCATTCTAAGGACCGGTAATACGTTACTTATTTGTCATCCGTGCTGTACAGTTCTACGTGCTGGATCAAACAGTAATCCTGACATTACGACATGGCCATAGATCCTGTAGAACTGTGTCAGCACATAGCTGCTTGCGAGAGGAAATTAGAGGAGAATGATCACCGCATGGATCAATTCACTCAGGCTTTAAGTACGCTTCTCGCTAGAACGGAGCATCTGCAGCCTGCAGCGTCTCCTCCTATAGCACCTCTACCCTGTGTACCTCCACCCACTGTTAATAGGACTCCTTGCATCTCCTTATCACCATCCCTACAGTTTGATGGCAATATCCAGGAATGCAGGGGTTTTCTTAATCAGGTGGAGTACCATTTTGAGGCCTCACCAGGGTCATTCCCCACGGACAGAGCAAGAATTGGTTATCTAATGAATCAATTAAAGGGCAAGGCCCTTGCCTGGGCTAATCCGTTGTGGGAGAGTAATCAGAGCATAGCTCATAATTACCAGGAATTCCTTGCCGAATTCAAGCTCACGTTTGAGCCATTGGGTAGAGAGGATGACGCCTCCACTGCCCTAATGCACATCAGACAAGGTAACCGGTCTATCTCGGATTATGCTATTGAATTCCGTACCTTAGCTTCCGAGGTAGACTGGACTAACAATGGGTTAATCTCAGCATTCAAAAAGGGTCTCTCAGAGACTATACTAGATGAGATAGCCGCTAAAGAATTACCTAAGAGTCTTAACGAATTTATTACGTTTGTCATGCATATTGATAATAGGTTAAGACTCAGAGAAGTCACCAGAAGCAAGACCAGACGTACGGCTATGTCCCTAGCACCTCAATTCTCTAAACCTGTTTTGTCTAACCTCCCTGTACAGTCCGAACCCGAACCTATGCAGTTGGGGGTCACTAGACTGTCAGAGGCCGAAAAACAGTATAGGAGAAGGGAGGGGTTATGCCTATATTGCGGTAGAAAGGGACATATGATAACTAATTGTCCAGTGCGTCCGGAAAACTTCCGCACCTAAGAACCTTAAGGGGACAGATCTTAGGTGTGATGGAGTTGTCCTCTAACAAAAACAAAAGTAGATTCCTCCTTGAAGTATCTATTTCCCTTGATAACAAGAAGTTTTCTTGCAGTGCCCTAATGGACTCAGGTGCTGCTGGAAATTTTATTGATGTCCAGTTTATTAGGGGTAATGAGATACCGGTCAGGGAGAGACCTACGCCGCTAGCTGTAGAGGCTATTGATGGTAGACCACTCACACAACCGCTTATAACCCACGAAACTGTCCCTATTACGATCTCCATTGGGGCCTCCCATAGGGAGGAGATGACGTTTCAGGTTATTACTTCTCCATCATGTCCTATCATATTAGGGTTTCCGTGGCTGAGTAAGCACAATCCCTATATTGACTGGGCTAATGGGGAGATATTAGAATGGGGTAAAGAGTGTATGGGGAGATGTATAAAACCAGTACTAAAGAGATTGGATACTATTGACCTTCCCACTACCACTCCCCAAACTCCTGGAGTTCCCATACAATACCGAGAACTTCAGGAGGTGTTTAACAAGGCTCAATCCGATGTTTTGCCTCCCCACAGAGCATATGACTGTGCCATTAACCTGTTTCCAGGCGCTATGCCACCTAAGGGGGCAGTTTATGCCTTATCTCCCCAGGAAAGTAAAATAATGTACATCAAAGAATCCTTGAGCAAAGGACACATAAGAAAGTCATCCTCACCAGCTGGTGCAGGATTCTTTTTTGTTGAGAAAAAGGGTGGTGAGTTACGCCCTTGCATAGACTACAGGGCACTTAATAAAATCACTGTAAAAAATGCATACCCTATCCCACTCATTACCGAATTGTTCGATAGACTTCAGGGAGCTATAGTATTTACTAAGCTTGACCTTAGGAGCACTTACAATTTGGTTAGAATTAAAGAGAATCATGAGTGGAAGACGGCATTTAATACCCGTAGTGGACACTATGAATATCTGGTAATGCCATTTGGGTTATGCAACGCCCCGGCCGTATTCCAAGACTTTATAAATGATGTACTCAGGGAATTCATTTACTCATTTGTCTTGGTTTATTTGGACGATATTTTGGTGTATTCCCCTGATCTTCAAACTCACCACTCCCATGTGAAACAGGTTCTGCAGACGTTGTTGAAAAATAAACTTTATTGTAAATTAGAAAAGTGCATATTTGACCAGCCTGAAGTCCACTTTTTGGGTTACAACATCTCTGCATCGGGATTTCAAATGGATCCTAAAAAACTAGAGGCTGTACTACACTGGCCATTACCCTCTGGTTTAAAAGCCATTCAAAGGTTTATTGGTTTTGCCAACTATTACAGAAGATTCATCAAGGGATTTTCTTCTGTAATAGCCCCAATCACAAATATGACTCGCAAAGGGGTTAGTAGCACGGTATGGTCCAAAGAGGCTGTGAATGCTTTTGAGACTCTTAAACAAAGATTTGCCTCTGCGGACATACTAAAACATCCTGACACCAGTAAACCTTTTATATTGGAGGTTGATGCATCCGAGACAGGGGTAGGGGCTGTTCTCTCTCAGAGAGAAAGCCAGGGAACACCATTGCATCCTTGTGGCTACTTCTCCAGAAAGATGTCTCCTGCTGAGCGCAACTATGATATTGTCAATAGAGAACTGTTGGCCATTATTCTTGCCCTCAAGGAGTGGCGACATCTTTTGGAGGGTTCCAAGGACCCCCTGTTGATCATAACCGACCACAAAAATCTGGCATATATAGGGGATGCCAAACGTTTGTCTTCCAGACAGGCTAGATGGTCACTGTTCCTTTCACGTTTTAACTTTCTCATTACTTATAGACCTGGTTCTAAAAATACCAAGGCTGATGCCTTGTCCAGGCAATTTGATAATGAGTCAGCTCCGGAACAGATGACATCTCCTATTATTCCACCAGAGTGTATTATTGCTACTACTGTCCTCTCACTGTCTTCTCCACTGCTTGGCACCATACTGGAGGCCCAGCCTCAGGCGCCCAGTGGTAAACCGTGTGATAAACTGTTCGTTCCCCTATGTGAAAGGGTTAATATCATGAAAGTGTTCCATGACAATATAACTGCTGGACACCCGGCATCAATAAGTCCACTGCCGCGATCACTAGATCATTTTGGTGGGATTCACTCAGGAAAGATGTAAAGGAGTATGTGCAGGCATGTTCTGTGTGTGCAGTTTCTAAGGTGACTCATGCACTTCCTTGTGGCCTGTTGCAGCCTCTTCCTGTTCCTGAGATTCCATGGTCCCACCTATCCATGGACTTTATTGTTGAGCTTCCTAGCTCTGCTGGGTTCACTACTATTTTCATGGTTGTAGACCGATTTTCTAAGATGGCTCACTTCATTCCTCTCAAGAAGTTGCCATCTTCGCAAGATTTGGTCCTAATTTTCATACGTGAAATTGTCCGCTTGCATGGCATCCCCCACAATATTGTGTCTGATAGGGGCTCTCAGTTTGTGTCCAGGTTCTGGAGGGCGTTCAGTAAACAATTGGGGATTGATCTCTCCTTCTCCTCCTCCTACCATCCACAGACCAATGGTACAGCTGAGAGGGCTAACCAGTCATTAGAAGTTTATTTGCGTTGTTTTATTAATAGCACACAAGACAATTGGTCCGAACTACTCCCGTGGGCCGAGTTCGCTAGAAACAATGCTGTTCATGACTCCTCTGGGCACAGTCCATTTTTTGTCAATAATGGTAGGCATCCTACGGTTCTCCCTGCGGTATTTTCTGATACTGCCATTCCTGCTCTGGATGAGCATCTGGCCTCCATTCGGGATACCTGGGTTAAGGTTCAAACTGCTCTAGGGGCTGCTGCTGAACGCTTCAAACATTTTGCTGATAAGCGTAGGAGTGCCAACCCGGTGTACCAAGTGGGGGACCGGGTTTGGTTGTCATCTCGCAACATCAAGCTTAAGGTCCCTAGCATGAAGTTTGCCCCCAGATTCCTTGGTCCCTATAGAGTGCTTCGTAGGATCAATCCAGTGTCTTACTCTCTGGCTCTTCCTGCATCTTTAGGGATTCCCAACACTTTTCATGTGTCCTTACTCAAACCTCTTGTCTGCAATAGATATATTGTTCCTTGTGTTCCTCCCCCTCCGGTGGTGGTGGGTGGTCAGGAAGAGTATGAGGTATCTTCTATCGTGGATTCTAGGTTTTCTCTGGGCACTTTACAGTACTTGGTTGTTTGGAAAGGTTACGGTCCTGCTGATCGTTCTTGGGTTTCGGCTCCTGACCTGCATGCGGGCCGTAAGATCCGCGCTTTTCATGCTAAATTTCCTCTCAAGCCTGGTCCTGTCCGCCCGGTGGGCGTTCTTCAGGTGGGGGGTAATGTCACATATTCATCTGCTTATAGAAATGTGGTTAATGACATTTACTGTCCACACAGGAAAAGTTGTGCCGAGCAGCAACCTAATCCACAGAAGGGTTAATGCTGAGCAGTAATTGTGCAAATGAAACCTGGTCTCATGTATTCATCCGCTTAGAGAAAAGTGATTAATGACATTTACTGTCCACACAGGAAAAGTTGTGCCGAGCAGCAACCTAATCCACAGAAGGGTTAATGCTGAGCAGCTATTATGCAAATGAAACCTGGTAACTGACTTTGGGGTCAAAGGTCGGTTACAGCCTATCAGAACTAAAGGAGGGGTATTTAGGCCCAGTTCTCAACCTGCTCAGTGCCCTGTCGTGGTTTCCCTTGTGGTTGTCTGAGAGCGCGGTCCTGTTTATAGTTTTCTACCTGGTTTTTGACTTTGGCTTTGTTTATTGACTTCTCTATATTCTGGTATCCTGACTCCTGGCTTTCCTCATCGCTGTGTCCCTTTCTGTGTTCCCTGACCTCGCTAGTATTTTTGACTATTCTTTGTACGTTAAATCCGGCCATTCTAAGGACCGGTAATACGTTACTTATTTGTCATCCGTGCTGTACAGTTCTACGTGCTGGATCAAACAGTAATCCTGACAGTCAGAGATAGAAAACCCTCTACCTTACCCGAGGCTGCCCGTCTGGCAGACGAATATACAGACGCCCGCAAGTTGGACAGTACAGCTACCAAGGTTCCTGCCAGAATGGAGTACCGACCAACAGCAACCCCAGCACCAACAGCATACCAACCACCAGTACACCGCACTCCAGCAGTACCGCCAGCGAACAATTACACGCAACCCTCCCGGTTCAATGCCCGGGAATATTCGCAGCCCATTAGGTGCTTTGGGTGCAAACAGTTGGGACACAAGAGACCAGAGAGCCCACTGAACAGCGCCAATCAAGCTCAGTCCTGGAGGAGACCAACCAGCGGGAATCAGCGGCCACCTCAGCCTGCTGCTCACTGTATCGAGCAGGAGGAATTCTGGGGCATCCTACACGAGGCTGACCCAGTGCAAGCAGCTCATCAGGACAATCGTCAGCAACACTGGCAAACTGTGAAGCTGAATGGCAGAGTGGTGAACGGACTGAGAGACACAGGAGCCACTATGACACTGCTCCAAAAGAACCTAGTCTCAGAACACCAGCACACTGGAGACACGGTGGCAGTGAGGGTAGCAGGAGGCGCCTGTAATTCCAGTATCCCATTTAGTCCCCTAGGGGAGTGTCCACCAAGTGGGAGACCTGCATAAATACGGGCAGGTAGCCCACAGTAAAGCCAGTTCTTGTTTTTTTCTTGAGACCACCCTCAATGCGGGGCTTTGTCTCGTTATTGGGGGGATTTATTACTTATCTGTTGCCCGGGTCCATTTGGATTGGGGAGTGGGCGCTAGACACAAGGATGTGGGGGTTATGAAAGACCTGCCCACTGATGTTCTTCTTAGGAACGATTTGGCCCCTTTGGTTTCGGCTTATGCCCCGACGGGTCCCGCTGACGTTAACCCAGTGACTGGCTTTGTGCTCAGACACGTGCTTCTGGAACCGGCTCATCTGCTGATGAGACCCAGGTAAGACCCTCTTCCCCGACTGGTACCCTAGATCAGTCCCCCTTAAGCTGGGATTCCCCAGAGGAGTTTGGGAGGGAAACCCGGGCGGATCCGACTCTCCAGAAGTACCGAGATAGAGCAGAGGCTGGAGAGGAAGGAGTAGATGGGGAGCAGTATGAGTGGGTGGGGGACAGGCTATATAGGATCCCTAAGCCTTTACAGAAGAGTGTAGCCCCTCTGCCGAATCGACAGCTAGTGGTACCTGCAAAATACCGGCAGGAGATTCTGCAGATAGGACATGATGTTCCGTTAGCTGGACATCTAGGGTCCCGCCGCACAGCCTATAGGATCTCACAGAATTTCTTTTGGCCCAACTTTAACCAGGCTGTGCGGATGTATTGCAGTACGTGCGACACATGTCAACGGGTAGGAAAGCGGGGGGACCACCCTAAGGCTAGGTTATTATCGATGCCTATTATAGGGGAGCCCTTTTCCCGCATAGCTGTTGCCATTGTGGGTCCACTGGCCAGGGCTAGTCCCTCCGGTAAGAAATATATTCTTACTGTGGTGGACTATGCCACTCGCTATCCAGAGGCAGTAGCGCTGTTTAATATAGAGGCAGAGTAGGTTGCTGATGCCCTGGTTAGAATTTTCACTAGGGTCAGGTTCCCTAAGGAGATCCTCTCCGACCAGGGAACCCAATTCACCGCTGTGCTCACTCAGCAGCTGTGGAAGGTGTGTGGCATTAAACCGCTGCTTAGCTCACCCTACCATCCACAGACCAACGGTCTCTGTGAGCGCTTTAACGGTACCCTCAAGCAGATACTGAGGACCTTTACAGATACTTGTAGAGACTGGGAGAGGTTCCTGCCTCATCTGTTGTTTTCTTACAGAGAGGTGCCCCAGGAATCTACTGGGTTCTCCCCCTTTGAGTTGCTTTATGGGAGAAGGGTCCACGGACCCCTAGATCTCATTCGGGGCCACTGGGAGGGGGAAACGGAGCAGGAGGGGACCCCCATAGTGCCATATGTCCAGGAACTCCGGGACCGCATGGAGAAACTGTCCCTGATGGTAAGGGAGAATCTCCAGGCGGCCCGGGGGAGACAGAAGAGGTGGTACGATCAGGGTGCCCGGCAGCGGGTCTTCCAGGTTGGGCAGAAGGTATTGGTGCTGAAACCTGTGAAGGCAAACAAGATGCAAGCATCTTGGCAGGGCCCGTACAGAGTAGTAGCGCAGATCTGCGATACTATTTACTTGATAGCCAGCTGTACAGATGAAAGGGTTCAGAGATCCTTTCATGTGAACATGCTGGAGTAGTACCAGGAGAGACCTGAGAATATTGCGGCAGTATGTGCCCCGGCTGCAGATGATCCTGAGAATTTACCCCTTCCCGATTTGTTAGAAAGGGACCCCCAGACTGACCTCACTAACCTTGTACAGCTAGGGGACAGGTTAAACCCCACAGAAAGGGTACAGGCGAAGCAGCTGTTATGGGAGAAGCAGGCGACGTTCTCCCAGGAGCCAGGTTATACTACCATAGCTGTACATAAGGTCGAGACCCCTGGACAGACTCCCTTACGACAGCCGCCCTATCGTATCCTTGAAGCAGTCCGAGAAGGAATGCGGAAGGAGATACAGGAGATGACCCAACTTGGGGTCATCGAGCCCTCCGACAGCCCTTGGGCCTTGCCAGTAGTCCTAGTGCCCAAGAAGGACGGGACCACCCGGTTCTGTGTAGATTACAGGTGACTCAATGAGCGGACCACCACTGACGCCTACCCGATGCCCCGGGTAGACGAATTACTGGACCTGACCTCCATAGACCTGTGTAAGGGCTACTGGCAGATCCCCCTGGCCGAGGATGCTATCCCCAAGTTGGCATTCATCACCCCATTTGGCCTGTACCAATTTAAGGTCATGCCTTTTGGAATGAAGAATGCCCCGGCTACCTTCCAACGGATGGTGGATAGACTCCTGGATGGCTTCCAAGAATTTGCCTGTGCATACTTGGACGACATTGTGATTTACAGTGGGTCCTGGGAGGAACACCTGGTTCATGTAGGGGTGGTACTGGATAAGATTCGGGCCGCTGGCCTGACATTGAAGCCAGAGAAGTGTCATCTAGGTATGGCTGAAGTACAGTACCTGGGTCACAGAGTGGGATGTGGGAGCCAGAGACCAGAGCCAGCCAAGGTAGAGGCAGTGGCTAACTGGCCCACACTAAGACCCAGGTATTGGCCTTCTTGGGGACGGCAGGGTACTACCGTCATTTTGTCCCTGACTACAGCACTATTGCTAAGCCCCTGACAGACCTGACGAAGAAGAACTTGCCTAAGCAGGTCCTGTGGTCTCCGGCTTGTGAAGCTGCGTTCCAGGCACTGAAAGAGGCTCTTGTGAATGCCCCTGTCTTGGCTGCCCCAGTCCCTAACAAACGCTTTCTCGTTCACACAGATGCTTCCATGTGTGGACTGGGGGCTGTGCTGAGCCAAGTCGGGGAGGACGGAGGAGAGCACCCTGTCGCATATCTCAGCTGAAAGTTGTTACCCAGAGAAGTGAGTTATGCGGCAGTGGAGAAGGAGTGTTTGGCCTTGGTCTGGGCATTGAAAAAGTTAAGTCCCTACTTATACGGGCAAGAGTTTTCCCTTGTGACTGACCATAATCCACTCGTCTGGCTTAACCGGGTCTCAGGGGACAATGGTAGACTGCTGAGGTGGAGTTTGGCACTTCAGCCCTACAATTTCAGCTACAGACCCGGTAAGCAGAACGGGAATGCAGATGGGTTATCCCGGCAAACTGACATCTCCACCACCACCTAGTCCGGTCATCCCCAAGTTGACCCGCCAAAGGGTCAAGCCGGGTCTGCCGGAGTGTCCCACAAGGAGGGAGCCGTGTGACAGAACCATCTGAATGTCTATTGTGGTGGATTCGTCTATTTTGCCCCTTTCGTGTAAATGGTTGTTTCTATAGCTCAGCCATACGAATGACTTTGTTTTACCGAACAAACCTACCGAACGGATGGCCACCCAGGATAGAAGTGTGCTGCTGGTTAACCTCTTGATCACAATTAGAACGTTGTGGTTAACCGCAGACACTTTTCAATTAAAGGAATTCAGGGTGGCCGTCGTTAGCATGTCGACCACGAGGCAGCGGCCATTTTAAAACACACGAAAGACCAGCGGTGTTCGGCACTGATTTCATGGAACTTAAAACTGACAATTTTTCTGCCGAACACCGCTGAAACAATGGGTCGCCTGGCTGCCCTGACTAAAAGCGTACGAACACCGGCCGTTCGGGAGTTTTACATCACACGAAAAGACTTAACCCAGATAGCCATCAATTGCATACCGAAAGACTGTAAGGACTTTGACTCCATGGCGATTGAACTATGCGTATGGGATCTGAGCACTATTCGCCAATAATATGCCCTCAGATCCAGGCTATCTGGGGATATGTGATGCAAATGTGAAATGTTCGGTTGTTATAAAGTTATATATTTTTATGTATTTTCTGGTCTTTTACTTAAAATGGCGATGTGTCTTTGTCCTGGAGATAATTGAATTACTTCCAAATTATCTCCAGGGCAGAGGGGAGGAAACCATACTGCATTGTGGGAAAAGCTTGTGACTGTATGTCTGTTATGTCCTCATGTCCATCTGTAATTCCAGTATCCCATTTAGTCCCCTAGGGGAGTGTCCACCAAGTGGGAGACCTGCATAAATACGGGCAGGTAGCCCACAGTAAAGCCAGTTCTTGTTTTTTTCTTGAGACCACCCTCAATGCGGGGCTTTGTCTCGTTATTACTGATGCCTAAAGACTGATTACTGGAACCGAAAGCCGCTTGGTGGATATCTTTGTTCGGCGGTTAGCGGCGGTTCGTGGATTTCTGTTCGGGTGTTTGGAGCCTTTCACGGATCCCGGTCGGGAGATTGCCGCTTCCCCTGATGGTGGTTCATATACCGCAGTCTATGCGAATGGAGTTACTGATATTGCGAAAGGGGAAGGTTAACTAAACAGCGGTTTCTCTTAAAGACACCAGGGGTGTCTTAACATTCAGTATTAGCTACTTCTTATCACTCTCTCTTTTTTAATTTATATATATGTGTATTTTTTTATATTATTATTTATACAGCACAACTTAATGACTATAGTAGTCTCCGTCCAAAAGGATTTATTATAGATCTCTTTAGATAGCTGATAGTTAAAGATTATCCAGTGAAGACCACTTTGTTCTGTAATTGATAAGTAGTATTTTTTCCAGTGGAAATCGTTTTTAATCACTCTCCCTCTTTTTTTTCTTCTTTTTTTGGCCACAAAACAATCAGAATAATTGCGTCCAATACATTATGTACATCCAGACAAGATTACAGACACGTTTTCAGCAAGTATATATTCCGTCTTCTTATCTCTTATGGTGGCATGGAAAGAGATTTTTATTTTTTTTAATCTTTAGGAAATATGTTTATAGTATTTTTTTAATTGTTCCTTTTAATTGGTTCTTATATTTACACAATTTTCACACTTTGTTGGCAGCACTCTAGTTTCACAGTCTTTTCTTACCGCAAACCTCTTTATCTTAAATTCCTTTCTGTTTTTTATCTACAGATTTGTAACGGACCGTTTCAGCACACAAGGGGTTAAAACCATTTAGGCGATATTCCCCTTTTCAGATACACAGGCACAGCTACTGCAGAACACCAAACTCCTGAGCTGCATACAAGGGAATGCGCCAAACACCCAAACTGCATACAAGGGAATGCTCCAAACACCCGAACTGCATACAAGGGAATGCGCCAAACACCCGAACTGCATACAAGGGAATGCTCCAAACACCCGAACTGCATACAAGGGAATGCTCCAAACACCCGAACTGCATACAAGGGAATGCTCCAAACATCCGAGCTGCATACAAGGGAATGCTCCAAACACCCGAGCTGCATACAAGGGAATGCTCCAAACACCCGAGCTGCATACAAGGGAATGCTCCAAACACCCGAACTGCATACAAGGGAATGCTCCAAACACCCGAACTGCATACAAGGGAATGCTCCAAACACCCGAACTGCTGGGAATGCATGCATACAAGGGAATGCTCCAAACATCCGAACTGCATACAAGGGAATGCTCCAAACACCCGAACTGCATACAAGGGAATGCTCCAAACATCCGAACTGCATACAAGGGAATGCTCCAAACACCCGAACTGCATACAAGGGAATGCTCCAAACACCCGAACTGCATACAAGGGAATGCTCCAAACACCCGAGCTGCATACAAGGGAATGCTCCAAACACTCGAACTGCATACAAGGGAATGCTCCAAACACCCGAACTGCATACAAGGGAATGCTCCAAACATCCGAACTGCATACAAGGGAATGCTCCAAACACGAACTGCATACCCAACTGCATACAAGGGGGAATGCGCCAAATATCCGAACTGCATACAAGGGAATGCTCCAAACACCCGAACTGCATACAAGGGAATGCTCCAAACATCCGAACTGCATACAAGGGAATGCTCCAAACACCCGAACTGCATACAAGGGAATGCTCCAAACATCGAACTGCATAAAAGAATGCCCAAACACCGAACTGCATACAAGGGAATGCCCAAACACCCGAATCCGCATAAGGAATGCTCCAAACACCAAGCATACAAGGAATGCCCAAACACCGAATCCATAAAGGGAATGCCCAAACACCGAACTGCATACAAGGGAATGCTCCAAACATCCGAACTGCATACAAGGGAATGCTGCCAAACACCCGAGCTGCATACAAGGGAATGCTCCAAACACCAACTGCATACAAGGGAATGCCCCAAACATCCGAACTGCATACAAACACCCGGGAATGCTCCAAACACCCGAACTGCATACAAGGGAATGCTCCAAACACCCGAACTGCATACAAGGGAATGCTCCAAACACCCGAACTGCATACAAGGGAATGCTCCAAACACCCAACTGCATACAAGGGAATGCTCCAAACACCCGAACTGCATACAAGGGAATGCTCCAAACACCCGAACTGGAACCTCACGAATAGCTGCTAGCAGACGAACAGGAAAAGCACCCAAGCGGCTTACACTCCTGGCAATCAGTCTCTATCAGCATACAGTAAATCCCCCCAAAGACGAGACAGAGCTCCGTGTTGAGGGTCAAGCAGTGGTCTGTTTAATGAGGGCTACTTGCCCAGTATTTATGCAGGTCTCCCATCTGGTGGACACTCCCCTAGGGGACCAAATGGGAGACTGTGACAAAAGACAGACAAGTTGACAAATAGGACACACAGTCACATTATATTCCCACAATGCATCCTGGCTTCCTCCCCTCTGCCTTGGAGATAATTGAGAAGTAATTCAATTATCTCCCAAGACAAAGGCAAATCGCCATTATGCACGTGGGGATACTAAAACACAAATTATTGTTAAAATACACTATTTAAGACACATTACAATAAACTTATACATTTAACATGTCCCCAGATAGCTCAGGTCTGAGCGCACATTATTAAGGGAATGGCGCTCAGACCACACGAATACAGTTTAATCGCCATGGAGCTAAAGTCTTTACACAGTCAGTTTCATGCAAATGGGCTCCATGGGATTCCTATCTGGGGTATAACATAGACAAGTAAAACTACCGAACACCGGCCGTTCGTGTACTTCCACCGAACAAGAAAGGAGGTCGGCGGCTTCAGCGGTGTTCGAGCAAAACTGTGTCCGATTTTAGTTCCACGAATTAAGCGTCGAACACCGCTGTGCATTCGTATGTTTAAAATGGCCGCGACCTCGTGTTTGGGATACGAATGGCGGCCACCCAGCATTCGTCAATTAAGCTGCGGTTAACCGCAGCTTCAGGGAGGTTAATTGCCGGCACACTCCAGCTCCCAGGTGGTCTATTCATTCGTGCGGTTGTGCGGTTGTTCTCAATGCTGTATCTCGATGCTGTATCTCAATGCTGTATCTCGATGCTGTATCTCAATGACGTATCTAGATGACATATCTCAATGCTGTATCTCGATGCCGTATCTCGATGCCGTATCTTGATGCCGTATCTCGATGCCGTATCTCGATGCATCTCTCAATTCTATAATTCAATAAAGTTGTCTGGGTCAGTGGTCTCTGTTATTTTAACCCTTCAATACAAAACACTGTTGATTTGTAGATATGTGCAGTAGTGAGTGGAGAATATGAAACACAGTATTAAAAAATTGGATACAAACTATTTAGGTATTAGATGATTTCCTCCAAGAAATAATGGAATATGTAAAAGAAAAAAACACAAAAAATGCAATGATAGTGCAGATTGTATTAAACTGACACTAATTAGTCAATTAACATTTACATGATAATATTATTTGTACATCACCTTGCTTGTAGATAATCTTATTTACAGATAATTGATTATATCTATCCAAGCTGAGCTAATTAGGGTTAGTGCCCCTTAATTTCCACCTGTGTGGGATTTGTATTGCCAATATAAACTCACTACTGACTCACAGAGCTTGCTCACTTCAGTTTGCTTGGAAGTAGGCTATTTACAGTAGGAGTTAAAACAACAGGAGTTGAAACTACAAGGGAGTTTAAACCAAGAGGGTTAATATTGTTTTTGCTCTTGTGTTTTTTGTAACTGGAGATGAGTGCTAGCAAGATTGTGAGTTTAACTCAGTGCACATCATGCCGCATGTATGCATGCCTGGATGATTCTGTCCAGGGTCCATACCTCTGTGGTGGGTGTGAGCGAGTGGCATTTCTGGAAGCTCAGATTGGAGATCTGGAGAGGCAAATTGTAACACTGAGGGAGATTGACAATCTTGAGAGGAGTCTGCTGCTCACTGAGCAGAGTTTAGTTGGGACAGGGAGGAGATAAGACAGATGGGGAACAGGCACATAGCTGGGTGACAGTGGGGCGAGGAAGCAGGGGGGGAGGGAAGAGAAAAGGTTTAGCTAGTCCTGATCTCATGCAGCCTAACAGATTTGCCCGTTTGAGTGAAGATGTTGGGAGCATCAGCTCAGGAGTAGCTGTACTGCAGGAAGCTGTTCCTGCTAACAGCCGTGGAAACAGCCCCTCTAGTACGGGTGGGGTTGAGAGGGTAAGGAAGTCTAGACAGGTTGTGGTGGTAGGGGACTTTATTATTAAGAGAGTAGATAGGGTAATCTGCCTCTTTGATCGACTCAACCGGACAGTTTGCTGTCTCCCGGGTGCTCGGTCCGGCATGTTGCCGACAGAGTGGAGGGATTATTGGGAGGGGCTGGAGATGACCCAGCTGTCATGGTCCATATTGGTACCAATTTTCAGAGGAAAATGGAAGGTCCTAAAGAATGAGTTCAGGGAACTAGGAAGTAAGCTAAAGAAAAGGACCTCCAAGGTAATATTTTCAGAAATATTACCTGTGCCGCGCTCTGAAGCAGAAAAGCAGCAGGAAATTAGAGAGGTCAATGCGTGGCTGAAGTCTTGGTGCAGGAAAGAGGGTTTTGGGTTTTTATAGCACTGGCCCGATTTTGCGCTTGGGTACAACCTGTATTGTCATGATGGATTGCACCTAAATGGAAGATGGGGGATAGGATGGCTAGAAGGTTGGAGGAGATTTTAAACTAGTGGTGGGGGGGAGGGTCAAAGCAATCTAGAAAATGGAGATAGGATGGAAAGGAGATGGGCTTTAGCTCAGAACAAAGGGGGTGGAGATGGGGGAGGGGAAAGCTCAGAACAGAGGAGGTATGTAATATTGATAATTCACAAAAAGTACAAAAGACTCATGATAATATTAAATGTATGCTTACTAATGCAAGGAGCCTATATAACAAAATGGGGGAACTAGAGGCAATAGCATACACTAAACAATATGATATAACAGGCATAACAGAAATATGGTGGGATGAGACACATGACTGGGCAGTTAATTTAAATGGGTGCACATTATTTAGGAAGGATAGGAGAAACAAGAAGGGTGGTGGGGTATGTTTATATGTCAACCATGAGTTAAAGTCAAATCTTAGGCATGTGGAGTGTGACGAGGAAAATGTGGAGGCTTTATGGGTAGATATCTGCTTGGGGCAAACAAAGGGAAATCAATTATTGGTTGGGATATGTTATAAACCACCTAATGTAAATATTAATGAGGAAGAACAGCTGTTAGAGCAAATTGAGAAAGCTGCAAATCGAGGTAACACGTTAATTATTGGAGATTTTAATTACCCAGACATAAATTGGGATAGAGGGACTAGTACTTCAGCAAGGGGAATCAGGTTTTTGAATGTGTTAAATGACACCTTTATGTCACAACTGGTACAAGCACCAACTAGAAAGGATGCTTATCTGGATCTCGTCATAACAAACAATGTTGATCTTTTAACCAACATTCAAGTAGGGGAGCATTTGGGAAATAGTGATCACAATATGGTAACTTTTGAAATAAACTCAAAAAAGCAAAAGCAAGTGGGGTATACTAAAACATATAATTTTAAAAAAGCCACATTTCAATAAGATTAGGGCAGCTCTACAACATATCGACTGGCATAAACTCCTTAGTGATAAAAACACTGAGAATAAATGGAAACTATTCAAACAAATATTAGAAAGGTACATTTCTCAGTATGTACCATTGGGTAATAAATATAAAAGAAACAAATTAAAACCAATGTGGCTTAGTAGAGAAGTAAAACAAGAGATTAAAAATAAAAAAAGGGCATTTAAATCAGACAAATCAAAGGCATCCTATTTAAGATATAAGGAAGCCAATAACGCTTGCAAAAAGGCAATTAAAGTGGCTAAACTAGAAAATGAAAAATTGATAGCTAAAGAATGCAAAACCAACCCCAAAATTTGTTTCAATTACATCAATTCTAAAAAAAACAAAAAATGAAAGTGTAGGTACACTTGAAACAGAGTTGGGTTTATTAGCTAATGAAGACCAGGAAAAAGCAGAAATTTTAAATAACTATTTTTCTTCAGTATATATTAATGAGGATCCTATGGCAAGAGATATGCAAATGATTGCTGCAAAAAACTTGCAAATAACTTGTGATTGGATAACTCGAGACAAGGTGCTACAGCTATTAAAGAAAATTAATGTAAATAAAGCTCCGGGGCCTGACGGTATTCACCCACGAGTACTTAAGGAGCTAAGTGGGGAAATAAGTGAACCTCTGTATTTAATTTTTCAAGATTCTTTTGTTTCAGGTGTGGATTGGAGGAAGGCAGATGTTGTTCCTATATTTAAAAAGGGTTCAAAATCCTTGCATGGAAATTATAGACCTGTGAGCTTAACTTCTGTAACTGGGAAAATAGTTGAACGGCTATTAAGGGATAATATTCAGGAATTCATTGGGAAGAACTTTGTTATTAGCAATAATCAGCATGGTTTTATGAAACATCGGTCATGTCAAACTAACCTAATTGCATTCTACGAAGAAGTATGTAGAAGTATAGATCAGGGTGTTGCAGTTTATGTGATCTACTTGGATTTTGCCAAGGCATTTGATATGGTTCCTCACAATAGGTTAGTCTTCAAACTAAAAGAAATTGGTCTAGATGAATATTCTTGTTCTTGGGTAGAACATTGGCTTAAGGATAGAGTACAACGAGTTGTAATTAATGGTAAATTTTCAGGCTGGACAAAAGTGGTAAGTGGTGTCCCTCAGGGTTCTGTTTTGGGACCACTTCTGTTTAACATATTTATAAATGATCTTGAAATAGGCATTGAAATCCATGTAACAGTGTTTGCAGATGACACAAAACTTTTTAAAGTAATAAAATGCGCAGGATATTGCTTTGCTGCAGAGGGACCTTTCCTTTTATTTGATTTGTAGATATAGTAATGTTTACATTTGACTACAGCCCAGCCGAGCCGGAGGAGGAGACAGCAGCTCACCCATTGACTCATCACAAGCTGTTTTAGTGAGTAACGGCGGAAGCCGGTTTAACTCACCACCTCATTCAGTACGAGGCTAGCGACCCTCTGTTTTGATATCTTTCTGTCTATGTTTTTGGTTTCAACTCTGTATGAAACAGATAATAAATTGTTCAACTTTGCTAGCATTCTGCATTTGATGCTACATTATATCATAGTTGGATAGATATAATCAATTATCTGTAAATAAGATTATCTGCAAACAAGGTGATGCACAAATAGGATTATCAAGTAAATGTTAATTAACTAATTAGTGTCAATTTAATACAATCTGCACTATCATTACATTTTTTGCGTTTTTTCTCTTACATATTCCATTATTTCTTGGAAGAAATCATCTAATACCGAAAGAGTTTGTATCCAATTTTTTAATACTGTGTTTCATATTGCTCCACTCACTACTGCACATTACTCTTTATTGGTGAATTTGGGGACTACACCTGAGTGTGAAGCATATCTATACACACTGTTTTAATAAGCACCATTTAGCACCCAGACCTTTCCTTTTATTTGATTTGTAGCTATAGTAATGTTTACATTGGAAGATTAAACATACGTCTACTTGGTGTCTTCCTGACAGTCACAATAGGCGAGTCCATTGCACGTGACGCGGAAGCTTATAGGAAAGCTTTGGGTTTGATGCATTCTTAGGAGAAGCATTGGATACACGCTTGGTACTTGCTGTGCATGCACATCAGGGCTGATGAGAATTAGACTGGATCATCACCAGAGATGTCTACGCCTCCTCGATGACTTTGTGGGAGGCCGAGAGGTGAGCAGTGACGAGCAGTAATGTTTTTTTTACCGTACGAACAATAAGGATGTGGAATTCCCTGCCTGAAGAAGTGTTTTTTCTAGAGTTCATACAAATGTTTAAACAGCTACTAGATGCATACTTGCAAAAATGCAGAATATTCAATTATATCATTTTTCAATGTAGGGTAATAACTGCTTGATCCAAGGATAAATCTGACTGCCATTCTGGGGTCAAGAAGGAATTTTTTTCCAAGTTTGTTGCAAAATTGGAAGCGCTTCAGACTGGGTGTTTTGCCTTCTTTTGGATCAACAGCAAAAAACAAATGTGAGGTAGGCTGAACTTGATGGACGCAAGTCTCTTTTCAGCTATGTAACTATGTAACTATGTAACTATATATTTTAATGAGAAAAAAAGAGAAAAATGTACTGTGATTCACCTAAAGTGAAACCAATGTACAACCTGGAAATAACAGTAACAGTTCTTAGTTACAATTATATCAAAATGCAATACGTAGCAAAATAAATAATAAATGAAATGAGAGATCTTATGATAAAATGTGAAAACTGCCTTATAAAGGCAACTCCTATGTCTGAATGAGGTTAAGTCATTAGCAAAATATCAAACAACAGGCAAAACCAAGGTACACGGATAATTAAAGACATTTATGTACAGGGAGTGCAGAATTATTAGGCAAGTTGTATTTTTGAGGATTAATTTTATTATTGAACAACAACCATGTTCTCAATGAACCCAAAAAACTCATTAATATCAAAGCTGAATATTTTTGGAAGTAGTTTTTAGTTTGTTTTTAGTTTTAGCTATGTTAGGGGGATATCTGTGTGTGCAGGTGACTATTACTGTGCATAATTATTAGGCAACTTAACAAAAAACAAATATATACCCATTTCAATTATTTATTATTACCAGTGAAACCAATATAACATCTCAACATTCACAAATATACATTTCTGACATTCAAAAACAAAACAAAAACAAATCAGTGACCAATATA
The DNA here is from genome assembly GCA_933207985.1 of Pelobates cultripes. Classification (NCBI taxonomy): domain Eukaryota; kingdom Metazoa; phylum Chordata; class Amphibia; order Anura; family Pelobatidae; genus Pelobates; species Pelobates cultripes. Next base: position 8,676,013 of record OW240912.1, read on the forward strand.
GCCACCTTTCTTTGCAAGGACACTCAAAAGCCTGCCATCCATGGATTCTGTCAGTGTTTTGATCTGTTCACCATCAACATTGCGTGCAGCAGCAACCACAGCCTCCCAGACACTGTTCAGAGAGGTGTACTGTTTTCCCTCCTTGTAAATCTCACATTTGATGATGGACCACAGGTTCTCAATGGGGTTCAGATCAGGTGAACAAGGAGGCCATGTCATTAGATTTTCTTCTTTTATACCCTTTCTTGCCAGCCACGCTGTGGAGTACTTGGACGCGTGTGATGGAGCATTGTCCTGCATGAAAATCATGTTTTTCTTGAAGGATGCAGACTTCTTCCTGTACCACTGCTTGAAGAAGGTGTCTCCCAGGAACTGGCAGTAGGACTGGGAGTTGAGCTTGACTCCATCCTCAACCCGAAAAGGCCCCACAAGCTCATCTTTGATGATACCAGCCCAAACCAGTACTCCACCTCCACCTTGCTGGCGTCTGAGTCGGACTGGAGCTCTCTGCCCTTTACCAATCCAGCCACGGCCCATCCATCTGGCCCATCAAGACTCACTCTCATTTCATCAGTCCATAAAACCTTAGAAAAATCAGTCTTGAGATATTTCTTGGCCCAGTCTTGACGTTTCAGCTTGTGTGTCTTGTTCAGTGGTGGTCGTCTTTCAGCCTTTCTTACCTTGGCCATGTCTCTGAGTATTGCACACCTTGTGCTTTTGGGCACTCCAGTGATGTTGCAGCTCTGAAATATGGCCAAACTGGTGGCAAGTGGCATCGTGGCAGCTGCACGCTTGACTTTTCTCAGTTCATGGGCAGTTATTTTGCGCCTTGGTTTTTCCACACGCTTCTTGCGACCCTGTTGACTATTTTGAATGAAACGCTTGATTGTTCGATGATCACGCTTCAGAAGCTTTGCAATTTTAAGAGTGCTGCATCCTTCTGCAAGATATCTCACTATTTTTGACTTTTCTGAGCCTGTCAAGTCCTTCTTTTGACCCATTTTGCCAAAGGAAAGGAAGTTGCCTAATAATTATGCACACCTGATATAGGGTGTTGATGTCATTAGACCACACCCCTTCTCATTACAGAGATGCACATCACCTAATATGCTTAAAAAGGACACTCTAGGCACCTTAGACCACTTCAGCTTAATGAAGTGGTCTGGGTGCCAGGTCCTTCTAGGCTTAACCCATTTTTTCATAATTATAGCAGTTTCAGAAACTGCTATAATTATGAATGGGTTAAGCCTTCCCCCTAATCCTCTAGTGGCTGTCTCATTGACAGCCACTAGAGGCGCTTGCGTGCTTCTCACTGTGAAAATCACAGTGAGAGCACGCCAGCGTCCATAGGAAAGCATTGTAATGCTTTCCTATGAGACCGGCTGAATCTTGTAGCGCAGCTCTTGCATGGCGTGCGCATTCCTTGGCGAGAGCTAGCAGGCGGGAAGAGGCGAGAGAGCTCTCGCTTGGCGCTGGAAAAGGTAGGGTGTACACTTTCCCTTCCAGAGGCGAGGCGGGGAGTAGGACCCTGAGGTGGGGGCACCCTCAGGGCACTATAGTGCCAGGAAAACGAGTATGTTTTCCTGGCACTATAGTGGTCCTTTAATTGGTAGTAGGCTTTCGAGCCTATACAGCTTGGAGTAAGACAACATGCATAAAGAGGATGATGTGGTCAAAATACTCATTTGCCTAATAATTCTGCACTCCCTGTATAAAAGAAGGCTTTATTAAAATTGGCCTAAATATGCATTATCAAGGAATATCAGTGTCTTGTTGATGGCTCCTGGAATAAAGGCAAAATACCATATAACCAGTGGTAATAGAAGTATGAGGAGATAAAGGAAGTAACGATTCTATTGCCTGTAAATACAAGGCAAAGATTAACTAGATTAACTAACTAAACAGGCATAGGAGGATAGAATCATTAGATCAACATGATTCCAAATAAGTGAATAAATAAAAGGTGAAGTGCCCCCAAAAAACTGAAGTCAGCAGCCCGACGTGTGTTTCAGTGCAGAACTACATGCACCTTCGTCAGGGGCTTCTGTTATAAGAGCGACCTTTGTTAGTTGATCTTTTGCCCGCCGTTATTGTGGTGCATCCACAGCCGTGCGGAACAACCGCCGGGGGCTCACAGAAGGGGCCCATTTGGCAGACCCAGGTTCTTGGGGCCACCCCTGAACCGATGGGGACCGAGCCACCTATGACGATGTCAGAGCTGGGAGGAAGCCGTCACTTCCTCCCAGCTAACAGAGCCGCATGGGAGGAGAGCCCCGGAGAAGGAGAGGAGCGAGTCAGAGTGGGAACTCTGACTCCCATCAGCCTGGATAAGCCAATGACCCCAGGGAAGTCACCCTCCTGCACCTAAAACGTAGGAAAGAGGAGGGTGATTGCATTTTTTTTTACACAGTTTGCATGTGTGTGTGGTCTGTATCTGTATGTCTGCATGTGTGTCTGCATGTGTGTCTGCATGTGTATCCGTATGTCTGCATGTGTCTGTATGTGTATCTGTTTGTCTGTATGTGTATCTGTATGTCTGCAAGTGTGTCTGTATGTGTATCTGTTTGTCTGCATGTGTATCCGTATGTCTGCATGTGTCTGTATGTGTATCGGTTTGTCTGTATGTGTATCTGTATGTCTGCATGTGTATCCGTATGTCTGCAAGTGTGTCTGTATGTGTATTTGTTTGTCTGTATGTGTATCTGTATGTCTGCAGGTGTGTCTGTTTGTCTGCATGTGTTTCTGCATATGTGTCTCTCTGTGTATCTGTTTGTCTGCATGTGTGTCTGTTTGTCTGTATGCGTATCTGTTTGTCTGCATGTGTGTCTGTTTGTCTGTATGTGTATTTGTTTGTCTGTATGTGTGTCTGTTTGTCTGTATGTGTACACAAAAAAAATCAAAAGAGCGTAACAGTATTAAAATACATTTAAAATAAACTCATTAGTAAAAAGCTGCTAATCCCAACGAAGGAAATTTCCCAATCCTAATAAAACAAATATGGAAATAGTAAAGTTTAAGTATTCCGCTTATGCCATTAGATGGGGGTAAATATAAAGTTATATTGTAATTCCAAAATTCCAAATTAAGTTTGCCACCTCCACAGTGGAGGATGTTTGGGGTATGTAGTGTTTTCATCTTTGGTGGTATCCACCTAAAAGGATAAAAGTATTCAGTGGTTTCCGATGTACCTTAAAAGGATACAAATAAACAGAAAATAGTGTAACACTGTATGATTTATTAACAAACAAAAAACCCTTCCCCTAATTAAGAACTCTTACAGGGTAAAATATAGTGATGATAAAATCCAATATCCACTGAAGTAAGCATCAATCCAACAGACTATGGGCCTTGCAGGGTAACCTGTTAAAGACTACTGAAGTTGAACGACCGTTAACACTGATTTCATGGAACTGTTTTGGGCATTGGACCATACATGCGGTCGGTCAAAAGTAGGACTTCCAGGAAATTCCTGAACCGATCTGGGTGATTTTTGGATATGTTGGTCACCCGGATGGGGGCTATCAGGGGATCTTAAAGACTGTAAGCTCGTTTGAGCCTATTGTTCCTGTAGGTTTTCTTGTAATTGTCCTATTTATAGTTAAAACCCCCTTCTCATAATATTGTAAAGCGCTACTGAATCTGTTGGTGCTATATAAATGGCGATAATAATAATAATAATATAACTTTTGTGGGGTTTCCATGGATTTTGGGTGTACTTTCGGGTACTGTGAAAAAGTATGTTTTTCTGTGTTTGAAATAATTGGATTAGATTAGTACAGTTCCTGATTCAATTATCTCCCAGGCACAGAGGAGGGATTATCTCATTTGTGTATGGGACAGTCCTGGACTTGAGAGCCATTGTCATTGTGTGGTTGTTTTTACTGTAGTCTACTCTCCAGGGGAGATGTGTATCTGTATGTTTGCATCTGTGTCTCTCAGTATGTGTATCTGGTTGTCTGAGAAGGGGTGGTCTGGGGTTGCAGGGCTGGGAGGGGGTGATCTAGAGGTGCAGGACTGAGAGCATGGTGGTCTGGTAATGCAGGGCTGAGAGGGGGTGGTCTGGAGGTGCAGTGCTGCGAGAGGGTGGTCTGGGGTGCAGATCTAAGAGGAGATGGTCTGGAGGGTGCAGGGCTGATAGAAAGGTGGTCTAGGGGTGCAGGTCTGAGAGGGAAGTGGTCTGGGGGGGCAGAGTTGAGAGGGCAGTGATTTAGCGGTGCAGGGCTGAGAGGGAGTGGTCTGGGGGTGCAGGACTGAGAGGACGGTGGTCTATACGTGCAGGGCTGAGAGGGCGGTGGTTTAACGGTGCAAGGAGGGGGCGGTCTGGGGTGCAGAGCTGAGAGGGTAATGGTCTGGAGGGTGCAGGACTGGGAGAGCAGTGGTCTAGGGGTGCCGGGCTAAGAGGGCGGTGGTCTAGCGGTGCAGGGCTGAGAGGGGGGTCTGGGGGTGCAGTGCTTTGAGGGGGTGGTCTGGGGTGCAGAGCTGAGAGGGAAGGTGGTCTGTAGGGTGCAGGGCTGAGAGGGGGAGATGGCTGAGAAAGGGCATAGTCTGGAGGTGCAAGGCTGGGAGGACGGTGGCCTTGGGGTGCAGGTCTGAGAGGCCGATGGTCTGGGGTGCAGAGTTGTGGGGGTGGGGGCACAGTCTTGGAGTGCAGGGTTGAGTGGGCGGTGGTCTGGAGATGCAGTGTGAGAGAAGGAATGCAGCTCCAGACCACCTGGGGGGCAGGGCTGAGAGGGGTGGTCTAGGTGTATAGGGCTGAGAGGGGGTGGTCTGGGGTGCAGGGTTGATAGGGGGAGATGGCTAAGAAAGGGCATGGTCTGGGGGTGCATGGATGAGAGGGAGTGGTCTGGGGGTACATGGCTGGGAGGAGAATGGTCTGGGGGTGCATGGCTTAGAAGGGCATGGTCTGGGGGTGCAGGGTTGAGAGGGGGCATGGTCTGTGGGTGCAGGTTTGAGAGGGGTGGTCTGGGGGTACATGGCAGAAATAGGGC
>OW240912.1:8681100-8706800 GCA_933207985.1 Pelobates cultripes
TCAGTGCACATCATGCCGCATGTATGCATGCCTGGATGATTCTGTCCAGGGTCCATACCTCTGTGGTGGGTGTGAGCGAGTGGCATTTCTGGAAGCTCAGATTGGAGATCTGGAGAGGCAAATTGTAACACTGAGGGAGATTGACAATCTTGAGAGGAGTCTGCTGCTCACTGAGCAGAGTTTAGTTGGGACAGGGAGGAGATAAGACAGATGGGGAACAGGCACATAGCTGGGTGACAGTGGGGCGAGGAAGCAGGGGGGGAGGGAAGAGAAAAGGTTTAGCTAGTCCTGATCTCATGCAGCCTAACAGATTTGCCCTTTTGAGTGAAGATGTTGGGAGCATCAGCTCAGGAGTAGCTGTACTGCAGGAAGCTGTTCCTGCTAACAGCCGTGGAAACAGCCCCTCTAGTACGGGTGGGGTTGAGAGGGTAAGGAAGTCTAGACAGGTTGTGGTGGTAGGGGACTTTATTATTAAGAGAGTAGATAGGGTAATCTGCCTCTTTGATCGACTCAACCGGACAGTTTGCTGTCTCCCGGGTGCTCGGTCCGGCATGTTGCCGACAGAGTGGAGGGATTATTGGGAGGGGCTGGAGATGACCCAGCTGTCATGGTCCATATTGGTACCAATTTTCAGAGGAAAATGGAAGGTCCTAAAGAATGAGTTCAGGGAACTAGGAAGTAAGCTAAAGAAAAGGACCTCCAAGGTAATATTTTCAGAAATATTACCTGTGCCGCGCTCTGAAGCAGAAAAGCAGCAGGAAATTAGAGAGGTCAATGCGTGGCTGAAGTCTTGGTGCAGGAAAGAGGGTTTTGGGTTTTTAGAGCACTGGCCCGATTTTGCGCTTGGGTACAACCTGTATAGTCATGATGGATTGAACGGAAGAGGGTCTGCTGTGCTGGGGGATAGGATGGCTAGAAGGTTGGAGGAGATTTTAAACTAGTGGTGGGGGGGAGGGTCAAAGCAATCTAGAAAATGGAGATATGATGGAAAAGAGATGGGCTTTAGCTCAGAACAAAGGGGGTGGAGATGGGGGAGGGGAAAACTCAGAACAGAGGAGGTATGTAATATTGATAATTCACAAAAAGTACAAAAGACTCATGATAATATTAAATGTATGCTTACTAATGCAAGGAGCCTATATAACAAAATGGGGAACTAGAGGCAATAGCATACACTAAACAATATGATATAATAGGCATAACAGAAACATGGTGGGATGAGACACATGACTGGGCAGTTAATTTAAATGGGTGCACGTTATTTAGGAAGGATAGGAGAAACAAGAAGGGTGGTGGGGAATGTTTGTATGTCAACCATGAGTTAAAGTCAAATCTTAGGCAAGTGGAGTGTGACGAGGAAAATGTGGAGGCTTTATGGGTAGATATCTGCTTGGGGAAAACAAAGGGAAATCAATTATTGGTTGGGATATGTTATAAACCACCTAATGTAAATATTAATGAGGAAGAACAGCTGTTAGAGCAAATTGAGAAAGCTGCAAATCGAGGTAACACGTTAATTATTGGAGATTTTAATTACCCAGACATAAATTGGGATAGAGGGACTAGTACTTAAGCAAGGGGAATCAGGATTTTGAATGTGTTAAATGACACCTTTATGTCACAACTGCTACAAGCACCAACTAGAAAGGATGCTTATCTGGATCTCATCATAACAAACAATGTTGATCTTTTAACCAACATTCAAGTAGGGGAGCATTTGGGAAATAGTGATCACAATATGGTAACTTTTGAAATAAACTCAAAAAAGCAAAAGCAAGTGGGGTATACTAAAACATATAATTTAAAAAAAGCCACATTTCAATAAGATTAGGGCAGCTCTACAACATATCGACTGGCATAAACTCCTTAGTGATAAAAACACTGAGAATAAATGGAAACTATTCAAACAAATATTAGAAAGGTACATTTCTCAGTATGTACCGTTGGGTAATAAATATAAAAGAAACAAATTAAAACCAATGTGGCTTAGTAGAGAAGTAAAACAAGAGATTAAAAATAAAAAAAGGGCATTTAAATCAGACAAATCAAAGGCATCCTATTTAAGATATAAGGAAGCCAATAACGCTTGCAAAAAGGCAATTAAAGTGGCTAAACTAGAAAATGAGAAATTGATAGCTAAAGAATGCAAAACCAACCCCAAAATTTGTTTCAATTACATCAATTCTAAAAAAAACAAAAAATGAAAGTGTAGGTACACTTGAAACAGAGTTGGGTTTATTAGCTAATGAAGACCAGGAAAAAGCAGAAATTTTAAATAACTATTTTTCTTCAGTATATATTAATGAGGATCCTATGGCAAGAGAGATGCAAATGATTGCTGCAAAAAACTTGCAAATAACTTGTGATTGGATAACTCGAGACAAGGTGCTACAGCTATTAAAGAAAATTAATGTAAATAAAGCTCCGGGGCCTGACGGTATTCACCCACGAGTACTTAAGGAGCTAAGTGGGGAAATAAGTGAACCTCTGTATTTAATTTTTCAAGATTCTTTTGTTTCAGGTGTGGATTGGAGGAAGGCAGATGTTGTTCCTATATTTAAAAAGGGTTCAAAATCCTTGCATGGAAATTATAGACCTGTGAGCTTAACTTCTGTAACTGGGAAAATATTTGAACGGCTATTAAGGGATAATATTCAGGAATTCATTGGGAAGAACTTTGTTATTAGCAATAATCAGCATGGTTTTATGAAACATCGGTCATGTCAAACTAACCTAATTGCATTCTACGAAGAAGTATGTAGAAGTATAGATCAGGGTGTTGCAGTTTATGTGATCTACTTGGATTTTGCCAAGGCATTTGATACGGTTCCTCACAATAGGTTAGTCTTCAAACTAAAAGAAATTGGTCTAGATGAATATTCTTGTTCTTGGGTAGAACATTGGCTTAAGGATAGAGTACAACGAGTTGTCACTAATGGGAAATTTTCAGGCTGGACAAAAGTGGTAAGTGGTGTCCCTCAGGGTTCTGTTTTGGGACCACTTCTGTTTAACATATTTATAAATGATCTTGAAATAGGCATTGAAATCCATGTAACAGTGTTTGCAGATGACACAAAACTTTTTAAAGTAATAAAATGCGAGCAGGATATTGCTTTGCTGCAGAGGGACCTTTCCTTTTATTTGATTTGTAGATATAGTAATGTTTACATTTGACTACAGCCCAGCCGAGCCAGAGGAGGAGACAGCAGCTCACCCATTGACTTATCACAAGCTGTTTTAGTGAGTAACGGCGGAAGCCGGTTTAACTCACCACCTCATTCAGTACGAGGCTAGCGACCCTCTGTTTTGATATCTTTCTGTCTATGTTTTTGGTTTCAACTCTGTATGAAGCAGATAATAAATTGTTCAACTTTGCTAGCATTCTGCATTTGATGCTACATTATATCATAGTTGGATAGATATAATCAATTATCTGTAAATAAGATTATCTGCAAACAAGGTGATGCACAAATAGGATTATCAAGTAAATGTTAATTAACTAATTAGTGTCAATTTAATACAATCTGCACTATCATTACATTTTTTGCGTTTTTTCTCTTACATATTCCATTATTTCTTGGAAGAAATCATCTAATACCGAAAGAGTTTGTATCCAATTTTTTAATACTGTGTTTCATATTGCTCCACTCACTACTGCACATTACTCTTTATTGGTGAATTTGGGGACTACACCTGAGTGTGAAGCATATCTATACACACTGTTTTAATAAGCACCATTTAGCACCCAGACCTTTCCTTTTATTTGATTTGTAGCTATAGTAATGTTTACATTGGAAGATTAAACATACGTCTACTTGGTGTCTTCCTGACAGTCACAATAGGCGAGTCCATTGCACGTGACGCGGAAGCTTATAGGAAAGCTTTGGGTTTGATGCATTCTTAGGAGAAGCATTGGATACACGCTTGGTACTTGCTGTGCATGCACATCAGGGCTGATGAGAATTAGACTGGATCATCACCAGAGATGTCTACGCCTCCTCGATGACTTTGTGGGAGGCCGAGAGGTGAGCAGTGACGAGCAGTAATGTTTTTTTTACCGTACGAACAATAAGGATGTGGAATTCCCTGCCTGAAGAAGTGTTTTTTCTAGAGTTCATACAAATGTTTAAACAGCTACTAGATGCATACTTGCAAAAATGCAGAATATTCAATTATATCATTTTTCAATGTAGGGTAATAACTGCTTGATCCAAGGATTAATCTGACTGCCATTCTGGGGTCAAGAAGGAATTTTTTTCCAAGTTTGTTGCAAAATTGGAAGCGCTTCAGACTGGGTTTTTTTGCCTTCTTTTGGATCAACAGCAAAAAACAAATGTGAGGAAGGCTGAACTTGATGGACGCAAGTCTCTTTTCAGCTATGTAACTATGTAACTATGTAACTATATATTTTAATGAGAAAAAAAGAGAAAAATGTACTGTGATTCACCTAAAGTGAAACCAATGTACAACCTGGAAATAACAGTAACAGTTCTTAGTTACAATTATATCAAAATGCAATACGTAGCAAAATAAATAATAAATGAAATGAGAGATCTTATGATAAAATGTGAAAACAGCCTTATAAAGGCAACTCCTATGTCTGAATGAGGTTAAGTCATTAGCAAAATATCAAACAACAGGCAAAACCAAGGTACACGGATAATTAAAGACATTTATGTATAAAAGAAGGCTTTATTAAAATTGGCCCAAATATGCATTATCAAGGAATATCAGTGTCTTGTTGATGGCTCCTGGAATAAAGGCAAAATACCATATAACCAGTGGTAATAGAAGTATGAGGAGATAAAGGAAGTAACGATTCTATTGCCTGTAAATACAAGGCAAAGATTAACTAGATTAACTAACTAAACAGGCATAGGAGGATAGAATCATTAGATCAACATGATTCCAAATAAGTGAATAAATAAAAGGTGAAGTGCCCCAAAAAAACTGAAGTCAGCAGCCCGACGTGTGTTTCAGTGCAGAACTACATGCACCTTCGTCAGGGGCTTCTGTTATAAGAGCGACCTTTGTTAGTTGATCTTTTGCCCGCCGTTATTGTGGTGCATCCACAGCCGTGCGGAACAACCGCCGGGGGCTCACAGAAGGGGCCCATTTGGCAGACCCAGGTTCTTGGGGCCACCCCTGAACCGATGGGGACCGAGCCACCTATGACGATGTCAGAGCTGGGAGGAAGCCGTCACTTCCTCCCAGCTAACAGAGCCGCATGGGAGGAGAGCCCCGGAGAAGGAGAGGAGCGAGTCAGAGTGGGAACTCTGACTCCCATCAGCCTGGATAAGCCAATGACCCCAGGGAAGTCACCCTCCTGCACCTAAAACGTAGGAAAGAGGAGGGTGATTGCATTTTTTTTTACACAGTTTGCATGTGTGTGTGGTCTGTATCTGTATGTCTGCATGTGTGTCTGCATGTGTGTCTGCATGTGTATCAGTATGTCTGCATGTGTGTCCGTATGTCTGCATGTGTCTGTATGTGTATCTGTTTGTCTGTATGTGTATCTGTATGTCTGCAAGTGTGTCTGTATGTGTATCTGTTTGTCTGCATGTGTATCCGTATGTCTGCATGTGTCTGTATGTGTATCGGTTTGTCTGTATGTGTATCTGTATGTCTGCATGTGTATCCGTATGTCTGCAAGTGTGTCTGTATGTGTATTTGTTTGTCTGTATGTGTATCTGTATGTCTGCAGGTGTGTCTGTTTGTCTGCATGTGTTTCTGCATATGTGTCTCTCTGTGTATCTGTTTGTCTGCATGTGTGTCTGTTTGTCTGTATGTGTATCTGTTTGTCTGCATGTGTGTCTGTTTGTCTGTATGTGTATTTGTTTGTCTGTATGTGTGTCTGTTTGTCTGTATGTGTACACAAAAAAAATCAAAAGAGCGTAACAGTATTAAAATACATTTAAAATAAACTCATTAGTAAAAAGCTGCTAATCCCAACGAAGGAAATTTCCCAATCCTAATAAAACAAATATGGAAATAGTAAAGTTTCAGTATTCCGCTTATGCCATTAGATGGGGGTAAATATAAAGTTATATTGTAATTCCAAAATTCCAAATTAAGTTTGCCACCTCCACAGTGGAGGATGTTTGGGGTATGCAGTGTTTTCATCTTTGGTGGTATCCACCTAAAAGGATAAAAGTATTCAGTGGTTTCCGATGTACCTTAAAAGGATACAAATAAACAGAAAATAGTGTAACACTGTATGATTTATTAACAAACAAAAAACCCTTCCCCTAATTAAGAACTCTTACAGGGTAAAATATAGTGATGATAAAATCCAATATCCACTGAAGTAAGCATCAATCCAACAGAAAAAAACAGAGATAGGAAGTTGTTCACAGCGATATATTACCACTCCGCCATGGTGGCAGTTTCTGTAGCAGACCTGGAGACCAAGTCGCATAAAGTGTGTGTGACAAACTCCGTTTGCCACGAGCTTGTGGAGGAACTTGCCAGCCTCCTGCCCACAGACTATGGGCCTTGCAGGGTAACCTGTTAAAGACTACTGAAGTTGAACGACCGTTAGCACTGATTTCATGGAACTGTTTTGGGCATTGGACCATACATGCGGTCGGTCAAAAGTAGGACTTCCAGGAAATTCCTGAACCGATCTGGGTGATTTTTGGATATGTTGGTCACCCGGATAGGGGCTATCAGGGGATATAACCAGGGGATCTTAAAGACTGTAAGCTCGTTTGAGCCTATTGTTCCTGTAGGCTTTCTTGTAATTGTCCTATTTATAGTTAAAACCCCCTTCTCATAATATTGTAAAGCGCTACTGAATCTGTTGGTGCTATATAAATGGCGATAATAATAATAATAATATAACTTTTGTGGGGTTTCCATGGATTTTGGGTGTACTTTCGGGTACTGTGAAAAAGTATGTTTTTCTGTGTTTGAAATAATTGGATTAGATTAGTACAGTTCCTGATTCAATTATCTCCCAGGCACAGAGGAGGGATTATCTCATTTGTGTATGGGACAGTCCTGGACTTGAGAGCCATTGTCATTGTGTGGTTGTTTTTACTGTAGTCTACTCTCCAGGGGAGATGTGTATCTGTATGTTTGCATCTGTGTCTCTCTGTATGTGTATCTGGTTGTCTGAGAAGGGGTGGTCTGGGGTTGCAGGGCTGGGAGGGGGTGATCTAGAGGTGCAGGACTGAGAGCATGGTGGTCTGGTAATGCAGGGCTGAGAGGGGGTGGTCTGGAGGTGCAGTGCAGCGAGAGGGTGGTCTGGGGTGCAGATCTAAGAGGAGATGGTCTGGAGGGTGCAGGGCTGATAGAAAGGTGGTCTAGGGGTGCAGGTCTGAGAGGGAAGTGGTCTGGGGGGGGGCAGAGTTGAGAGGGCAGTGATTTAGCGGTGCAGGGCTGAGAGGGGGTGGTCTGGGGGTGCAGGACTGAGAGGACGGTGGTCTATACGTGCAGGGCTGAGAGGGCGGTGGTTTAACGGTGCAAGGAGGGGGCGGTCTGGGGTGCAGAGCTGAGAGGGTAATGGTCTGGAGGGTGCAGGACTGGGAGAGCAGTGGTCTAGTAGTGCCGGGCTAAGAGGGCGGTGGTCTAGCGGTGCAGGGCTGAGAGGGGGGTCTGGGGGTGCAGTGCTTTGAGGGGGTGGTCTGGGGTGCAGAGCTGAGAGGGAAGGTGGTCTGTAGGGTGCAGGGCTGAGAGGGGGAGATGGCTGAGAAAGGGCATAGTCTGGAGGTGCAAGGCTGGGAGGACGGTGGCCTTGGGGTGCAGGTCTGAGAGGCCGATGGTCTGGGGTGCAGAGTTGTGGGGGTGGGGGCACAGTCTTGGAGTGCAGGGTTGAGTGGGCGGTGGTCTGGAGATGCAGTGTGAGAGAAGGAATGCAGCTCCAGACCACCTGGGGGGCAGGGCTGAGAGGGGTGGTCTAGGTGTATAGGGCTGAGAGGGGGTGGTCTGGGGTGCAGGGTTGATAGGGGGAGATGGCTAAGAAAGGGCATGGTCTGGGGGTGCATGGATGAGAGGGAGTGGTCTGGGGGTACATGGCTGGGAGGAGAATGGTCTGGGGGTGCATGGCTTAGAAGGGCATGGTCTGGGGGTGCAGGGTTGAGAGGGGGCATGGTCTGTGGGTGCAGGTTTGAGAGGGGTGGTCTGGGGGTACATGGCAGAAATAGGGCATGGTTTGGGTGTGCAGGGATGAGAGGGGTGGTCTGGGGGTGTATGGCAGAGAGGGCATGGTCTGGGTGCAGGGCTGAGAGGGGTTGGTCTGGGTGCAGGGCTGAGAGGGGGCATGGTCTGGGTGCAGGGCTGAGAGGGGTTGGTCTGGGTGCAGGGCTGAGAGGGGGCATGGTCTGGGTGCAGGGCTGAGAGAGAACATGGTCTGGGGGTGCAAATCTGACAGATGTGCAGTCTAAGGGTGCATGGATTTGGGGTGCAACGCTGGGAGTGGGATGATCTGGGGGTGCAGGGCTGAGAGTGTGTGCATGGTTTTGGGGTGCAGGGCTGTAGGGGGCGGGGTGTAAGGCAGAACCCCGGCTTTAAAGAAAGGGCGGAGAGAGCGAGATTCGGATTCTCCTTAACAAAGAAGAAGGACGGGAGGAGGGAGAGACAGAGCAGCATCTGAGGGACCAGCCGGAGCCTGCAATCACTGAGCTGGAGGGGGGCACACTGAGCTGGAAGGGGGGAACACTGAGCTGGAGGGGTACACTGAGCTGGAGGGACACACTGAACTGGAGGGGGGGGGCAATACCTGAGCCGGGAAGGGGGGGCAATACCTGAGCTAGTGGGCCACTCGAAAGCTAAAGGGGGCACACTGAGCTGGAGGGGGGGCATACTTAAGATGGAGGGAGGCACACTGAGCTGGGGCAGCCACTGGAGCTGGGGCATACTGAGCTAGAGGGGGGGGGCTACTGAGCTGGGGGTACATTGAGCATTAAGTGTTTTCTGGTGCGCCACTGGTACAAAATTACTGTGCGGGCTGTACCGAGCCGTGGGAGGGGGGGCACACTGAGCTGGGGCACACACCTCGAGCTGGGGGCATACTGAGCTGGGAAGGGGGGGCATACCGAGCTGGGGGCATACTGAGCTGGAGGGGGCACACTGAGCTGGGGCCACCGAGCTAGTATACTCGAGCTGGAAGGGGGGGCACACTGAGCTGGGGGGGTGCATTGATTGTGGGGAAAGCATTGATTGACAGTTGGGGGAGCATTGATTAACAGGGTGGGGGCATTGATTGACAGTGGTAGGGGGACATTGATTGACAGTTGGTGGAGCATTGATTGACAGTGGGGGGATGACGTACCCCCATATTAAGTGACTGAGTTGGGGTACACACAGCCCCCCGGAATGTCCCCGGGATGAAGGCGGTGTTGGGGGGCAGGATGTGGCCCCGGGGCCGAGTGCCGGTGGGGGCCAGCGCTCTGTGTGTCCTCCTGCTGTGCTGGCTCTACATGTTCCCCGTTTACCGGCTGCCGGAGGAGAAAGAGATCGTGCGGGAGGTTCTACGGCTGAGAACCGGCTGGAGGGAGAACCGGACTGCGGGCAGGGAATTCAGGTACCGGGGACCCCCAATATTTATTGTTACACCCCCCCAAAATGTCTTATTATACACCCCGATATATACTATTATACACCCCCCTAAAATGTATTATTATACACCCCCGATATATACTATTGTACACCCCCCTAAAATGTATTATTATACACCCCCGATATATACTATTATACACCCCCCAAAATGTATTATTATACACCCCGATATATACTATTATACACCCCCAAAATTTATTATTATACACCCCAATAATTACTATTATACACACCCCAAAATGTATTATTATACACCCCCGATATATACTATTATACACACCCATAAAATGTATTATTACACACCCCAATAATTACTATTATACACCCACCTAAAATGTATTATTATACACCCCGATATATATTATTATACACACCCCCTAAAATGTTTTATTACACACCACAATATTTATTGTTACCTACACCCAAAAATGTATTATTATACACCCCCAATATATACTATTATACACACCCCCTAAAATGTATTATTATTATACACCCCAATATTTATTGTTAAATACCCCCAAAATGTATTATTATTCACCCCAATATATACTATTATACACCCCCTTAAAATGTATTATTATACACCCCCGATATATACTATGATACACCCCCTAAAATGTATTATTATACACTGTAGCGGATCGGCAATATTAAATCCACGAATTCCGCTGGTTCAGGAAGTAATCCACAGTCAAGCGCTGGAAAAAGCAAGGCAATATCCCAAATCTCCCAGTAACTGGACGAAACACAGTTCTGAGAGTCAACTGAGGTCTTTATTTTCAGCTCCACAATTTATACAAGTCCCCATGCAAGGGGTTTCCTGAGTCCCATCCCAGGGGCATTCCCAGAGTGGACTACATGGGGAACTTACTGTACAAGACATTTCTCCCATCAGGCACTGCTGCACGAGAGGGATCCTCCCACAGGAATGTACCGTTAAGTGGATTATCCCTCCATGCAGCAGAACCGACAATTTATATTAAAATGCATAACTTTTCGAATATGCGGTCTATTTGCACGAATGGACGTTCGGTAGATAGCTGGGGTATGAGCACATCATTCGTGAGATTACCGCTCAGATCCCAGCTAAAACAACCGAACGCCGCACGAAAAACACATTCATTAAAATACATGTTCAAAAGACCGATTGCATTGAAGGGAACAAAATACCGAACGGCCCGGAACTCCCGAACGGCCTGGAAGCTCAGCGGTGTTCGCGCCGTCGAGTAGCCGTTTTTAGTACCATGCGCTCGACGACCAAACACCGCTGAGGGAACAAAGGATCCAAGATGGCCGACCGCCGCATGGTCGGTAGTCGAACGGCGGCCACCTAGGAGAGCCTCTAATTACCGATTGCAACATTGTTGCAATCGGTTAACAAGCGCCACACGCCTCTAAGTGTGTGGGCTAATACATGGGGGGTTATCGGTTCACGAACGGCCCGCAAAAGTGCCATTCGTGAAACGAAAGGAAAAACAGCTATCTGCGTTCGGCAGATAGCCAATACTGCAAATACACGTTAATTACAGCCAGCATACATCACACTGAGTAAAACACATATCCCACAAACATACAGGCAACCCTTAAAGGCACAGTCTCTTTATATTGTCCAAGTGCCTAGATTTGCCACATACACCCCCGATATATACTATTATACACCCCCCTAAAATGTATTATTACACACCCCAATAATTACTATTATACACACCCCAAAATTTATTATTATACACCCCCGATATATACTATTATACACCCCCCTAAAATGTATTATTATACACCCCAATAATTACTATTATACACCCACCTAAAATGTATTATTATACACCCCGATATATACTATTATACACCCCCCTAAAATGTATTATTATACACCCCAATATATACTATTATACACCCCCCTAAAATGTATTATTACACACCCCAATAATTACTATTATACACACCCCAAAATGTATTATTATACACCCCCGATATATACTATTATACACACCCATAAAATGTATTATTACACACCCCAATAATTACTATTATACACCCACCTAAAATGTATTATTATACACCCCGATATATATTATTATACACACCCCCTAAAATGTTTTATTACACACCACAATATTTATTGTTACCTACACCCAAAAATGTATTATTATACACCCCCGATATATACTATTATACACACCCCCTAAAATGTATTATTATTATACACCCCAATATTTATTGTTAAATACCCCCAAAATGTATTATTATTCACCCCAATAATTACTATTATACACCCACCTAAAATGTATTATTATACACCCCCGATATATATTATACACACCCCCTAAAATGTATTATTACACACCACAATATTTATTGCTACCTACACCCAATAATGTATTATTATACACCCCCGATATATACTATTATACACACCCCCTGAAATGTATTATTACACACCCCAATAATTACTATTTTACACCCCCTAAAATGTATTATTATACACCCCAATATTTATTGTTACATACCCCCAAAATGTATTATTAGACACCCCAATAATTACTATTATACACCCATCTAAAATGTATTATTATACACCCCCGATATATACTATTATACACACACCCTAAAATGTATTATTATACACCCCCGATATATACTATTTTACAGACACCCTAAAATGTATTATCACACACCCCAATATTTATTGTTGCATACCCCCAAAATGTATTATTATACACCCCGATATATACTATTATACACACCCCCTAAAATGTATTATACACCCCAATAATTACTATTATACATCCCCCTAAAATGTATTATTATACACCCCCGATATATACTATTATACACCCCCCTAATATGTATTATTATACACCCCAATATTTAATGTTAATACCCCCAAAATGTATTATTATACACCCCAATAATTACTATTATACACCCCCCAAAATGTTCTATACATCCCCCACTTATACTATTATACACCCCACAAAATGTCTTATTATACACCCCGATACATACTATTATACACCCCCCAAAATGTATTATTATACACCCCAATAATTACTATTATACACCCATCTAAAATGTATTATTATACACCCCCGATATATACTATTATACACACACCCTAAAATGTATTATTATACACCCCCGATATATACTATTATACCCACTCCCTAAAATGTATTATTACACACCCCAATATTTATTGTTACACACCCCCCAAAATGTATTATTATACACCCCCGATATATACTATTATACACACCCCCTAAAATGTATTAATATACACCCCCGATATATACTATTTTACACCCCAAAATGTATTATTATACACCCCGATATTTATTGTTACATACCCCTCAAAATTTATTATTATACACCCTAATTTTTAATGTTATATACCCCCAAAATGTATTATTATACACCCCAATAATTACTATTATACACCCCCCAAAATGTTCTATACATCCCCCACTTATACTATTATACACCCCACGAAATGTCTTATTATACACCCCGATACATACTATTATACACCCCCCAAAATGTATTATTATACACCCCAATAATTACTATTATACACCCCCAAATGTACTATTACACCCCCGATATATACTATTATACACACCCCAAAATGAATTATTATACACCCCAATAATTAATATTATACACCCCCCAAAATGTACTATTATACCCACGATATAAACTATTATACACCCCCCAAAATGTATTATCATACACCTCAATAATTACAATTATACAACCCCCAAAATGTATTTATACACACACCCTGAAATGTATTATTACACACCCCAATAATTACTATTATACACCTCCCAAAATGTACTATTATACCCCCTCGATATATACTATTATAAACCCCAAAAAATCTATTATTATACACCCCAATACTTACTATTATACACCCCCAAAATTTATTTTTATCATCATATGCCCCAATATTTACCATTATATACCCCAGTATCTATTATTATATACCCAATATATATTGTTACATAACCCCCAAAATGTATTAATATACCCCCCAATATTTACTATTATACACCTCCAATATTTACTATTATACACTCCCCAAAATGTATTATTATACACCCCAATATTTACTATTTTACACCCCAATATATACTATTATACACCCCCAAAATGTATTAATATACCCCCAAAATTTATTATTATACACCCCCGATATATACTATTATACACCCCCCCAAAATGTAGTATTATACACCCCGATATATACTACTATACACCCCCCAAAATGTATTATTATACACCCCCGATATATACTATTATACACCCCCCTAAAATTTATTATTATACACCCCGATATATACTATTATACACCCCCCAAAATGTATTATTATACACCCCAATAATTACTATTATATACCCCCCTAAAATGTATTATTATACACCCCTATAATTACAGTCATACACCCTCCAAAATGTACTATTATACACCCCAATAATAACTATTATACACCCCCAAAATGTACTATTACACCCCCGATATATACTATTATACACCCCCCAAAATGTATTATTATACACCCCAATACTTACTATTATACACCCCCCAAAATTTATTATTATACACACCAATATTTACTTTTATACACCCCCCAAAATTTATTATTTTACACCCCAATATTTACTATTATACACCCCCGATAGTATACTTTGATACACCCTAATATTTACCATTATACACCCCCAATATTTACTATTACATACCTCCAAGATCTATTATTATATACCCCCAATATGTATTATTATACACCCCAATATTTACTATTATACACCCCCAATATTTATTGTTACATACCCCCAAAAATGTATTATTATACACCAGAATTTTTACTATTATACCCCTCCAATATTTACCATTAAACACCCCCAATACTTACTGTTACATACCCCAATATCTATTATTATATACCCCAATATATATTTATTTTTATTCACATAGATACCCCCCACAATGTATTATTATACATCCCCAATATGTATTATATACCCCCAATATTTATTATTATATACCCTTGTAACAAAAGTAACTGTCACTGGCTTTTGGAGGGGCCTGTTTGCCAGCCTCCTACCCTGTGACGAACTGAACCTTGTCACGGGTTCATGGAGGGGCCCGCTGGCCAGGCTATTGCCTCAGGACTATGGGCCCTGCAATATACCTTGCCCAATGCACTTTAAAAGGCTCTGTTCATGTGAGTTAGATACTTTTGTACTCCAGCCAGAGAGACCGACCGTTAGCCCTAATTCTCTGGAACTGTTTTGGGAATGGGACAACGTGCACGGGAGGGTCAAAAATAAGACTTCCAGGAATTACCTGAACCCCTGCTCTTACCTTGGTGATTTTTGGATATGTTAGTCACCTAGATCAGGGCTATCAGGGGATGTCACTTTTGTTTTATGTATATTTAGGGTACTTTTGGGGTGTTTTTAAAAAGTGTGTTTTTTCTGTGCTTGGAGATAATAATTAGAATTAGTACAGTTACTGGTCCAATTATCTCCCGAGCAGAGGGGAGGGATGTTGTTCCATGTGTGGGAGTGTCGTGCCTTTTTACTCTGTTGTTATTGGTTTACAAGTTTGTGTTACAGTCCCCAGCAAGGTCCATGTGGGTGTCACCCTTGCATGGGGACTTGCATAAAAGGCCAGCTGTGGCTTCCATTAAGCAGAATGCTTTACCCCTTCATGAAGTCTTGACTCATGTTTGGGGGATTGGAGAACTAAATATATCACAATACTCCCCTGAGTATAATCACTAGCTCTTATAAAAGCTGTTCCTGCTACGCTCTCTGGACTAAGAGAGGTCTGTCCAATGGAAGGTGGATCCTGGTCTTGGGCCCAGGGTGGGTGGAGGATGGTGAGACCCCAACCAAGCTGCGGCGGTTTGTGAGGTTTACGGTGGTTATGGTGTCTGGTGAGGCGCTTATGGTACTCAAGGATTACTAGGAAGCAGCGATTAACAAAGGTACCCAGTCGGGGTGCAGACGGGGTTACAACCCTCAATATGTATTAGTATATATACCCCAATATGCATTATTAGATACCCCAATATGTATTATTATATACCCCAATATGCATTATTATATACCATCAATATTTACTATTACATACCCCCAAAATGTATTATTACATACCCCCAATATTTATTATTGTATACCCTCAATATGTTTTTTTTATATAACCACAATATGTATTACTGTATTATATACCTCAATTATTATTATACACCCCCAATTATTATTATATACCCACAATTATTATTATATACCCCAATATTTATAATTGCATACAGCCAAACCTTATTATTATATACCCCCAAGATGTATTTGTATATACCCACAATATCTATTATTATACCCCCAATTATTAATATATACCCAAAAATTTATTCTTATATACCTCCAGTATGTATTATTATATACCACTAATATTTACTATTACATACCCCCAATCTGAACTATTAGATACCATTGGGGTATTATATTAATGTGTATGTGACATGTGTAGGGAGAGCTATTATAGAGGGGAATTCTATTATTGTGTACATGGCATGTACAGCAAGAGTTATTATAGAGCGGTATTATATTGATGTGTACGTGGCATGTATAGGGAGAGCTTTATGGAGGGGTATTATATTAATGTGTACGTGGCATGTATAGGGAGAGCTATTATAGAGCGGTATTATATTAATGTGTACATGGCTTGTATAGGGAGAGCTATTATAGAGCGGTATTATATTAATGTGTACGTGGCATGTATAGGGAGAGCCATTATAGAGGGTTATTATATTAATATTATGCGTATATGTATAGGAAGCTATTATAGAGCGTATTATATTAATGTGTACGTGGCATGTATAGGGAAAACTATTATAAGCGTATTATATTATGTGTACATAGCTTTTATACTATTATAAGCGGTATTATATTAATGTGTACGTGGCATGTATAGGGAGAGCCATTATGGAGGGTTATTATATTAATGTGTACGTGGCATGTATAGGGAGAGCTATTATAGAGCGGTATTATATTAATGTGTACGTGGCATGTATAGGGAGAGCTATTATAGAGCGGTATTATATTAATGTGTACATGGCTTGTATAGGGAGAGCTATTATAGAGCGATATTATATTAATGTGTACGTGGCATGTATAGGGAGAGCTATTATGGAGGGTTATTATATTAATGTGTACGTGGCATGTATAGGGAGAGCTATTATAGAGGGGTATTATATTAATGTGTACGTGGCATGTATAGGGAGAGCTATTATAGAGCGGTATTATATTAATGTGTACGTGGCATGTATAGGGAGAGCTATTATAGAGCGGTATTATATTAATGTGTACATGGCTTGTATAGGGAGAGCTATTATAGAGCGATATTATATTAATGTGTACGTGGCATGTATAGGGAGAGCTATTATAGAGCGGTATTATATTAATGTGTACGTGGCATGTATAGGGAGAGCTATTATGGAGGGTTATTATATTAATGTGTACATGGCTTGTATAGGGAGAGCTATTATAGAGCGGTATTATATTAATGTGTACGTGGCATGTATAGGGAGAGCTATTATGGAGGGTTATTATATTAATGTGTACGTGGCATGTATAGGGAGAGCTATTATAGAGGGGTATTATATTAATGTGTACGTGGCATGTATAGGGAGAGCTATTATAGAGTGGTATTATATTAATGTGTATGTGGCATGTATAGGGAGAGCTATTATAGAGCGGTATTATATTAATGAGTACGTGGCATGTATAGGGAGAGCTATTATAGAGCGGTATTATATTAATGTGTACGTGGCATATACAGGGAGAGCTATTATGCAGGGTTATTATATTAATGTGTACGTGGCATGTATAGGGAGAGCTATTATAGAGGGTTATTATATTAATGTGTACGTGGCATGTATAGGGAGAGCTATTATAGAGCGGTATTATATATACAGGGTCTGCCTGCTATGCAGCTGGAAGTGATTGGAGTTAGAGCTTCCGTTATATCTCCTGAGAGAAGCTGTGCGTTATGTTGGGACCTTCCATTGTGTCTCCTGAGCTAAGCTGTTCGTTATGTTAGCAGCTTCCGTTATGTCTCCTGAGCTAAGCTGAGCGTAATGTTATGAGGTTTTGTTTTGTCTCCTGAGCTAAGCTGTGCGTTATGTTATGAGCTTCCGTTATGTCTCCTGAAAGAAGCTGTGCGTTATGTTGGGACCTTCTGTTATGTTTCCTGAGCTAAGCTGTGCATTATATTGGGACCTTCCATTGTGTCTCCTAAGCTAAGCTGTGCGTTATGTTATGAGCTTCCGTTTTGTCTCCTAAGCTAAGCTGTGTGTAATGTTATGAGCTTCTGTTTTGTCTCCTGAGCTAAGCTGTGCGTTATGTTAGGACCTTCCGTTATGTCTCCTAAGCTAAGCTGTGCGTAATGTTATGAGCTTCTGCTGTGTCTCCTGAGCTAAGCTGTGCGTTATGGTAGAGCTTCCGTTGTGTCTCCTGAGCTAAGCTGTGCGTAATGTTATGAGCTTCCGTTGTGTCTCCTGAGCTAAGCTGTGCGTTATGTTGGGACCTTCTGTTGTGTCTCCTGAGCTAAGCTGTGCGTTATGTTGGGACCTTCTGTTGTGTCTCCTGAGCTAAGCTGTGCGTTATGTTTCCTGAGCTAAGTTGTTAGTTATGTAATGAGCTTCTGTTTTGTCTCCTGAGCTAAGCTGTATGTTATGTTTAGGCCTTCCGTTACGTCTCCTGAGCTAAGCTGTATGTTATGTTAGAAGCTTCCGTTATGTCTCCTAATCTAAGCTGTGTGTAATGTTATAAGCTTCCGTTTTGTCTCCTGAGCTAAGCTGTGCGTTATGTTAGAGCTTCCGTTGTGTCTCCTGAGCTAAGCTGTGCGTAATGTTATGAGCTTCTGTTTTGTCTCCTGAGCTAAGCTGTGCGTTATGTTAGCAGCTTCCGTTATGTCTCCTGAGCTAAGCTGTGCGTTATGTTAGGTCCTTCCGTTATGTCTCCTAAGCTAAGCTGTGCGTAATGTTATGAGCTTCTGTTGTGTCTCCTGAGCTAAGCTGTGCGTTATGGTAGAGCTTCCGTTGTGTCTCATGAGCTAAGCTGTGCGTAATGTTATGAGCTTCCGTTGTGTCTCCTGAGCTAAGCTGTGCATTATGTTAGAGCTTCCGTTGTGTCTCCTGAGCTAAGCTGTGCGTTATGTTGGGACCTTCTTTTGTGTCTCCTGAGCTAAGTTGTTAGTTATGTAATGAGCTTCTGTTTTGTCTCCTGAGCTAAGCTGTATGTTATGTTAGAAGCTTCCGTTATGTCTCCTAATCTAAGCTGTGTGTAATGTTATAAGCTTCCGTTTTGTCTCCTGAGCTAAGCTGTGCGTTATGTTAGCAGCTTCCGTTATTTCTCCTGAACTAAGCTGTGCGTTTTGTTAGGACCTTCCGTTGTGTCTCCTGAGCTAAGCTGTGCGTTATGTTAGAGCTTCCGTTGTGTCTCCTGAGTTAAGCTGTGCGTTATGTTATGAACTTCCGTTTTGTTTCCTGAGCTAAGTTGTTAGGTATGTTATGAACTTATTTTTTGTCTCCTGAGCGAAGCTGTGCGTTATGAGCTAAGCTGTGCATTATGTTTTGAGCTTCTGCTTTGTCTCCTGAGCTAAGTTGTTAGTTATGTAACGAGCTTCTGTTTTGTCTCCTGAGCTAAGCTGTGCGTTATGTAAGTACCTTCTGTTGTGTCTCCTGAGCTAAGCTGTGCATTATGTTTTGAGCTTCTGCTTTGTCTCCTGAGCTAAGTTGTTAGTTATGTAACGAGCTTCTGTTTTGTCTCCTGAGCTAAGCTGTGCGTTATGTAAGTACCTTCTGTTGTGTCTCCTGAGCTAAGCTGTGCATTATGTTTTGAGCTTCTGCTTTGTCTCCTGAGCTAAGTTGTTAGTTATGTAACGAGCTTCTGTTTTGTCTCCTGAGCTAAGCTGTATGTTATGTTTAGACCTTTCCGTTGTGTCTCCTGAGCTAAGCTGTGCGTTATGTTAGGACCTTTGTTTTGTCTCCTGAGCTAAGGTGTGCGTTATGTTATGAGCTTCCGTTGTGTCTCCTGAGCTAAACTGTGCTTTATGTTAGGACCTTCTGTATTGTCTCCTGAGCTAAGCTGTGCGTTATGTTATGAGCTTCCGTTTTGTCTCCTGAGCTAAGTTGTTAGTTATGTTATGAACTTCTGTTTTGTCTCCTGAGCTAAGCTGTATGTTATGTTAGGACCTTCCGTTGTGTCTCCTGAGCTAAGCTGTGCGTTATGTTAGGACCTTCCGTTGTGTCTCCTGAGCTAAGCTGGGCGTAATGTTATGAGCTTCTGTTTTGTCTCCTGAGCTAAGCTGTGCGTAATGTTATGAGCTTCTGTTTTGTCTCCTGAGCTAAGCTGTGTTTAACGTTATGAGCTTCTGTTTTTTCTCCTGAGCTAGGCTGTGCGTTATGTTAGTGCTTCCGTTATGTCTTCTGAGCTAAGCTGTGCGTAATGTTTGGACCTTCTGTTGTGTCTCCTGAGCTAAGCTGTGCGTTATGTTAGAGCTTCCGTTGTGTCTCCTGTGCTAAGCTGTGCGTTATGGTAGAGCTTCCGTTGTGTCTCCTGAGCAAAGCTGTGCGTTATGTTATGAGCTTCCGTTGTGTCTCCTGAGCTAAACTGTGCTTTATGTTAGGACCTTCTGTATTGTCTCCTGAGCTAAGCTGTGCGTTATGTTATGAGCTTCCGTTTTGTCTCCTGAGCTAAGTTGTTAGTTATGTTATGAACTTCTGTTTTGTCTCCTGAGCTAAGCTGTATGTTATGTTAGGACCTTCCGTTTTGTCTCCTGAGCTAAGTTGTTATTAGTTATGTAGCGAGCTTCTGTTTTGTCTCCTAAGCTAAGCTGTATGTTATGTTTAGACCTTTCCGTTGTGTCTCCTGAGCTAAGCTGTGCGTTATGTTAGGACCTTTGTTTTGTCTCCTGAGCTAAGCTGTGCGTTATGTTATGAGCTTCCGTTTTGTCTCCTGAGCTAAGTTGTTAGTTATGTTATGAACTTCTGTTTTGTCTCCTGCGCTAAGCTGTATGTTATGTTAGGACCTTCCGTTGTGTCTCCTGAGCTAAGCTGTGCGTTATGTTAGGACCTTCCGTTGTGTCTCCTGAGCTAAGCTGTGCGTAATGTTATGAGCTTCTGTTTTGTGTCCTGAGCTAAGCTGTGCGTAATGTTATGAGCTTCTGTTTTGTCTCCTGAGCTAAGCTGTGTGTAACGTTATGAGCTTCTGTTTTTTCTCCTGAGCTAGGCTGTGCGTTATGTTAGTGCTTCCGTTATGTCTCCTGAGCTAAGCTGTGCGTTATGTTAGTGCTTCCGTTATGTCTCCTGAGCTAAGCTGTGCGTTATGTTAGAGCTTCCGTTGTGTCTCCTGTGCTAAGCTGTGCGTTATGGTAGAGCTTCCATTGTGTCTCTTGAGCTAAGCTGTGCGTTATGTTAGGACTTTCCGTTGTGTCTCCTGAGCTAAGCTGTGCGTTATGTTAGGACCTTCTGTATTGTCTCCTGTGCTAAGCTGTGCGTTATGTTTGGACCTTCTGTTGTGTCTCCTGAGCTAAGCTATGCGTTATGTTTCGACCTTCCGTTGTGTCTCCTGAGCTAAGCTGTACGTTATGTTAGCAGCTTCCGTTATATCTCCTAATCTAAGCTGTGCGTAATGTTATGAGCTTCCGTTTTGTCTCCTGAGCTAAGCTGTGCGTTATGTTAGGACCTTCCGTTGTGTCTCGTGAGCTAAGCTGTGCGTTATGTTAGGACCTTCCGTTATGTCTCCTAAGCTAAGCTGTGCGTAATGTTATGAGCTTCTGTTTTGTCTCCTGAGCTAAGCTGTGCGTTAATTTAGCAGCTTCCGTTATATCTCCTAATATAAGCTGTGCGTAATGTTATGAGCTTCCGTTTTGTCTCCTGAGCTAAGCTGTGCGTTATGTTAGGACCTTCCGTTGTGTCTCGTGAGCTAAGCTGGGCGTAATGTTATGAGCTTCTGTTTTGTCTCCTGAGCTAAGCTGTGCGTTATGTTAGAGCTTCCATTATGTCTCCTAAGCTAAGCTGTGCGTAATGTTATGAGCTTCCGTTGTGTCTCCTGAGCTAAGCTGTGCGTAATGGTAGAGCTTCCGTTGTGTCTCCTGAGCTAAGCTGTGCGTTATGTTGGGACCTTCTGTTATGTTTCCTGAGCTAAGCTGTACGTTATGTTGGGACCTTCCGTTGTGTCTCTTGAGCTAAGATGTGCGTTATGTTAGCAGCGTCTGTTACGTCTCCTGAGCTAAGCTGTGTGTTATGTTAGAGCTTCCGTTATGTCTCCTAAGGTAAACTGTGCGTAATGTTATGAGCTTCCGTTTTGTCTCCTGAGCTAAGCTGTGTGTAATGTTATGAGCTTCCGTTTTGTCTCCTGAGCTAAGCTGTGCGCTATGTTAGAGCTTCCATTATGTCTCCTAAGCTAAGCTGTGCGTTATGTTAGAGCTTCCGTTGTGTCTCTTGAGCTAAGCTGTTCAGTGGCTCGTCAGCTGAGAGTGACACAATATGCTAGTGCCACAACACGACACCGTGGATGCCATTATAATGTATTGCTTTGTGGATGAGTGTTAATACAGGTACCACACCAGCTCTGGATTCTTTACAAGCAATGCTTCTATTTATCATTTTATCTGTGTTTTAAAGTGTTGCTACCCCTGCACATATTATGATGAACACCAATTTATTTTCTAATTATTTAACATTTTCTTACTTAGTAGCCTTATTCAGGGAATGTTTGCAAAAATGAATGAATTCATAAGGTGAGTAAATGTAGATAATAAAAATAGAAATCAGGTTGAATTGGCATAGCTGATGGCGAGTGAAAGCGGCAGACGATGACCACAGCGAGATCTGTATCGCGTGGTGACACCTGGTGGCTCAGCATTCTCTGAAACCTGATAGTAATATCTAGCTAATGTAACAGGGACTATCAGCTGAACATTCCGGGAATGATACCTTAACATAGCTAATAAAAATAGTTACATGGTTACATAAGCTGAAAAGAGACCTGCGTCCATCAAGTTCAGCCTTTCTAGGATATGTTTTTGCTGTTGATCCAAAAGAAGGCAAAATACTTAGTTTGAAGCACTTCCAATTTTTTCAACAAACTAGGAAGAAAATCCCTCTTGGTGCCAGAATGGCAGTTAGATATCTCCCTGGATTAAGAAGCACTACAGTTGAAAAATTTTATTCTTGAATATTAGTTTTGCATGTATCCAATCATCCAATTGCTGTTTAAACATCTGTATGGACTCTGATAAAACAACTTCTTCAGGCAGAGAATGCCATATCCTTATTGCTCTTACTGTAAAAAAACATTTTCTTTGCTGTAGACGAAATCTTCTTTCTTCCAGTCTAAACACATGACCTCGTGTCGTATATAAAGTCCGGTTTGTGAATAAATTTCCACACAATGGTTTTGTATTGGCCCCGAATATATTTGTATAATGTTATCAAATGCCCTTTGAGGTGATGTTTTTCAAAACTAAAGAGGTTTAAATTTGTTAAGCTTTCTTCATAGCTGATATGTTCCATTCCTTTTATTAATTTTGTAGCCCACCTCTGCACTTTTTCTAGTGCCATAATATCCTTCTTAAGAACAGGTGCCTACAATTGCATTACAAGTGATTTTTAAAGAGGCAAAATTATATTCTCATTCCGAGAATGAATGCCCTTTTTCATGCCTGACAATACCTTACTGGCCTTAGCCACTGCTGATTGACATTGCACATTGTTGCATAGTTTGTTGTCTATAACAATTCCCAAGTCCTTTTCGTGTGTTGTTATCCCTAATTCGCTTCCATTAAGGGTATACGTTGCTTGTGTATTCTTTCTACATTAAATTTCATCTGCCATTTGAGTGCCCAGTCCCCCAGTCTGCAACAAATTAATATCTTGCTCACATTGTATTACTTTACAGAGTTTTGTGTCATCACTGATACATGACTTTCAAGATCATTTATAAACATGTTAAAAAGGGGTCCCAGAACAGACCCCTCAGGGACACCACTTGCCAACTCTCTTTGTACTCTATTTTTTAAGCCAATGTTCTACCCAAGAACAAGCATTTTCATCTACACCGATTTCCTTGAGTTTGAACTCTAATCTATTGTGTGGAACTGTATCAAATGCCTTGGCAAAATCCAAATAGATCACATCCACGGCAACACCCTGATCTATACTTCTACTTACTTCTTCGTAGAACGCAATCAAGTTAGTTTGACATGACCTGTGCTTCATAAAACCGTGCTGATTTTTGCTGATAACCATGTTTTTCTCAAGGAATTCTTGAATATTATCCCTTAATAACCTTTTAAATATTTTCCCAGCCACAGAAGTTAAGCTCACAGGTCTATAATTTCCAGGCAAGGATTTTGAACCCTTTTTGAATATAGGAACCACATCTGCCTTCCTCCAATCCTCCGGAACACTTCCTGAAAGTAACCGTTAAAACACAAATTGTGGTTACACATTTGCATTTTTTTAGAGATATATGTTATCGCAAAACGTTCTGATTTGCAGCAGGTATACAAGTCAAGAGTTATGTATACGACAATGATGACAATTCCTGTTACTCATGCCTGCGGTAAAGGTTTATATTGAGTGTAGTTTATCTTCTGTTAATTCAGATTTCTCACACCCACATTCATCGTACATGTTCCATTTCCTGATTAATACAGATTTCGTTATGCGTTATTGTTCATGATTACACATTATTTGCTTTGCTGTTTTTAGATTTACTTCTCTCCCCATCCATACAGTTATGGTAGCACGTTTTGCTTCCTTAACCCGTTAATGACCAAATGTTAGTTTGCTTGTTTTGTACTTAACGGGTTACCCTAGCACCATTAGCACTTAAGTGTTTTGAAGTGGTCATGGTGCCTGGAAACGTTGGATATACTTTCCTGGCTGCTGTCCTTGTAACTCTACCTCCGGCTGCATCATTGAACCCTGATTAGCCAGGCTGCAGCATGAGATCTGGGCTGGCTAATGTCAATTCTGTGCACATTGTCATGCGCAGGGTGACAGCGGTAAGCGGTCACTCTCGACCAAATGGCAACTGGATTGGTTTCTGCAGTCTCTGTCACCAGGGCCACAAGGAGCCTTGAAGCATGGTGGGGACGCAGGTAAGACAGTAAACCGTTCCTACACAGTTTGCCCCATTACTGCGGAACAATTAAAGGTTGTAACCACTACAGCAGAATAGTGTTTGCAGTATCCTTTTAAGGACCAAAGCAATACATAATAAGAGTAGGATTTCAGTTTATGTTTGGTGGTTACAGGTCATAAAATACAAGGAGTAAAATTACATTTCAATGTGGAACAAAATGTGAAACAATATTGCCACAAAAGTATATATTTATACAAAGTCAACAAAACTGTTTGTTTTTTATGTAGCCATTTAACTGCCATCCTCTGCTAAATGTGTAGTAAAAAAAGGAGCACATATCAGAAATTGGTAAAAACAAACAAACAAACACATGGGTGTGTAAAAATGCCTGTAAAATAAGGTTCACTATACACCATATGACATTTGCACAAGGTATGCTTTTATGAGGTAACAGTCAACCTGCTCCAATTTTCCAAAATGAGACATAGACCCATCAGATTCATCTATCAAAATTCTAAGTGTAAAATGGTCAGGTCTGTTATATCGCTGTAGCTTAATCTCCTGGCTGGGGCGAGTAGCTGCCGATTGAGTGCCGAAAACATTTTCTGACAAATTCAATCAGCTATTGAACGGTAGTGATGTCGCGAACATGAAATTTTCGGTTCGCGAACCGCGAACGCGAACTTCCGCAAATGTTCGCGAACCCGGCGAACCCGGCGAACCGCCATAGACTTCAATAGGCAGGCGAATTTTAAAACCCACAGGGTCTCTTTCTGGCGGGTGGGGGCCATAAAGATAATGAGGGGGGGAACTACAGTCCTCCCCCTCTCCGGCCCCCACCCCTGTGTGGCGGGTGGGGGCCCTAAAAATAACAATAAGGGGGGGACCTACTGTCCCCCCCCGCCCTCACCCCTGAGCGGTGGGTGGGGGCCCTAATAACAATAAGGGGGGGACCTATTGTCCCCCCT
>OW240912.1:8716941-8769110 GCA_933207985.1 Pelobates cultripes
GTTCACTAGATCACCATGTAAACCACGTGCGTTCACTAGATCACCATGTAAACCACGTGCGTTCACTAGATCACCATGTAAACCACGTGCGTTCACTAGTTCACCATGTAAACCACGTGCGTTCACTAGATCACCATGTAAACCACGTGCGTTCACTAGATCACCATGTAAACCACGTGCGTTCACTAGTTCACCATGTAAACCACGTGCGTTCACTATATCACCATGTAAACCACGTGCGTTCACTAGATCACCATGTAAACCACTTGCGTTCACTATTCACCATGTAAACCACGTGCGTTCACTAGATCACCATGTAAACCACGTGCGTTCACTAGATCACCATGTAAACCACGTGCGTTCACTAGATCACTATGTAAACCACGTGCGTTCACTAGATCACCATGTAAACCACGTGCGTTCACTAGATCACCATGTACACCACATGTATTCTCAGTGCTGATAAAAATATAAATACCTTAAGGCAGCAGTCTGTCATTAATCCTGTCGACAAGCCTTTCCTCAATACCTGATCTGTGAATATTACTGGGAGGTTTATTTACTAAACTACGAGTTGAAGCAAGTTGATGACAAATGTCGATTCCTATGTTGGAAACATTATTCCAAACCCTCTATTATTGCCTTATTATTACTGTTTGGATTTCAATTTGCTACAATTCTGACTTAAGATAATTAACTTCTCAGACTTTTACTGTCCTGCGTGCGATATACTATGCATTCCACAGGATTTACTCACTAACCTGCAAATCGTGGAGAAGGAAAAAACAGAAGATTTGAGAAATATTTCTAACACTCAGATTTCTTATTCTGGGATGTAGCTTCTAGATTGATATTCTCTTGTATTATTCTTATTAAATATTATTATATTTGAGCAATGTTTTCCTCTCTCCTATTGCTTGTTACCTGTTTTGTATTAAAGCTAGATTGAAGGGTGAAGAATTGCAGTGCTTGCAATGGAACACAGACAGACAAACAAACATATTGTAGAAAGGGCCGTCTCGCGATGACCTCACAGCTGCCGTAGATCCAGATCTAAGAATGTGAAGGTGATTTTCTGGCAAAAGGCGGGACAAGTAAATTTGCAAAAAAAGAGAAAAAAAAGGCAGCTGCCGTCACACTTGGATGGTTCTCGCCAATCACACACGGTGCCCCATCACCACGGTGACGGTGTGACTTTTCGAAGCCTCCATGCCTCATTTAGCCTTAGTAATAACCTAATTGAACTGGAAAAATGCAGGGGCATGAGCGTGAAAGCTAACTCAAAACAGCTTAGCAAGCTCCACTAAGCCATCGGAAAAACAGAGATGGTACTGATAAGGTGATTTTACATGTTTTTTATGTAGTTATTGGCGTTTTGTTGGAACAATTTACATTTAACTACAGAGGTTTTATTAAGCAAATACGACAAACTGACATACATGAGATAAAAGGACAGGAGAACCATTTTTTCACCTCATACATCAGGAATGAGATAAAAGAATGGATGCTGTACATCTTACAATTAATCCTGCAGCCATTTCTGATCACAAGACAATGAGATTGACAGACATACGTTGAGAATGACTGGCACACAAGGATAAGGACATGACATGTGAGGAGAATGATTGACATGTTTGACATTGAATGAATGATTGAATGATTGACTGCCTCTTATTAGTACACTCCTGCACTTTCTTAACCCATAAAACACCTTCACCTGCTCTTGATATTCCAACTATCTCCAGTTTTTATTTTTCACAGTTTAGCAATGATCTGTTTTCTCCTCCTCTTTATTTCCTCAGTCTCCCTCAGTATAAAAATCTCTCCTTACACCCACTTCACTCATCCCCCCTATCCACATTAACATATGCCCTTCTCTACTACACTCCCCCTTCTCTCATCTCATGCCTTACACTCATTTTTCTACTCTCTCACTCCAACCCACAATCGATCTCATCCTGGACCCCATGCATACAAAACCCATTCACACCCCCTGTCACTTTCTCTCCTCCTACTTCTAGCAGCTGGTGATGTCTCTCCTAATCCAGGGCCCTTCACCTTCTCTACACACACTAAGACAACCAGAAACCCCACAAGCCTCATCACAATACCCTGCCCTTTACCCTCACTTACCAAAATTAATTGTGCACTCTCGAATGCCCGCTCCATCTGCAGTAATTTAAAATCAACATCCATACACGACTTTTTCATCTCAAACTCACTCACACTGCTTGCACTTACAGAGACCTGGCTGTCCCCCTCTGATAGCGCTACTCCTGCCTCTTTATGTTTTGGTGGGCTACAATTCTCTCATACTCCCAGACTCAACTGTAAAGGAGGCGGCGTAGGCATCCTTCTCTCCCCTCAAAGTACCTTTCAACCAATCATAACTCCCCCTGCCCTATCCTTTTCTTCTTTTGAAGTTCACACTGTCCGCCTATTTAAACCCACTCCTTTAAGAATTGCTATCATCTACCGCACCCCCTCCCCCACGGTTATCCTAGACTATTCATTGAGCACTTTTCTTCCTGGCTTCCCCACTTCCTTTCATCTAGCACTTCTTCCCTTATACTTGGGGATTTCAATATCCCAATCAATAACCCAAATTGCACTGATGCCTCTCGTCTGCATTCTGTAACCTCCTCCTTTGGCCTTACGCAACGGTCCAATCTAACAACCCATACAGCAGGAAACACTCTTGATCTTGCCTCCACCAACCTCTGTACTGCCTCTAATCTCTCCAATATTCCCTTTCCTCTATCTGACCACCATCTGCTGACTTTTGACATTGGCATACCCAAGACCCAATTGACACCACCGTCTGAACATCACTCTCACAGAAACCTCCAATGTCTTAACCTAGAGCATTTCTCCACTAATCTCCAAACTCTCCTTTTAC
This sequence comes from Pelobates cultripes, assembly GCA_933207985.1. Lineage (NCBI taxonomy): Eukaryota > Metazoa > Chordata > Amphibia > Anura > Pelobatidae > Pelobates > Pelobates cultripes. The sequence continues at coordinate 8,719,841 of OW240912.1, forward strand.
CTATCTCAAACCTCACCTGTCCTAGTTCTGCAACCTCCTTCTACAATTCCAACCTCTTCTCTCAACTAGACATCATGGCACCTTATACATTTAAACGCCGCAGGCCCCCCCAACACAACCCTGGCACACCAAGCTCACTCGATACCTCCAAAAATGCTCCAGAACTGCTGAACGCTGTTGGAGAAAGTCTCACTGTGCATCTGACTTTCTCCACTATAAATTTATGCTGAGCTCATACAGCTTGGCTCTTTCCTCTGCAAAAGTTAATTACTTCAATACTCTCATAACCACACTCTCCTGCGAACCCAAACGACTATTTCACATATTTAACTCTCTTCTTCGCCCTGCTGTTCCTCCTCCACCTACTAACTTGACCACCTCAGACTTTGCAACTCACTTCACTGACAAGATCTCTACAATCAGAGAAGAGATATCTCATCTTTCTTCTTCCCCTTAAAATACTTCCCCTAACTTCACTCTCTCTGCTGTTCTATGTTCATTCGCACCCGCTACATTGGAAGATTTTTCTACTCTGCTCCAGTCCTCCCGCCCCACCACCTGCTCCCTAGATCCAATTCCCTTGCACCTCATCTGTACTCTGTCCTCTTCTCTTTCTCCACCTCTCACTAAAATTCTCAATCTCTCTCTCTCCTCTGGTATATTTCCATTGCCCTTCAAACATGCAACTGTAACTCCAATTCTAAAGAAGCCCAATCTTGACCCTAACTCCCCATCCAACTATCGTCCTATCTCGCTACTGCCTTTTGCATCCAAGATCCTTGAAAAAATTGTGTATGCAAGATTTACAGACTTCCTCGAGTCCAACTCTTTGCTGACCCGCTTCAGTCTGGTTTCCGCGCTAAGCACTCTGTGGAAACAACACTGACCAAAGTATCCAATGATCTACTCGCTGCAAAATCTCATAGTCACTACTCTATCCTAATTCTCCTTGACCTGTCTGCGGCTTTTGACACTGTTGATCATCAACAGCTTCTTCTCATCCTCCGCAATATCGGTCTACAAGATATTGCTCCCTCCTGGTGCTCCTCCTACCTCTCCCAGCACTCTTTCAGTGTTTCTTTCTCTGGCTCTGCTTCTTCTCCCCAACTACTCTCTGTTGGTGTCCCCCAAGGTTCAGTCCTTGGTCCCCTACTGTTCTCCATCTATACTGCCTCCCTTGGTAAACTCATTAGCTCCTTTGGCTTCCAATATCATTTCTATGCAGATGACACGCAAATCTACCTGTCCTCTCCTCATCTCTCCCCGTCCCTCTTGACTAGTGTCTCTGACTGCCTCTCTGCTGTTTCTAACTGGATGGCTACCCACTTCCTTAAACTAAATTTGACCAAAACTGAAATTCTGGTCTTTCCTCCCTCAAGTGTTGTTACTCCTGTGTCTGTCTCCCTCCAAGTCAATGGTGCTACCATCAGCTCCACCACGCAGGCTCGCTGCCTAGGTGTTCTCTTTGACTCCGACCTCTCCTTCAAGCCTCATGTTCAATCTATCGCCAAATCCTCTCATTTCCATCTCAAAAACATTGCGCGCATCCGCCTCTACCAGATGCGACTAAGGTGTTGGTCCATTCCACTGTCCTTGACTACTGTAATCCGCTTCTCAGTGGTCTTACGTGCTCCCAACTAGCGCCGTTACAGTCCATAATGAATGCGGCGGCGAGGCTCATCTTCCTGTCCGCCTGCATCTCCCATGCCTCACCCTTTTGTCAGTCCCTACATTGGCTTCCTATAAAATATAGAGCTCAATTTAAAATTCTGGTTCTTGCTTTCAAATCTCTACATAATGCTGCTCCCACCTATCTATCCTCCCTTATACACAAGTATGTCCCGCAGTGAGAATGGCTGACATGTGATGTGAGTAAATGACACACAAGGAAAATGACTGATATATGAGATCCACTTACATATAAAGATAATGATTGACACACAATGAGAATGGCTGACGTGATGAGAATGATTGACACACAATAAAATTGACTGACATATGATGAGAATGATTGACACACACAATGACGTGACTGACGTGAAAAGAATGATTGACACACAATGAAATTGACTGACGTGATGAGAATGATTGACATGAGTGAAAAATTACCATAATGACTGACATGTCACAGTCCATAATGAATGCGGCAGCGAGGCTCATCTTCCTGTCTGCCCGCACCTCCCACGCCTCACCCTTCTTTCAGTCCCTACTTTGGCTTCCTATAAAATATAGAGCTCAATTTAAAATTCTGGTTCTTGCTTTCAAATCGCTACATAATGCTGCTCCCACCTATCTATCCTCCTTTATACACAAGTATGTCCCGTCTAGGCCCTTACGATCTGCTGAAGACTTACGTCTATCTTCTGTCCGTACTCCCACCTATGATGCTCGCCTTCAAGATTTCTCGAGGGCTGCACCGTTCTTGTGGAACTCGCTTCCCTCTTCCGTTAGATGCTCACCCAGTCTCCACTCCTTCAAAAAATCGTTAAAAATCCACTTCTTCATAAAAGCCTATCAATTAAACTGTTAATAGCTCCTGACAGATTCCTCTTCTGCAACTGTCACTAGTCTAATACTATCCTTAACTTTTGTGTCATTTTACCTCACTCCCTCTAGCATGTAAGCTCATTGAGCAGGGCCCTCAATCCCTCTGTTACTGTGTCACTATACCCCACTCCCTCTAGCATGTAAACTCATTGAGCAGGGCCCTCAATCCCTCTGTTACTGTGTCACTATACCCCACTCCCTCTAACATGTAAGCTCACTGAGCAGGGTCTTAGTCCCTCTGTTACTGTGTCACAATACCCCACTCCCTCTAACATGTAAACTCACTGAGCAGGGCCCTCAATCCCTCTGTTACTGTGTCACTATACCCCACTCCCTCTAACATGTAAACTCACTGAGCAGGCCCTCAATCCCTCTGTTACTGTGTCACTATACCCCACTCCCTCTAACATGTAAACTCACTGAGCAGGCCCTCAATCCCTCTGTTACTGTGTCACTATACCCCATTCCCTCTAACATGTAAACTCACTGAGCAGGACCTCAATCCCTCTGTTACTGTGTCACTATACCCCACTCCCTCTAACATGTAAACTCACTGAGCAGGGCCCTCAATCCCTCTGTTACTGTGTCACTATACCCCACTCCCTCTAACATGTAAACTCACTGAGCAGGGCCTCAATCCCTCTGTTACTGTGTCACTATACCCCACTCCCTCTAACATGTAAACTCACTGAGCAGGCCCTCAATCCCTCTGTTACTGTGTCACTATACCCCACTCTCTCTAACATGTAAACTCACTGAGCAGGCCCTCAATCCCTCTGTTACTGTGTCACTATACCCCACTCCCTCTAACATGTAAACTCACTGAGCGGGGCCTCAATCCCTCTGTTACTGTGTCACTATACCCCACTCTCTCTAACATGTAAACTCACTGATAGGGGCCCTCAATCCCTCTGTTACTGTGTCACTATACCCCACTCCCTCTAACATGTAAAATCACTGAGCGGGGCCTCAATCCCTCTGTTACTGTGTCACTATACCCCACTCCCTCTAATATGTAAACTCACTGAGCTGGGCCCTCAATCCCTCTGTTACTGTGTCACTATACCCCACTCCCTCTAACATGTAAACTCACTGAGCAGGCCCTCAATCCCTCTGTTACTGTGTCACTATACCCCACTCCCTCTAACATGTAAAATCACTGAGCGGGGCCTCAATCCCTCTGTTACTGTGTCACTATACCCCACTCCCTGTAACATGTAAACTCATTGAGCAGGGCCTCGATCCCTCTGTTCCTGTGTGTCCAGCTTGTCTGGTTACAACTACATGTCTATTTGTCCACCCACTGTAAATCGCTGCGGAATTTGATGGCGCTATATAAATAACACAATAATAATAATAATAACGTGATGAGAATGATTGACATATGATGATAATAACTGACCACCAACGTGAATGACTGTCGCTTGATTAGAATGGCTGACGTGATGAGAATGACTGATGTGCAATGAACATTACAAACATGCAGTGAGAATGATTGATTTGTGATATAAGAAAACAGAAAATGATTGACATGCCATGTGAATGGAAATTCTCTGACTGGTCAATGTGACAGCGCACATTTAAAGCCTGTGCCAGGTAAACAGGGGAGGGCTTGCAGTAGCTGCAGATCAAAGATAAGCTAATTTTTCATAAACCTCAGAGAAAAATGAAATACATGCAACTTTTCTTTGGAGATTTATCCACTGCATTTTGTAAAACAAATATATCTATATTTTTAGAATGTAGTGTCTATTTACCCTCTTTAGATATAAGGGGACATAAGGTTATAAAGATATAAGGTAATATAAGGTCTAAGTAAGGTGATATAAAATATATGATGATATTGATATAATCAATGGTGTATATAGATAAGGTCTAAGGTGATGCAACATAAAGGTGATATAGATATAAGGTAATGTGATATAGATATAAGGTGTGCAGTAATAATTGTAATATAATGTGATACAAAATGTTAAAGATATAAGGTGATATTATATATCATATGATATAGACAAAATCTAACATTTGATATAAGGTGATATAAGATATACGGCAATTTAGATAAAAGGTGATTTAGAAATAAGCAAATATAAGATACAAGGTGATTTAGATATACAGTGATATAAGATATAAGGTGATCAGTGGCTGCACCGGGGCTCGCATGCTAAGGGGGCCCATTGGGTGGCCCATGCATTTAAGGTCACCCGATGGGTATTGTTTCTTTATAGTTTAAAGAGACACTATAGTCACCTAGACCACTTCAGCTCAATGAAGTGGTCTGGGTGCCAGGTCCCTCAGGTTTTAACCCTTCAGATGTAAACATAGCAGGGTTAATCCAACCTCTAGTGGCTGTCTTCCTGACAGCCGCTAGAGGCGCATCTGCGACACTGGATGCAAAATTCACATCCAGCGTTCAGAATGTCCATAGGAAAGCATTGAGAAATGCTTTCCTATAGACAGTTTGAATGCATGCGTGGCACTTGCTGCGCATGCGCTTTCCGCTCCACTCGGGAGCTGACGTGGGCGGGGGAGGAGAGGTCACCAGCGCCTAGGAAGCCCAGCACTGGATTAAAGTAAATGGCTGAAGGGGTTTTAACACCTTCAGCGCTACAGGAGGGGGACCCTGAGGGTGGGTTCACCCTTAGGTCACTATATTTTTCCTGACACCATAGGGATACTTTAACAGGGGCCTGGTTGGATTCCCTTTAAGAGCATGACCAGGCCCCTGTGATATCTGCCGACTGGGAAGAAGTAACAGATGATCACTTCCTCCCAGCTTCTTACTAAGCATGCTGCAAAGGGGTAAGGAGGCTGCGGAGAAGGCACAGGCAGCAGACCCTCACAATAGCAACCCTTAGTTAGTAGCAGCAGGACCCCAAACAAGTCGCCCTCCTGAAAATGAAAGGTATGTTAACAGCAAATATAAAAATAGATATTTATGTCAGATTGCGTGTGTATCTGTGTCACAGTGTGCAGCGTGTGTCTGTGTGTATGTGTCTGAGTGTGTATGTGTTAGTGTGTGTATCTTTTTGTTTGTGTTTGTATGTGGCAGTGTGTATATATGTGTATCTGTGTGTTACTGTGTATGTATATCCGTGTAAGTATGTAGGTCAGTGTGTGTGTTTGGGTATGCATCTGTGTATGTGTATGTGTGCACCTTCCTGTGTGTGTATATGTCTGTGTGTATATGTGTATATGGATTTGTGTGTATGTGTCAGGTGTGACATGGTTAGTCCAATTAACAATAAATTCTTTAAATCCTGGCATGGATTACTTAAACTGGTTACAGATCTATGTTATCACAAAAAAACAGTATAAACACAACATAAAATACATGACATGGAGTGTTTTCTGTTAATGGTGCAGGTATAATAGATTTAACTATTTCACAGGCGTATAGCTCACATACAAAATTGTATATAAAATAGACAGTTTTATAATATACTCACATTATAATACACAAGAAATATGTTCTCTACTTATTTACATTCACAATTAATGTGAATCCTATAAAGATACACATGCAAAGCTTTTATGATTATATTCTGGTGCACATCGATAATCTGAATGTAAACAATATCATAATGTCTATCCTCTATATGCTCTCTCAGTCTGAATCAGTTTAAATCTATTTAACTCAATATCCAGGTTATAACCCGTGTTCAATAGATCATCTTCCTATTTATAAGCCCTATTATTCATTGGGTGATTATTACAATAAATGGACATACTGAGACTAAGTCCCCTATATTAAAATAAAATTGTAAAAAACAAATTTAAATATCCATTATGCAAATAAGGGTTAAACCAACAAAGAGAACACCACCTATCTGTTGACATATAAATTCACAATGAATTCTTTATGACCCTTTGGGCTGAATGTATCCCATGTATGGGTCCAGTAAGCCTCTCTCTTTTTCAGTTAACCCACACGGTCGGTCACCATCTCTTCTTAATGGTAATACTTGGTCTATGACCTGGAAATGTAATTGTGATATCGTATTGTTTTTTGTTCTAAAAAGTGAGCAGGGATCGGTAGTGTAACCTGTTTAGTTCTGATAGTAGATTTGTGTTTGTTTAGTCTCTCTCAGGGTTTCATTGTGTTCTCCGTATTTGATAGTGTATAGTACATAAGAAAGAGGATTATATCCTCTTATGTAGTAAGTGCGACCAGTATATGGATGAGAAAATGTTAAAATTACTTTTAATAACTGAATTACATGAACTACAGTTATGGCATGGGAAGGTACCTAAAATTGGTGTAGATAAAAAAAAAAGCTGTCTTTTTAATTTTAATGGACCAAAATCTGCTGGGACAAGAATATCCCTCATGTTTTGTGGTCTTCTATATGAAACAAAGGGGGAGATTGAAATTCAGGTATTTCTGGAAACGATTTCTTAATAACACCCCAGTGTCTCTGGATGACATGTGCTATTCTGTGACTCTGTGGATTAAACTGGTATACAAAAGGTATTCTAGATAAATATAGTTCATCTTTTTCCTCTGAGATGTCAAAAGAGAATCTCTCTCAATCCCAAGTACTCTCCCACCTGCCACTCAAGGGGGGTGCCCAGGGGGGACATTAGGTCCCCCCTTTAATTAATTAGGATCCCCATGGGGGAGAGTCGGGGGCTTTTTTTTTTTCAATCTTTATTGAGATATTAATGTTAGAAAAAAAATATAAAAATAAACATTTCCATTGTTAATGTTAAAATAACAATAATACATCATATTTCATTTTATAGTCTTTCCCACATACAATTCTATTACTTACATACGGCATACTTCATACATAATGACGCAGGGGGAGTAAAGGGAGGAGAGCTATGACGTAGTTGCGTTGCGTTTTATCGCATACCTACTTCACTTTGCTTGCCTTTCCAATATAGTAGTCATTTAGGGTTACCCATCACTATTAACAAAAGAAGATGTTTACAACTTATCCCAAATTTCGGAATATAAACTACCTCGATTGTTCATTAGGTGATATCCTTTCTCCATTGAACATTGATAATTGATCTGATTTATTATTTTGTACCAATTTTGATGTCCTTGTTTTTTTCAATTTCTCGCTATACAAATTTTTGCGCCCAACATAATATGGATTATTAAATAAGAGAGAAGTTTCTCACAAGGGAGATCTAAATGAAAAAGAAAATGCTGTGGTTCAGGAAGAAATCTTTCCCTAAAATTTCAGGTAGCTCCCTCCTTGTAATAAACTAAACGAACTGAAATGAAAAGGTAATGCAGTCGGCATTTGCCCTTTCGTTTTGTATATAATTTGTATGTAGGACTTTTGTTTATGTTATAGTAAACGAATACGAAAAAGTCTGAAAACTCGGACGAAATCGTATTAGTTCTAAAACGAATGCACATATCTACTAGTTAACGTCAAAGTGTCACCGGGATCAATGCACGGGCCGGCCCTGGTATGCAGTGTATTGTTGTTCATCAAATTCTAAATGTAACATGATATATAATTGTAATATTGTCCAGGGATGGACTGGCCACTCGGGCAGATTTGTCATGGACCAACGGCCCGAGGCAGTGAGGGGCCCGGGTGATCAGCCATGCTCTGGCTGGCAGAAAAATATAATTCCTCCCATATTACAGTGATAAGTTGTGAGACTCCTGTAACCGATCGCACTGTAAGTGACTCGCCCCTCTCAGTGAGACCTGGCAGCGATCCTGCTCTCTCTGTTCAAGGTCTTCTAAATCCTCTCCCATGCGGTGCTCTGTGTGAGAGGACGAGGCTTGGCCATGGGGATGGGAAGTGACATCACCTCCTGTCCTCTCCTGCAGAGTGATCGTGGCCTGTGAAGTCAATGATCAGCAGCCTGGCAGAGACAGTACAGGTAAGCTCCTTGTAGATATTTTCAACATTTTCCATGCACTCCATGTCCCCACCTCAATCTCTGTCGCTCCCTGCACCCACCACAGCCACAATGCCCTCACTGTACCCTCCACAGCCCCTATACCCTCCTCGTATGAACCGCACCCCTATACCCTCCCTGTACGCACCACAGCCCCTGTACCCTCCCTGTACACACCACAGCCCCTGTACCCTCCCAGCACTCACCACAGCCCCTATACCCTCCATGTACACACCACAGCCCCTGTACCCTCCCAGCACCCACCACAGCCCCTATACCCTCCCTGTACACACCAGAGCCCCTGTACCCTCCCTGTACACACCAGAGCCCTTATACCCCTCCTGGCACCCACCACAGCCACAATCCCCTCACAGTACCCTTCACAGCCCCTATACCCTCCTTGTATGAACCACAGCTCCAATGCCCTCCCAGCACCCACCACAGCCCCTATACCCTCCCTGTACATACCAGAGCCCCTGTACCCTCCCTGTACACACCAGAGCCCTTATGCCCCTCCTGGCACCCATCACAGCCACAATCCCCTCACAGTACCCTCCACAGCCCCTATACCCTCCTTGTATGAACCACAGCCCCTATGCCCTCCCAGCACCCACCACAGCCCCTATACCCTCCCTGTACGCACCACAGCCACTATACCCTCCCTGTACGCACCAGAGCCCCTATACCCTCCCTGTTCACACCACAGCCCCTGTACCCTCCCTGTACACACCAGAGCCCTTATGCCCCTCCTGGCACCCACCACAGCCACAATGCCCTCACTGTACCCTCCACAGCCCCTATACCCTCCTTGTATGAACCACAGCTCCTATGCCCTCCCAGCACCCACCACAGCCCCTATACCCTCCCTGTACGCACCACAGCCACTATACCCTCCCTGTACGCACCAGAGCCCCTATACCCTCCCTGTTCACACCACAGCCCCTGTACCCTCCCTGTACACACCAGAGCCCTTATGCCCCTCCTGGCACCCACCACAGCCACAATGCCCTCACTGTACCCTCCACAGCTCCTATACCCTCCTTGTATGAACCACAGCTCCTATGCCCTCCCAGCACCCACCACAGCCCCTATACCATCCCTGTACGCACCACAGCCCCTATACCCTCCCTGTACGCACCACAGCTACTATACCCTCCCTGTACGCACCACAGCCCCTATACCCTCCCTGTATGCACCACAACCCCTATCCCCTACCGGCACTGACCACAGCCACTATACCCTCCCTGTATCCACCACAGCCCCTATGCCCTCACTGTACCATCCACAGCCCCTTTACCCGCCCTGTACGAACCACAGCCACAATGCCCTCCCGGCACCCACCACAGCCCTTTTATCCTCCCTGTATCCACCACAGCCCCTGTACCCTCCCTGTATGAACCACAGCCACAACGCCCCCCAGCACACACAACAGCCCCTATGCCCCCAATACAACTCCTATGCATCATGGACCTATTACTATTAAAACACTCTTTTTGGTTGGATTAACCCCTTAAAGGGAAACTATAGTCACCAGAACAATTACAGCGTAATGTATAGTATGTCCCTGCAGGCTTTTTATTGTAAGCACTGCCTCTGCATGGAGACGCCGAACGCTCCCAATAGAGGTGCATTGATTCAATGAGGTGATGCTGATTGGCACAGTGCGCTGTTTTCTGTGCATGTGCAATAGCCTCCATAGCAAAGCATTGGATTGGTTGAGATCATCAAGTTTGACCATTTCAGCCAAGGAGCGGGGTGTAGCTGGAATAAAGCAGCGTACAATCACTTTTCGAAGTCTGGAGTGTGGGGCCGGGGTCTAATTGTATTATTACAACCATAGTGCCAGGAATACACGTTTGTATTCCTGACAGTATAGTGTTCCTTCAGAAGTATATATGGCCCTGCGGGTGTGGGATTCATGACTTTGTGCCTCTCACAGAGCCATCTTGGGTGCTGAGCAAGGCGCACATAATATCACTGTACATAATATCGCTGTAAAAGACGATCGAAGAAGGGGAAGGAAAGTAATAGTAGCCCGCATCTGCCCCTTTCTTACACAAGATGCTACCAAGGAGCTTGTCCATGCTCTAGTAATTTCCTGCATGGATTATTGTAACTCTCTCCTGATTGGTCTCCCCAAAAGCCGCATTGCTCCGCTACTGCTACAGTCTGTAATGAATGCTGCCGCCAGACTGATTTTCCTCTCTAGTTGGTCCTTTCACACCTCACCCCTCTGTCAGTCCTTACATTGGCTTCCTGTATCCTATTCACACATTCTGCTTACTTGTGTCACTCTCCCTGTGGCTTCTTACAAACACTCGTAATTACTCGAGTCAGTGTGATAGCTCAGTGGTTAGTACTCCAGCTATGGTACTTCCAGCAATTGTTGAGATTACAGATGGAATGCCTGCCGGACGAGCTCCATTAAATAATCCTCAATGAACGATTAATTCAAAATAATTAATAATCAATAACACTCAACGCTTGGTTATGGCTAAATAATTTAATGTTAATTTGTATAAATCCAACACCTAGCCAGCACTAAAGCCCTTAATATTATTCTAGTTGCCTTTTTTTGTGCCAGAGCATATAAAATATAATTTTATTTACACATTTTATTTTTCTACATTAAAAACATTACAATAAGTGATTGATGGGCCCATTTTCTCTGAAAATCCCATTTTGCGGTTATCTCATGTTTCCAAAGCAATTAAATCAATCGCGTTTGTGTTATTTTTCTGTAGCGTGGGCATTTCGGTAATTCACTGAGTTTGTTTTATTCCTAGAAAAATCCATGTAACATTATCACAATGAAACCATTAGCCGATTATCGTTTGTCCCAACAATGTATTGTCAATTAGCTCCATCTTACCCGAGTCATTAGTGATTAATTCCCAAGGATGAGAGAAGTTAAACATACATTAATTTATTGTGTCCATGCAGGGCCCGGGAAACAGATATTACAGCTAAATATCACTGTATTTCACGTGCTTCCCCAGCCCTCCCAGTGAACACAAACCCTCATTCTTTAAACAAAAACTGTGGAGGATTTGCAAGGAAGTCCCAAATTATAGGCCAAAATAATGAGTAGGAGAGTTCTCACGGTGATACTTATAGATAATACAGATATAGTAATAACTATCTGGTAGAAATATTAGATCAAATGGTGCCTCAGAATTGCATATTTTGGGGAATATATTATGTAAATGTGTCATTTTTTTGGCACTTTGTGTACACTAGAACCTCAGAGTGCCAGAGAATTGTCACAGCTCACCCCACGCCGTCTGTATCCCTCTGCTTCCTCGCGGGATCTGCGGTTAACTCTAACTCCCAGTAGGGACGATGTCCCATTCCCTTAGCTCAGGACAATGTGAGCCCTTACGGCCTGCACTGGTAAAGGCACAGTATGGCTATCACTCGGACAGTCTGTAAAATACAGCAACAGGTAAAATTGTTCTACTTTTGGATATATTTTCTCAAAGATTGACAATCAATGATAATGAGTTAGTTGTAGGTTCGTGGAATAGACTTTTACTAGAGAGGAGTAAAGGCCAACAGTGATACAGAAAGGGTAGTAGATACATGGATTGGCCTTCCAGTGGGAGCAGTAACAGTGATATAGAAAGGGTAGTAGATACCTGGAATAGCCTTCCAGTGGGAGCAGTAACAGTGATACAGAAAGGGTAGTAGATACCTGGAATAGCCTTCCAGTGGGAGCAGTAACAGTGATATAGAAAGGGTAGTAGATACCTGGAATAGCCTTCCAGTGGGAGCAGTAACAGTGATATAGACAAGGTAGTAGATACCTGGAATAGCCTTCCAGTGGGTGCAGTAACAGTGATATAGAAAGGGTAGTAGATACCTGGAATAGCCTTCCAGTGGGAGCAGTAACAGTGATATAGAAAGGGTAGTAGATACCTGGAATAGCCTTCCAGTGAGATCGGTAACAGTGATATAGAAAGGGTAGTAGATACCTGGAATAGCCTTCCAGTGGGAGCAGTAACAGTGATATAGAAAGGGTAGTAGATACATGGATTGGCCTTCCAGTGGAAGCAGTAACAGTGATATAGAAAGGGTAGTAGATACATGGATTGGCCTTCCAGTGGAAGCAGTAAAGGCTTACAGTGATATAGAAATGGTAGTCGATATATGGATTGGCCTTCCAGTGGGAGCAGTAACAGTGATATAGAAAGGGTAGTAGATACCTGGAATAGCCTTCCAGTGGAAGCAGTAACAGTGATATAGAAAGAGCCTTCCAGTGAGAGCGGTAACAGTGATATAGAAAGGGTAGTAGATACCAGGAATAGCCTTCCAGTGGGAGCGGTAACAGTGATATAGAAAGGGTAGTAGATACCTGGAATAGCCTTCCAGTGAGATCGGTAACAGTGATATAGAAAGGGTAGTAGATACCTGGAATAGCCTTCCAGTGGGAGCAGTAACAGTGATATAGAAAGGGTAGTAGATACATGGATTGGCCTTCCAGTGGAAGCAGTACCAGTGATATAGAAAGGGTAGTAGATACATGGATTGGCCTTCCAGTGGAAGCAGTAAAGGCTTACAGTGATATAGAAATGGTAGTCGATATATGGATTGGCCTTCCAGTGGGAGCAGTAACAGTGATATAGAAAGGGTAGTAGATACCTGGAATAGCCTTCCAGTGGGAGCAGTAACAGTGATATAGAAAGGGTAGTAGATACCTGGAATAGCCTTCCAGTGAGATCGGTAACAGTGATATAGAAAGGGTAGTAGATACCTGGAATAGCCTTCCAGTGGGAGCAGTAACAGTGATATAGAAAGGGTAGTAGATACATGGATTGGCCTTCCAGTGGAAGCAGTAACAGTGATATAGAAAGGGTAGTAGATACATGGATTGGCCTTCCAGTGGAAGCGCCAGTGGGGAGCAGTAACAGTGATATAGAAAGGGTAGTAGATACCTGGAATAGCCTTCCAGTGGGAGCAGTAACAGTGATATAGAAAGGGTAGTACATGGAATAGCCTTCCAGTGGGAGCAGTAACAGTGATATAGAAAGGTAGTAGATACCTGGAATAGCCTTCCAGTGGGAGCAGTAACAGTGATATAGAAAGGGTAGTAGATACCTGGAATAGCCTTCCAGTGGGAGCAGTAACAGTGATATAGAAAGGGTAGTAGATACCTGGAATAGCCTTCCAGTGGGAGCAGTAACAGTGATATAGAAAGGGTAGTAGATACCTGGAATAGCCTTCCAGTGGAAGCGTAACAGTGATATAGAAAGGGTAGTAGATACATGGATTGGCCTTCCAGTGGAAGCAGTAAAGGCTTACAGTGATATAGAAATGGTAGTCGATATATGGATTGGCCTTCCAGTGGGAGCAGTAACAGTGATATAGAAAGGGTAGTAGATACATGGATTGGCCTTCCAGTGGAAGCAGTAAAGGCTTACAGTGATATAGAAATGGTAGTCGATATATGGATTGGCCTTCCAGTGGGAGCAGTAACAGTGATATAGAAAGGGTAGTAGATACCCGGAATAGCCTTCCAGTGGGAGCAGTAACAGTGATACAGAAAGAGTAGTAGATACCTGGAATAGCCTTCCAGTGGGAGCAGTAACAGTGATATAGAAAGGGTAGTAGATACCTGGAATAGCCTTCCAGTGGTAAGGCTGTAAGTGATATAGAAAGGTAAGTGGATACCTTTAGGTAGATAGGTTCAGTTCCTCTATTCCATATAAGAGGAAATTGATCACATGATTTACAAGAATCAGGTTATAATTTCTCAATATCTGAATTAACAAATGTAGATAGAGATTCCGCTGACTGTATCTGCAAACCAAAAGGCAGCCCAGTTATAGTGTAGATTCAGCTGAAATATCCACATTCACATTTTGTGAAAAGCTGAACAGGTTAAATTTCAGTTTTAACATATGATATCTGACATCCAAATGGATGCCTAATTAATAGAATGTCTAATCAAATAACTTTACAATTACCACTTTGCTTGCAGTTTAACTCACACTATGAGCAGTTCCAATTAAATGTCTTCATAGTGACATCAAGGCATCACCGGTACACTTTAAATTTATGGTGAGTTAAAAAACGGCTAAAAACTCCACATTAGTTAAAAAATAATTAGTACAATAGCACCGAATCAACATATGTTGATAACTTTTTTTTTTTAATGAAATTAACACAGCTTTAGAGAAACTCTGAGATAAAAAGCTCTCCCAGAATTCCTTGCATAATATGCAAATAGCCAGATAAAACTGCCTCTTCCAGATTTATATTACATTGTTGTGTAGAATGTGTTAAGAATGACTTGCTGTTTAACCCCTTGATGATTGGTGCCCCACCACTAATACACATTGTTTAAATGTCCCTTTAAAAGCAAATCTTGCTGATCACGGTGATACACTGTTATTGTTGCACTCCGCCAGTAGCCCCCGTACATGAGTCTAGGCCATGTGGCATGCTGCCACAGCCTCTGGATGCCCTTTGCCATAGGGCATGTACCTGTCTGTTTCTGGATGTGTCAAGCTTGCAGAGGCTGTCTGTGTAACCGTGCTCCTATGCCTCAACTTGTGATGCAGCTCTCACAGCAATATTTGTAGCTGGTGAATGCTGCAATTGGCATGTCTCACGTATGAGGCAGCCCAGAAATGCTGTTAGACTGACTCCCACTACCTCTATGGAGCCAATCAAAGTAACCACTTGCCTTAAATTGGAGTTATAGGAAGCGATCCCTGTGACTGGCTTTTACAGCTGTGACTCAGTCTATTGGAGTAGGATCGGAGTTAGCTATGGATAGCTAGGGTTAGGTTAGCTAGAATTAGGGTTAGGGTTACATAGAATTAGGGTTAACTAGGGTTAGGATTAGCCACGTTTAGGGTTAACTAGGGATAGCTAGAGTTACAGTTAGCCACGGTTAGGGTTAACTAGGGTTGACTAAAATTAGAATTTCATAGTTACATAGCTTAAAAGAGAGTTGCGTCAATCAAGTTCAGCCTTCCTCACATATGTTTTTGCTGTTGATCCAAAAGAAGGCAAAAAAAAACCAGTCTGAATCGCTTCCAATTTTGCCACAAACTAGGAAAAAATTCCTTCTTGACCCCAAAATAGCAGTCAGATGTCTCCTTGGATCAATCAGCTATTACCCCACTAATTAGAAATTATATCCCTGTATGTTATGTTTTTGGAAGTATTTATCCAATTGCAGTTTAAACATCTGTATAGACTGACAAAACCAACCTCTTCAGGCAGAGAATTCCATATCCTTATTGCTCTTACTGTAAAAAAAACACATTTTTTTCTTTGCCTTAGATGAAATCTCCTTTCTTCCAGCCTAAATGTGTGATCTCGTGTCCTATGTATAGCCCTGTTTATGAATAGATTCCCAGATAAAGGTTTCTACTGGCCCCGAATATATTTGTATAATGTTATCATATCCCCCTGAGGCGCAGTTTTTCCAAACTAAAGATATTTTAATTTTTTAACCTTTCTTCGTAACTAAAATGCTCCATTCCTTTTATCAATTTTGTAGCCTGCCTCTGCACTTTTTCTAGTGCCATGATATCCTTCTTTAGAACAGGTGCCCAAAATTGCACAGCATATTTAAGGTGTGGTCTTACCAGCAATTTATAAAGAGGCAAAATTATATTTTAATCCCGAGAATTTATTGGCCCCTATTTATACATGACAAAACCTTACTGGCCTTAGCAACTGCAGATTGACATTGCATATTGCTTCCTAATTTGTCGTCTATAACAATTCCCAAATCCTTCTCGTATGTGGTTATCCCTAGTTCACTACCATTTAGGGTGTAAGTTGCTTGTGCATTCTTGACCCTGAAGTGCATAACTTTGCATTTCTCTACTTTAAATTTCATCTGTCATTTTAGTGCCCAGTCCCCCAATCTATCCAAATCCCTCTGCAGCAAGGCAATATCCAGCTCACATTTTATTACTTTGCAAAGTTTTGTGTCATCTGCAAACACTGATACATGGCTTTCAATGCCTATTGCAAGATATTTATAAACATGTTAAATAGAAGTGGTCCCAAAACAGAACCCTGAGGGACACCACTTACCACTTTTGTCCAGTCTGAAAATTTACCACTAAAGACAACTCGTTGCACTCTATCCTTAAGCCAATGTTCTACCCAAAAACAAGAATATTCATCTAGAATTTATTTTAGTTTGAAGACTAACCTATTGGAACCTTATTAAACACCTTGGCAAAATCCAAGTAGATCGCATCCACTGCAACACCCTGATCTATACTTCTACTTACTTCTTTGTAGAATGCAATTAGGTTAGTTTGACATGACCTATGTTTCATAAAACCATGCTGATTAATGCTAATAACAAAGTTATTCCCAATGAATTCCTGAATATTATCCCTTAATAGCCCTTCAAATATTTTCCCAGTCACAGAAGTTAAGCTCACAGGTCTAAAATTTTTCAGGCAAGAATTTTGAACCCTTTTTCAAAATAGGAACGACATCTGCATTCCTCCAATCTTCTGAAACAAAAGAATCTTGAAAGATTATATACAAAAGTTCACTTATTTCCCCACTTAGCTCCGTAAGTACTCGTGGGTGATTACCGTCAGGCCCCGGAGCTTTATTTACATTAATTTTCTTTAACTGCTGTAGCACCTTGTCTCGAGTTATCCAATCACAAGTTATCTGCAAGTGTTTTGCAGCAATCATTTGCATATCTCTTGCCTTAGGATCCTCATTAATATATACTGAAGAAAAATAGTTATTTAAAATGTCTGCCTTATCCTGGTCTTCATTAGTTAACAGACCCATCTCTGTTTCCAGTGTACCTACACTTTAATTTTTAGTTTTTTTAGAACTGATGTACTTAAAATTTTTGGGGGGGTTGGTTTTGCATTCTTTGGCTATCAGTTTCTCATTTTCTAGTTTAGCCACTTTAATTGCCTTTTTGCAAGCGATATTGGCTTCCTTATATCTTAAATAGGATGCCTCTGATTTGTCCAATTTAACTGCATTAAATGCCCTTTTCTTATTTTAATCTCGTTTTACTTCTCTACTAAGCCACATTGATTTTAATTTGTTTCTTTTATATTTATTACCCAATGGTACATACTGAGAAATGTACCTTTCTAATATTTGTTTGAATAGTTTCCATTTATCCTCAGTGTTCTTTTCACTAAGGAGTTTATGCCAATCCATATATTGTAAAGCTGCCCCTATATTATAGAAATTGGCCTTTTTAAATGCTATGTTTTAATATTCCCCATGTACTTTTGTTTTTTGGAGTTAATTTCAAAGGACACTATATTGTGATCACTATTTCCCAAATGCTCCCCTACTTGAATGTTGGTGTAAAGATCAACATTGTTTGTTATAACGAGATCCAGACAAGCATCCTTTCTAGTTGGTGCTTGTACCAGTTGTGACATAAAGGTGTCATTTAACACATTCAAAAACCTGATTCCCCTTGCTGAAGTACTAGTCACTCTATCCCAATTTATGTCCGGGTAATTAAAATCTCCAATAATTAACGTGTTATCTCGATTTGCAGCTTTGCCAGTTTGCTCTAACAGCTGTTCTTCCTCATTAATATTTACATTAGGTGGTTTATAACATATCCCAACCAATAATTGATTTCCCTTCGTTTGCCCCAAGCAGATATTTACCCATAAAGTTTCCACATTTTCCTCATCGCATTCCACTTGCTTACGATTTGGCTTTAACTCATGGTTTACATACAAACGTACCCCACCACCCTTCTTGTTTTTCCTATCCTTCCTAAATAACGTGTACCCATTTAAGTTAACTGCCCAATCACGTGTCTCATACCAACAGGGTTAACTAGAATTAGTGTTATCCACGGTTAGGGTTAACTAGAATTAGGGCTAACTAGAATTAGGGCTAACTAGGGTTAGGGTTAACTAGAGTTAGGTTTAACTAGGGTTAGCTAGAGTTAGAATTTGTCAGAATTTGCTGAACCTGGCCAGGAGTTGCTTTATTAATGAGAAGTTGACAAGCAGCTGCCATTAACTTGTGCCAGTTGCTTATCATAAAATTAATGGGATTCTGTAGTCTACTGTCTTAGCAATACAAATCTGTTTTCCTAACACTAGGGAGCTCTTTTGTACCCTCTCCCTCGCCCCCACGGAAGAGAAAGGATAAAATAAAAAATCTTTACTGTACTTACCTGATTGCAGCACCGCTCTACCTCGGATTTGGGTCGGCACTTTGCCTCCCCCACGTCATTCGACGGGTGGCGCTTATGCGCATGCGACCAGCGTCAGTTAGGCAACCAAAAATCTGTTAGCAACCAAGAGAGGTAACTAAGGCAGTCTTAGTCCTGCAATGTAATTATTACAGTTTCTCAAAAACTGCAATGATTTACATTGCAGGGCTAAGTGGGACTGGGACACTGCACTGAGATGAAGTGGTCTGGGTGACTATAGTGTCCATTTAATGTAATAATACAGATATAGGTCCTAGAATCACTGCAGAATCGAATAATACAGACATAGGCTCTAAAATATTATAGAGATAGGTTCTAGAATAATACAGATATAGGTACCAGAATCAATGCAGTATAGAATAATACAGATATAGGTTCTATAATCACTGCAGAATCGAATAATACACAGATAGGCTCTAGAATAATCCAGATCTATGTTCTAAAATCAATGCAATATAGAATAATACAGATATAGATTCTAGAATAATACAGATATATGCTCTAGAATCAATGCAGTATAGAATAATACAGCCATAGTCTCTAGAATAATACATATATAGGTTCTAGAATCAATGCAGTATAGAATAATACTGATATAGGCTCTAGATTAATACAGATATATGTTCTGGAATCATTGCAGTATTGAATAATACAGACACAGGCTCTAGAATCATACAGATATGTGTTCTAGAATCAATGCAGTATAGAATAATCCGGATATAGGTTATAGAATTCTAGAATGAATTCAGTATAGAATATTACAGATATAGGCTCTAGAATAATCCAGATCTAAGTTCTAAAATCAATGCAGTATAGAATAATACAGATATAGGTTCTAGAATACAGATATATGCCCTAGAATCAATGCAGTATAGAATAATAGAGCCATAGTCTCTAGAATAATACATATATATAGGTTCTAGAATCAATGCAGTATAGAATAATACAGATATAGGTTCTAGAATAATACAGATATAGGCTCTAGAAAAATACAGATATACGTTCTAGAATTAATGCAGTATAGAATAATACAGCGACAGTCTCTAGAATAATACAGTTATACATGCTAGAATCAATACAGTATAGAATAATACCGATATAGGCTCTAGATTAATACAGATATATGCTCTAGAATCAATGCAGTATAGAATAATACTGATATAGGCTCTAGATTAATACAGATATAGGTTCTAGAATCAATGCAGTATAGAATTATACAGACATAGGCTCTAGAATCATAGATATACGTTCTAGAATCAATGCAGTATAGAATAATACAGGAAAAGGAACTATGAAAACCATAGCCATGAAATAAGTGTAGGAAACTTTAAAACCCAAGAAGGGAAGTGAAACAAGTTGGATGGGGATAGGAAGCAACACAACATATATAGACCTAGTGTCCCTGTCTTTTATAATATTTACAGATTTTTCCATAATATATAACGTGATCACATATACAGAGTCCCTCTTTTCTAACAGCTCCATATTTCTGGCTCCGTTAGGTTGATGTGTATAACAGAGCGTCACATGAATAAAACCCATAGTGCTGTGTCTTTATACTGCAATAAATGGCTCTATATATCAGCCAGTATAAACGGTACTTTCATCTTACTCTAAATCACATTCTCAGTTCAATCCATGGTTCCCTCATTATGTAAAATGTCCGTTCATAGCCCGGCCCCCGGCCACACTGACAGCTACATCCCCCAATGTGAGCACACCCCTCTTTGGTCGTGTGAAATGCTGGAGTTCTGCCACAGAAGGCCGATGTTGCCGTATTGGCTTCTATTTTAGTTTAGCCTTTGTGTGTGACATGGGTTTTTCTTTTCCTGCCTCCATATCCCTGAAGTGTTTACGCACTGCCTGCAATCATTGTTTGTAGTTTTTATTTCCTGACCCCTTTATTTTCCAGTTACAGTACATAACGTGCCGAAAGTTTGGCTGCAGTCACGCAGTCACATCAGGATGGAATGGGAATATATCAAAGATCTACGTAAAAGAAATGTTACATTTGGAAGCATTTCCTCTCCCCCACACCAACATACACCTTAAAATAACTCACAGAAAGTGTTTTTATCCGGGACCTGTTAATAAATCACTGGAGGAAAACCAAGAAAGAGACGGGGGAGGCTCCGTTATAAAATTCATTTATTGTCATTCATTTATTATTAAGGCCAGCGCTGGTTCTGCAGAGCAATGGAACGGGATTAAAGACACTCTGTCTACACTCTGCTTCACATTTACAGTGTCCAAAAGGT
This sequence comes from Pelobates cultripes, assembly GCA_933207985.1. Taxonomy (NCBI): domain Eukaryota; kingdom Metazoa; phylum Chordata; class Amphibia; order Anura; family Pelobatidae; genus Pelobates; species Pelobates cultripes. The sequence goes on from OW240912.1 coordinate 8,740,718, forward strand.
GGTGGTAAAACCTCAACTCCCAGGGTGCTTTGCAAGTTTTAAGGGGACACTTTAATCATCATAATCACTACAGCTCAGTGATGTGGTTATGGTACAAAGAGTCAACTGGGGAATCCCCACCCCCCACCCCAATTTGTGTCAATCAGATTTTTGAGCAAGTTTGACAAAAAATCAGGGCTGTCCCAAAGTTGGGAGGTATGCACATAAAAAGATGAAAAAAGACCCAGAATTTACTTGGTGATGTTTGGATTCAGAAATCAGACATAATCTCTAACATTCAATACCAAGTCAAAGAGTAAATTCTCCCCTTTTTTTTTTCTGCTGTCATTTTTTCATTTTTTTATTTAATTGTAATTTTTGTTCAAAATACTTGAATTAGAAAAATAATGTGTCTGAGTGTATAACAGAGCTCCACAGTAATAATACTCCCAGTAATGTGTCTGATTGTATAACAGAGCTCCACAGTAATAATACTCCCAGTAATGTGTCTGAGTGTATAACAGAGCTCCACAGCAATAATACTCACAGTAATGTGTCTGAGTGTATAACAGAGCTCCACAGCAATAATACTCCCAGTAATGTGACTGAGTGTATAACAGAGCTCCACAGCAATAATACTCCCAGTAATGTGTCTTTAAACTCCAATAAATGTGTTTAGAAATCAGTGTAAATAAGATACATTGTTCTTGTTATTAATTACATTTTAGTTACATAAATTATTAGTAAGTCCGTGAACATTTCTCAGGACAGCCCTGCCCCTGGCCACACCCCCACTCAGAAAGGCCCCACCCCTAAAATTAAAGTGTCCCTCTTCGTCCATTTGAAATGTTGGGGGGTTATGGCATCAGCGATGGATTTAGCAGGTTTTGGTGGCTGCAGAGCATATCATCCATTAGAGAAAAGCTACAACTTCCTGTGGTTACAACACCATAATTTACTACATGCCGATCATTTAACATTCTGTGGGGATAAATGAAATGTAGGACAAGCCTTCCAAAAGATTAAATTACTTTTTAAATATAGATTTCAGACTTATTTCGTTTCTTTGGTTATAGAAAGATTTGCAACAAAAACAGAGAATGTGAGAATGGACAAAGGTTTAGAGAAACAAAATATCAGTGTTGCCGTTCGGTAAATCCCCACATATATATTGTCCTTGTGTCTTCTATAGGTATAGAATGTGTTACAACGTTTCATTAAACAGATAGGCAGTCAAGTCAGGATTTATGTCCAATATTTGGTTCTAAGCACCAGGGACCTAATACCTGAGTGCACTCTAATCATGCTGATTAATTTAAAACCATTTTAACCACAAAGATTGCTGGACTCTATGATTGATATGTCTGTCTTTGCAGGAGACTAATTTGCCTTAATTTATAATGTTGAACAAAACATCATAAAAACATTATGAATTTATTTTCACTTTTACCCATTTCAGAAATTGTTAAATATTTAAAGGGACACTATAGTCACCAAATCAACGTTATCTTAAGGAAGCAGTTTTGGTGTATAGGTCATGCCCCTGCAGTCTCACTGCTTAATTATCTGCCCTTTAGGCGCTAAAATACAGCCCTAGTCACACCTCCCTGCATTTCACTTGCATAGTTTTCCAAACACTTCCTGTAAAGAGTCATCTAATGTTTACACTTCCTTTATTGCAAATTATTTTAATTTAGAATTTCTTATCTCCTGCTCTGCTAATAGCTTCCTAGATCCTGCATAAGCCTCCTGTGTGTGATTAAAGTTCAATTTGCAGAGATAAAAACTTTTTTCTTCATGCAGGCTTTGTCAATCACTGCCAGGGGAGGTGTGGCTAGGGCTGCATAAACAGAAACAAAGTGATTTAACTCCTAAATGGAATGGAATTGAGCAGTAAAACCTGAGAGTCATGATCTATACACCAAAACTGCTTCATTAAGCTGAAGTTGTTTTGGTGGCTATAGTGTCCCTTTAATATTGCATTCTAATCTGCCATGGTACTCGTTATACTAGGATTAGTATAATTTTTAATACCGGATTATAAAATGAAGAATTGGAAATCAGGTGGGTGCCGTTTAAAAGAGCGAAAACCTCTACCCACCATATTTCCACAAGAAATTACTTCAGACCGATTTTTTTGTTTGTTAATTATTCCAACAATGAAAAGGTTACGCTAGTTTAGCAGGCTGCATACAACATGTAACAGGAAGATACAATTTTTCCCGTATGTAATGTCAAGGGGTCATTCATTCATTGACTTTACTCCAATCGCATGACCACTGTGAGAAATTAACTTTCCCGTGTCAAAGAGAAATGCATTTCAGGGAAAAACCCATTATGAATTCTTAAAATGCTTTTACTCAAATAGAAACCCTAAAAAGTCGTAGAATTGTTAAAGGGAAAGAACGCAGTATTTGGCTTCACTCTAACGTACTATGTTGTGCCGGAGTGAGTGTATCTGGAACTGAGCACATTGTGTGTCTGTACCCAGAAATAATTGTGTAATTTGAATTATTATAAAATAATATCATTTAAATAGTGCACTCTTTTTGTAAGAATGTGAAATCATTTCTCTGTCATAGTTTACAATATATCTATGAATCATAAGGGGTTTTGTATGTTAGCTGAATTAAATGTTCCCCTCCCAAACCCAGCTTTACTCTACCTGGATACATTTGATATACAAAGTGCGTTCTGTTAAGCCTTACTAACTTTGCCTTCTTGTCCAGTGTCAGTTTACTCTTATCACCATATTCCTGGAACGATACTGGGAATGCTGAACACCTTCCCCACCTGCGTTGCTGTACAATAGCCATCATGGCTCAAAGCACAATGGCCGCATTCTGGCAACCAGGGAGAGGGAATGAGGGAATTTGCTAGGTCAGGTGCACTAGAGGATTTCATTGCAAGCTGCACATAAAACATTGTTAACATACTGATAATGATGATAATGATGATGATGATATAGTTATGTTCTCAAACAGAAACACAAATTGCCAGAAACAAATAATTACACCCAACAATACCTCTATGCACTCCCACAATGTGCACAAAATGTCAAACACACTGTTCAGACATCACAACAATATCACATAATAACTAAAATAAGAAGTGAAAAGTGCACTCAGATTTTAGAATAATATATAGTGTCACTCTGAACGAACACCCCACTTCACACAGATGTATTATACACCCATCACTGCAAGAAGATAAAATACTGATAAGAGTCTCCTAAGGAGACTTCAATCACGATTACGATGTTACGGCTTCAATTTGCTTTCTAAATGACCCAATACTGTTAGAAAAACTTTTGAAATCATTTCTTTTTACAAGTCATCAATGACTGATATTAATAATAAAAGGACCTAATGGCCCCCTCCTTGGTCCGCACCGATGGGTGCTGGAAGGGGGTCCTTATATTAATAATAGCGTCTAATTTTCTTCCACTTTTCCAGTTTATCATTTGTGAAGTTAAAATACATTTTCTGTTTTATGAAATGTGTTACATTTCACCTTAAATATGTGAGGTAACCTGAAACTCTTCTCACGTTCCCTGGCATATTTTGGTCAAAGGACATCGAGGATATGGAAAAAAATCAATTTGATTTTAGTCTGAGAGGTCCTACGCACAGCGCATGTACATGCATTGCTGAGGAACATGCAGAATGTAGACATTGATGCAAGATAGTAAATGAGTGTGCTTAAAGCATCGTCGGCCAAGGAAGTCACTCAGAACATGGAATTTCAACAAAGGTAGGTACGATGTTTACTTACCTCCACTGCTTTATTCATCCCAATAAACACTGCAATAGCACTTACTGGGTTGAAGGAACAAGTTTATAATGAGTTAACACTGAGAGAATAATAAGAATACATAAATATAGTGATGGAACACCATTTATTAATTCTGTTCAGAATCCCATACAACTGGATCAGTGACTTCCCATAATTCCAGTCCACAAGTGTATATTAAAGGAACACCATAGGGTCAGGAACAAAAACATGTATTCCTGATCCTATAGTATTAAAACACCATCTAGCCCCCCTGGCTACCCCTTGCCTCACAAAATATAGTAAAGTCTTACCTACTACAGTCTGCTGGTGCTGGCTCTGCCCCTGATCTGCCTGCTTGGCTGACATCATCAGAAATTATTCTCAGAGCCAATCACAATGATTTCCCAATGGACAGCACTGGATTGGCTGAGACTGCCAAGGAGGCAGATCAGGGGCAGAGCAAAATACAGCCCTGGCCAATCAGAATCTCCTCATATAGATTAATTGAATAAATGAGGGTGTAGACACTGAAATACAGTCACACTGTGCAGCACTGCCCCAGGAAGCACCTCTAGTATGAAGAGTGGCCAGTGGAGGTATCCATAGGCTGTAATGTAAACATTGCATATTCTCTGAAAAGACAGTGTTTACTGTAAAAATGCATGGTTCATTTATAATCACATTACAGGTTTCAGGTTACCTCCTTGGACAGAGAACTCTTATTATAATATATTTTTATACTATATAGCATTATTATATCATATTCAGAATGCATGGTTCTGTTATTATCACATTACAGGTTTCAGTAGGCGTGTGCATGGGGAAAATTTTCGGTATTCCGAAATTCGGGATTTTCGCAATTTGGGACTTCGGCAATTCGGCACTTCAACACTTTGGAACTTCGGCAACTTAGGAACTTCGGCACTTCGGAACTTCTACACTTCAGAAATTCTGCAACTTTGGCACTTCGACACTTCAGAACCTCGGAATTTCTGCATTTTGGAATTTCGGGACTTCGGCACTTCTCTTGCAGCCGCTTAGTAGATAACTCCCTAATTCCCACGGTATTAGGGAGTTATCTACCAAAAGGCTGAAAGACCTAAATTGGTCTTTCAGCCAAATTTACTAATACTAAGTAAAAATTACTTAATATTAGTACATTTTGCCCCTAGACATGTGAGTAGGGACATGTCTAGTAAACAGTGAGCAGCCTCTGGCTGCTCACTGTTAAAAAATAAATAAAAATAGGACCTATTGTCCTTCCCCCTGGCCCCCACCCCTGAGCAGTTGGTGGGGGCCCTAAATACTAATAGGGGGGGACCTAATGTCCTCCTCCCTGACCCCCACCCCTGAGCCCTACAGTAAAATAAGGGGGGGGACCTAATGTCCTCCCCCTGGCCCCCACCCCTGAGCCACAGGCTGCTCACTATTTAATAGACATGCCCCTACTCGCGGTATAGCGAGTAGGGGCATAATTTACTAATACTAAGTAATCTTTACTTAGTATTAGTAAATTTGGCTGAAAGACAAATTTAGGTCTTCAGCCTTTTAGTAGATAGCTCCCTAATACCGTGGGAATTAGGGAGTTATCTACTTATTCATTCCTGTTATTACATTGACTGGCCAAGTAACTTACATTTTATATGAATGTATGTTACTTGACTGTTGTAAGGGTTGCAAATGCTTACAGCTGAATCCTGGCTATGTTTGTATACTTTTTATTTAAAATTGTATACAATGTAACATTCTTCTTTCACTGGGTAAGTATATTAGTACTTAGGCAATACTGTGCTTCGGAACTTCGGCACTTTGACACTTCGTAACTTCGGCAACTTCGTAATTTCGGCACTTCAGCACTTCGGAAATTCGGTAATTTCTGAACTTCGGGACCTCGGCAATTCGGCACTTCGCAATTCGGACATTCGGAAGAACCCGAATGTCTGAATTGCCCAAAATTAATCCGAATTCAAATTCAGAGAACTCTTATTATAGAATATTATTATACTATATAGCATTATTATATCATATTCAGAAGGCATGGTTCTCTTACTATCACATTACAGGTTAGAGGTTACCTCCTCAGACAGAGAGCTCTTATCAAAATATATTATTATACTATATAGCATTATTATATCATATTCAGAATGCATGGTTCTCTTATTATCACATTACAGGTTCCCTCCTCAGAAAGACAGCTCGTATTTCAATATATTATTATACTATATAACATTATTATATTATATTCAGAATGCATGGTTCTGTTATTATTATATTATGGGTTGGAGGTTACCTCCTCGGACAGAGAGCTCTTATTATAGTATATTATTATACTATATAGCATTATTATATCATTCTTGGAGGGAACATCTCTTGGCACTGGTAATAAAAATGTAAGTAAAAACCTTTTGTTCTAGATAGGGAGAACCATTACTAACACTGTAGGGTCCCTTTAAATGAGTACGCTAAGCTCCACAGCCAGTGGAGATCATTTTGCTAGTTTTGGCACTACAGATCCATGGTCATAGACCACTGGTAATCTGTGAAACCATTTTTAAGCAGCTTGAAAACGATCAGGGTTCCCAAGGCACTGTTAGCTGTACCTCCAACAGCGACATTAATTTAACTTACACCTCTAAGTTAATGAGGATAGTCAGTCCTGCTCAGACAAATGTAAGTACCACTCTTTTATTTACTATACAGCTGTTGTCTACTATATATTGTGTTTTGTATTCATATATATTGCTGACTACACCTAGCTGAACATTATCCTTGAGTGGGGATTACACCACTTTACGCCGGAGCCACCTGTGGCTCTAAATCATGTGAGTGAATATGATATATAACACTAAATCATTCAAGTGTGTTTGTTATACTACACTATATATTCCCATTACACATTCTGCTGAGGATTCATAACAGTTATAAGAAGCTACCAATATATCCTCGTCGGGGATTGTTCCGCCCAAACAAAATATCCTCGAGCTTGTTTAGAGCTTTATTAAATGTAAATTACTCTCTACACACAGTTAGATATACTCCACCATTGGACTTTTTCTGTTTTCTATTTTATTTATTTTCATCCGAAACGCAACAACCATTGCTATCACTACTAAAGCCAAGAAGTACCTTGTCAGGCCTGTTATTAACAACAGAACTATTCCAACACTTATTTTCCCTTTTGTGCTATTAAGGATCGAAGGGTTAATGTAATCTAATTTTACTTCTGTGGACTGTACAAACTGTGCTATTCTACCACAATTCCTATAAGTTATTCATTGTCCAATAATTCACTATCTGCTTTTAGATTTAAAGAGGCTCACATATTTATTGGAAACCCTTGGCTCCAAGTTTCTATTCAGATTTCACATCAACCTTTAGCACGGAATGCAGACGTTTGGATGCAGAGTTTATTCTAGGTTATCTTATGAGAAAGGTTCAGAAAGCTAAACACTACCCCTGCTACTCGATGGTCTCAGCTACCCAGACCAGTGCTCAATGGACTAAACAGTGTTCTACAGGTAATAAGCAACTGGATTTCAACTGTTTCAAAAAAACAGCTTTGGACTGAACGTTGCAATTTATTTATCAGGTCACCAGAATTTACCGTTCTGTGGCTAAAGCTTTAAATGTAATTTGTGTTATTTCTGTAAGTATTACAATATATATATATATATATATATATATATATATATATATTAGACAGAAGAGAACATTTTACTAAACAGTACAATGTGACAAACTCAAAATAAAGAATTCATACAAACTGTGTCTTGTTTCTTAGAATCTGTCCTAAAGAGCTTGCAATCTTAGACACTAAAAGTAAAAATAGTCTTACACCCTTGGAAAGATGAAAAATCATGTCAGTATGTTTGCCTGTTTTGCCGTGAGATAAGAAAGAACTCCTTTCATCTGAAGGTTTCTCAGTCAGTGTTTAGTGATGGACTTATGGTTTATAAAATGTCATGTCTAATGTATAGTTTAAAAATAGTGATGCGTCCATTAAGTTTACTGAAGCCTTCTCTGTCGTAGTTATATTTTAGTGTCTGCACAATGTAATCGACTGTCTGGATATGAACAGAAATGTACTAATGTGTTTTGCATATTTTTCATGGTGGTCCAGCTTACGTTGACTTTGTATTTTTTTATATTTATAACTAAAAATCCATTTAATTGCGGCAGGATTGTGAAGGAGCTACCGTTGTGTGTAGCTGGTTTTCTATGCCAGATTGAGATGAGACACCAGTGATTAATGTAATACGTACCCCACAGGCACATGATTGCTTTTAGAGGTACTTCCTCTAAGCAGTGTTGTGGGTTTCAATTTCATACCTAAAAACACCACATCTGCTCTCCTTCCAGCAGCAAGGAATCGGCCAACCTGGGTCTACTTTGTAGGCTATGTTCGGTTCACCGCCATTTTTATTTCTATCTTCTGGCCAATAGGGAGGATTTTTTATATAATACAGCCGTAAAAGTCAATTTTTGTCTTTTTTATCTACAGGAGCGTGTTTTCCTAATGGATGGTTTAGTGGGGCTGTATATTGACATCATTAATGCTATTGGTATTTTTATTTATGGTATAGAATTTTGACTGTACAGTTTATAAATCAGTAGGGAGTGTCTGTGGTAGAGCTTCCAACTGGCAATTCGTTCTTTATGTTTTATTAGAGACTTTGAGGGCAACTGTTATTTATATTATAATGCATTTGTATATGGCATATTATAATAAATTAATATTTCCACTGAAAAGGCTCTCAATGGGTTAACACCACACATAATTAAGATAATTACTTCTGTAAAAGTATATGGAAGTAAGATAAATAAGAGATAAAATGGAATATTGCTTCCTCTCATTAGAACAAATGGTTCCATTATAGCCCACAGCTCTGTGACATCAAAGGCTGGGTGAACCCATTATTAAAGTTCCTTTTACTAATTATCACTTAGTATAAAATCCATCTCACTCAGGATAGACATTAACTGACACCGCCTTTCACTACTAATTAGCCAACAATTAAGCTAAGGTTAATTAAACCTGTAAGAAAGAAAGAAAAAAATCACCAAGCTTAAATGGACATTTTAGTCACCAGAAGAACCACTGCAGCATAATGTAGTGGTTCTGGTGTCTATAGCATGTCCCTGCAATGTACACGCTGCCTTTTCACTCAGACGGCCACTGGAGGTGCTTCCTGGATTAGTGCTGCACAATATGCAGCACTGGTGTTCAGCGTCTCCACACTCGTTATGGAGACTCAGAACGTTCTACATAGAGATGCATTGATTCCATGCCTCTATAAAGGAGATGCTGATTGGCGCAGCGTGACGTGTTCATGTTCTAAGTCACAGATATGGGACCAACCACAGCGGGACCGGTGCAGCATGGGAAAAAAGCTGAGTAAAATAACCTTTAATCTCCAAAAAGAAGGGGGGTCAGGGACCTAATACTGCACTATAGTGTCAGGAATATAGTCTCCATTAATTTAATGAACCCCATTTATGCATGTTCAGGTAAGTGCAGCCCCCTGTTATCATACATATATTTGGGAATCTAACCAACTCCTTGGTTTTGCACCCCTCCCTGTTACAGGTGCCTCATCTCAGGTCCCTATTTAGCCAGGTACTGCAGAGAACCCAAGATTGAATTTTCCCCCCAAGTAAGTGGGTTAATCTCATAAGAGCACACATTAGGCTGTTAGTGTATGACCTGCCAAAGATGGGGTACATTGACATTGTGGCAGGCTTATGCAAAGTATGATCATATAATATAACTAACCCCCCAATATTTTTGCCTAAATTAAGTGTTTGTTAAAATTAAAAAAAACAAATAACATCTGTGAGCTTTGAAGTTGCTGTTTAGTGGATGAGTGAGTGCGCTGGATCTTGTGTATTGTATAAACTGGCCCCCAGCAGCACCCCATTTATGCATGTTCAGGTGAGTGCAGCCCCATGTTTTTATGTTTTGTACACACACACACAACATTTGTAGTCGCCGTTGGTTAAACTTTACTAACTGTACTTTATGGATTTTGTCTCAACAAATGTAACTAATTTCTTTCTACATTTGTTTCAAACTGTAGGTCAATGTATTGTGCAACTCACTGTTTCTGATTCATACACAATGTATAGCAAGAAGGTAACCCACCCCTGAACGACTATGACGTAACAACATTAAACCGAGTGCTGCTCCAGTCTATATTATATAATGTGAACAAAATGCTGGCCAAAAGTGCACCTGAACCAAATAGGATTGGACATTTTTAATGCGGGTCTGCAGTCGGGTATAGAAAAGGCGCTGGCTGCGGGGGGCGCGATGCCGGGTAAAGAGAGGGAGGGCCGGCATCGCGGTGGCGGAGTTCCTGGCCAGCGCACGTAATGCACGGAAAGGATTTGGGGAGTCGCAGCCTGCTAGGGCTGATGGCCGAAGGCAGGCTGTACGAACTCTGGATAAAGACTTGGAGTATCTGTCTGTTGGGTAGTCACCCCAACAGCTGACAGGTGGAAATGCTGGCTGTGTAAAAGTTTAATAAAGCTATGGCCGTTGCCCTTACCCAACAATCAGGTGTCATGTCGTTATTGGGGGTAACGGTTTTGGTATTTGGGGTCAGCAGTCAAGATATCCCCTGGACTGCAAGGAAGGGGAGGCATGACTGCTGCCCTGCAGTAAGGGGTGGGAATATAAAAGATACAATTTTGCCTATATAGTGGGATATAAGAGGGAGAGCAGGGGGGTGGGACTCACCAGTACAGAAGGAGCAGTCTGGAACAGTTTCCCTCCCGCCCTCCCCAAAAAATTTCCCATGCTATGTGATGGTTTGGCTTGTGGTGTTGTTTGTTTCTGTTCTTGTTTTGTCACAGCTATGGCGGAGTTCCTGGCCAGCGCACGTAATGCGTAAAGGATTTGGGGAGTCGCAGCCTGCTAGGGCTGATGGCCGAAGGCAGGCTGTACGAACTCTGGATAAAGACTTGGAGTATCTGTCTGTTGGGTAATCACCCCAACAGCTGACAGGTGGAAATGCTGGCTGTGTAAAAGTTTAATAAAGCTGTGGCCGTTGCCCTTACCCAACAATCAGGTGTCATGTCGTTATTGGGGGTAACGGTTTTGGTATTTGGGGTCAGCAGTCATGTGAACAAAATGCTGGCCAAACGTCAATCTGACAAGTAGAAATGCTGAAAACGTGTTATCAATAAGGAACAGCTGTGATGTGATTTTAGGTATTTTTTCTATATTATGTTCCTAATAATTGACGCTATTTATATGAGCATTATCTTTTCAATTATTATTTTATTTGTCTATACACAACGTTTCATTTTTACCTGCAGTTTTTGCACAAATTGTATCCTCCAATCTTGGGGGACATCCCACCCATCCCCCATGTTTTCTCTGAATTTATTTTTTTTTTAAAGAAAACCTACGTGTTCTGATCATGGATCAAGTTGGTCTTCCCAACAAGGAGAGAAATCCCCTGGCTGACTGAATGACAGTCCCGAAAGGAGCCTACACACCGCAACAGATAATGAGCTTTGTCGTTTAATGGAGTTATTCCATTAGGAGCGAATTGTTGGAAATACAACGTGAATTTAAAATGTCTAATGAGATAAAGTGGGGGATTTTTCAATTGTACATGTAGGGGTTTAGAAAAATACCCCTCTCTGTCTCATTAGCTGAAGAAAATAAGGTGAATTGTTAGTGTAGGACCCACCTAGGAGGTTAGCCTTGATGTGGCAGGTGGGCTTACACCTAATGGCCATTGGAGTGAAACAAAAAACCTCCATTATTTTAATATGCATCGGGATTTGGGATCGTGCACAAATTACTCTTTTCTTTGGTTTTTAGGTTAATAAATTGTGCCAACATTTTTTTATTTAAATTAGACAGAAAAGTATTGGCAAGACATGATAAAACACCCTATAATCTCCCTCATGACTCTGAATGGCTGGAGCTGGAGCACTGTCTACTCAACTATCTCTTCTAGTAGTAAAGGGGTATCTCACAAGACCGTACAAAGTCACATGCAGGTTTAAAGGGATAGTACAACGAAAGTACGATTCCCAGACACCTGATATGACATTGTTTACACCGCAGGATGGAAGGGATGGGTAGAAAGGGTGGGTGTGCCAACCAAAACAATTTGTCTTTAATGGTACAAATGAATGAAATGTTTTCTATGCTCTCACGGGTTAGGATTTCTTTTACTCCCGAAAACATGAGCTAAGGCTCTTACGGGTACGGTCACTGACATTTTTCTTCCACATATCGTTTAGCTGTAATTACCACTTGAGATCAGTCAGGATTTTAAATGAGAGGCAGCCATTTTGGAATTACACTATCATTCTTGCCAACTGACCCGAATTTGCCTGGACAGTCCCGTGTTTTGGGCTCCTGTTCCAGCTCCTGTATAGCTGGCTGTGCCGGGAAGAAATGATTAAAGAGAGAAGTCAGAAACCGAGCACTGGCATCCTCACCATAGACCGCAAGTAGGAGGGATGAAGCAGGGCTGGACTGGTGGTGGGCTGCTGTGTCTGGTGGGCCGGTATAAAGCCTGGCTGCGGTATAAAGGACTCAGTGGAATCACAAGGGAGCAGAGACGGATATCTGCTCCTTCACAATGCCCAAATACTGTCCTATAAAATGCTGCCAGGACCAGCTAGCAACATAAATTGTGTTAGTTTAATAGTGTGTGTGTGTGACAGTGATGAGTGTGTATATGTGTAACAGACTGTGTTTATGTATGTGTAGCAGACTGTGTGTATGTGAGTTTATGTAATTGTGTGTGGGTGTGTGTATATGTGCAGGGCCGCCATCAGGGGGTGACAACCATGATGGTTGTCACGGGCCCAGCGGTCCTGGGGGGCCCAGATTGCTCTGGCAGTCCCGGGCCCCACATTCCCTCTTCTGCACACATAGATAGTGAATATCGCTGTCTATGTGTGCAGCCGTGTTCCCCCTGGCTCCCTGTTACCGCAGAGAGGGGCCCAGCACACAGCTTCTTCACACTGCATCATTGCCTCCAATAACTCTTGCGAGACCCGCAGCCTTGACACACACACACTGCATTCACTACACTGACACACCCACTGCATCCACTACACTGACACACACTGCATATACTACACTGGCACACACACTCTGCATACACTACACTGACAAACACTGCATCCACTACACTGACACACACACTGCATTCACTACACTGACATATACACTGCATACACTACACTGACATATACACTGCATCCACTTCACTGAAACACACACTGCATCCACTTCACTGAAACACACACTGCATCCACTACACTGACACATACTCTGCATCCACTACACTGGCACACACACTGCATCCACTACACTGACACACACTCTGCATTCACTACACTGACACACACTCTGCATTCACTACACTGACACACACTGCATCCACTACACTGACACACACACTGCATACACTAGTACAACACACACTGCATACACTACATTGACACACACTGCATACACTACACTGACACACACACTGCATACACTAGTACAACACACACTGCATACACTACACTGACACACACTCTGCATACACTACACTGACACGCACCAGCATACACTGGTACAGCACACACCGCATACACACTAATACAACACACGCTCTGCATACACTAATACAACACACACAATGCATACACTACTACAACACACTCTGCATACACTACCCTGACACACACTCTGCATACACTAGTACAACACACACTCTGCATTCACTACACACTAACACACTCTCTGCATTCACTACACTAACACACACACACTCTGCATTCAGTACACACTAACACACTCTCTGCATTCACTACACTAACACACACACACACTGCATCCACTACACTGACACACACTGCATATACTACACTGACACACACCCTGCATACACTACACTGACACACACTGCATCCACTACACTGACACACACACTGCATTCACTACACTGACACACACACTGCATCCACTTCACTGACACACACACTTCACTGACATCCACTACACTGACACACACTGCATCCACTACACTGACACACACTCTGCATCCACTACACTGACATACACTCTGCATCCACTACACTGACACACACTGCATCCACTACACTGACACACACTCTGCATTCACTACACTGACACACACACTGCATACACTAGTACAACACATACACTGCATACACTACATTGACACACACTGCATACACTACACTGACACACACACTGCATACACTAGTACAACACACACTGCATACACTACACTGACACACACTCTGCATACACTACCCTGACACACATTCTGCATAAACTAGTACAACACACACTCTGCATTCACTACACACTAACACACACTCTGCATTCACTACACATTGACACACACTCTGCATTCACTACACACTAACCCACACTCTACATTCACTACACTAACACACACTGTATTCATTACACACTAACACACACTCTGCATTTACTATACTGACACACACTCTGCATTCACTACACTGACACACACTCTGCATTAACTATACACACAGCATCCACTATACAAACATCCTGTATTCACAGTACATACACTACATCCACCACACATTGAAACACTCTGCATTCACTATACAGAGACATTGCATCTTATACACACCCTACATCCACTACAGACATCCACTAAACACGTTGCATCTAGTACACACAAACACTACATCCACTACACAAACACACACTACATCACCGTACACACACTACATCCACTACTCAAACACACTCTGCGTTCACTATACACACTGCATCCGCTACACAAACACACACTCTGCATTCACTGCACAAACAGTATCTAAAACACACAAACACTACATCCATTACACACATGCTAATTCACTTCCACTATATACACCACATTCAGTCCCGCATCATTGTCAGCGGACTAGGTAGGGCATCGGCGGGCCCGGGTAGGGGACAGACGGGGGACCCCAGACCTTGTGCTTTGTCAAGGACCCCAAAATTTCTGATGGCGGCCCTGTATATGTGTAACAGTGTGTCGGTGTGTATATGTGTAACAGTGTGTGTGGGTGTATGTATGTGTAGCAGGCTGTGTGCATGTGAGTTTATGTAATTGTATGTGGGTGTGTGTATATGTGTAAGAGAGTGTGTATTTATAACTGCGTGTGGGTGTGTGTATATACATGTAAAGAAATGTGTATATGTGTGTGGCTGTGTATGTGTATATATATGTGTAACAGTGTGAGTGTATGTGTAACAATGTGTGTGTGTGTGTGTGTCAGTGAGATGTGTGTGTGTGTGTGTGTGTGTGTCAGTGAGGTGTGTGTGTGTGTGTCAGTGAGATGTGTGTGTGTGTCAGTGAGGTGTGTGTGTGTGTCAGTGAGATGTGTGTGTAGGTAAGAATGTATTAGTAGTAGTGTAGAGTGAGATGTGTGTGTGTGTGTGTGTGTGTGTGTGTGTGTGTGTGAGTGAGATGTGTGTATGTGTGTGTGTGTGTGTGTGTGTGTCAGTAAAGATAATGTGTGGCATGTGTGTGAGTAGGAATGTGTGTGCCAGTTGACACTTTACTTTTAAAGAACATGAGCAGTTGGAAAAAGCAATATATAATTATAATAACAATATATTGTCCCCCGGCCAGCATTTCAGATGATTCTGACACACACTGCATATACTACACTGGCACACACACTCTGCATACACTACACTGACAAACACTGCATCCACTACACTGACACACACACTGCATCCATGATGGTTGTCACGGGCCCAGCGGTCCTGGGGGGCCCAGATTGCTCTGGCAGTCCCGGGCCCCACATTCCCTCTTCTGCACACCGTGGCTCCCTGTTACCGCAGAGAGGGGCCCAGCACACAGCTTCTTCACACTGCATCATTGCCTCCAATAACTCTTGCGAGACCCGCAGCCTTGACACACACACACTGCATTCACTACACTGACACACCCACTGCATCCACTACACTGACACACACTGCATATACTACACTGGCACACACACTCTGCATACACTACACTGACAAACACTGCATCCACTACACTGACATATACACTGCATACACTACACTGACATATACACTGCATCCACTTCACTGAAACACACACTGCATCCACTTCACTGAAACACACACTGCATCCACTACACTGACACATACTCTGCATCCACTACACTGACACACACACTGCATCCACTACACTGACACACACTCTGCATTCACTACACTGACACACACTCTGCATTCACTACGCGAGCACACACCATCCACTACGGCACACTCTGCATTCACTACGCACTGGCTTACACACACTGCATGTACACTAGTACAACACCACACGCTGCATACACTACGTGACACACACTACATACACTACGCGGCACACACACTGCATACACTGGTACAACACACACTGCATACACTACACTGACACACACTCTGCATACACACTACTGATCGCCGAAATAGGCCGGGGCTGAGACTCTGACTGCATACTGTTACATGTCCACATAAGATAACTCAGTTTGGTTTATTTGAAGTGTGTAGCGTGTGCAGCTTCATGTTATATTTGTATTTTTATGTAACAATATACATTATAAAGCTGGTATAAAAAAAATTCCAGGGCCATTTTTTCCCCCAGTCCGGCCCTATAGGAGACTGGTGCAGTACACAGAGACTGCGACATCTGCTACTGAGACTGGACAGATTTAGAGTGACTAAAATACAGGAAAGTGAAACACAATTTTTTTTTTGTCAGATTGATAAAACCATTACAGATAACCACTCCCCTCCCCAAGCTGAGAGCAGCGAGGATAGGGTGCGTTCTGTGATACCCACAATGTTAAATGTCACCTAGTTTTGGCCTGCTCTTTCAAAACTGCTCACATATGGGACTAATTGACTAAACTGCAATCTGTGGTGATTTGACAAATTTAGGCTATAATGGCCAAGCTACAATTCAGCTATTTTGGAGAAAATCCTCAGAATTCCCCGTAAACTGAATAACTAAAATATCAAGAAACAATAATACATATATATATAAAACAGGTCAATGAAGTGGTTATGGTTATGTATATCGACAATGAATGGGGTACAGCACCAACAGTCTATGTATAACCATAACCACTTCACAGTGACAGCATAACAACATTGCACATCAACAACAACTTACAAACAGCTTTTGCAAATAATCTTCTGTTGATATAGATACATACAACAAAAAAAACAAACCGTCAGATAGTGTAGACTGCTCAGAGTTTACATAAAGGGACAGTAGCTGGAAAGCACTCACATTATTAAGAGTAATGTGCTCTAATTACTGCACAAGGGTAGCACACGTGGGATTCGGTAAGAAAATACCTTCTGGAGAACCAGGAACTGTGCCAGAAAGTTAGCATTCGGCAAAAAACCTCCTACTAAAATATATTTTAGGCAAATTAAAAAGGACATAGACAAGGCTATCCACTAAACTGAGAATTCAAAGTGAATTTCATATTTAATCCCAGAGTGGTTGGTGGCTGAATGTTTCCAGTTCAGAGCTCCATTAAGAAAATGCCCCAATTGTGGTAACGTTGAGAAATAAAACCTTACACAGTGTTGCCTTATCCCCGGTCATCTGCTCAACGTATAGGAAATAGTAATAAAATGAAATGTAAAAAAAATTTTTTACAAAGCAATTCTTCTTCCACTGCAATGGACTACAGTACTCCAGGTGCTGGTCTCCTGAAATACCAGTCCCCCAATTAGTTCAACTAATTTAACACAAGTACACACTAAATGCTCCATCTAACATTCTCTTCAATTCATTGCTCCCGTCACAAGATCAGACAACATAACCCCTACTCCAACAGATAATAATATAATAAGCTGTGATAATACAGTAAGCTGTAATAACACGATAAGCTGTGATAATACAATGAGCTGTTATAATACACCAACCTGTTATAACACAGTGATCTGTAATAATACAATAAGCTGTAATGATACAATGAGCTGTAATAATACACAATCTGTAATAGCAACCTGAGCTGTAATAATACAGTAAGCTGTAATAATACACAATCTGTAATAGCACACTGAGCTGTAATAATACAATAAGCTGTAATAATACAAAGAGCTGTTATAATACACCAACCTGTTATAACACAGGGATCTGTAATAATACAATAAGCTGCAATAGTACAATGAGCTGTTATAATACAATAAGCTGTAATGATACAATGAGCTGTTATAATACAAAGAGCTGGTTTAATACACTGAGCTATAATAATATACCAATCTGTTATAACACACTGATCTGTACTAATACAATAAGCTGTAACTAGAAAAGCTACAATTTCTGGGGAAATTGTGTGAAGTGTTCTTGCCTCCTAGTCTACAACTGGAGTGGACGGAGTAACTGTTATTATTTATTTATATAGCACATTTAATTGCAACGTTGTTGCCCAAAGTGCTTCACAGTTACATTAACCCCTTAAGGACGGAGCCAAATGTACACCTTGTGAACAAAACAAAATGTAGACAAAACCTGGCATTTGCGCTACATGTCTGTCCAACCGTAATTCAACTCTTTCATAGTAAATGCACCCACACTTATTATGTATTATTTTGTTCAGGAGAAACAGGGCTTTCATTTCATATCAAATATTTATATATGAAACATAATTTATTATGAATAAAATTTAACAAACTGAGAAATTTTAATTTTTTTAAAAAAATTTGTAGTTCCGCCTCACATTTTAGCTGTAAATGTCATAATACTCTTAGGTTTTACTGCACATAAAAGGCACATATTTGTAATCAGTGATGTCTCACGAGTACAACAGTACCCCCCCATTACCAGGTTTTATGGTGTTTTGGAAAGTTACAGGGTCAAATATAGAACGTTCCATTTTCACATTGAAATTTGCCAGATTAGTAATGTTACCTTTGAGACGGTGTGGTAGCCCAGGAATGAGAATTACCCCCATAATGGCAGACATTTGAAAAAGTAGACAACCCAAGGTATTGAACGTATGTTTAGTCTTTTTTAGTAGCCACTTAGTCACAAACACTGGCCAAAGTTAGCGTTCATATTTTTTTTTGTGAAAAAAGCAAAAACCTAATATTTGGCCAGTGTTTGTGACTAAGTGGCTACTAAAATGACTGGACATACTCCATTTGTATACCTTGGGTTGCCTACTTTTGCAAATGGTATGCCATCATGGGGGTAATTCTTATTCCTGGGCTACTATACGGTCTCAAAGGCAACATAACCAATCTGGCAAATTTAAATGTCAACAAAATGAAATGCAAGCCTTATATGTGACTCTCTAACTTTCCAAAACACCATAAAACCTGTACATGGGGGGTACTGTTATTCTCGGGAGACTTTGCTAAACACAAATATTAGTGTTTTAAAACGGTAAAACATATTACAACAATAATATAGTCCATAAACATGACGTTCGTTTGTAAAAAATGCAAAAAACTTCACTTTTACTTAAAATATAATCGTTGTAATACAATTTACCAGTTTTAAACACTAATATTTGAGTTCAGCGAAGTCTCCTGAGTAAAACAGTACCCCCTATGTACAGGTTTTATGGTGTCTTGGAGAGTTACAGGGTCAAATATGAGTGCTACTTGAGGTAAATTCTCTACTTTTCTCCCACATGTGTTGTTTGTCGAGAGCATGTCAATCAAATTTTTTAATTAATCCAAATCACATAATTATATTTAAAAGATTACTTAAACTATACATGGCAGAATTTTTTAATATATATGCATTTATAGGTATTTTAAAATTCTCACATTGTATACTAATGTAATACTTTTATGTAATACATTATTTATAAACATTATAACACACACTTTTCTCCTGAAAATAGGGGCAAGTATGAGTGCGTGTTATACGCGGACTATTTAAATACTGCAGCCGCCTGAGCGCTCTGTCAAGAGCGGTCAGGCGGCTGCAAT
This sequence comes from Pelobates cultripes, assembly GCA_933207985.1. NCBI lineage: Eukaryota > Metazoa > Chordata > Amphibia > Anura > Pelobatidae > Pelobates > Pelobates cultripes. The sequence goes on from OW240912.1 coordinate 8,760,447, forward strand.
TGGTTCTCACCTCCCCTCCCCTGTAGCGTGGCCGAGCTGCTCTGCTGTCCACGGTGCCCGGCCGGAGTGATAGGAAGGTGCACACTGAGCATGCACCTTCCTATCACTCCGGCCGGGCACCGCGGACAGCAGAGCAGCTCGGCCACGCTACAGGGGAGGGGGTAAAAAGAGAGTGAGGGGGGGGCTAAAAAGAGAGTGGGGGGGCTAAAAAGAGAGTGGGGGGGGTAAGAAGAGGGGGGTAAATAGAGGGGGAGGGGGGTAAGAAGAGGGGGAGGGGGGGAGTAAGAAGGGGGTAAGAGAAAGAGGGGGGAGGGAATAAGAAGGGGTAGAAGAGGGATAGGGGGTAAGAAGAGGGAGGGAGTAAGAAGGGGGGGTAAGAGGGGAGGGGTAAGAAGGGGTAGAGGGGGGGAGAGTAGAAGGGGAGTGGGGGGTAAGAAGGGGTGAAGGGGAGGGGGGAGTAAGAAAGGGGAGTAAGAAGAGGGGGAGGGGGGAGTAAGAAGGGGGTAAGAAGTTCTTTATTTGAAATGTACGTTTTTTTTCCCTGAAATTTCCTTCTTAAAATGAGGTGCATGTTATACGCCGGTGCGTGTTATACGCCGATAAATACGGTATATGTATTTATCTATATATATTTATTTGCGGTTATTTGTATTTTATATATAGATAGATATATATAGAATGTCATTCTAAGTGTATTTTGTTACCAATATATATATATATATATATTAATAACAAAATACAGTTAGAATGAAATTACATATGAATATATAATTTATATTAAATTATGTTTCAATATTTTATTTATTTATTTTATTATTTAATTTATTTATTATTGTAATTATACGTATATATATATATAGTATATGTGTATATATCTATTATATATATATATAATAGATATATACATATTATATATGTAACGTTAGTCTAAGTGTATTTTAATATTAATATATACGTATATTAATATTAAAATACATTACGTATGACGTTATATGTATATAATATGTATATATATTATATATATAATATATATACATATATTATATATATATAAATGTATTTAATTTATTTTTACACATGTCTAATTTATTTTTTTTACATTTCCCACCAGCAGGGGGACTGTCTGACATTTCAGACAGTCGCCCTGCTGGCAGATCCACAGTCAGCTATGGGGGGCCATGTGATCGCTCTTTGAGAGCGATCACATGGCCCCCGGGGGCCTCATTCACCGGAGGAGGGCTGTCTGGGCGGTCTGGCAGCCCTCCAGAAGAGGATCGCGGTGGAGGTGAGTACCGCCGGACCTCTGGGGCTGAAAGCCGTTACGGCGTTCTATGCCGCCGCAACGGCTTTAAAGCCCATTAAAGCCGCGACGGCATAGAACGCCGTAACAGCGTGAAGGGGTTAAAACATACATTTATAAAAACATTAGCAGGTGTACAAAAGGCCCTGTCTATGACATCACTTGCTGCTCCTGCCTGGCACAGGTCAGAGTATTTTGGCGGTTGCCATCTTCAAATGGTCGTATTTTAAAAACTATACATCCTACAGTGAAGAGCTTTATATTGTGAGAATCACAAGACCCAGACCTACATTTTGATGTCTCTGAAGTATTAAGAATGAAGGCACAGTCTCAGTTTAGAAATTGCCCTTCAAGTTTGAGCTGGCTAGAGTGGAGTTTCAATGAATGTCAATGGACGGCGTGAGTTGCAAACAAATGATTATATTGTGAAAACTATCAGGACTATGGCTTAGCCGTGGACATTTCTAGTGGCGGCAGGGATAGCTGAACGTTTTGATATAAGATTTGTGTAGGTGGGTTTGAAAATGAGGGAGTGGTGGCAGTTTAGAAATCATGTCCTGATTTTTCAGCTTTTGTCAGCTCCCATTATAGTTTTGAACATTTTGCCATTCATTCCTATGGGACCAATTTCGCCACAAGAACGACGATATTCTGTGAATAGAGATGTCGCGAACCGTCCGCGAACTTCTCGCGAACGGTTCGCCACGACCTGTTCGTGGCGAACTCCGGTCAGCTGACACATCTCGGCCAATCTCCAGCAGACCCTCCCTCCCAGACCCTCCTACTTCCTGGACAGGAACCGAGAAGTTCGCGGACGGTTCGCGACATCTCTATCCGTGAACCATTTGGTGAAACGTTCCACAAAGTAATAGCACACCAATCGGGAACAATCCGCATGTTTCGGTATATTACTGTCTATGTAGTGTAAAAACTGTGGGAAGAGTTAGGGTGGTAAATTTGGCTATAACAAGAATAATATATATGTGATAACATTAAGTGGTCTTGCTATGTTCTATATTGGAGGGATTATTGCTGGGACATATCTGTTCTATATTGGAGGGATTATTGCTGGGGCTTATCGGTTCTATATTGGAGGGATTATAGCTGGGACATATCTGTTCTATATTGGAGGGATTATTGCTGGGACATATCTGTTCTATATTGGAGGGATTATTGCTGGGATATATCTGTTCTATATTGGAGGGATTATTGCTGGGACATATCTGTTCTATATTGGAGGGATTATTGCTGGGACATATCTGTTCTATATTGGAGGGATTATTGCTGGGTCATATCTGTTCTATATTGGAGGGATTATTGCTGGGACATATCTGTTCTATATTGGAGGGATTATTGCTGGGACATATCTGTTCTATATTGGAGGGATTATTGCTGGGGCATATCTGTTCTATATTGGAGGAATTATTGCTGGGGCATATCTGTTCTATATTGAGGGATACTGCTGGGACATATCTGTTCTATATTGAGGGATTATTACAGCATCTGTTCTATATTGAGGGACATGGGACACATCTGTTCTATATTGAGGGATTATTTCATGGGACATATCTGTTCTATATTGAGGATTATAGCTGGGGCACATTCGTTCTATATTGAGGGACACATGGGGCATATCTGTTCTATATTGAGGGATTATTGTTGGGGCATATCTGTTTTATATTGAGGGATTATAGCTGGACATATCTGTTCTATATTGAGGGATTATTGTTGGACATATCTGTTCTATATTGAGGATTATAGCTGGGACATATCTGTTCTATATTGGAGGGATTATTGCTGGGGCATATCTGTTCTATATTGGAGGGATTATTGCTGGGGCATATCTGTTCTATATTGGAGGGATTATTGCTGGGGCATATCTGTTCTATATTGGAGGGATTATTGCTGGGACATATCTGTTCTATATTGGAGGGATTATTGCTGGGACATATCTGTTCTATATTGGAGGGATTATTGCTGGGACATATCTGTTCTATATTGGAGGGATTATTGCTGGGACATATCTGTTCTATATTGGAGGGATTATTGCTGGGGCATATCTGTTCTATATTGGAGGGATTATAGCTGGGACATATCTGTTCTATATTGGAGGGATTATTGCTGGGACATATCTGTTCTATATTGGAGGGATTATTGCTGGGACATATCTGTTCTATATTGGAGGGATTATAGCTGGGGCATATCTGTTCTATATTGGAGGGATTATTGCTGGGGCATATCTGTTCTATATTGGAGGGATTATTGCTGGGGCATATCTGTTCTATATTGGAGGGATTATTGCTGGGACATATCTGTTCTATATTGGAGGGATTATTGCTGGGACATATCTGTTCTATATTGGAGGGATTATTGCTGGGACATATCTGTTCTATATTGGAGGGATTATTGCTGGGACATATCTGTTCTATATTGGAGGGATTATTGCTGGGACATTTCTGTTCTATATTGGAGGGATTATTGCTGGGGCATATCTGTTCTATATTGGAGGGATTATTGCTGGGACATATCTGTTCTATATTGGAGGGATTATTGCTGGGGCATATCTGTTCTATATTGGAGGGATTATTGCTGGGACATATCTGTTCTATATTGGAGGGATTATTGCTGGGACATATCTGTTCTATATTGGAGGGATTATTGCTGGGACATATCTGTTCTATATTGGAGGGATTATGCTGGGACATTTCTGTTCTATATTGGAGGGATTATTGCTGGGGCATATCTGTTCTATATTGGAGGGATTATTGCTGGGACATATCTGTTCTATATTGGAGGGATTATTGCTGGGACATATCTGTTCTATATTGGAGGGATTATTGCTGGGGCATTTCTGTTCTATATTGGAGGGATTATTGCTGGGACATATCTGTTCTATATTGGAGGGATTATTGCTGGGACATATCTGTTCTATATTGGAGGGATTATTGCTGGGGCATATCTGTTCTATATTGGAGGGATTATAGCTGGGACCTTTCTGTTCTATATTGGAGGGATTATAGCTGGGACATATCTGTTCTATATTGGAGGGATTATTGCTGGGGCATATCTGTTCTATATTGGAGGGATTATAGCTGGGACATTTCTGTTCTATATTGGAGGGATTATTGCTGGGGCATATCTGTTCTATATTGGAGGGATTATTGCTGGGACATATCTGTTCTATATTGGAGGGATTATTGCTGGGGCATATCTGTTCTATATTGGAGGGATTATTGCTGGGGCATTTCTGTTCTATATTGGAGGGATTATAGCTGGGACATATCTGTTCTATATTGGAGGGATTATTGCTGGGATATCCCTGGATGAAGCTGTAACCACGGCATATTAAGATATGTGTTCCTCACCGTCGTGTTTACAGTGCATGAGGTGACTGTTTTTCGTAATGATACAATGAGCTGTTAATACAGAAGTCTATAATATTACTCTGAACTGTAGTAGTTATGTTGCTTAGAGTGTCCCTTTAAATAGTCAGCGGTTCTTGAGAGTCCTAATAAAACTGAGTGGTCTCTGATAACGCACTCTCGGAGAGCGGGCTCTGTTATTCTGTTTAACAAAATGTAAGCAGGATATCTAAATAAACAATTGACAAATACCATTATATTCCCATATTAATCAGTCACTCACGCTCTGACTGTCCTTCCATTATTCTGTAATAGTCTACTGCAGCTCCCCTCCTCACAAGGCATACCTCCAAAGTATCCCTGTTTAGGATGGACAGTCCCTCTTTATATTATTGCTGGCATTCATTTTCTCTCCTAATGTCCCTCTTTTCTAGGTTGGTGTGTCTGAGTGTATAACAGAGCTCCACAGCAATAATACTCCCAGTAATGTGTCTGATTGTATAACAGAGCTCCACAGCCATAATACTCCCAGTAATGTGTCTGAGTGTATAACAGAGCTCCACAGTAATAATACTCCCAGTAATGTGTCTGAGTGTATAACAGAGTTCCACAGCAAAAATACTCCCAGTAATGTGTCTCAGTGTGTAACAAAGCACCCCAGCAATAATACTCCCAGTAATGTGACTGAGTGTATAACAAAGCACCCCAGCAATAATACTCCCAGTAATGTGTCTGAGTGTATAACAAAGCACCCCAGCAATAATACTCCCAGTAATGTGACTAAGTGTATAACAAAGCACCCCAGCAATAATACTCCCAGTAATGTGTCTGAGCGTATAACAGAGCTCCACAGCAATAATACTCCCAGTAACGTGTCTGAGTGTATAACAGAACTCCACAGCAATAATACTCCCAGTAACGTGTCTGAGTGTATAACAGAGCTCCACAGCAAAAATACTACCATTAATGTGTCTGAGTGTATAACAGAGCTCCACAGCAATAATACTCCCAGTAATGTGCCTGAGTGTATAACAGAGCTCAACAGCAATAATACTCCCAGTAATGTGTCTGAGCGTATAACAGAGAACCACAGCAATAATACTCCCAATAATGTGTCTGAGTTCATAACAGAGCTCCACAGCAATAATACTCCCAAAAATGTGTCTGAGTGCATAACAGAGCTCCACAGCAATAATACTCCCAGTAATGTGTCTGAGTGTATAACAGAGCCCCACAGCAATAATACTCTCAGTAATGTGTCTGAGTGTATAACAGAGCTCCACAGCAATAATACTCCCAGTAATGTGTCTGAGTGTATAACAGAGCTCCACAGCAATAATACTCCCAGTAATGTCTGAGTGTATAACAGAGCTCCACAGCAATAATACTCCCAGTAATGTGTCTGAGTGTATAACAGAGCCCACAGCAATAATACTCCCAGTAATGTGTCTGAGTGTATAACAGAGCCCCACTGCAATAATACTCCCAGTAATGTGTCTGAGTGTATAACAGAGCTCCACAGCAATAATACTCCCAGTAATGTGTCTGAGTGTATAACAGAGCTCCACAGCAATAATACTCCCAGTAATGTGTCTGAGTGTATAACAGAGCTCCATAGTAATAATACTCCCAGTAATGTGTCTGAGTGTATAACAGAGCTCCACAGCAATAATACTCCCAGTAATGTGTCTGAGTGTATAACAGAGCTCCACAGCAATAATACTCCCAGTAATGTGTCTGAGTGTATAACAGAGCTCCACAGCAATAATACTCCCAGTAATGTGTCTGAGTGTATAACAGAGCTCCACAGTAATAATACTACCAGTAATGTGTCTGAGTGTATAACAGAGCTCCACAGTAATAATACTACCAGTAATGTGTCTGAGTGTATAACAAAGCTCCATGTATTACTTGAACAAGTAGTACAACCACAAATGTATATGAAAAGGTTTTTATTAGATGGGTCCACAGTAATTGGATGTCTCATTAAATGTATCAATAAATGAAAAAGACAAACAATGTCAAATGGGAAGTATAATACAATAGCTAAAAATTCTGGAATTCCATTAAGGCAGACTATATAATACATGTGTAACGGCTCCCTCAGCATAAAAGGGTTAAACCGCCGTTTAGGAGATCTTCCCCTTCCAGAGATGCAGGCACAGCTCCTGCAGAACACCAAACCGCCGAATAGGAAACCATATGAATGCTGTAAACAGCCGAATAGGAAAAACCATACGAATAGGTTTACACTCCTAGCAGTCAAACTGGAACAGCATACAATAAATCCCCCCCAAGAACGAGACAAAGCTCCGAGTTGAGGGTCAAGCAGGAACAGACAGAGCTGTGGGTTTATTGTGCTTATGTACACATTCTTACACATTAGTACCACCCACAGGGTTTTGGAACACAACCAATAAACACATACAATACACTCAGACACTCCCACACAAATTCCTCCCCTCTGCTTGTGATTCAATTACCTTACACAATGGGTAATGTAATTTAGCACAAGCAGAGAAATACAATTTTTCCACATTATTCATAACTTGAAAAGTATGCATCACATTCACATAACACTTACATTTTCAGAATCAAATCATACAAATTGGTCCAGTGGTTCAAAAGATAGATCGTAGTCTGTGACCACAGGAAGCATTGCTTTTCTGCCCAAAACCAGTTCCACAGAGTCTTCTATCCTGGAGTTATTAGAAGTAATCCAATTATCTCCAAAGACAGAGGCAAAACTCCATTGAACACATGGCAGCAAAAAGACAGTAAAATACAATAAAATACACAAGGTTACATTTATGACATAAAATACAGACATGCAACATATGCCCAGATAGCTTAGGTCTAAGCGCACATTATTACTGAATGGCGCTCAGAGCACACACATACAGTTCAATTGCCATGGAGCCAAAGTCTTTCCCATAGTCTTTCATTATACGAATGGGCTCCATGGCATAGCTATCTGGGGTATCACTGCTCAAACAGGGCAAGCACCAAATGACCCGGCTTTCTTGTCTTTGCAGGGGAAAATCAAGCCTTTTAACATGGGGCCATAATCCAAAGGCAACAGGCGAGCAACCAGGCTTCTCCAATGCAATGTGGAGAGATTGCTCTCGTCACAACATGAATTAATGAATACCAGAATAGAAAATAGCTATGAGATACCAAATCTTACAAACCCATAAATAATTATATATACAAAGAAAAGAAAAGCATACCCAACATAGTGAGAAGAAGGACAAGAGTCCGGCAAAATGCCTTTATCAAGGGAGCTCCCTGGCATCTGACATTCTGCATCCCGGATGTTTATTACTGTGTACATTCCTAATACGATGTCATTACCTGCCTGTATGCCTTACTATGCACGCAAAAATAAAGAATATAAAAAATAAAAAGCTTTTTTTTAAAAACAGGTGGAAATGGTAAAGTTCCATACTATAGCTATCTGGGGTCGGCCACTTTCGCATTTATTGTTCGTATAGTCTGTAAATAGGGGATTTCGTTACAGACCTATATACCCTTTTTGGACCTATCTGTCTATTTCGTAATACAATTGTTATTAGTAAGCTAAAATGTCTCAAAACAGCCCCGCCCTGGCCATGACCCCACTCACACTCAGTACAGCCCCGCCCTGGCCATGTCCCCACTCACACTCAGTACAGCCCCGCCCTGCCCCTGACCACACTCACACTCAGTACAGCCCCACCCTGGCCATGTCCACACTCAGTACAGCCCCTCCCCTGGCCATGTCCCCATTCATGCTCAGTACAGCCCCGCCTTGGCCATGTCCACACTCACGCTCAGTACAGCCCCAACCTGGCCATGTCCCCACTCACACTCAGTACAGCCCCACCCTGGCCATGTCCCCACTCACACTCAGTACAGCCCCACCCTGGCCATGTCCACACTCACACTCAGTACAGCCCCACCCTGGCCATGTCCCCACTCAAACCCAGTACAGCCCCGCCCTGGCCATGTCCCCACTCACAC
>OW240912.1:8778288-8871602 GCA_933207985.1 Pelobates cultripes
CCCTGCTCAATGAGTTTACATGCTAGAGGGAGTGGGGTATAGTGACACAGTAACAGAGGGATTGAGGGCCCTGCTCAATGAGCTTACATGCTAGAGGAAGTGAGGTAAAATGACACAAAAGTTAAGGATAGTATTAGACTAGTGACAGTTGCAGAAGAGGAATCTGTCAGGAGCTATTAACAGTTTAATTGATAGGCTTTTATGAAGAAGTGGATTTTTAACGATTTTTTGAAGGAGTGGAGACTGGGTGAGCATCTAACGGAGGAGGGAAGCGAGTTCCACAAGAACGGTGCAGCCCTCGAGAAATCTTGAAGGCGAGCATCATAGGTGGGAGTACGGACAGAAGATAGACGTAAGTCTTCAGCAGATCGTAAGGGCCTAGACGGGACATACTTGTGTATAAGGGAGGATAGATAGGTGGGAGCAGCATTATGTAGCGATTTGAAAGCAAGAACCAGAATTTTAAATTGAGCTCTATATTTTATAGGAAGCCAATGTAGGGACTGAAAGAAGGGTGAGGTGTGGGAGGTGCGGGCAGACAGGAAGATGAGCCTCGCTGCCGCATTCATTATGGACTGTGACATGTCAGTCATTATGGTAATTTTTCACTCATGTCAATCATTCTCATCACGTCAGTCAATTTCATTGTGTGTCAATCATTCTTTTCACGTCAGTCACGTCATTGTGTGTGTCAATCATTCTCATCATATGTCAGTCAATTTTATTGTGTGTCAATCATTCTCATCACGTCAGCCATTCTCATTGTGTGTCAATCATTATCTTTATATGTAAGTGGATCTCATATATCAGTCATTTTCCTTGTGTGTCATTTACTCACATCACATGTCAGCCATTCTCACTGCGGGACATACTTGTGTATAAGGGAGGATAGATAGGTGGGAGCAGCATTATGTAGAGATTTGAAAGCAAGAACCAGAATTTTAAATTGAGCTCTATATTTTATAGGAAGCCAATGTAGGGACTGACAAAAGGGTGAGGCATGGGAGATGCAGGCGGACAGGAAGATGAGCCTCGCCGCCGCATTCATTATGGACTGTAACGGCGCTAGTTGGGAGCACGTAAGACCACTGAGAAGCGAATTACAGTAGTCAAGGCGAGAAAGGACAGTGGAATGGACCAACACCTTAGTCGCATCTGGCGTTAAGTAGGGGCGGATGCGCGCAATGTTTTTGAGATGGAAATGACAGGATTTGGCGATAGATTGAACATGAGGCTTAAAGGAGAGGTCGGAGTCAAAGAGAACACCTAGGCAGCGAGCCTGCGTGGTGGAGCTGATGGTAGCACCGTTGACTTGGAGGGAGACAGACACAGGAGTAACAACACTTGAGGGAGGAAAGACCAGAATTTCAGTTTTGGTCAAATTTAGTTTAAGGAAGTGGGTAGCCATCCAGTTAGAAACAGCAGAGAGGCAGTCAGAGACACTAGTCAAGAGGGACGGGGAGAGATGAGGAGAGGACAGGTAGATTTGCGTGTCATCTGCATAGAAATGATATTGGAAGCCAAAGGAGCTAATGAGTTTACCAAGGGAGGCAGTATAGATGGAGAACAGTAGGGGACCAAGGACTGAACCTTGGGGGACACCAACAGAGAGAAGTTGGGGAGAAGAAGCAGAGCCAGAGAAAGAAACACTGAAAGAGCGCTGGGAGAGGTAGGAGGAGCACCAGGAGAGAGCAGTATCTTGTAGACCGATATTGCGGAGGATGAGAAGAAGCTGTTGATGATCAACAGTGTCAAAAGACGCAGACAGGTCAAGGAGAATTAGGTGTCACGGTTCTCACCTGATAGACAGACAGCAAGACGTGGTCGCTCTTGGAGTTCCCAACAGGGGACTTGAACCGGGATCTTCTCAGTCCTGGTCCTGCTTTCTACCTCTGAGCCACAGCAGCTATTTACAGTGAAGACTGATTCCAGTCCTGTTCATCCTGGCATGGCTACTACTCTGGGGGCTGCACCTTGACTTGGCTGTGTTTCACCTGACTCTGATCAGTCATCAGCAGGGTATATAAACCCAGCCTCGCCCTGTACTCTCGCCCTGTGCTCAGTGTCAAGTCTTTGATCCTGTTTGTTCCAGTGTTCCTGTTTCATCGCTTCGCATTATTGACCCCGGCTTCCTGACTCGTTTATTCTGACTTCTGGCATCCCTTGACTTCGGCTATCCCTCGACCATCCTGCTGGTTCAGTCCTTGCCTGTCCTGCGTATTGGTATTGCATCCTGCACAGCCCCCGTGCACAGACCCACAGGCCAGGTGAATTCTTACCTGACCACCTCGGCCTGTGGCTATCTGCAAGGGTGAGCATCATATCTGCGCTACAGACTCCCAACTCAGGTAAGACCTGACCATTATGGAGTCCGCAGAGATGTGCTCACCCTCGACCCAGCGTGTGTCCAGCCTGGCCCAGACTGTTTCGGAGCTGCAGCAAGAAATTTTATTCCTTAAAGGCGCAGTACATCCAGCCCCGGAACAAGCTTTTCCTGAACCGTTTGTCATCATGCCCGACCGATTTGATGGTAGCCGCACATCCTTTCAGTCTTTCAAGATGGATTGTGAGGTGTTGTTTTCTTTAAAGCCTCGAACATATGCCACAGAATTCATCAGGGTCAGAGCGGCTATCAACCTGTTGTCTGGACGCATCAAAGTTTGGGCTCACCAAATGTTGCAGACGAAGAGTCCTGTGCTGGTCAGCTGGGAATCCTTTAGTACTGCTATGTACTCACAATGTAAGACCACTGTGGCCAAGTCAGCTCCACGTACTAAAAAATCTCAGACTCTTCCTAACCAAGAAACCGAGTACCACCACTACGCCCCAGAAATGCCTCCTTATGTTCCAGCTCCCAGGAAAACTCCAGAGGTATCCGGTGTTCCACTTGACCCTGTGGAACCTATGCAATTAGGACTCGTCCACTGCAAAGTGACACCTAAGGAAAAAGACCGAAGGAGAAGCTATGGCCTATGTTATTACTGTGGAGAAAAAGGGCATTTCATCACGCTTTGTCCTGTTCGCCCTCCTAGACCTCCAGCTCTCCGACTTGGTACTAGTTTCCTTCGCCCTGTGTACACCGCATACCAGCCTAAAAAGCCAAATAGAAGCCGTTGTGCTTGCACATGCTTGGCTTCCGCGAGAAAACCTCCATCCCCTGCTCCAGAGCCTCCTGCATCTACTCCCGAAGTTGCTTCCTGTGATACCACCACTACTTCCTGCCCGCCCGAAGAGGTTTTACCTGTGGATTGTGCCGTTGCTTCTAATGGCACTATAGTCCGTAAAGAAGACCTTGAAATGTTCGAAAAAGCATTGTTAGCTGCGAACACTGCTCCTGCCAAAGTTTTGGAAGTGCTTGCCACCTGTACCCGGAACCTAAAAGACCTGGACAATTCTCCAGCCGTACCAGAAGCTGGTACTGCGGACTCCCAAGCTGTAAAGGGAATCCTTGCTGGGGAGTTTGACTATGGGGACTCACTGGATTCAGATAGTGACCCTGGAGAGGTGTACTATGCTGACAGTGAACCTATTTACGCCCAGAGGTCGTTTTTAAAGGGGGGGGTACTGTCACGGTTCTCACCTGATAGACAGACAGCAAGACGTGGTCGCTCTTGGAGTTCCCAACAGGGGACTTGAACCGGGATCTTCTCAGTCCTGGTCCTGCTTTCTACCTCTGAGCCACAGCAGCTATTTACAGTGAAGACTGATTCCAGTCCTGTTCATCCTGACATGGCTACTACTCTGGGGGCTGCACCTTGACTTGGCTGTGTTTCACCTGACTCTGATCAGTCATCAGCAGGGTATATAAACCCAGCCTCGCCCTGTGCTCAGTGTCAAGTCTTTGATCCTGTTTGTTCCAGTGTTCCTGTTTCATCGCTTCGCATTATTGACCCCGGCTTCCTGACTCGTTTATTCTGACTTCTGGCATCCCTTGACTTCGGCTACTCCTCGTTGTTCCTGTCCTCTGGCATCCTTTGACCTCGGCTATCCCTCGACCATCCTGCTGGTTCAGTCCTTGCCTGTCCTGCGTATTGGTACTGCATCCTGCACAGCCCCCGTGCACAGACCCACAGGCCAGGTGAATTCTTACCTGACCACCTCGGCCTGTGGCTATCTGCAAGGGTGAGCATCATATCTGCGCTACAGACTCCCAACTCAGGTAAGACCCTGACATTAGGATAGAGTAGTGACCACGAGATTTTGCAGCGAGTAGATCATTGGATACTTTGGTCAGTGCTGTTTCCACAGAGTGCTTAGCGCGGAAACAAGACTGAAGCGGGTCTAGCAGAGAGTTGGACACGAGGAAGTCTGTCAATCTCGCATACACAATTTTTTCAAGGATCTTGGATGCAAAAGGCAGTAGCGAGATAGGATGATAGTTGGATGGGGAGTTAGGGTCAAGATTGGGCTTCTTTAGAATTGGGGTTACAGTTGCATGTTTGAAGGGCAATGGAAATATACCAGAGGAGAGAGAGAGATTGAGAATTTTAGTGAGAGGTGGAGAAAGAGAAGAGGACAGAGTACAGATGAGGTGCAAGGGAATTGGATCTAGGGAGCAGGTGGTGGGGCGGGAGGACTGGAGCAGAGTAGAAAAATCTTCCAATGTAGCGGGTGCGAATGAACATAGAACAGCAGAGAGAGTGAAGTTAGGGGAAGTATTTTAAGGGGAAGAAGAAAGATGAGATATCTCTTCTCTGATTGTAGAGATCTTGTCAGTGAAGTGAGTTGCAAAGTCTGAGGTGGTCAAGTTAGTAGGTGGAGGAGGAACAGCAGGGCGAAGAAGAGAGTTAAATATGTGAAATAGTCGTTTGGGTTCGCAGGAGAGTGTGGTTATGAGAGTATTGAAGTAATTAACTTTTGCAGAGGAAAGAGCCAAGCTGTATGAGCTCAGCATAAATTTATAGTGGAGAAAGTCAGATGCACAGTGAGACTTTCTCCAACAGCGTTCAGCAGTTCTGGAGCATTTTTGGAGGTATCGAGTGAGCTTGGTGTGCCAGGGTTGTGTTGGGGGGGCCTGCGGCGTTTAAATGTATAAGGTGCCATGATGTCTAGTTGAGAGAAGAGGTTGGAATTGTAGAAGAAGGTTGCAGAACTAGGACAGGTGAGGTTTGAGATAGGTAAAAGGAGAGTTTGGAGATTAGTGGAGAAATGCTCTAGGTCAAGACATTGGAGGTTTCTGTGAGAGTGATGTTCAGACGGTGGTGTCAATTGGGTCTTGGGTATGCCAATGTCAAAAGTCAGCAGATGGTGGTCAGATAGAGGAAAGGGAATATTGGAGAGATTAGAGGCAGTACAGAGGTTGGTGGAGGCAAGATCAAGAGTGTTTCCTGCTGTATGGGTTGTTAGATTGGACCGTTGTGTAAGGCCAAAGGAGGAGGTTACAGAAAGCAGACGAGAGGCATCAGTGCAATTGGGGTTATTGATTGGAATATTGAAATCCCCAAGTATAAGGGAAGAAGTGCTAGATGAAAGGAAGTGGGGAAGCCAGGAAGAAAAGTGCTCAATGAATAGTCTAGGATAACCGTGGGGGAGGGGGTGCGGTAGATGATAGCAATTCTTAAAGGAGTGGGTTTAAATAGGCGGACAGTGTGAACTTCAAAAGAAGAAAAGGATAGGGCAGGGGGAGTTATGATTGGTTGAAAGGTACTTTGAGGGGAGAGAAGGATGCCTACGCCGCCTCCTTTACAGTTGAGTCTGGGAGTATGAGAGAATTGTAGCCCACCAAAACATAAAGAGGCAGGAGTAGCGCTATCAGAGGGGGACAGCCAGGTCTCTGTAAGTGCAAGCAGTGTGAGTGAGTTTGAGATGAAAAAGTCGTGTATGGATGTTGATTTTAAATTACTGCAGATGGAGCGGGCATTCGAGAGTGCACAATTAATTTTGGTAAGTGAGGGTAAAGGGCAGGGTATTGTGATGAGGCTTGTGGGGTTTCTGGTTGTCTTAGTGTGTGTAGAGAAGGTGAAGGGCCCTGGATTAGGAGAGACATCACCAGCTGCTAGAAGTAGGAGGAGAGAAAGTGACAGGGGGTGTGAATGGGTTTTGTATGCATGGGGTCCAGGATGAGATCGATTGTGGGTTGGAGTGAGAGAGTAGAAAAATGAGTGTAAGGCATGAGATGAGAGAAGGGGGAGTGTAGTAGAGAAGGGCATATGTTAATGTGGATAGGGGGGATGAGTGAAGTGGGTGTAAGGAGAGATTTTTATACTGAGGGAGACTGAGGAAATAAAGAGGAGGAGAAAACAGATCATTGCTAAACTGTGAAAAATAAAAACTGGAGATAGTTGGAATATCAAGAGCAGGTGAAGGTGTTTTATGGGTTAAGAAAGTGCAGGAGTGTACTAATAAGAGGCAGTCAATCATTCAATCATTCATTCAATGTCAAACATGTCAATCATTCTCCTCACATGTCATGTCCTTATCCTTGTGTGCCAGTCATTCTCAACGTATGTCTGTCAATCTCATTGTCTTGTGATCAGAAATGGCTGCAGGATTAATTGTAAGATGTACAGCATCCATTCTTTTATCTCATTCCTGATGTATGAGGTGAAAAAATGGTTCTCCTGTCCTTTTATCTCATGTATGTCAGTTTGTCGTATTTGCTTAATAAAACCTCTGTAGTTAAATGTAAATTGTTCCAACAAAACGCCAATAACTACATAAAAAACATGTAAAATCACCTTATCAGTACCATCTCTGTTTTTCCGATGGCTTAGTGGAGCTTGCTAAGCTGTTTTGAGTTAGCTTTCACGCTCATGCCCCTGCATTTTTCCAGTTCAATTAGGTTATTACTAAGGCTAAATGAGGCATGGAGGCTTCGAAAAGTCACACCGTCACCGTGGTGATGGGGCACCGTGTGTGATTGGCGAGAACCATCCAAGTGTGACGGCAGCTGCCTTTTTTTTCTCTTTTTTTGCAAATTTACTTGTCCCGCCTTTTGCCAGAAAATCACCTTCACATTCTTAGATCTGGATCTACGGCAGCTGTGAGGTCATCGCGAGACGGCCCTTTCTACAATATGTTTGTTTGTCTGTCTGTGTTCCATTGCAAGCACTGCAATTCTTCACCCTTCAATCTAGCTTTAATACAAAACAGGTAACAAGCAATAGGAGAGAGGAAAACATTGCTCAAATATAATAATATTTAATAAGAATAATACAAGAGAATATCAATCTAGAAGCTACATCCCAGAATAAGAAATCTGAGTGTTAGAAATATTTCTCAAATCTTCTGTTTTTTCCTTCTCCACGATTTGCAGGTTAGTGAGTAAATCCTGTGGAATGCATAGTATATCGCACGCAGGACAGTAAAAGTCTGAGAAGTTAATTATCTTAAGTCAGAATTGTAGCAAATTGAAATCCAAACAGTAATAATAAGGCAATAATAGAGGGTTTGGAATAATGTTTCCAACATAGGAATCGACATTTGTCATCAACTTGCTTCAACTCGTAGTTTAGTAAATAAACCTCCCAGTAATATTCACAGATCAGGTATTGAGGAAAGGCTTGTCGACAGGATTAATGACAGACTGCTGCCTTAAGGTATTTATATTTTTATCAGCACTGAGAATACATGTGGTGTACATGGTGATCTAGTGAACGCACGTGGTTTACATGGTGATCTAGTGAACGCACGTGGTTTACATAGTGATCTAGTGAACGCACGTGGTTTACATGGTGATCTAGTGAACGCACGTGGTTTACATGGTGATCTAGTGAACGCACGTGGTTTACATGGTGATATAGTGAACGCAAGTGGTTTACTTGGTGATCTAGTGAACGCACGTGGTTTACATGGTGATTTAGTGAACGCACGTGGTTTACATGGTGATTTAGTGAACGCACGTGGTTTACATGGTGATCTAGTGAACGCACGTGGTTTACATGGTGATCTAGTGAACGCACGTGGTTTACATGGTGAACTAGTGAACGCACGTGGTTTACATGGTGATCTAGTGAACGCACGTGGTTTACATGGTGATCTAGTGAACGCACGTGGTTTACATGGTGATCTAGTGAACGCACGTGGTTTACATGGTGATATAGTGAACGCACGTGGTTTACATGGTGAACTAGTGAACGCACGTGGTTTACATGGTGAACTAGTGAACGCACGTGGTTTACATGGTGATATAGTGAACGCACGTGGTTTACATGGTGAACTAGTGAACGCACGTGGTTTACATGGTGAACTAGTGAACGCAAGTGGTTTACATGGTGATCTAGTGAACGCACGTGGTTTACATGGTGATATAGTGAACGCACGTGGTTTACTTGGTGATCTAGTGAACGCACGTGGTTTACATGGTGATTTAGTGAACGCACGTGGTTTACATGGTGATCTAGTGAACGCACGTGGTTTACATGGTGATCTAGTGAACGCACGTGGTTTACATGGTGAACTAGTGAACGCACGTGGTTTACATGGTGATCTAGTGAACGCACGTGGTTTACATGGTGATCTAGTGAACGCACGTGGTTTACATGGTGATATAGTGAACGCAAGTGGTTTACTTGGTGATCTAGTGAACGCACGTGGTTTACATGGTGATTTAGTGAACGCACGTGGTTTACATGGTGATTTAGTGAACGCACGTGGTTTACATGGTGATCTAGTGAACGCACGTGGTTTACATGGTGATCTAGTGAACGCACGTGGTTTACATGGTGATCTAGTGAACGCACGTGGTTTACATGGTGATATAGTGAACGCACGTGGTTTACATGGTGATTTAGTGAACGGACGTGGTTTACATGGTGATATAGTGAACGCACGTGGTTTACATGGTGAACTAGTGAACGCACGTGGTTTACATGGTGATCTAGTGAACGCAAGTGGTTTACATGGTGATTTAGTGAACGCACGTAGTTTACATGGTGATTTAGTGAACGCATGTGGTTTACATGGTGATATAGTGAACGCACGTGGTTTACATGGTGAACTAGTGAACGCACGTGGTTTACATGGTGATCTAGTGAACGCACGTGGTTTACATGGTGATCTAGTGAACGCAAGTGGTTTACATGGTGAACTAGTGAACGCACTAGTTTCTTTCGTGGAGTTTAGATACATATTTTGCAAGTTATATATTTTTTGATCTATATTGTATGATTTTCTGTACGGAGAGATAATGTTATTAAAGGTGTACTCTTACACAATTATCTCCCCAGTACAAAAAAGAATGATGAAAGATATTCTTCTACACAAAGTTTTCCACACAGTCCACCAGGGGAAAACCCCTGGAACATAATCATGGAAACCCCTTGCATGTGGATGTGTATAAAACCAGCTGTGGTGCATTAAAAGTGAGTTGATTCCCAAACTGTGTGTCGTCCAGTTCTTGGGAAAAAGGGAATAGAAATAGTATGCTACTTGTTTTTTGCATGCTGACTACGTCTACCAGCGGAGATACCGTGGATTATACCTCTACTCCGCTACAGCACATGGTTTACATGGTGATCTAGTGAACGCACGTGGTTTACATAGTGATCTAGTGAACGCACATGGTTTACATAGTGACCTAGTGAACGCACGTGGTTTACATAGTGATCTAGTGAACGCACATGGTTTACATAGTGATCTAGTGAACGCACGTGGTTTACATGGTGATCTAGTGAACGCACGTGGTTTACATGGTGATATAGTGAACGCACGTGGTTTACATAGTGAGCTAGTGAACGCACATGGTGATCTAGTGAACACATTTAGTTTATAGTTTAAATCACATTACACGGTATTTATCAGTCCAGCCTAAATCACGATAAACGGTAACAATCCAGCCTAAATTACGATACACTGTAGCTATCAATCCAGCCTAAATCACGATACACAATATCTATCAATCCAGCCTAAATCACGATACACGGTATATATCATTCCAGCCTAAATCACGATGCACAGTATCTATCAATCCAGCCTAAATCACGATACACAGTATCTATCAATCCAGCCTAAATCACGATATACTGTATATATTAATCCAGCCTACATCACGATACACAATATGTATCAATCCAGCCTAAATCCAGATACACTGTAACTATTAATCCAGCCTAAATCACGATACACGGTATCTATCAATCCAGCCTAAATCACGATACACTGTATATATTAATCCAGCCTAAATCACGATACACGGTATCTATCAATCCAGCCTAAATCACGATACACTGTATATATTAATCCAGCCTAAATCATGATACACTGTAACTATTAATCCAGCCTAAATCACGATACACAGTATGTATCGATCCATCCTAAATCATGATACACAGTATTTATCAATCCAGCCTAAATTGCGATACACAGTATCTATCAATCCAGCCTAAATCACGATACACGGTATCTATCAATCAAGCCTAAATCACAATACACGATATCTATTAATCCAGCCTAAATTGCGATACACGGTATATATTAATCCAGCCTAAATCACAATGCACAGTTTGTATGTATCAATCCAGCCTAAATCACAATACACAGTATTTATCAATCCAGCGTAAATCATGATAAACGGTATATATCAAACCAACATAAATCATGATACACGGTATCTATCAATACAGGATAAATCCCGATACACTGTAGCTGTTAATCCAGCCTAAATCACGATACACGGTGTGGCAAACCTAGCCACTTGGACATTATTTATGTACTGTCTCTTTAAGGGTTGCCGGTACAGTTTTCAGGTTATGTGTTCCAGCGTGTAATGTAATGTAATGGTAATGCTGTATTTCCTGCCTGGGCTATCTGCCGAAAGCAGATAGCTGATTCCCTTTCGTTTCACGAACGGCACCTTTTTGGGACCGTTCGGGAACCGAACAAACCATCAGTTAATAGCCCACACACTTAGAGGCGTGTGGCGCCTATTAACTGATTGCAACAATGTTGCAATCGGTAATTAGAGGCTCTCCAAGGTGGCCGTCGTTCGACTACCGACCATGCGGCGGTCGGCCATCTTGGATCCTTTGTTCCCTCAGCAGTGTTTGGTCGTCGAGCGCATGGTACTAAAAACGGCTACTCGCCGGCACGAACACCGCTGAGCTTCCAGGCCGTTCGGGAGGTCTGGGACGTTCGGTATTCTGTTCTATATACAATCGGTGTTTTGAAGCTATGTTTTAATGAATGTGTTTTTCGTGCGGCGTTCGGTTGTTTTAGCTGGGATCTGAGCGGTAATCTCACGAAGGATGCGCTCAGACCCCAGCTATCTTCCGAACGTCCATCCATTTAAATGGACCAGATATTCATAAAGTTATGTAATTTAATGCGAATTGTAAGTTCTGCTGCACGGAGGGATAATCCACTTAACGGTACATTCCTGTGGGAGGATCCCTCTCGTGCAGCAGTGCCTGATGGGAGAAATGTCCTGTACAATAAGTCCCCCATGTAGTCCCTCTGGGAATGCCCCAGGAAACCCCTTGCATGGGGACTTGTATAAATTGTGGAGCTGAATTAAAAGACCTCAGTTGACTCCCAGCCTATGTGTCATCTAGTTCTTGGGAAGGAAGGGTTACTGCAGTGCTGTTTGGATTATTGTATGATGATTCCCTGGATTATCCTTTGTTGTTCCTGTTACCCAGCGGAGATATCGTGGATTATACTACCTCTCCGCTACAATTGGTGGCAAGCGACGGGATTGAATCTACACAGCAAAGCAACGTTCGGCAGAATTTAAAGCGAATCAAGGAGCAGCAATTCGGGAATTAGCTCATTCAAATGAACCCCACGAACAGCCGGTGAATGGGAACAAATTACGCCCTGCTAAAACGGAGCACGTTAAAGGAGCTGCTAGCAGCAAGAGGAGCAATAGCCAGTAACAAGGCAAAGGCTGTCCTAATTACAGAGCTCATGGAAGGAGACAGAGCCGCAGCTGCTGCAGCACCTCAAATAGAGGGAGAACCCCACGAATTTACAGCCGAATTCAGAGCACGAATGGCTTTATTCCCTGAACCCCCATCTGCAGAGATGGTTGACAGGCTCTTCGGTGATGTACAGGAGTCCATCATGTCTAGGAGGACGCAAGGGAATCAGCAAGCCGGAGAAAGAGCCGCAACGCCAGTCAATATCTTCCCAGGGAAAGCCAAAATTCCATATCAAGCCTTTAAAAGCTATGTGGAGGCTGACGGTGGCGTTGACGACTACTTACAGGACTTTGAGAGGCTGTGTTTGCTGCATGAGATCAGCGATGCAGACCGAGTACCCCTACTAGCAGGGAGATTATCTGGGCAAGCCGCCGAAGCATACCGGGCAGTGCCAGACGAGGATAGTAGAGACTACAGTAAGGTGAAACGGGCCATTCTAGCCCGGTATGCGTACCGTAGGAAGTTTCGGGACATTAAAAAACCCACTAAAGACACTCATGTGGAATGGGCACACCAGCTGCAACGAGCTGCAGAGGGGTGGTTGGAGGCCGCCCAAGTTAATACATTGGAGGGCCTGTTTCAGCTGATGGTACTGGAGCAATTCTTCAATGGCATCCCTGCATATTTACAGAATTGGATCCGGGACAGAAAACCACACACCCTGCAGGAAGCGGCTAACATGGCAGACGAGTTCCAGGACAATAGGAGAGATCAACCCGCACCAACCAGAGCCGTCATCACCCCTGCAACAACCAGCGCCCCAGGGGGCCCCACAACTCACCAACGACCAGGGGTAAGCCAGAATTCCTACCCCCCCAGGTATCCAGCACGCCCACCAATTCGGTGCCATACCTGCAACCAACAGGGGCACATTCATGGAGACTGCCCACGGAATCGCCCAGACCCAGCTGGAATAACGCAGCACCAAGCAGCCGTGCGGCCATACACTGTCTACAGGCCGAATCCTACCAAACCCCAGAGCTGGGGGCAACCCTGGAGGAACCACTAGGCATCCTACACGAGGTGAACCCCATACAGGCCGCCTCCGATAACCGCCAAGGGCACCGTCAGGAGGTACATATGGAAGGGAGAAAAGTGCAAGGACTTTGTGACTCTGGGGCTACCTTAACTCTAGTCCGAAGTCATCTGGTACCAAAGCCCAAGCTCACTGGGGACTGTGTGGCTGTACGGGTGGCCAGGGGAGCCATTTACAAGGTACCAACGGCCAAGGTACATTTGAATTGGGGAGCGGGGCACGGGAATGTGTATGTGGGGATGATGCAAGACTTGCCCGCAGATGTGATTTTGGGCAACGACTTGGGGGAGCTGACTTCAGCTTTTGTTCCACAGCCCACAGTACAAGAAGCCTATCCGGTTGTGACCCGACAACAGGCCCGCATCACAGCACCGTCCGATCACTCTGAGGCTCAGGTAAGCAATGACCCTCCCCTACCCACTGCCATGCCATGGGCCAATTCCATAGAGTTTGGGTCAGAAGTGGCCCTAGACCCCTCGTTATAGGTGTATAAAGACCGCATTGATAAAGATCAAGCAGGGTTAGAGGGGGAAAGATATATCTGGGACAAAGGACTATTGTACCGACACGCAGAAAAGGTAGTGTCCGGGTCGATACCTTTACCCATTAAACAACTCATAGTGCCTAGAAAGTATAGGTTAGAGTTATTGTGCATAGCTCATGATATTCCCCTGTCTGGGCACTTAGGCATCAGCCGTACCAAGCACAGGCTAACCCAAAATTTCTTTTGGCCAGGTATTTCCCAGGATGTTAGGCGATATTGCCAGACCTGTGATACCTGCCAAAGGGTAGGCAAGAGAGGGGACAGATACAAAGCCTGGCTACGGTCTCTGCCCATAATTGAGGAACCCTTCAGTAGGGTGGCAGTAGACATCATAGAACCCCTAGCAAAGCCCAGCCCATCCAGCAAGAAATATGTCTTGACCGTGGTGGATTACGCCACCAGATACCCCGAGGCAGTGGTGTTAACCAACGTACACGCGGAAACGGTAGCCGAGGCCCTGATGAGAATATTCACCCGGGTAGGATTTCCCCGGGAGATTATCTCCGATAGAGGCACACAGTTTACCGATGAAGTAACACATCAGCTCTGGAAGATATGTGGGATACAGCAAATCCCGAACTCCCCATATCACCCCCAGTCCAATGGGCTCTGTAAACGGTTTAACGGAACCCTTAAGCAAATGATCCGCACGTTCATGGACACCCAAAAAGACTGGGAGAGATTTTTACCCCACCTGCTGTTCGCGTATCGAGAGGTGCCGCAAGAATCCACCGGATTCTCTCCGTTCGAATTATTATTCGGGAGGAGAGTGAGGGGACCTCTTGACTTGATACGGGAACACTGGGAGGGAGACTAAATCATTAATGGCACCCCTATCTTACCCTATGTGCTCGAGTTCAGAGAACGCCTGGAGAGGCTGACCCAGACCGTCCGAGACAACCTCCAAGTAGCGCAGCAACGACAGCGCAGATGGTACGATAAGGGAGCCAGGGACCGCAGCTTTCAGGTGGGGCAAAAAGTACTAATCTTGCGACCAGTCCACAAAGATAAGCTGCAGGCTTCCTGGCAGGGCCCATACAGGGTGGTAGAACAGATCTGTGACACCACCTATGTGATCGGCCCGGTTACAGGCACGGGAGGTAAACGCATGCTCCATGTGAACATGCTCAAGCCGTATCACAAACGCACTGAGGAGGTCACCGCAATCTGTGCCCCTGCCACTGAAGATTTTGACAATCTACCTCTACCCGATCTCCTAGACCAGGAGGGCCAGAGCGGAGATCTGGGAGAGGTACAGTTAGGAGAGCGGTTAAACTCCCAAGAACGAGCTCAGGTGCAAAAGTTACTTCAGGAAAAGAAAGCCACGTTTTCCAATTTACCTGGCTATACCCTGTTAGCCACGCATAAGGTAGAAACTTTACATCAGACTCCCCTGCGCCAACCCCCATACCGCACACCCGAAGCAGTCAAAGAAAATATGCGCAAAGAAATTGAGGAAATGCTTCAGTTAGGAGTGATAGGGCACTCGGACAGCCCCTGGGCCTCCCCGGTAGTACTAGTGCCGAAACGGGACGGAACGACCCGTTTCTGTGTAGACTACCGGCGGCTCAACGATAAAACGACCTCTGATGTGTATCCCATGCCCCGGATAGACGAGCTCCTCGACAAAATGGCCAGGGGCCAGTACCTGACCACCATAGACCTGTGCAAAGGGTACTGGCAAATTCCGTTAGCAGAGGACGCCATTCCTAAGTCGGCCTTTGTCACCCAGTTTGGCCTGTATCGGTTTAAGGTCATGCCATTCGGGATGAAAAACGCCCCAGCTACCTTTCAGAGAATGGTAGACAGATTATTGGATGGGTTCCAGGAGTATGCCTGCGCGTATCTAGACGATATCGCCATATTCAGCCACTCCTGGCACGAACATCTGATCCACTTAGGAGCCATACTGGACCGGATCCGGGAGGCCGGACTGACACTAAAACCCAGCAAATGCCATATAGGTATGGCAGAGGTGCAGTACCTAGGGCACCGGGTAGGGAGCGGGCAACAGAAACCAGAACCCGCTAAAATAGAGGCAGTCGCCCAATGGCCTACCCCTCGCACCAAGACCCAAGTGCTCGCCTTCTTAGGGACCGCAGGGTACTATCGGAAATTTGTGGCCAACTATAGCGCCCTTGCCAAACCCCTCACGGACCTGACCCGTAAGAATCTCCCTAAGCTAGTAGTCTGGGCCCCAGAGTGTGAGCAGGCGTGAGCAGTGAACTCACCTGTACTTTCTGCTCCTGATCCAACTAAACGTTTTCTCGTCCACACAGACGCTTCTATGTTTGGATTGGGAGCAGTACTGAGCCAAGTTGGACCAGATGGCGGCGAGCACCCCGTAGCTTATCTGAGCCGAAAACTTTTACCCAGGGAAGTAAGCTATGCCGCCATTGAAAAGGAGTGCCTGGCTGTGGTGTGGGCCCTCAAAAAGTTGCAGCCCTATTTATACTGACAACCCTTTACATTACTCACGGATCACAACCCGTTGGTGTGGCTGAACAGGGTGTCAGGAGACAATGCCAGGCTGCTGCGCTGGAGTTTGGCGCTGCAGCCTTTTGACTTTACAATACACTATCGCCTGGGAAGCAAAATGGCAACGCCGACGGGTTGTCCAGACAAACAGACTTGGAGCCGTGAGCCGTGAGTACTCCTCCGGACATCCCCAAGCCGATCCGTTGGGATCAGACTGTGTATGCCGGCTTGGTTCTGGGGGAGCATTGTGGCAAACCTAGCCACTTGGACATTATTTATGTACTGTCTCTTCAAGGGTTGCCGGTACAGTTTTCAGGTTATGTGTTCCAGCGTGTAATGTAATGTAATGGTAATGCTGTATTTCCTGCCTGGGCTATCTGCCGAAAGCAGATAGCTGATTCCCTTTCGTTTCACGAACGGCACCTTTGCGGGCCGTTCGGGAACCGAACAAACCATCAGTTAATAGCCCACACACTTAGAGGCGTGTGGCGCCTATTAACCGATTGCAACAATGTTGCAATCGGTAATTAGAGGCTCTCCGAGGTGGCCGTCGTTCGACTACCGATGGTCGGCCATCTTGGATCCTTTGTTCCCTCAGCGGTGTTTGGTCGTCGAGCGCATGGTACTAAAAACGGCTACTCAACGGCACGAACACCGCTGAGCTTCCAGGTCGTTCGGGAGGTCCTGGACGTTCGGTATTCTGTTCCCTTATATACAATCGGTTTTTTGAAGCTATGTTTTAATGAATGTGTTTTTCGTGCGGCGTTCGGTTGTTTTAGCTGGGATCTGAGCGGTAATCTCACGAATGATGCGCTCAGACCCCAGCTATCTACCGAACGTCCATTCGTTTAAATGGACCAGATATTCATAAAGTTATGTAATTTAATGCGAATTGTAAGTTCTGCTGCACGGAGGGATAATCCACTTAACGGTACATTCCTGTGGGAGGATCCCTCTCGTGCAGCAGTGCCTGATGGGAGAAATGTCCTGTACAATAAGTCCCCCATGTAGTCCCCTCTGGGAATGCCCCTGGGAGGGAACTCAGGAAACCCCTTGCATGGGGACTTGTATAAATTGTGGAGCTGAATTAAAAGACCTCAGTTGACTCCCAGCCTATGTGTCGTCTAGTTCTTGGGAAGGAAGGGTTACTGCAGTGCTGTTTGGATTATTGTATGCTGATTCCCTGGATTATCCTTTGTTGTTCCTGTTACCCAGCGGAGATATCGTGGATTATACTACCTCTCCGCTACACACGGTATCTATCAATCCAGCCTAAATCACGATACACGGTATATATCAATCCAGACTAAATCACGGTACACAGGTTTACATAGTGATCTAGTGAACACACGTGGTTTACATGGTGATCTAGTGAACGCACATGGTTTACATAGTGATCTAGTGAACACACGTGGTTTACATGGTGATCTAGTGAACGCACATGGTTTACATGGTGATCTAGTGAACGCACATGGTTTACATGGTGATCTAGTGAACGCACATGGTTTACATAGTGATCTAGTGAACGCATGTGGTTTACATGGTGATATAGTGAACGCACGTGGTTTACATAGTGAGCTAGTGAACGCACATGGTTTACATAGTAATCTAGTGAACACATTTAGTTTATAGTTTAAATCACATTACACAGTATTTATCAATCCAGCCTAAATCACGATAAACAGTATCTATCAATCCAGCCTAAATTACGATACACTGTAGCTATTAATCCAGCCTAAATCATGATACACGGTATCTATCAATCCAGCCTAAATCACGATACACGGTATATATCAATCCAGACTAAATCACGGTACACAGGTTTACATAGTGATCTAGTGAACGCACATGGTTTACATAGTGATCTAGTGAACACACGTGGTTTACATGGTGATCTAGTGAACGCACGTGGTTTACATGGTGATCTAGTTGTGGCGAAACCAACCTCGCCACTGTGAACTGGAGAAGCCTGGCTGCCCGCCTCCTACCTGCTGACTATGGCCCCTTGTGAATTTGTACTTTGGAAAGCAATATTTGGGCATGTGATATTTTATATTGCTGCTACTGGCCCTTTAAGAGCCATCCGTGGACATATGACTTTTTAGGAACAATATCCCTTTAAGACTGTGTAGCAGGTTACAGTAAGGATGTCTTTTATATTATGTATGTTTCTGTGTGTTCGGCTAGATATTATATGTATATGCAGCATTCCCCTGATTGTTCGGTAGAATCACTCCATTCATTATATTGAGGTAAACTACCGAACAACCAGACCACCCAGGAATAAGTGTGCCTCCAATTACCGTTTGCAACAATGTTGCAAACGGATAATTGGAAATCGATGTAATGTGTTCTTTGTCCTCTGGGTGGCCGCCATTCGGGAAACGAACACGTGGCGGCGGCCATCTTAAACTCCCGCCGTTCGGTAGAAAGGATCACACGAACAAGGGGATTCATACGAATCCTCCCCAAGCTCTATAACCCAGGCCATTCGTGTGTTTTGTTCACTTTTCTGTGACCGACCGCAGGGCCAAAATACATGGAACTGTTTTCGGATAATTTTGCCATGCGGTCGGTCAAAACTTGTAAGTCCCATAACTCCCGAACCCTTTATCCGAATGGGCTGATTTTCACATATGTTGGTCCTCCAGACCAGGGCTATTTGGAGATACTGGATTTGTGGATGTACCCCAAGTATTTGGGGTACATCCAAAACTCGGGGAAAACTATGTACATGTTAATTATGTTAACTGGTTATCTGAGGGGAGGGAATCTGTGGGTTGTAACCATGATGCCATTGGTATACTGTAAATCCCTCCCTTGCATGGGAGAATCCTTTATAAGCCTGTTGTGTGAATAAATCAGGAGATTCTGCTTAATCCTCAAAACGAAGTGTCGTCTCGTTGTTGGGGGAATTGGATTGTATGCTGACTGCCAGGAGTGTAACCCTTCCGTATGGTTTTCCTGTTCGGATATTTCCAGTGTTAATGTGTTTCCAGTTCGGGAGATCGGTGCTTACAGTAGCTGGCGGTGTATCTGGAAAGGGGAATATCGCCTAAATGGTTTTTAACCTCTGGTGAGCAAAACGGTCCGTTACACTAGTGAACGCACGTGGTTTACATAGTGATCTAGTGAACGCACATGGTTTGCATAGTGATCTAGTGAACGCATGTGGTTTACATAGTGAGCTAGTGAACGCACTTGGTTTACATGGTGATCTAGTGAACACATTTAGTTTATAGTTTAAATCACATTACACAGTATTTATCAATCCAGCCTAAATCACGATAAACAGTATCTAACAATCCAGCCTAAATTACGATACACTGTAGCTATCAATCCAGCCTAAATCACGATACACGGTATCTATCAATCCAGCCTAAATCATGATACACGGTGTCTATCAATCCAGCCTAAATCACGATACACAGTATCTATCAATCCAGCCTAAATCACGATACATGGTATATATTAATCCAGCCTAAATCACGATACACAGTATTTATCAAACCAGCATAAATCACGATACACGGTATCTATCAATCCAGCCTAAATCCCGATACACGGTATCTATCAATCCAGCCTAAATCACGATATACGATATCTATCAATCCAGCCCAAATCACGATACACAAGATCTATCAATCCAGCCTAAATCACGATATACGATATCTATCAATCCAGCCTAAATCACGATACACGGTATCTATCAATCCAGCCTAAATCACGATACACGAGATCTATCAATCCAGCCTAAATCACGATACACGGTATCTATCAATCCAGCCTAAATCACGATACACGAGATCTATCAATCCAGCCTAAATCACGATACACGAGATCTATCAATCCAGCCTAAATCACGATACACGGTATCTATCAATCCAGCCTAAATCACCATATACGATATCTATCAATCCAGCCTAAATCACCATACACGGTATCTATCAATCAAGCCTAAATTGCGATACTCTGTATCTGTTACTCCAGCCTAAATCACGATAGATAGTATCTACCACACTGGAGTTTTCACCTAAAATTTCTCAGTTTATCCATTTATAATCAGTTGTTGGTTTTCCCAAATAAACACACTCACTGACAGACACACACACTCACTGACAGACACACACACACACTCACTGACAGACACACACACTCACTGACAGACACACACACACACTCACTGACAGACACACTGACAGACACACACACACTGACAGACACACACACACACCTCACTGACACACACACACACACACCTACACACACACACACTCACACACACCTCACTGGACACACACACACACACACACACACTGACAGACACACACACTCACTGACACACACACACACTCACTGACACACACACACACTCACTGACACACACACACACTGACAGGCACACACTTTCTTGCACACTCTCAAAAATTAATTACATTTTTTGAGGCCCATCTAGCCTCCCTACCTCTCCCTGGGGGTCCTGTGTGGGGCTGTTAACTATGCCAGGGCTGGAATGACTTTTAATCAAGTTACAGTATATTTCTTAAAGGGATAGACGCAGAAAGTCAGGAGTTTGAAGGGGAGGGCTTGCAAGGGCTTCAGACAGGGCTTCTAACTGTTTTTAGATAAAGCCCCAATTTGAAAAAGCATAAATAAGCGCGTGTATAATTTCGTTGGGGTTTTTTTTTTGTTAATTGGACGGTGGTGTATCCCTTTAAATCCAAACCACCTTAGCTCCCTGCACATACCGACTCCAGGCACCATGACTACTTCATATCTCTGAAGTGGTCAGGGTAGTTGGATTAATCCTTTAAGAAGATGAGGCAAGTATACCTTTCCAAGTTTGCAGACGCCGTGCTATCTCAGTGTGCTCTGTACTAACTGCCACCATCCTGGCTGGACATGCTGGGAGTTGAAATCCATGAAAGATGGAGTTTGCTAAACCTTTGCAGTGTACCCGTCTGTAATTTACAATAAATCTGCTGGGTTCATTTAATGGAGGGTGCGTGGCAAGTTAACAAAGCATTATTTACTGAGTGTCTCATTACAGTAACAATGTTAGGAAGGCCGGAAGACTCTAATGCAATTTGGAGAGGTACAGGACGCGGGAGAGAGCTCGAAATGGGTGCATTTCGGTTTATGTCTTTATCTAAATGTCCTCTGAATTATTTATAGTCATTGACGTGTGTTTGTTCTGAAAACTTGGTCCAGCTAAGCATTTCACCGCTAACGTTTAGCTGGCACTGTAAATCAAACCACTGCGCTGCTGACGTGCTCCGATTGTCATTTCCATTAACACAACGCAAGCTATTATCTTTAAAAGGAATCTATCTCTTTATTGTTATAATGCTGGTTTACACAGAAAATGCACTTGGGTTGATAGACAAATCAAAGATACGCAGTGAAACCGTTTCAAACAGCAGGTTTCTTCCTTGAAATTAGACGGGCAGTATTGAGCTAAACTGATCAATAGGCAAAACGTTTATTTTATGGCATGGGATGGATTCAGCTTTGGCTTTTATAGATTCAAAAAGCTGACTGTGTGTTCTGAATCGATATTGTAACTTTAAAATTATTAGTGAGAGATAAAACAATAAGTAAAGAGGGAATATGGCAAGGGGGAGGTGAATTGTCACAATGGGCATGGATTGAGTAAGGGGCAATGGCCACAGACTGAGGGGGAGGCGGGAGGGCACTGCTTCCTTATCAGAAACTGTGACTACAAACTGTCAATCACTATCACACATTCTGCATGTAGGGGAGCACAGTTATATACACTGTGCTTTGTACACACTATGTATTATCTACACTGTGCTGTGAACATACTACGTATTATCTACACTGTGCTGTGTACACACTATGTATTATCTATACTGTGCTGTGTACACACTATGTATTATCTACACTGTGCTGTGTGGACACTACATATTATCTACACTGTGCTGTGTACATACTACGTATTATCTACACTGTACTGTGTACACACTATGTATTATCTATACTGTGCTGTGTACACACTATGTATTATCTACACTGTGCTGTGTACACACTACGTATTATCTATACTGTGCTGTGTACACACTATGTATTATCTACACTGTGCTGTGTACACACTACATATTATCTACACTGTGCTGTGTACACACTATGTATTATCTACACTGTGCTGTGTACACACTACATATTATCTACACTGTGCTGTGTACACACTATGTATTATCTACACTGTGCTGTGTACACACTATGTATTATCTACACTGTGCTGTGAACATACTACGTATTATCTACACTGTGCTGTGTGCACACTACGTATTATCTACACTGTGCTGTGTAGACACTACGTATTATCTACACTGTGCCGTGTACACACTACATATAAGATGTAACCGCGTAAACTTGCAGAAGCCAGACACAGAGAGATGGATGCAGGTTTTCAGGAAGTAAGAGGTCTTTATTAACATACCAATCGGGCCTCAGATGAACTAACGTTCCGAAACAGGTCTGAGGGGCCGAACACATGGAGTACATACTTTTTATAGAACTATAACTCCTCCCATTAATAGCTCCACCCACACATACCCTTAACCAATCAGTGGACAGGATTTTGATTTCCTCATATGGGCAGACCACATGGCTCATCCGAAACAAAGGAGAAAGGAGTGTAATTTCAGTTCCTGCATTCCTGCACATGCTCAGTACATTGATGACAGTATCTTAGCTACGTGTAACTAACTAACTGATACAACATACACATATGCCACGTGGAAATCTCGGCCTACTAAATTTACATTTCACCAAAATTCCATCACATTCCCCCCTTTGATGCCTCTGATACAAAATTATTCCAGATGCATCACCAATCATAGTTTACCAACACCTCTCAAGTAGCCATTGAACCAGAGCAGGCCTTGTAAGCATCTTAGCATCATCACAAACCCCTTCAGCATTCCTCATCCTGAATATGTTCTCTTTGGGCTAGGGATTCATATCTATAGACAGCCATCACATGAGCAGCTGTCTTTCTTTCTATAGTACTCTCTATGATACTACGTATAGATCTGACCACTAATGGAATTAGGCAGGGCAGAAAGAGACATAAGAATATAATAAATACTACTCCTCCTACTAACACCTTAATCCCTCCAAGCTGCTCATACCAACTTCCAAACCAACTACTAGGATTATACCCATTCCAGACCTGAGTACGTACATGCGTCAGTTTAACCATGTAGCTTGTAAATTCAGCCACTGCCTGCCCTTCATCATCTATGTGCAAACAACGGTTGCTGAGATTAAACTTTCCGCATACACCTCCCTCTTCTGCTAATAGGTAGTCCAGAGCTAATCTATTTTGATAGATGGCTGATCTCATCCGAGTATTTTGTTTAGCTAGAAGTTTAAGTGCTTGAGCTGTCTCATTAGTGATAATCTCAACCACCGCCTGTAGTCTTATAATATGGTTCTATATCCATCTTCTGCACAAGTAGCAGGTCCATAATAATTAATAAATGCGTTGGGGAGGCCACTCATCATCTTCCCAGCTACCTATATTCAAGGATGCTCGCTTCTTTTTATGATTTTCATCATAAACCTTAACTCCCAAGGTCTCTCCTGTCTCAGTTGGCAACAGGAAGAAGGATGGTTTGAGCATACCTAATACACATGCCCCTTCCCAATTTTGTGGTAACTCTAAATATGCTTTCTTACCACAGATCCAATATAAATTCGCTGGGGCTTTCCAATTGGATGTAGCAGATAAGTCAAACCATACCTCTTTTAAATGGGTGTGTGGCGGAACCAACCTCGCCACTGTGCACTGGAGAAGCCTAGTTGCTCGCCTGCTCCCTTTAGACTATGGCCCGGCAGTTCAAACCTTTTATTTACCCTGCAGAAAGGCGTATCCGTGCCTTTCTGCCGGGGTGTTTGGTAGATTCAATCTACCAAACAAAGTACTGATCGATGGACCACCTGGGAACTGGAGTCTGTCGTCAATTGACCGCCCAGAAGCTGCGGTTAACCGCAGCTTAATTGACGAATGCTGGGTGGCCTTTGTTCGTTTGCCGAACACGTGGCAGCGGCCATTTTAGCTCCCGAATGGCCAGCGGTGTTCAGCGCCCAAACTATGGAACTGAAAACGGACACTTAATTGCGCGAACACCGCTGAGCCGCCAGCCTCCTTACCTCTACATTTGGTAGTGGAACCGAATGACTGTTCAATCGGTAGTTTAACCGGATGAACAGCATCACCTCAGATAGGTAAGCCATGGAGCCCATTCGTGTAACAAAAGACTATGGGAAAGACTTTGGCTCCATGGCGATTGAACTGTATGTATGTGATCTGAGCGCCATTCGGTAATAATGTGCGCTCAGATCTAAGGTATCTGGGGATATGTTGAATGTATGTGTTTTGGTAATTATTTGCAAAGGTGGGTATTTTTGAGTCTTTTTGTTAACATGTGCTCAATGGAGTTTTGCCTCTGTCCTGGGAGATAATGGGATTACTTCCCAATTATCTACAGGATAGAGAGGAGGGATTGTAATGCATTGTGGGTGTGTTTAAAGGTGCATGTCTGTGATTGGCTAAGGGCCAATATGTTTCCCAGTCTTCCATCTGGTCCCCTAGGGGAGTGTCTACCAGGTGGGAGACCTGCATAAAAGCCAGGCAGGTAGCCCCAGTAAATCAGATTCTGCTTGACCCTCAAAACGAAGTGTCGTCTCGTTATTGGGGGAATTGGATTGTATGATGATTGCCAGGAGTGTAAGCTGATTGTATGCTTTTCCTGTTCGGCTGTTTCCAGTGTTCGTGTGTTTCCTGTTCGGGAGTTGGAGGATTCGTGTAGTTTGCAGTTCGGGAGATTGGTGCTTGCAGTAGCTGCCTGTGCATCTGAAAAGGGGAATATCGCCTTAACGGTTTTTAACCTCTTGTGGGCAGAACGGTCTGTTACAGGGTGTAATTGACAAACAGATTGGTAGGATCTGAGACATTTGAAGCTGACCACCAAGTAGTATCTTTAGTATCTGCATTATAGGCTTTCTGTCCTAGACATATTAACTCGCCAACAGGTGTGGTATACAATGGCCCTTTCCTGGCTAAACACACATGACCTATAATGGAGGTTTTTATCCACCACTCTGATTTACCTCTAGTACTTACTTGATGATCAGACTGAGAAAGTATTTGTTGTTCATCTGTCTCAGAACCAGGGTACCATACTTCCTTTTCCTCCCATGGCCACTGGTCTCCCATATTAGTACCTCCACATAAAAAGCAATTAGTTACATTAAGACTACCTGCAATACTCTCAGCCAAATCAATAAATAGGTTCTTAACATTATGGGGAATTTTATCCTCAACACTCATCTCCTCATAGAAGGAATGAAAAACCTGATGAGTTTGAGTTGCTATCGTCTCAGTTTCAAGTCCTACATATATTATGGTCCCTGGATCTACTCCTGTGCCATATATTTGGAACCCAAATAGATTTCCAAACTTATCAATAAAATGTTGTGGATTAGAGATGGTCATATGGACAGGATTACATTCCATAGACTTACAGTGTGGTGTAGTGGGCAACCTTTGGATAATTATATCTTGATTCACTGTTTTTCCCCAGGTCGCCCAGCGTACACAAGACCAATATGGACAAAAATGAAAATCCCTATTTGGGCAATCAGGATCAGTAGATCTCTTACTGGGATATAAATATTTATCATTAAACCCATAAGTTCGTTCCCATTTAAGATTACCACATACATTCCAAGGTTTTCCACTACCAGAGATCACCTTACATGCATCAAATAGTAGAATGCCCATAGAATGTATGGTATTTATCACAGTCCTATTTATCAAGGTCCCCTGGGAGTTACTGTTCCGAATTACCAACCAAATTGTACGAGGTTGGAATTGGGGATCAAAACATTTAGGCTCTCCTGATATTGGTTTGCACACACTATAATCTATATCTAAATATCTACACTTAGATACAGATCCCCTACACTCATACTGTGAGTGCCAAATGAGAGTTTGGGATATATGGTTACCTGTTTTCGTAGTCTTAATGCAGCTAACACAACTCTGCATGTCCTCACCTTTACCTTCCTGAAAAATCACAAAAATGCCTAAACAGATAATATAACATATTATTTCTACTCTTCGACCGTGCGACGGCACCTCAGCTTCCCGATTGTGAAGGCTGCAAGGATTGTCATTCTTCTGATCCTCACTTTTCTTCACAGAGGTCCCTTCGAGATACTCTGGCTATGACACGTAGGTAGGTAGTCAGGCTTTATTATGGCCGTCAAAACACCTACTTGCTGATATCTGTTGTTACTTTCAACTAATATGTCCCAATATTTCCTCGTATTATTTCTCACTCCGACTGAGCTACCCACTTTAACCGGATCTGGCCAAGAATCTGCCGCTGGTTTACCCCTGGAATGATGAATCCACTGAGTCACTTCTGCCACCTTTACAGCTATTTGATAAGGACCCCTCCACTTTGGACCTAATGGAACAATATTCCATTCTTTTATCCACACTTGATCTCGTGGTTGATAGGAATGAACAGGTGGATAGATGTTCACAGGTAACCTATCTTGCACCCATTTCTGTACTTCCTCCATAGTTTTACCCAACTCTACAACCTGCTGCCGAGTAATTCCTTCACCCAACTGATTCAAGTCCCCCCTTAGATTACTGAGTATGGGAGGTGGACGCCCATACACGATTTCAAAGGGAGACAGACACATTCTTCTGGTAGGAGTACTATGTATCCACAACAGAGCTATTGGCAAAAGGATATTCCACTTGAGCTGAGTTTCCTGACACATTTTATCCAATTGTGTTTTTATTGTTCTGTTCATCCTTTCCACCTTTCCAGAACTCTGAGGTCTATATGCTGTATGAAGTTTCCACTTAATACCAAGCACATGAGTTAATTGTTGTAAACACTGATGGATAAAGGATGGACCATTGTCTGATCCGATAGAACACGGAAGTCCATATCTGGGTATAACTTCTCGCAACAGAAATCGTACAACTTCTCCTGCCTTTTCTGTACGAGTTGGACAAGCTTCTACCCAACCTGAGTAGGTACACACAGCTACCAACAAGTAACGATATCCCCCAGATTTAGACATTAAAGTGTAGACTATTTGCAAATCTGACATTGGGAGTCCTCCCATGTATTGAACTCCAGGGGGTTTGACTGGGCCTTGTCTTGCATTGTTTCGAGCACAAAAAACACATCTTCGAACAATAGCTTGAGTAAGATTGGATAATCTTGGTATGTAGAAATGTTTCCTGAGAGATTCTTCCATACTATCTCTTCCTGAATGTGTACCATTATGGAAGTTCTGAACAATCTCTATAGCCAGAGATCTCGGAATAACTATTCTTCCATCTTCTAACTGATACCAATTATTCTCCAAGTATTTCTCAGCTTCGGTCTTCAACCACTCCATCTCTTGGGTTGTATATATCGCAGTCCATTGAGACATGTTTTGCTGCACTATCGGCAATGCGACTTCCTTTTACTACATCACTATCACCTGGCCTGCAATGTATAAAACTGACTTCCTTCGGTTCCCATACCGCCTCTAACAGTTGGAGTATTTCTGCTGCATACTTGATTTCTTTCCCTTCTGAATTCAACAATCCCCTTTCTTTATACAATGCTCCATGGGCATTGGTGGTTAGAAAAGCGTATTTCGAATCTGTGTAAATATTCACTCTCAACCCTTCAGTTAATTGCAAGGCCCTTGTTAATGCAATCAGTTCCGCCTTCTGTGCTGATGTCCCTTTTGACAGTGGCCGTGCTTCTATCACCTTGTCTATAGTTGTTACCGCATACCCTGCATAACGTATTCCTTCTTTCACATAACTGCTACCATCCGTATAATACTGTATGTCCGGATTCTGGATGGGGAAATCATGAAGATCAGGCCTGCTTGAAAACACTTCACCCATTATCTCCAAACAATCATGTTGACTTTTAGTAGTCTGGGGCAGAAAGGTAGCTGGATTCAAATTATTGACAGTTTCGAGGTGTACTCTTGGATTTTCACATAACACAGCTTGATATTTGGTCATTCGACTGTTGCTAAACCAATGATTTCCCTTATAATCCAATAGGGTCTGTACTGCATGGGGTACTCGCACATAGAGTTCCTGACCCAATGTGAGCTTGTCAGCTTCTGATACCAACAGGGCAGCGGCGGCCACTGCTCGCAGACAAGGTGGAAGACCACTGGCCACTGCATACAACTGTTTGGACATATAAGCTACAGGTCTTTGCCATGATCCCAAATACTGAGTTAATACTCCCACAGCCATTCTTCTTTGCTCATGTACGTACAGATAGAAAGGACGCGTATGATCTGGTAGACCTAGGGCTGGGGCACTCATAAGTGCTTTCTTAACATCCTCAAATGCCTTCTCTTGTTCAGAGATCCACAAAATCTGTGCCTTTCACAGCTTCATATAAAGGTTTCGCCAGTATCGCATAATAAGGAATCCAGATCCATTGGGTAGAAAAGTTATCTTGGCTTGAAGCTTCGATAATAGATCTCGTCCTAGAAGTTGAATCGGACACTCTGGCATGTATAGGAACTGGTGCTTCACCAAATGGCCTCCCAGAAAGCAAGTGCGACTTTTAAGAACCGGTCTAGCTGCGCTTCCCCCAGTAGCTCCTATCACAGTTATAGTTTTTCCTGAAGGCGGAGCCACCAGTTTAGCCACCACGGAATGTTCAGCACCAGTGTCAATCATGAAAGAACTTCTCTTTCCCCCTATTGCTACATCAACCACAGGCTCCGCTCGGCCAAGGGGGATGGAGCCCGGTCGGTATCAATAGTCTTCCATGATAGCAGATGGAATGTGCACCAGGATCTGCTTAGTCTCGCCGGCCTCCCCGACCTAGCGACCGAAATTTACACCTAGACACGCTAGTCAAGACAGGACACCGGTGTCCGGCATAAACCATTTACACCAAGATTTAGCCTGACCCAAACCACCTATATTAGACGGGCTGACTACAGAGCGTCTAATTTCCAGATAAGCGGTGGGGGCAATCCAATAACCTGTTCCAAATATAAAACCCCATGTGGGCCTACCGCTCTAACGGTATCAGTCTTACCTCTTCGTTCCTGAACCTGGGCTCACACTCATCGATGGGGCACTCTGGTACTTACTACATAAAGGCCAATGATCTCCTGGGCGAAGCAACCCAGTGGTGCCGAGATGAAGGGATGTCCACGCAGAAGTTCAGGGGTGCTGCCATAGAGAACGTTGGTAAAAAGTATACCGTCTCAAATCTCTGCGCCAGCTTCTGTGCGATCAGGTTCCCGGACCCAATGCACCAACCGAGTAAACTTGCAGAAGCCAGACACAGAGAGATGGATGCAGGTTTTTAGGAAGTAAGAGGTCCTTATTAACATACCAATCGGGCCTCAGATGAACTAATGTTCCAAAATAGGTCTGAGGGCCGAACACATGGAGTACATGCTTTTTATAGAACTATAACTCCTCCCATCAATAGTTCTACCCGCACATACCCTTAACTAATCAGTGGACAGGATTTGGATTTCCTCATATGGGCAGACCACATGCCTCATCCGAAACAAAGGAGAAAGGAGTGTGATTTCAGTTCCTGCATTCCTGCACATGCTCAGTACATTGATGACAGTATCTTAGCTACGTGTAACTAACTAACTGATACAACATACACATATGCCACGTGGAAATCTCGGCCTACTAAATTTACATTTCACCGAAATTCCATCACATGTCTACACTGTGCTGTGTACACACTTTGTATTATCTACACTGTGCTGTTTACACACTACGTATTATCTACACTGTGCTGTGTACATACTATGTATTATCTACACTGTGCTGTGTAAACACTTATCATCATATACTCTGTGCTGTGTACATACTAGACCTCATATACACTGTGCTGTGTACACACTAATCATATACTTTGTGATTACACTTATCATCACATACACTGTGCTGTGTACACACTAATCGTATACTTTGTGATTACACTTATCATCGTATACTCTGTACTGTGTACACACTAATCATATACTTTGTGATTACACTTATCATCATTTACTCTGTGCTGTGTACACACTAATCATATACTTTGTGCTGTGTACTTACTAA
Organism: Pelobates cultripes; assembly: GCA_933207985.1. Classification (NCBI taxonomy): domain Eukaryota; kingdom Metazoa; phylum Chordata; class Amphibia; order Anura; family Pelobatidae; genus Pelobates; species Pelobates cultripes. Next base: position 8,808,375 of record OW240912.1, read on the forward strand.
TCCTCATATACACCGCTATGTACATGCTAATCATCATATACTCTGTGCTGTGTACACACTAATCATCATAGACACTGTGCTGTGAATTATTATATTATTTATATAGAGCTATCAGATTCTGTAGCGCTCTACAATGGGGTGTACACACTAATCATTATATACTCTGTGCTGTGTATACGCTAATCATATACTCTGTGCTGTGTACACACTAATCATAATATACACTGTGCTTTGTGTATAAGTTAATTATCGCTTATACTGTGCTGTGCATATTGGCTAATTATCACTATTACACTATTTAAGCCCCAATTTTCTGTTCAGATTGTAATTTGCTGCAATTTAGATTTTTGGGAATAAACCAAGTCATGGCTTGGTTTATCCCACCAAAGGTGATTGAACATCATGACCTTAGATATGGTGTGCTTACGTCCATAAGGATGGAGTCAGGGAGACATGGTCTCTATAAATACCTGATGGCTAGCTGGGGGATAAGGGTGTCAGGATTCAATCCTGGAAACTTGGCGGTCATGGGTCTGCTTTCTACCATTGAGCCACAGCAGCTTTGTTTGTCTTTAAGCCATTCTGGTCCTGTTCTTCCTGGCTTGTCTACAGCACTGGGAGCTGTACCTTGACTACTGCTGTGATTCACCTGACCCTGATCAGACATCAGCAGGGTATATAGACTCAGCCTCGCCCTGTGATCTGAATCAAGTCTTTGATCCTGTTGTGTGTGTTCTGTACCAGTGTTTCTGTCTATTGTTACTCTGCTTCATATTGACCCCAGCTTCTGACATCGTTTACTCTGACCTCTGGCATCCCTTGACTTCAGCTACTCCTCGTTGTTCCTGTCCACTGGCATCCTTTGACCTCGGCTATCCCTTGACAATCCTGCTGTTTGAGTTCTTGCCTGCACTGCGACTTGGAACTTCATTCTGCACAGCCCCCATACACAGACCCACAGGCCAGGTGAATTCTTACCTGATCACCTTTGCCTGTGGCTATTTGCAAGGGTGAGCAACATATCTGCGCTACAGACTCCCAACCCAGGTAAGACCCTGACAAAAGACTTGATCAATATGGAGTCCGCAGAGATGAGCTCACCCCTGTTCCAGCAAGTGTCCAGCCTGGCCCAGACTGTTTTCAGAGCTGCAGCGAGAATTTTTTTTCTTAAAGGCGCACTACACCCAGCCCCGGAACCTGCTTATCCTGAACCGTTTGTCATCATGCTCGATCGATTTGATGGTAGCCGCATGTGCTTTCATTCCTTCAAGATGGATTGCGAAGTGTTGTTTTCTTTAAAGCCTCGAACACGTCACAGATTTCATCAAGGTCCGAGCGGCTATCAACCTGTTGTCTGGACACATCAAAGAATGGGCTCACCAAATGTTGATGATGAAGAGTCCTATCCTTGTCAGCTGGGAATCCTTCACTACCGCTATGGACTCACAATGCAAGACCACTGTGTCAAAGCCTGTTCCATGTACCAAAAGACCCCAGATTCTTAGAAACCAAGAGACCCAGTACCAACGCTACACCCCAGTGTTGCCTCCTTACGATCCTATTCCTAGGAGAACACCAGAGGTATCCTGTGTTCCTATTGACCCTGAGGAACCTATGCAAATAGGACTCGTCCACTGCAAAGTAACACGTGAGGAAAAAGACCGGAGGAGAGGCCATGGTCTATCACTCTCTGCCCAATTCGTCCACCTAGGCAAAGACCTCTTCTTTTGGGTGCCCTACGGACTTATCCAGTCAACTCAGAGATACAGTCTAGAAGCTGCCATGGTTGCTGCCAGCCATTCAGTTTTTTTCTAACTTTGAAGTTTTACGCTGTGTCCATTTTCCAATTTGGAGTAGTTTAGACGGTTGGTTATTGAAACTTCCCCACAAACACATACTATTTATTAAAGAATACACCCTGGCATAATTCAAAAGGCATATTTTGAACCTTAGCATGTGATAATTTTTTATCTAGTTTGTTCCAGGTCTAGTGGTAATGAACGTTTTTAAATGATTTTTTTACTTTTTGAAACTTTTTTACTTTTAAAAACTAGTTTTTAAACTTTCCTAAACTTTCTTAACTTTTTTTTACAGATTTAACATTTTTCTAAGCTTTCTTTTTACCGTTAACCCCTAACTAGCAGAGTAAGCAGCACTAACAGTAAATTCCCCATTTTCCCATAACTCCCACCCACCCCAGATAGCAAAATATATAATTATAAAATATTTTAATTAATTAAATAAATTGAACCCATGAGGGTTAAAAAATAAATAAAAGTTAATCCTCAGGGGTTAAAAAAAAAAATTAGATCACAGTATAATACTGTGATCTGTATTTTTATCACTGTAGGCAGTGATCGACTGGCAGGGAAGGGGTTAATTTTTATTTGGACTGGGTAAAGGAGGATGGTTTTTTTATTTATTACGTTATTAAAACTTTTTTTAGCTTAATTTTTAACTTTTTAAAGTTTATTTTAAAACTTTTTTTAACATTTACCCCTAGTTAGCCTAACACCAAATCCCCCAATTCCCCACTAACTTCCACCCACCCCAGCTAGCTAAATATATAATTTTAAAATATTTAAATTAATTAAATAAATGTAACCCCTGAGGGTTAAAAAAAAATCAGATGACAGTAAAATGTAATCCCTGCCAATTGATCACTGTAGTCAGTGATCAATTGGCAGGAAAGGGGTTCATTTTTAATTAAAATGAGTAAAGGGGGGTAGGATTTTAAATAAACTTTATTTTTTATTTTTTAACATGGGGCAGGATCAGCACTGTTCCGGCTCCCTGCACTTCACACAGAACCAAACACATACTATTTATTAAATAATACACCCTGGCATAATTCAAAAGGCATATTTTGAACCTTAGCGTGGGAGCGTTTTTAAATGATTTTTTTTTTACTTTTTGAAACTTTTTTTACTAGTTTTTAAACTTTTGTTTTGCTTATTCATTTTTTTTAAACTTTCCTAAACTTTCTTTACAGATTTAACATTTTCCTAAGCTTTTATTTTACAGTTAACCCCTAACTAGCAGTAAGCAGCACTAAGAGTAAATTCCCCATTTTCCCATAACTCCCACCCACATACTCATTTTCCTGGCACTATAGTGCCCTGAAGGCGCCCCCACCCTCAGGGTCCCCCTCCCGCCCAGCTCTGGAAAGGGTTAATCTTACCTTTTTCCAGCGCTGGGCGGGGAGCTCTCCTCCTCCGATCCTCCTCCATTCCACCCCGTCGGCTGAATGCGCACGCGCGGCAAGAGCTGCGCACGCATTCAGCCGGTCACATAGGAAAGCATTCATAATGCTTTCCTATGGACGCTGGCGTGCTCTCACTGTGAAAATCACAGTGAGAAGCACGCAAGCGCCTCTAGTGGCTGTCAATGAGACAGCTACTAGAGGAAATAGGGGAAGGCTTAACCCATTCACAAACATAGCAGTTTCTCTGAAACTGCTATGTTTATGAAAAAATGGGTTAACCCTAGAAGGACCTGGCACCCAGACCACTTCATTAAGCTGAAGTGGTCTGGGTGCCTAGAGTGGTCCTTTAAGAGAGTTTAAAAATCAGCACTATTCGGTCTGCAGCACGAGATGCAATAAATCAATTCTAGGACAGAGGACAAAAACATGTCCTCATACATCTGTATCCTGCTCAGTGAGATAAGTCGATAGGTAAGTGCTTGAAGAGTTACCAAATCAATAGCTTGGTTTGGCCGAGGAGCCAAGATCTTCCTCTGAAAGAGTACGGACATTTAGCAAAAGATCTGCTCATCGCTGGCTGGGAAATATGTAAAATGTTCCGTATTTTGTTTTTTTTATTGTGATTTTGTTGCAGGCTTGTAATATGGTGCAGTGGATAATATATGACATCATAGATATGCAAAAAAAAAAAACTTTCAAGGGACACTATAGTCACCATATTAACTATAGCTTAATGAAGCAGTTTTGGTGTATAGATCATGACCCTGGAGTCTCATTGCTTAGTTCTCTGCCGTTTAGGAGTTAAATCACTTTGTTTTTGCAACCCTAGCCACACCTCCCTGCATGTGACTTTCACAGTCTTTCTAAGAACTTCCTGTAAAGAGTCATCTAATGTTTATACTTCCTTTACTGCAAATTCTGTTTAATTTAGAATGTCTTGTCACCTGCACTGTTAATAGCTTGCTAGACCCCACAGGAGCCTCCTGTATGTGGTTAAAGTTCAATTTATAGAGCAGGAGATATAAACTTTTAAAGTTACAACTGATTGAAAATGAGACCATTTTGTTTTCATGCAGGCAGTGTCAGTCACAGCCGGGGAGGTATGCCTAGGGCTGCATAAACAGAAACAAAAGTTATTTCACTCCTAAATATCAGAGAATGAAGCAGTGAAACTTAAGAGGCATGTTCTATACACCAAAACCGCTTTATTAACAAATGTTGTTTTGGAGACTATAGCGTGCCTTTAACATTGTTGCATTTACTGGAAATCTTGTTTCTGCCTAGTCCGGGAAGTGATTTAACCAATGACAAGGCTTCCTAGCTGTGTTTGGCCCTGCAACAATAAGCAGCAGTGTGTAGAGAGATCTGTCACTACCTAAGACTTTTTAAGGAACACTATTGGGTCAGGAACACAAACCTGTACTCCTGACTCTATAGTGTTAAATACACCATTTAGGTGGCTGGCCCCCCATTACCCCTGCCTTAAATGGTAATAAAACTAACCTTATTCCAGCATCGCACAGGTCTGCTGGTGCTGGCCCCGACCCGCCTCCTAAATTCATTTCCCATAGGAAAAGCATTGGATTGGCAGAGATCATCAAGGAGGAGGGGCATGGGCGAGGTCAATTGCCGGCCTAGCCAATCAGCATCTCCTCATAGAGATGCATTGAATCAATATGGGCATCTTCATGCAAAGGGTGGAGACACTGAATGTCAGTAACACTGTGCAACATTGATCCAAGAAGCACCTCTAGAAGCCATCTGTCGAGTGACCACTGGCGGGGTTCCTAGGCTGTAATGTAAAAACTGCATTTTCTCTGAAAATACAGCGTTTATTGCAAAATGACTGCAGGGAATGGCTATAGACACCAAAAGGGCTAAATTAAGTTGTAGTTGTTCTAGAGACTATTATACTACAAACACTCAAAAGAGGGGTAGAAGCTGGTCACATCACACAATTTTCATTTGAATATCTTTATGAGATCCATCCTAGATGCCCTGTCTTGTATACTTTGCCAAAAGTACCTTGAACATCCCCCGGGATGCCCCATAGTGTCAGTTATTGGGGGGCTCCTTTGGGCAAATAGCTGGATATCCTATTTAAAGGACCAATTATGCCACTACCAACATGTGATAAAGAAAGTGGAGCAGTTAGTGAACAACTTAAAAGAGTGGATGCATGGACATAGATCTGCTATCCGCACTGTATTATTGAATGGCACGGCTGACACCCCCGTTGCCTGTCATTTCTTAGAAGCTGACCAAAACCTTTCTTCACTATGATTTATGGGTATCAACCATGTGCCCACCCCTTTGAGAGGTAGCAACCGGGACATTCTCCTTCTTGGGCATGAAGCCTTTTGGATACATACCTTGGGTACTCTAGCCCCAGACTGACTCAATTAAAAAAACTCCTTATACTGTTTTCTTGAAAGAAGATAAAGAGATTATAGCTTGAGTTATTATATGTCCATATTGCTTTATGATTATTATTATGTTATTATTTATATAGCGCCAGCAAATTCCGCAGCGCTTTACAGTGGGTGGACGAACAGACATGTAGTTAACTTCAAGGGAGACAGACACAGGAGTAGCAACACTTGAGGGAGGAAAGACTAGAATTTCAGTTTTGGTCAAGGTGAGTTTAAGGAAGTGGGCAGCCATCCAGTTAGAAATAACAGAGAGGCAGTCAGAGATACTAGTCAAGAGGGACGGGGAGAGATCAGGAGAGGACAGGTAGATTTGCATGTGGGACAGCACCTATTGCCCCTGTCCAAGCAGTGAGGATTTCTATGATTCATCCCCAATAGATACTTATCGATAGGTGTTAAGGATATAACATTTGTTACATTACGTTGTACTTAATTGTACTTATTTTCTCTGCAACAGTTTCTATTATTGGGCTGCTCGTTATCCATGGTTCTCTTTACTTTGTGGTGGGACTACTGTATATACTTTATTTGATTTTTAGCTATTTAGTACTTGCAAACTTTATACCACACCTCACATGGTTAACGATACCGGATGACGTATTTGGAATCTTTACACGTCATTGATTATATCACTAATCTCGTTCTCACATCACTCACCCTCCAATCACAGGTTAGGAGACACACAAATAACAGTTTTCATTACATCAAATATTTGTCTTGAGAAAAGTCTGTTATGACTGAAACATACGTTGCCATTATTTGATTGCTGCAATAAAAGCATGATTCATTTACCTTAGAAAGACTCCTAAGGGCTCTCTTCGTGGAAGATATAGATATAGATATATTATATATATATATATATATTTGTGTAAGGGGCAATTTAGCCGTATATGGAGTAGGTTCAAGTGAGAATGTAGGATAGAATAAATTAGCTGACCTAAAGGTGGCAGTGTGGCATCTTTAACCATGTGAATACCCATATGTGTAACTGTGACCTATTTGTTAACCCATTCGTGTGTGTAGTTCCCAAAATGTAACAATAAGCAATAACCCCCCTTTAAGCCCTGGAAGTATTGTACACATGAAATCTTTATTCCCAAAACCTGTCCGTTCGTGCGTTTAACCGCACGAACTGGACAACATAAGTCTAGCAGGGTTTGTCATGCTATGGCCGCACGGCTGCCCGGTTGGCAGTGCTAGTTATATATGTGAATATTGTTCATGCAATGTGAAACGCCCGAACAGGAGTGACAGGAGAATCAGTAGCATTTTGACCGCACGAACGTAGACATGTATGTGAAAATGCTTAAGCGAGTAAAATGAATGGGAGAAATATGAAGTACATCATATAAAGTACCGAACGTCTAACGAAAATGCAGTGTAAGTGAACAGCTGAAACCCGACGGATACAGTATACAGATTTGAAGAGCAGAAATAGCCGAATGCGGACAGTAAAGTGAGGACCTGAACCGTATTTGATGCCATGGGCCTTGTTGCCTGGCGTAATGGTTAGGTCTACTTACTGTATGATAGTCACTAGGACGCGATCCGCGGCGATAGTAGGCAAGCAGCTGATCCAAAATAAATCTGCAGAAGGATTCCTGGACACAGCTCAGCAATGGAAAACCTCGTGGGACACAGAAGTACTCCAAAATGGCGACAGGATGAACCGGAAGTGCATTCAGACGCTGACCTTGAACGGTGTGGAGTCAGGTACGGGTTGTACTTTATATAGGCGAGTGAATTAATTTAAGCTCCTCACACAAATACAGGCCAAACGGCCTTAACACATATATATATATATATATATTACGTGTGTGTGTGTGTATATATATATATATATATATATTTATAAAATAATTAAAGCATTTTATAATAAATTATACATATATAATGCATACATATGATTGCATTATAAGTATTTATCTCAAAATACACTTATAATGCTATCATATATATGTATAATATATTATAAAATACTTTAATTATTTTACAATATATTATACATATATAGTATATGTATAATATATTTATTTTATTATTTGATTGTTTTCTTTCATTTTAGGTGTCAGTGGGACTGCCTCACAGCTCAGACAGTCCCCGTGCTGGCAGCTCCATAGACTCCTTTTGTGGCCATGTGATCATGGTAATCACAAGGCCCTGTAGGGGCCTCGGTGGCCGAAGCTGCTGGGGTCTCAGGCAGTTTCCCCAGACCGGGATCGCTGCGGATCGCCGGTCCAGGTAAGTACATGGGTCATTTTTGCCTTACCGACTGTTTTTTTGCTGGCATACCTAGTACGTTCACGGTCGTTAAGGGGTTAAAACATCTTGTGTGCAAACATATAAATATATAATAAGTGCGCAGTGAAGTGTATACATTTCAAATGAAAAACAGAAACTGAAGCAGTTTAAAATGAATTATCTTTATATAAGACAGTATACAAAGGGTTAAGTGTTACACAAGTCCAGCAAGGCCCTCCCCACATCATGGAGCTGGAAAAGACAGATAAAATACTAGCCAATTAAATTGTTTTTCATCACTAGTTTTGTACCACTCATTGGGGAACATTGAACAAAAAGACCCATGACTTTTTGCTTAATTAACAGAACTCTTTAATTACTTCTCCAGATAACTGTCTGAACCGATTGCTGCAAATTTTTTCCAGGTGAAGGTGGTGGCCGAGTTACCAAAGTGATCCTAATAACATGGTGTCAGGAGTGGGCGAAAGGTGGTCGGCCAACCAAGGTGTCAGGTGTAAGAACCCTGGCTACCAAAGTGACCCTAATAACATGGTGTCAGGAGTGGGCAAAGGGTGGTTGGCCTACCAAGGTATCAGGTTGTAAGAACCCCAGATACCAAAGCAACCTTAATAACGTGGTGCCTGGAGTGGGCAAAGGGTGGTCGGCCAACCAAGGTATCTGGTGTAAGACGCTCAGATACCAAAGTGACCCTTATAACATGGTGTCAAGAGTGGGCAAAAGGTGATTGGACGACCAAAGTATGAGGTTGTAAGACCACCGGATACCAAAGTGACCTTAATAACGTGGTGCCAGGAGTGGACAAAAGGTGGTGGGCTGACCAAGGCATCAAGTGTAAGAACTCCAGTTACCAAAGTGACCCTAATAGGTGTATTCACAAATCATTGAATTGTAGTAAATTGAGAAACTGAAACTGTGGCTATAGTTGAGTTGCGGAACCTATTCTGCACAAACAGTTCTAATACATTTTTTACATTTCAGGAGAATGGGTTCCACATGACAAAGAGTCGAGAGTCCAGAACAAGTGCGATGGAGAGGGTCAAACTGGAGGTACTTCCGATCCAGACTCAGCCACCAATCCATTCCTCAGACTGCAGACATGACTTCCAAAGCCAGTATATTGCATAGCAGGAACAGGAAATATCAGCTGAGCTCCCAGCATCTGCCTGACATAACGCACCTTTTCCCAATCCCTCTGCATCCTTTCTCTCAACCCATTTGCGATACGGGGGAAGGATGAATATGTATATCCACGGCATGCTGCTACTGCTGTTGGCCTTTATTCTGTACTCGTCTGCCTACGGACCAAATAAGAGAGCTCAGAAGAAAGGAGATATCATTCTTGGTGGTTTGTTTCCCATTCATTTTGGAGTGGCTTCCATGGATGAAGATTTGGAATCAAGGCCAGAGTCCCTTGAATGTGTCAGGTAAATAAATGAGATTATGTGATATACAAGAAATCTTGGTGATTTGAACATTAGGGAAGATGGTGCTCTGGTAACTTCATTAAGCTTTAATGACCTTGTGCACTATCATATCTATTAACCATTGGCTACTTTATTCATGTATTAAAAATTCTTAGAAAAATACTTCTCAGTCACAGGAATGCAGGTGAGATATTGTGATAGTGAGCTGAACATAACATTCACCATATATTATTATTATTTATTGTTACAGAATACCAGCATATTTTACTGTAACACAGTTACAGATATCAATGAACAGACATAACTTACACTTAGCCAGGTGAAGGATGTAAAGGGTAGGAGGCCGTGTGAAGGATAGGAGGCCGTGTGAAGGATAGGAGGTTGTGTGAAGGATAGGAGGCCGTGTGAAGGATAGGAGGCTGTGTGAAGGATAGGAGGCCGTGTGAAGGATAGGAGGCAGTAGACATGTGCAATTCGTTTTGGTCTAAATTAAAATTGGCCGAATTTCGGGTAAGCACCCGAATGTCCGAATAGCTGAATTACCGAATTTCCTAAGTGTAGTAGTGCCGAAGTTCCGAAGTTGCCGAAGTTCCGAGGTGTCAAAGTGCCGAAGTTCCGAAGCACAGTATTGCCTAAGTACTAATATACTTACCCAGTGAAAGAAGAAGAATGTTACATTGCATACAATTTCAAATAAAAAGTATACAAACATAGCCAGGATTCAGCTGTAGGCATTTGCAACACTTACAACAATCAAGTAACATACATTCATATAAAATGTAAGTTACTTAGCCTGTCAAAGTAATGACAGGAATGAATAAGTAGATAGCTCCCTAATACCATGGGAATTACGGAGTTATCTACTAAAAGGCTGAAAGACCTGAATTGGTCTTTCAGCCAAATTTACTAATACTATGTAAAGATTACTTAGTATTAGTAAATTATGCCCCTACTCGCTATACTGCTCGTAGGGGCATATCTATTAAACAGTGAGCAGCCTGTGTGAAGGATAGGAGACAGTGTGAAGGATAGGAGGCAGTGTAAAGAATAGGAGTCCATGTGAAGAACAGGAGGCAGTGTGAAGGATAGGAGGCAGTGTGAAGGATAGGAGGCAGTGTAAAGAATAGGATGTTGTGTAAAGGATAGGAGGCAGTGTGAAGGATAGGAGGCAGTGTGAAGGATAGGAGGCTGTGTCAAGAATAGGAGGCCGTGTAAAGGATAGGAGGCCGTGTAAAGGATAGGAGTCTGTGTGAAGGATAGGAGGCTGTGTGAAGGATAGGAGGCCGTGTGAAGGATAGGAGGCCGTGTGAAGAATAGGAGGCCGTGTGAAGGATAGGAGACCGTGTTATGCCCACGTGACAATGTACCAAAAGGAAAGACACAATGTGAACTTATTTAAACACCTTCATGGAGGTGGAACAAGCACAGAGGCAGAGAAAATGCTAATTATTAATTATCAGCATTTTTATCGAGCCAGCATAGTACAAAGCACTTTAGAATTATAGAAGGGGGACATGAGGAAGGACCTGCTCAAACAAGCTTACAATCTATCATTAGGTATCTTGCCCAAGGACACCTACTGGTGACGCGATCTGACTGGGATTTAAACCTGGGTTTCATGTATGCTTCAGAAAATAGCAAAGATAGCTACATATTGTGGCAAACCTAGCCACTTGGACATTATACAGAGACTGTGGCTTTAAGGGTTGCCTGTATGGTTGTGGGGATATGTATGTCCCTGGGTGTAATGTATGCTGACTGTATAGCATTGTATTGCCTGTATTGGCTATCTGCCGAAAGCAGATAGCTGTATTTCATTTCGTTTCACGAACGGCACCCTTGCGGGCCGTTCGTGAGCCAAATAAACCACCCTGTAATAGCCCACACATTAAGAGACGTGTGGCGCTTGTTAACCGATTGCAACAATGTTGCAGTCGGTAATTAGAGGCTCTCCTAGGTGGCCGTCGTTCGGCTACCGACCATGCGGCAGTCGGCCATCTTGGATCCTTTGTTCCCCCAGCGGTGTTTGGTCGTCAAGCGCGTGGTACTAAAAATGGCTACTCGACGGCGCGAACACCGCTGGACTTCCAGGCCGTTCGGGAGTTTATTCCCCATATGCCAATCGGTCTTTTGAATGCATGTTTTGGTGAATATGTTTTTCGTGCGGCGTTCGGTTGTTTTAGCTGGGATCTGAGCAGTAATCTCACGAATGATGCGCTCAGACCCCAGCTATCTACCGAACGTCCATTCGTGTAAATCATCCTAATATTCTAAAAGTTGTGTATTTTAATATAAATTACCGGTTCTGCTGCACGGAGGGATAATCCACTTAACGGTACATTCCAATGGGAGGATCCCTCTTGTGCAGCAGTGCCTGATGGGAGAAATGCTCTGTACTTTAAGTTCCCCACGTAGTCCACTCCTGGAATACCCCTGGAATAGGACTCAGGAAACCCCTTGCATGGGGAATTGTATAAATTGTGGAGCCTGTGAATAAAGCCTCAGTTGACTCTCAGAACTGTGTTTTGTTCGGTTACTGGGAGATTTGGGATATTGCCTTACTTTTCAGCGCTTGACTGTGGATTACCTTCTTAACCAAGGGAGATCGTGGGATTTAATATTTCCGCTCCGCTACACATATCTAGCCCATCTTTTCTGGATACAATTTCCAGACTATAATTTTCAATGCCTCGCTGTCTTTAACAGTAATTCAGCAGCAATTGTAGGGTCCGTACAACGCATCCAGTGTAGTAAGTGCAGACCATGAGCACAGACCATGATTCTGCTTGGAATGCTTCTCCTTGGTTATATACCGTATCCTTGTTATGTTATTTGCAATATCTGTGTTATAACCTATATCTTTGTTATATCCTATGCCTTTGCACGGCACTCAAGGCTGCTAGAGCCAAACAGGCTCTGGCCTATCAGGAGTCCCAGTGAAACTTCAGATATCTACTAAAATGAAAAGGTGGTGAAGGACAATCTTCAATTTATGCATTGCAGCACGTAGAGGAAGTGATCACTCCCTCCCAGCACTTGTGAATGGGAATCCACACTGTAGTAGAGCAATCTGCAGCTGCTGTTGCAGCTCCTGTCCTTGACTTGTACCTGGCCAGCCTGGTCCCCACTGGACCCCAGGGAAGCCACCCACACTGCTAGATATACACAGACCTGCAGAATAAGTCTCTCCTCATACAAATAATATGAACAGCCCACACACAAACGCACAATCTGCACAAACGTAATACCACTTACAATCCACATACATGCACACAGCCCCACATGCAGTCTCTCACATGCAATACCCGAAACAGCCCCACACATACACACACTACCAAACACAATGTGACATATCCATCCACACACACAATTCCACAAGCAGCCCCCATACACAGCCCACATTTATAGGTATCACACACAATATCACAAACTACTTATGAACATATACAATATAATAGCTCATATACGCACAAATACAACGACACAAAGCAACTGCAGTATAAATAACACAAGCAGAATACTGCAACATACACACCTTAATTTAAAAAAAAGAAATAGGACCGGCACGCTACGGGACATTACAATCATATTTCGGTACAGTGCTGCTAAAAGGTTGCCTACTCCTGTCCTATACCTTTGCTATTACCTTGTCATGTTTAAAGTGTGAAAATGAGGTATATGCCAGTCTCTAACTGAAAGGTGAGTCTAATGTCAGTAAAAATGTCAGAATTATTCTGTGGGTTAGCTGGAGTTTAAAGGAAGCTGTAACCAAAATACAAGTTTCCTCTAAGTCAGAAAGGCAACACTAAACTCGAGGTCCAGGTCAGGAAAAACAAAACAGCAAAGCTCCATGAATGATGTCTGGTTCTGTTATAATGACATGATACTTCTTAAACCATCTCTCTCCTAACGTACACCATACTAATAATACATAAATAAAATAAAAAACTATTTTTAAGACACAGTACTAGTGGTCAATATGTGGACCATCTTCTAACATGGGGATAGTGTTATTGGTAATGGACAAGATTTATCCAAAATGTCTGAAAGGGTTGTCAGAATTCAGGAGAGTATCTATCTATCTATCTGTCTGTCTATCTCACTATCTCTCTATCTATCTCACTATCTATCTATCTGTCTATCTATGTAATTGTCTGTCTATCTATCAATCTATTTATCTGTCTGTCTGTCCATCCATTTATCCATCTATCCCTACCTATCTATCTATTTGTCTGTCTGTCTATCAATCTATCTACAAGGAGACAGAGCTATGACCCATGTGGAAATATGACAATTAGTATTATGTCATCTCTGGCATAAAACCATATTTGTTTGAAATTTCTGGTGGCCTCGAGTTAATATTTTTTTTTAATGCATTTCAAATTATCTAATATTTTTGGATAAACATTTTAAGAACATTTTTCTTCAAAATAATAAAGTATCAAAACATATTTATATAATATATCAAAACATATCAAAATATGAAAATATTTTCCAAAACAAATCACTGTAAAAGTTTATGCAAGAATATTACATTATTTGAAAATCATATTAAATCGAGGCCTCTGCTGCTAGATTGAAAGCTTTGCAGGCAAGATTTCACACGTTAATCAATCCTTATGACATCCAAGATTCCATCTTTTCACTTTGTTATAATTTCATCATAAGTACATAAAAAAAAACATGTATAAACATAGGAAGGAAATATCTGCTTTAGTCAATTTCCCATCTCATCTGATAACAATAGTGTGCATTTTAATTTCACCCCAGACACCGGTTTGTAGGACAGAGGAGTTTATTAAGGAGCCAAACTCAAGCTCTAAATCTATACTTCGAACTGGCCTTGGGAGTGGTGGAAACTCATTAAAGGATCGATGATAAAACCTCTGTAAAGACTTGGGCAGCCATGGAACATAGCTGCAGCTTTCAATTTATTTTAATGACAGTCATTGATGAACAAACACATCTTGATTCATATGTTCTAAAGACACAAACTTGTACATGATTAAAAATAGATCGTTAAGAAGATAATCCGGTATTTGTGTTCAAATTAGGTTGTTTTATTTAGGAAAGTTACTTTATTAACAATTGTCACGATCTGTCCTTCCTTCCCAGATACAATTTCCGTGGTTTTCGTTGGTTGCAAGCCATGATCTTTGCCATTGAAGAAATAAACAATTCCAACTCTCTTCTGCCGAATATTACCCTGGGGTATAGGATATTCGACACATGTAATACAGTCTCCAAAGCGCTGGAGGCCACGCTCAGTTTTGTGGCCCAGAATAAGATCGACTCGTTAAACCTGGACGATTTCTGTAACTGCTCAGAACACATGCCGTCTACCATCGCTGTGGTGGGCGCAACGGGATCAGGTATCTCCACAGCTGTGGCCAACTTGCTAGGACTGTTTCACATACCCCAGGTAACCAAAACAAATGATTACTAATTATTTATCATCTATGATTTATTGGAGAACAGAAAGGGCTAATGAACAGCTGCAACGACCCAAAGGGGCTGTAACTCTATCAGGTCATGTGTGGTGGCACATTATAGGTGATTTGGAAACAACGAACAGCTATGAACTTTGTTATTTACAAGTAAACACTCTGAGGAAACACAGGAGGAAGGAGAACTTAACTCCATGATGAAATGAGAATAGGGTTGTTCACACCCAAATCTCCCACTGATGTTAATATAACATGATCATTCCAGTCTGGTAGTAGAATGATGGATACAGTATTAGTATTAAATTATCTGCTCAGTAGTCAGTCTGCGGAATCATGTTACTGTTCGATCCATTGCTGTGGATCTCTGAACCATTCTACATTTGGTAGGGCTGCTGTCCCACTAGTGCCTTCCATCTGGGTACAAAAGAGATTAAAAGCCACACAGCCAGAGCACATCACAAAATGCACTCATGTTCTGCAAGTTATACTCGATTCATTCAGCTCCAAGAGAATCAACAGTGCTCTGCACATGGGCTGTCCTGAGTACAGGGAAGTGTGACTGGCGCATGCATGCAAGGCTAACACATCACATTTTAAGGCAAGGTCTGGGCAAGTCTGTCACTTATGGCATCACCAGTGCCACGCAGGATATTACTGGCTGGCCCAGCCCAATCCCAGCCCAGACTTCATACCTTTCTGTGTTGAATGGTAGGGATGTGCATGGGCAAAAAAATTGGTTTGGGTTCCGAGTGCCAGGACTTCCACCAAAACCACTTACACATCTGTAGGGCTCCCAGTGCTCATACTTCTACCACAACCACTTACACATCTGTAGGCAATCCAAGTGCCAAGATTGCCACCACAACCACGACTGCCACCACAACCACTTACACATCTATAGGGCTCCGAGTGCCCGGACTGCCACCACAACCACTTACACATCTATAGGGCTCCCAGTACCAGGATTACCACCACAACCACTTACACATCTATAGGGCTCCCAGTGCCAGGATTGCCACCACAACCACTTACACATCTGTAGAGCTCCCAGTGCCAGCATTGCCACCGCAACCACTTACACATCTATAGGGCTCCCAGTGCCAGGACTGCCACCACAACCACTTACACATCTGTTCAAGTGGTCAATCCCAGTGCCAGGATTGCCACCACAACCACATCATTCACATAATTTTCCCTCCCTCTCTCTTGTTTTGCCACTTTTCAGAAATCCGAAGCACTTTGTCACTTCGGACCGATGTCGTTCGGTTTGGCACTTTCGAGCTACCGATCTTCGGCACTTCGGAACTTCGGACATTCGGAAGTATCTGAATGTCCGAAATTGCACGAAATTCGTCTGAGTTTACATTCATAACGAAACGAATTGCACATGTCTATTGAATGGTATGATGCTGTACAAACACAGGAAATCTCACAAAATAAATTTTAAAAATTGCACGACAAAAAATGCACTGACTCATTTAACACTGCTTTAATCTCTAGCATTTATAATGCCTGCATGGATACAATTACATTTTCACCCTGCCCTGATTACCTGTATAGAACATTAAATGTTTTGGTGAACAAAAATATTGCAGTTTCAATGTGCCAAATAACTATTTTTGCCAAAAATAGCACAATTACTTTATTATTGGACAATCGTCATTACATTTTAATTTCTTATTTTTTAAAAGTTCAGCATATTTAATGAAAGTTAATTATATTTTTTAAGTGATGTATATTGATTTGTAAATTTTTTTATTTTTTTTAGAAAATTTCACTTTTTTTTATCATTTTGGATCAGATCTTCTGTTATCTGACCAACTGCCGCTAACTTGCCTGTGCTCTGAGTAGAGTCTGTCCCAAAATGGAAGCACGGTAAAAAAGTGACATTTTCTTTAAATAAAATAGAAAAAAATATACATTATTTTAAAAAATATTAACGTTCATTAAATGTAATACATTTTTTAAGAAGAAGAAGTTAAAATTTGTCCTTACTGTCACAGACCAGCAGAATTAGAACACTCAACTCTATATTTCTGGGAAAACATAAAACTATAGCTGTGTTTTGGAATTATTTTTTGTGAGGATGCATCCCTTTTTCCTCTTTTTCCCTATTTTTCCC
The DNA here is from genome assembly GCA_933207985.1 of Pelobates cultripes. NCBI lineage: Eukaryota > Metazoa > Chordata > Amphibia > Anura > Pelobatidae > Pelobates > Pelobates cultripes. The sequence continues at coordinate 8,825,267 of OW240912.1, forward strand.
ATTATATGTGTCTGACTTTAACCTGCAGTGTTCCATTCCACCAAATAGGTTAGCTACGCTTCGTCAAGCCGCCTTCTCAGCAACAAGAACCAGTATAAGTCTTTCTTGCGTACCATGCCCAATGATGAGCATCAAGCTACGGCCATGGCTGACATCATTGAGTATTTTGGCTGGAACTGGGTGGGAACTATTGCTGCTGATGATGACTATGGGCGACCAGGAATTGAGAAATTTCGTGAAGAGGCTGAGGAACGAGACATCTGTATAGATTTCAGTGAACTCATCTCTCAGTACACAGAAATGGAGGAAATAGAAAAAGTGGTGGATGTTATACAAAATTCTACAGCCAAGGTCATAGTTGTCTTCTCCAGTGGGCCTGATCTTGAACCACTGATCAAGAGGATTGTTCAGCGCAACATCACAGGGCGTATTTGGTTGGCTAGTGAGGCTTGGGCCAGCTCTTCGCTGATAGCCATTCCAGAATATTTCCATGTCATTGGAGGAACTATTGGCTTTGCACTAAGAGCAGGACAGATTCCTGGTTTCCGGGAATTTCTTCACAATGTTCATCCCAGGATGTCCAATGCGAATGGCTTTCTTAAAGAGTTCTGGGAAGAGACCTTTAATTGTTACTTGCCTACAACAACAAAGAACCCTTCGTTTTCATCTCCTTTTTTGAGTAATCATGAGGATTCCAACAGAGGTGGCAATGGCTCTTTTTTTCGACCCCCATGCACTGGCCAGGAAAACATTACAAGCGTTGAGACCCCGTACCTGGATTTTACTCATTTGCGGATATCCTACAATGTGTATCTTGCTGTGTACTCTATTGCTCATGCTCTGCAAGATATATATACGTGCACTCCTGGGAAAGGACTCTTTACAAATGGTTCCTGTGCAGACATTAAAAAAGTGGAAGCCTGGCAGGTAAGAAGTTTTTGTATTCAAACCTTTGAGCTAAAAGTAATTAAACAAAATGGTCACCCAGCTTAATTATTTTATAATGCTTAGACAGGTAGCCGTTTAGATCGATAGAGGGGAAGGAGAGTGTGCTGCCAGTGTGGGCAAGGGTGATGGGAGTTGGGGGATACTCTTTTGAGAATTCTTACTATACTCTTTTTTTATTGTTTCTACGCTAACACCCCCTATACCCCTGTGCCACTGGTTTTGCTAATTGATATCACTTTCTCCTGTTTCTGTACCTCTTAGTGTTTAGATATTAGTTTACTCTTACAGTTATTTTAACTTTATCAATTAAATGTTATATTTTAGCTCTCTTCTGAGATGATTAATTAGGGTTGCTGACAATATACAAGACCCCTACAGTGAATGCTGTTAGACATTTTTTTCTTTTACTTTTCGGAATTCTTGTATGTGTTTCCTTTCTCATTAGAGAAATTCTCAAACTCGGCTATAGTCACTACTTAACTTTTGTACTTTGGATTTCAATTCCCCAAAATTCTGAGTTTAGTAATTCACAGTGTGTGTGTGTGTGTCTGTGTGTGTGTGTGTGTGTGTGTGTGTGTGTGTGTAAATCCAGGATACTCTTAAATGTCATGAATTTTATATGGACACTCCAAACACTTGTGAGAAAACACATAGAAAATTCTGATTTAACTTCTTCTAGTTTTGTATTTAGAGCCTGAGGAATGCTGGGTATTCCTTTAATAAATATATATTTGGTTGTTTCCGCCTTGCCGCTGTGCTCTGTAATACTAAACAATCTCAGCTTTTTCCTGTAGATACGAATGGACAGCGCAGTATGTCTATACTGAGTGTGAACATAGGACTCCCATTCATTTTAATAGTAGATTTACTGCACGCGTGACCTTTACGTCATCAGACGCATGCTTGTTCAGTGCCGCCCCCCATGAAATTAATTGATACTCTAAACACCAAAACAACTTTAGCTTAATAAAGTAGTTTTGGTGCGTATGGTGTATCCTTAAGTCTCAATGCTCAATTCTCTGCCATTTAGGAGCTTTTTGTTTTGCAGTCCTAGCCACACTGAATGATCTATACACCAAAACTACTTCATTAAGCTAAAGTGGTTTTGTTGCTTAGAGTGTCCCCCTCAATGAATACTATCTTGCCAACCGACTTTTCTACCCTACCCTTACCCTTTGTGTCACTATACCCCACTTTCCCTAGCATGTAAGCTCATGGAGCAGTGCCCTCAATCTCTTTGTTCCTGTGCGTCAAACTTGTCTGGTTACAAATACATGTCTATTAGTCCACCCATTGTACAACACTACAGAACATGCTGGCGCTTTATTATTATTATTATTATTATTAATAATAATAATAATAATAATATATCTCAGTCATTTCCAGAATATACAGAAAATCATTGGTGTTAGATAAGATCCTGGGTATTATCTACAGCACAGACTTATGCTTAGTATAATTGTCCCAATCTCCCATACTCCCGGTACCTTATCGACAGTTACATTTTATATTTAACAAGATTGATAATTTGATAGATTTGTTCTTCAGATAAATTCATATTAGTATTAAAATTGCTTTAGATTACCTTTTCTTTTAGTTCTTCCCTTAATGGCTTCACTCACAATCCTGGGGCTCGGAGCCAGACCTCTAATAACATGCTACTAATTGTGTCATTCACAGTAACTGCCATAGATACTCACACCAAGCATTAACAGAACAGAAATAAACAGCCATACGCTAATTGGGGAGACTGTTTGTTACGTTGATTCTACTAATATCAACCCAACCTCTCTGTAGTTATCTGAGTCACAACTTAGAGACTCATATGCGGAACGTCTGTGATTACCTGGTGATATAGTGAATACTGGGTACTGTTATATATTAATTTGATAGTATATTGTTTATTAGGTCTACCCCTTGCTCACTTTCTTTCATTGTTTCTTTACTGGAAAATATGTAACAATAAATAAAGATGGTCAATAAAAAATGGTACTGATGATGTGGTACCCCATGTTGTTAGAAACGTGGCTTGGTACTGATGGCGGGGTACCACATGTTGTTGGTAAGGTGGCTTGGTACTGATGGTGGGGTACCGCATGTTGTTGGGAAGGTGACTTGGTACTGATTGTGGGGTAACGCATGTTGTTGGGAAGGTGGCTTGGTACTGATGGTGGGGTAACGCATGTTGTTGGGAAGGTGGCTTGGTACTGATGGTGGGGTAACGCATGTTGTTGGGAAGGTGGCTTGGTACTGTTGATGGTGTACCACATGTTGTTGGAAAGGTGGCTTGGTACTGGTGGTGGGGTAACGCATGTTGTTAGGAAGGTGGCTTGGTACTGATGGTGGGGTACCGCATGTTGTTGGGAAGGTGGCTTGGTACTGTTGATGGTGTACCACATGTTGTTGGAAAGGTGGCTTGGTACTGGTGGTGGGGTAACGCATGTTGTTAGGAAGGTGGCTTGGTACTGATGGCGGGGTACCACATGTTGTTGGGAAGGTGGCTTGGTACTGATGGTGGGGTACCGCATGTTGTTGGGAAGGTGACTTGGTACTGATTGTGGGGTAACGCATGTTGTTGGGAAGGTGGCTTGGTACTGATGGTGGGGTAACTCATGTTGTTGGGAAGGTGGCTTGGTACTGTTGATGGTGTACCACATGTTGTTGGAAAGGTGGCTTGGTACTGGTGGTGGGGTAACGCATGTTGTTAGGAAGGTGGCTTGGTACTGGTGGTGGGGTACCGCATGTTGTTAGGAAGGTGGCTTGGTACTGATGGTGGGGTAACACATGTTGTTAGGAAGGTGGCTTGGTACTGATGGTGGGGTAACACATGTTGTTGGGAAGGTGGCTTGGTACTGTTGATGGTGTACCACATGTTGTTGGAAAGGTGGCTTGGTACTGGTGGTGGGGTAACGCATGTTGTTAGGAAGGTGGCTTGGTACTGATGGTGGGGTACCGCATGTTGTTGGAAGGTGGCCTGGTACTGATGGTGGGGTAACTCATGTTGTTGGGAAGGTGGCTTGGTACTGATGGTGGGGTACTGCATGTTGTTGGGAAGGTGGCTTGGTACTGATGGTGGGGTAACGCATGTTGTTAGGAAGGTGGCTTGGTACTGATGGTGGGGTAACACATGTTGTTAGGAAGGTGGCTTGGTACTGATGGTGGGGTAACACATGTTGTTGGGAAGGTGGCTTGGTACTGTTGATGGTGTACCACATGTTGTTGGAAAGGTGGCTTGGTACTGGTGGTGGGGTAACGCATGTTGTTAGGAAGGTGGCTTGGTACTGATGGTGGGGTACCGCATGTTGTTGGGAAGGTGGCTTGGTACTGATGGTGGTGGGTAACCCATGTTGTTGGGAAGGTGAATTGGTACTGATGGTGGGGTACCGCATGTTGTTGGGAAGGTGACTGGTACTGATGGTGGGGTACCGCATGTTGTTGGGAAGGTGGCTTGGTACTGATGGTGGGGTAACGATGTTGTTAGGAAGGTGGTTTGGTACTGATGGTGGGGCAACACATGCGTTAGAAGGTGGTTGGTACTGATGGTGGTAAATACATGTTGTTGGAAGGTGGTTTGCACTGTTGATGGTGTACCACATGTTGTTGGAAAGGTGGCTTGGTACCTGGTGGTGGGGTAACGATGTTGTTAGGAAGGTGGTTTGGTACTGATGGTGGGGTACCGCATGTTGCTGGAAGGTGGCTTGGTACTGATGGTGGGGTAACTCATGTTGTTGGGAAGGTGGCTTGGTACTGATGGTGGGGTACCGCATGTTGTTGGGAAGGTGACTTGGTACTGATGGTGGGGTAACACATGTTGTTAGGAAGGTGGCTTGGTAGTGATGGTGGGGTAACACATGTTGTTGGGAAGGTGGCTTGGTACTGATGGTGGGGTACTGCATGTTGTTGGGAAGGTGGCTTGGTACTGATGGTGGGGTAACACATGTTGTTGGAAAGGTGGCTTGGTACTGATGGTGGGGTAACGCATGTTGTTAGGAAGGTGGCTTGGTACTGTTGATGGTGTACCACATGTTGTTGGAAAGGTGGCTTGGTACTGGTGGTGGGGTAACGCATGTTGTTAGGAAGGTGGCTTGGTACTGATGGTGGGGTAACACATGTTGTTAGGAAGGTGGCTTGGTACTGATGGTGGGGTACCGCATGTTGTTGGGAAGGTGGCTTGGTACTGATGGTGGGGTACTGCATGTTGTTGGGAAGGTGGCTTGGTACTGATGGTGGGGTAACACATGTTGTTGGGAAGGTGGCTTGGTACTGATGGTGGGGTAACACATGTTGTTGGGAAGGTGGCTTGGTACTGATGGTGGGGTAACACATGTTGTTGGGAAGGTGGCTTGGTACTGATGGTGGAATTTTGCTTGTTTTTAGTAAACGAGCCTTTTAGACCAACTGGGAAGTATTGACTTCTATCGTATGTTAGGGAGTCAGAGCTAGTAATGCATCCACATGCATGGCCACTGAGTCAGCCACCAAAAAATAAACAATATAAATTTAGTGGTTGTATAGCACTTGTTTTAACAGGATGTGCAGAATCTAGCTTCTTGCATAAACAGCTTGCAATCCAATGAGGTCGGTCTCACTATAATAGTAATACTCTAATCACACCCTGTTCCAAATTATTATGCAAATTCTATTTAAGTGTCACAGAGATTAAATATTTTGGTTTTCAGTTTAACTCATGGATGGCATTGTGTCTCAGGGCTCTTTTGATCACTGAAAACAATCTTGGACATCTGTGATAATAAGATTGCCAGGTGAGCCCAATTTAAGGAAAAACTACTAAAGGAGGGTCTTCCACATTTTCAGAGCACCATTTTCATGCAATATGGGGAAGAAAAATGATCTCTCTGCTGCCGAAATGAGTGAAATAGTTCAATACCTTGGACGAGGTATGAAAACAGTAGATATTTCACGAAAACCTAAGAGTGATAATCGCACTATTAAGAGATTTCAGAGCACAAACGGGTTCGTGCAGATAAAGTCACATTGAGGAAGATTTCTGCCAGATCCATGCATTGGATCAAGAGAGCAGCTGCTAAAATACCATTACATAGCAGCAAACAGATATTTGAAGCTTCTGGTTCCTCTGGAGTCCCACGGACATCAAGGTGTAGAGTCCTCCAGAGTCTTGCAACTGTGCATAAACCTCCTATTCTGCCACCACTAGCCAATGCTCACAAGCAGAAACGGCTGCATTGGGCAGAAAAATACATGAAGACTAATTATCAAACAGTCCTGTTCACTGATGAGTTCCGTGCAACCCTGGATGGTCCAGATGGATGGAGTAGTGGATGGTTGGTGGACGGCTGCGATGTTAGCAAGGCGGTGGTGGAGTCATGTTTTGGGCTGGAATGGGAAGAGAGCTGGCCGGCCCCTTTAGGGTCCCCGAAGGTGTAAAGATGACCTCTGCAAAGTATTTGGATTTTCTGACTGACCACTTTCTTCCCTGGTACAAAAGGAAGAACTATGCTTTCCGTAATAAAATCATCTTCATGCATGACAATGCACCATCTCATGCTGCAAACAATACATCTGCATCAATGGCTGCTATGGAGATAAAAGGAGAGCAAGTCATGGTGTGACCTCCATCCTCCCCTGACCTCAATCCTATTGATTGACCTCAATCCTCAATCCTATTGGGAACCTTTGGAACATCCTCAAACAAAAGATCTATGAGGGCAGGAGGCAGTTTATATCCAAACAGCAGCTCTGGGAGGCTATTCTGACATCTTGCAAACAAATTCAAGCAGAAACTGTCCAAAAACTCACAAGTTCAATGGATGCAAGACTTGTGAAGCTGCTATCAAATAAGGGGTCCTATGTTAAAATGTAACGTGACCTGTTAAAATGTGTAAAAATGTTGTTATAAGTTTGATTGAAATAGCTTTTGATTTCAGTAAATATGCTGCAAATGCAACAAATGACAATTTTCAGTTCTTTACAACCTATAAAGTGTTTTGAAACTTACTGTGCGCAATAATTTGGAACAGTGCATTGTAAGTTTTTTATGTTTAAAAAAATACTGTTATCATTCGGACGTTTGTTCAATAAAATTTGAATTGTACTCTTAATAGTTGATAACATGGGAATTATGCTGACTGTTATTTACATCAATTATTTAGGTAAATGAGAAAAATATCATTTGCATAATAATTTGGAACAGGGTGTAATTAGCAGTTCCAGGCACTGTGTGATAAGTGAGAATCCCCTAATCTGCTGGAAGTCTTGTCACACATCTCCCACCACAGTCTGCCTGAGGATGATGGAGGTTGCAGTATTTCTTATTTTATGAACAGGAAAGCATTGATTGAGCAATAAATGGCAGGATTTTCTGAAAAGCCTTACTGCTTTGAAAAGTAATTAATTTATAGATAAATTAAACATTAATAGACGAATCCCCTTCCCGTGTTTCCGGACAGACATCGTTATTAATCCTCTGTGCTCTTCTTTGAATTTAGCCAGGATACAGGATGGAGCAGCTCGGCTTGATAATTAGTGCATAGCACAGGGCTCTGCAGACAGTGCCACAAACCCCCAACTACACAACTGTCACAGCCCAGGGCAATGCAGGCAGAACTGCAACAATCCAACTATACAACCAGCACAGGGCTCTGCAGGAAGAACCACAACCAGCACAGCCCAGGGCTCAGCAGACAGTACCACAAACCCCCAGCTATACAACTGTCACAGCCCAGGGCAATGCAGGCAGAACTGCAACCCTCCAACTATACAACTGGCACAGGGCTCTGCAGTAAGAACCACAACCTTTACACAGCTTAGTGATTCGCACAGCTCAGTCACACACATAGCTCAGGGACACACACAGTGCAGCGACACACAGCTCAGGGACACACACACAGCTCAGTCACACAAACAGCTCAGGGACACACACACAGCTCAGTCACACAAACAGCTCAGGGTCAGGGACACACAGCTCAGGGACACACACAGTGCAGCGATACACAGCTCAGGGACACACATAACTCAGGGACACACACAGTGCAGTGATACACACAACTCAGGGACACACACAGTGCAGCAATACACACAGCCCAGTCACACACACAGCTAAGGCTCACACACAGTGCAGCGACACACACAGCTCAGGGACACACACAGCTCAGCGATACACACAGCTCAGTGGTACACACAGCTCAGTGGTACACACAGCTCAGTGATACACACAGCCCAGTCACACACAGCTCAGTGATACACACAGCCCAGTCACACACACAGTGATACACACAGCCCACAGTCACACACACAGCCCAGTCACACACAGCTCAGTGATACACACAGCCCAGTCACACACACAGCCCAGTCACACACAGCTCAGGGACACACACAGCTTAGGGGGACACACAGCTCAGTGATGCACACAGCCCAGTCACACACAGCTCAGGGACACACACAGTGCAGCGACACACACAGCTCAGGGACACACACAGCTCAGCGATACACACAGCTCAGTGGTACACACAGCTCAGTGATACACACAGCCCAGTCACACACAGCTCAGTGATACACACAGCCCAGTCACACACAGCTCAGTGATACACACAGCCCAGTCACACACACAGCCCAGTCACACACAGCTCAGTGATACACACAGCCCAGTCACACACACAGCCCAGTCACACACAGCTCAGTGGTACACACAGCTCAGTCACACACAGCTCAGGGACACACACAGCTTAGGGGGACACACAGCCCAGTGAAGCACACAGCCCAGTCACACACAGCTCAGGTACACACACAGCCCAGTCACACACAGCTCAGGGACACACACAGCTTAGGGGGACACACAGCTCAGTGATGCACACAGCCCAGTCACACACACAGCTCAGGGACACACACAGTGCAGCGATACACACAGCTCAGGCCTAACAAGCTAGGCAAGCTCAGCAATGGCCTAACGACATTGTACATCTACATGGGCTCTAAAACTGCCTAGACTGCAGTGCTCACAGCTAATCTCCCAAAGCCACCAAAGCCTTTGATCCACACCTTTATACCTTACAAACAAACTTCATACAAAGATCATGGGTTCTCCCGTTTTTCCGCATTTTGCAACACAGAAAGAATGGTAGGTGGTGGGCCTCTCAATGCTTCCCAAAGTTAGAGACCTCACTCTTCAAAAGAAACTGCTCCCTGTCTATAAAAAAAATATAGAATCCCAGGCTGAGACTTAGATGCGATCTGATGAACACTGCCCAGGAAAAACATCACACTATACAGCTTATTCACTAAGGTGAGAATTCGAAGTGAATGTCACACAGGTGAAAAAAGCCAACCTGGAAACATTGTCTAAGTCTGCTATGTTGACACTTTGCCCTCTCTGACCTTAAATCTGAAATTCACTTTGAATTCTCAGTTTAGTAAATCACCCCGTATATCTGAATCACTTTGCACAGAGCTCGAAGATCGTAGCAGCCGTCTCTCTGCAGTTCTTCTCTCTGCAATGCTTGTAAGACAAAATGGGGAGAACGGACTTGGACAAATGCAAGATGGCTGGGCTGATATTGCCACTAAATTCCGCTCATACATCACCTACGAAACAAGACAAGTAAAATGCTCCTTCCCCACAGTACCTGATCTCTCTCCAGCCGTGGGATAAGATTAAAGAGCTATAGCCCCTGATTTTTATTTTAAATTGGGTATAGTCTCTGGCTCCTACACAATTGGGGTGTCAGCTTTAAAGATACTTCAAGATACAAAAAGTCACTAAAACGGATCTTTAAGCCGTCCTCCATTAAATAGTTAGAATTGGAAACTGTCTCAAAGTGCTACATTATGTCTATAAAAAAATGGGGAAATTGTAAGCAAACATAACATCTCTGTGTGGACAGCCTTCCAAAAAAACACTCCCGTACTGATCCTACATTAATAATTCAAGGTACCTCTCCTTTGCAGTCCTTGAGACCCATTTAATCTTATTTTGCTATTTGCGTGTTCTTCAGTCCTGCGAATTGTAGTTGTAGTAATTGTAGTTTTCTTGATGGCAGTTATGACACCTTCTTGTTGGCTTTGAGGATCTTATTTTGGCACGTGGTAATACGTGGCTTCCTGATGTGTGCGTTCTCTGAAAAAATTCAATAGACTTTCTAATTGATAAAGCAAAATGGGAAAAATAATCAAAGTTGATATTGCAAAAGCTGGCTGAATACAGCATTCGAGGGACACTTTAGGCACCCAGACCTCTTGGTCTCATTGAAGTGGTCTGGGTGCACTGTCCCTGGTCCCATAACCTGCAATGTAAAACTTAGCAATTTCAGAGAATGTTTGCAAGGTTAAGACTGCCTCTAGTGGCTGTCTAGGAGCACTTTCTTGCTTCTCATGGAGATTGTCTCAATTAAATGACATTGGACGTCCTCAAACTTTGCATGAGGACATCCAGTGTCTTCAAAATCCCCATGGGAAGGCATTGATTCAGTTCTTTCCTATAGGGATGCTCTAATGCATGCTTTGGGGAAATCGATCCAGAATAAAGGTAAGTGTTAATAAATAAATCGATCCAGAATAAAGGTAAGTGTTAATAATTTTTTTTTTTGTGCTTTTGTGCTTTTGTGCTTGCGGGGGGAGGGGGATGAGAAGGGGGTTAAGTGGGCACCCTGAGAAAAGGGTCAGGCACATACAATTAGGAATATAGTTGTGAATTCTTAGCGCTATAGACTTACATTTGTGCTCAAAAGTTTGCATACCCTGGCAGAAAGGGTGAAATTTTGGCATTGATTTTGAAAATATGACTGATCATGCAAAACAATGTCTTTTATTGATGGATGGTTATCATATGAAGCCATTTATTATCACATAATTGTTTGGCTCCTTTTAAAATATTATTATAACAGAAATCACGCAAATGGCCCTATTCAAAAGTTTACATACCCTTGAATGTTTGGCCTTGTTACAAACAAACAATGTAACACACGGGGGGTGGGGTGAGAATCTTTTGCAAATTGATGGCAAGATGAATGCAGCATGTTATCCGATAATACTGGTAGACAATTTGCATTCTTCTGTACGAAGGCTGCGCATGGGACGCTCTTGGACTTTTCAGCATGACAATGATCCTAAGCACAAGGCTAAGATGACACTACAGTGATTCTTCTTGAGTGGCCTGACCTTTAGCATCAAGCCACTCTGGGGAGATCTCAAACGTGGGCTTCAAGACGATCAAAGACTTTGCATGACTTGGAGGCATTTTGCCAAGACGAATGAGCAGCTATACCACCTGCAAGAATTAGGGGCATCATAGACAACTATTACAAAAGACTGGATAAATAAAAGTAAGGGCTGCGCTGAATAAAACTCTGTGTAAAACAAGTCCAGATAAAATAAATGGATAAAAAGAGAAAGTCTTATCTCGAGATGTCTGTTGCGGTCGTATATAGTAGTGATATTTGGTCCTGAATAATTGTCCTTGTCGGTATCCTCCTTATGGGTCCACTCATATGTAAGAGATAAGGGATAAGTAGATAACCAAATAGTGTAGTATATTCGGCAATGGGAGAAATAAAGATATAAAAATCTAGAATGCAAACTCACATTTGGCAGAGCTGTGACCTGCTCTGGTATGGAAGGCGTACAGCAGTTTGATCCCCGCTTAAGGGATATAGGTGGAGTATCCTTCGTCTACTTTCTCCATCCTTGGTGTGGTATGCACTTAGTATAGGAAAAAAAACAGCCAATAGTGTTCTCTGGATAAACAGTTTAGGAATAAAATAAAAGAATAGATTGGATTTAGCGTTGGTGCTATGATCCCCACCTAGGATTACTTGGAGTCCAGGTACGATAAAAGGATGCCAGGTAAAAGTGAATGTGTGTTAAAAGATAAGTGGTACAATAAAAGTTACCAAATATACTTTAATATTAAAATTACACAATATAATAACCATAAACGCGTTTCGCTTATACGGCGTTATCAATATGGGTAAAGACTCTTTACAAAACTCTTTACCCATATTGATAACGCCGTATAGGATAAACGCGTTTATGCTTATTATATTGTGTAATTTTAATATTAAAGTATATTTGGTAACTTTTATTGTACCACTTATCTTTTAACACACATTCACTTTTACCTGGCATCCTTTTATCGTACCTGGACTCCAAGTAATCCTAGGTGGGGATGGTTAAAGTGTGTGTTGGTTAAAGAGTGTGTGCTTATGACTGTATGTGTGTGCCAATGACTGTGTATCTGTTAGTGAGTGTATATCAGTGCATGTATCAATGATCGCATGTGTCAAAAAAGTGGCCTTGACACGAATTGGGTGGGGGGGTCAAATTTAGATTTCGGGGGTGCCCAAATTTAGTCGTGCCTAGGGCAGCACAAATCCAAAATACACCACTGGGTACAATGGCTGGACACATCTATTACCCCCCACTGTTTCTCAGGAGTCCATTTTGCTCTGATACAATTTTACCTTGACTCTCTCTAATTGTAGCATTAAAACAAGTGAGGCAGAGTAGGAGAACTCCCCAAATTTCTCTTTATTTTATTTGTTTATTTATTTTATTATTTTCTCTTCATTTGTTTTTTTTTTTTTTGGATGAAATGTGTGGCTCAGTGACTATATTTTTGTAATCTGTGGGTAGGGTGGAAGGGATTGATCTGATTAGTTGGTGGCCTGTGTTGTACACTGACTTTATTTTGTAGTAATTGGAGGCTTGTGTGGTACAGTGACTTTCTATCTTTGTAATTGGTGGATTGTGTGACACAGTGACGATATATCTCAGTAATTGGCGGATTGTGTAACACAGTGGCAATATATCTCAGTAATTGGCGGATTGTGTGACACAGTGACGATATATCTCTGTAATTGGTGGATTGTGTGACACAGTGGCAATATACCTCAGTAATTAGTGGATTGTGTGACACAGTGGCAATATACCTCAGTAATTGGTGGATTGTGTGACACAGTGGCGATATATCTCAGTAATTGGTGGATTGTGTGACACAGTGGCAATATATCTCAGTAATTGGTGGATTGTGTGACACAGTGGCAATGTATCTCAGTAATTGGTGGATTGTGTGACACAGTGACTTTGTATCTCAGTAATTGGTGGAATGTGTGACATAGTGACTTTCTATCTTGGTAATTGGTGGGATGTGTGACACAGTGACCTTATATCTTAGTAATTGGTGGATTGTTTGGTATAGTGATGTTTTATCTTAGTATTTAATGGGTTCTGTGACACAATGACTCTATAATTTAATATGATGTATTGTGTGGCAGTGACTATAGTTTAGTAATTGGTGGATTGTGTCGAATAGTGACTTTTCCATCATGGTAATTGTTGTGTTGTGCGGCTCATTTACTTTGTATCTTAGTAATTGGTGGATTGTGTGGCACAGTGACGATATATCTCAGTAATTGGCGGATTGTGTGACACAGTGGCAATATATCTCAGTGAGTTTATTTCTTTGTAATTGGTAGATTGTGGGACAAAGTGACTGTATATATTAGTAATTGGTGGAATGTGTGACACAGTGATGTCATATTAGTAATTGGCGGAATGTGTGACACAGTGATGTTATATTAGTAATTGGTGGAATGTGTGACACAGTGATGTTATATTAGTAATTGGTGGAATGTGTGACACAGTGATGTTATATTAGTAATTGGTGGAATGTGTGACACAGTGATGTTATATTAGTAATCGGCGGAATGTATGACACAGTGATGTTATATTAGTAATTGGTGGAATGTGTGACACAGTGATGTTATATTAGTAATTGGCGGAATGTGTGACACAGTGATGTTATATTAGTAATTGGTGGAATGTGTGACACAGTGATGTTATATTAGTAATTGGTGGAATGTATGACACAGTGATGTTATATCAGTAATTGGCGGAATGCGTGACACAGTGATGTTATATTAGTAATTGGTGGAATGTGTGACACAGTGATGTTATATTAGTAATTGGTGGAATGTGTGACACAGTGATGTTATATCAGTAATTGGTGGAATGTGTAACACAGTGATGTTATATTAGTAATTGGTGGAATGTGTGACACAGTGATGTCATATTAGTAATTGGTGGAATGTATGACACAGTGATGTTATATCAGTAATTGGTGGAATGTGTGACACAGTGATGTTATATTAGTAATTGGTGGAATGTGTGACACAGTGATGTTATATTAGTAATTGGTGGAATGTGTGACATAGTGATGTTATATTAGTAATTGGCAGAATGTATGACACAGTGATGTCATATTAGTAATTGGTGGAATGTGTGACACAGTGATGTTATATCAGTAATTGGCGGAATGCGTGACACAGTGATGTTATATTAGTAATTGGTGGAATGTGTGACACAGTGATGTTATATTAGTAATTGGCGGAATGTGTGACACAGTGATGTTATATTAGTAATTGGTGGAATGTATGACACAGTGATGTTATATTAGTAATTGGTGGAATGTGTGACACAGTGATGTTATATTAGTAATTGGTGGAATGTGTGACACAGTGATGTTATATTAGTAATTGGTGGAATGTGTGACACAGTGATGTTATATCAGTAATTGGCGGAATGTGTGCCACAGTGATGTTATATTAGTAATTGGCATAATGTATGACACAGTGATGTCATATCAGTAATTGGTGGAATGTGTGACACAGTGATGTTATATCAGTAATTGGCGGAATGCGTGACACAGTGATGTTATATCAGTAATTGGTGGAATGTGTGACACAGTGATGTTATATTAGTAATTGGTGGAATGTGTGACACAGTGATGTTATATTAGTAATTGGTGGAATGTGTGACACAGTGATGTTATATCAGTAACTGGCGCAATGTGTGACACAGTGATTATATATTAATAATTGTCGGAATGTGTGACACAGTGATGTTATATTAGTAATTGGTGGAATGTGTGACACAGTGATGTTATATCAGTAATTGGCGGAATGTCTGACACAGTGATTATATATTAATAATTGTCGGAATGTGTGACACAGTAATGTTATATCAGTAATTGGCGGAATGTATGACACAGTGATGTTATATTAGTAATTGGCGGAATGTATGACACAGTGATGTTATATCAGTAATCGGCGGAATGCCTGACACAGTGATTATATATTAATAATTGTCGGAATGTGTGACACAGTGATGTTATATTTGTAATTGGCGGAATGTGTGACACAGTGATGTTATATTAGTAATTGGCGGAATGTGTGACACATTGATGTTATATCAGTAATTGGTGGAATGTATGACACAGTGATGTTATATTAGTAATTGGTGGAATGTGTGACACAGTGATGTTATATTAGTAATTGGTGGAATGTGTGACACAGTGATGTTATATTAGTAATCGGTGGAATATGTGACATAGTGATGTTATATTAGTAATTGGTGGAATGTATGACACAGTGATGTTATATTAGTAATTGGTGGAATGTGTGACACAGTGATGTTATATTAGTAATTGGCGGAATGTGTGACACAGTGATGTTATATTAGTAATTGGTGGAATGTGTGACACAGTGATGTTATATTAGTAACTGGTGGAATGTGTGACACAGTGATGTTATATCAGTAATTGGTGGAATGTATAACACAGTGATGTTATATTAGTAATTGGTGGAATGTATGACACAGTGATGTTATATTAGTAATCGGCGGAATGTGTGACAGTGATTTTATATTAGTAGTTGGCGGAATGTATGACACAGTGACTGTAACTTTGTGTCTTAGTAATTAGTTTATTGTGTGGCAAATTGACTTTGTATCTAGTTGGTGAATTGGGTAGTTTTGGTTGGTGGATTGGACGACTAAACTTAATAAATGATGGGTTGTGTGACACATTGATTTTATATGTAAGAAATTGGTGGATTGTGTGGCACAGTGACTTTATATCTTAGTAAATAATAGATTGTGTGAAAAATGTACTTGTAATGATTTGTGGATTGTGTGGACTGTGACTTTGTATTTTAGTAACTGGTGGATTGTGTAGCACAATGATGATATATCTTGGTAGATTGTTCCTCAAGTAACGTTATATCTTAGTATTTGGTGGATTCTGACTTTGTAATTTAATATGATGGATTGTGTGACACGGTAACTTTATATTTTAGTAATTGGTGGATTATGTCGCATAGTGACTTTGACTATACCTTAGTAAGTGGTAGAGGTGCGGGACACAGTGACTATATCTTAGTAAGTGGTGAAGGTGCGGAACACAGTGGCTGTATCTTAGTAAGTGGTGGAGGTGACGGACACAGTGACTGTATCTTAGTAAGTGGTATTAGTGCGGGATAAAGTGGCTATATTTTAGTAAGAGGTGGAGGTGCAGGACACAGTTACTATATCTTAGTAAGTTGTGGAGGTGCGGGACACAGTGACTATATCTTAGTAAGTTGTAGAGGTGCGGGACACAGTGACTATATCTTAGTAAGTGGTAGAGGTGCGGGACACAGTCACTATATCTTAGTAAGTGGTAGAGGTGCGGGATACAGTGACTATATCTTAGTAAGTGGAGGAGTTGTGGGACACATTGACTATATCTTAGTAAGTGGTGGAGGTGACAGACACAGTGACTATATCTTTGTAAGTGGTAAAGGTGCGGAAAATAGTTACTATATCTTAGTGAGTGGTGGAGGTGCGGGACACAGTAACTATATTTTAGTAAGTGGTGGAGGTGCGGGACACAACCAAACAGTGATTTTATATAGGTGGAGGTACAGGACACAGTGATTTTATATTGGTGGAGGTACAGGACTTTATATGCGTGGTGCGGGACACGGTGACTTTATATCAATGGAGGTAACGGACACGGTGACTTTATCTTGGTGGAGATGTGGGTCACAGTGACTTTATATTGGTGAAGGTGCAGGATACAGTGACCATATATTGGTTGAGGAGTGAGACACTTTGACTGTGTATCTTGATGGAGGTGCGAGACACAGTGATTTTATATTGGTGGAGGTGCTGGACACGGTGACATTATATCGGTGGAGGAGCTGGAAATGGAGACTTTATATCGGTGCAGGTGCCAGACACAGTGACTTTATATCGGTGGAGGTACAGGACACGGTGACTTTATATTGGTGCAGTTGCCGGACACGGTGACTTTATATCGGTGGAGGTACAGGACACGGTGACTTTATATTGGTGCAGTTGCCGGACACGGTGACTTTATATCGGTGGAGGTACAGGACAC
Organism: Pelobates cultripes; assembly: GCA_933207985.1. Taxonomy (NCBI): domain Eukaryota; kingdom Metazoa; phylum Chordata; class Amphibia; order Anura; family Pelobatidae; genus Pelobates; species Pelobates cultripes. The sequence goes on from OW240912.1 coordinate 8,842,404, forward strand.
GGTGACTTTATATTGGTGCAGGTGCCAGACACGGTGACTTTATATCGGTGGAGGTACAGGACACGGTGACTTTATATTGGTGCAGGTGCCAGACACGGTGACTTTATATCGGTGGAGGTACAGGACACGGTGACTTTATATTGGTGCAGTTGCCAGACACGGTGACTTTATATTGGTGGAGGGTGAAGGTGCAGGACTTTGTTCCTCTCACATTCTCTTTGCTGAGTAGACTACAATATGATTCTCATAAAAGCTGAACCAGTAGCCCAGATTCCAAGCAATGCTTTCATCTTTTAATAATTAAACCCCTTAAGGACCAAACATCTGGAATAAAAGGGAATCATGACATGTCACGCATGTCATGTGTCCTTAAGGAGTTAAAATGATCAGAGTGAGCTAATAATTGCTCTCCCTGAGGTTACGAAGGATGGGGGGAACGGCACATTAGCTAAACATAGAAACAACATGACTCTGGCCTCAGGCCTTCTGCAGAGTCCCATCCAAGTGAGCGTGCATGTGTGACATTAGAGGCTTGTGTCACACTCCATCGCAGCCAGTTTTTCCAAGGTGACAGGATGTCTGAGCAGAGCATTAAACGCACATTTATCAGCCAGGGCTAAGAGAGTCTAATAAAGATAACTGGGAGCCTGAGGCGAGCGTGAGGTAATAACCCTTCGATGACCAGGCAGGATCCCAACAAACTGTCTGCACAGCACTGAGGGGTATACCTGGGGCGAGAATCATGAACCTGAGCTTCTATTTAACAATGAATGTGTCACTTGCAGTCTTATGACAGTTAAATATTTTCCATTTCCTAAACAAGCCTCTTCACACTAGTGCCAAGTCCTGTGTATGTGGTATGCATTTTACTTACAGTCTTCGTGAAGTTAAAGGAACTCTCCACAAATAAAATGAAATTTGTAAATACCACTATTTAGTAGATATATTCCTATAAGAACATGTATGTATTTAATTATGCATGTTTTCATTGGGAGTGTATCTAAACAGCTTTTAATAGCTGCAGTTGCCTGCAGCCGTTGTGAGCCCTCCCATTCTAACCCCGCCCAGACTTTCTGTGGCTGTCCAATCACAAACTTCCCAATGCAGCTCAATGAGAAGTCTTTGCAAGGCAGGTGCTCTGGGCAAATGATGGGGGGTGGGGGGGTGTAACAAGATTAATTTTAAAAAGTGACAATCTTTACTGAAATTTAAATGAAAAATAGAGCAAATACTTTAAAGTACTTTATGTGTGCAGAATGACCCTTTACGTTTGTTAATACACTCCCGGCATAAAGGAGTGAAACCGCCGTTTAGTAGAGCTTCCCCTTTCAGAGATACTGGCACGACTACTTTGGAACCCCAAACTCCCGAACTGGAATCACGTGCCACGTGCGGGGCTGTTCTGGGTGTGAGTGGGGATGTGGCCAGGGGACTGGGAAGTTATGAGTGTGAGTGAGGGTATGGCCAGAGGTGAGGTTGTTCTGGGTGTGAGTGGGATATGGCCAGGGGTGGGTCTCCTGCCAGTCATTGCATGTAACGTGACCGAGCGGTGGTTTGTGACTGTGGTCTGACAGGAAGTGCTCACTGACAGCAATGAGCACTTCCTTTCAGACCGAATACCACACTACATGGAGATCAGGGAGATACAGAGCAGGTACAGGAAAGGAGGGGGATGGAGAGGGAGAAACTTGGGGGGGCTGGGGGTGAGAATGAGACACATGGAGGAAATGGGGGGTGGATGAGACACATGGAGAGGCTGGGGATGAGACACGTGGAGGGGCTGGGGGATGAGACATATGGAGGAGCTGGGGCTGGATGAGAGACATGGAGAGGCTGGGGGTGAGACACATGGAGGGGTGATAATTAGACACAGGAGGAGAGTGGGTGAGGTGGATGAGACACATGGAGGAGCAGATGGGGAGGATAACAGACATGGAGGAGTGAATGAGACTCATGGAAGGGATGAGACACATGGAGGAGCTGGGGTAGGGTGTATGAGACCTATGGAGGGGCTGGGGGGAGCAAGGGACACATGGAGAAGTGGGGAGGATGATACATTTGTGGGTGATGGGGTAATGAGACACATGAAGGGGCTGGCGGTTGAATGAGACACATGGGAGGCTGAGGAGGAGAATGGAGGGGCTGGAGGTTGAATGAGACACCTGGGAGGGAGTGGGACACATGGGGAGACTGGGGGTTGAATGAGACACCTGGGGGGCTGGGGAGAACAACTGAGGTGCTGGGGATTGAATGAGACACATGGGAGGAATGGGACACATGGGGGAGAATGAGACACATGGAGAGACTGGGGGTTGAATGAGACACATGGGGGGCTGGGAGGGAATGAGACACATGGGGAGCTGGTAGGGAAACGAGAGACATGGAGGGGCTGGGGCTAGAATGAGAAGCATGGGAGGCCAATGGCAGTTTTCGCACCAGGGTGGTTTTGAGTTTTGCCTCTGCTTGGGAGCTGAGCATTCTTTTATAAAGCAATAGAATATGCAAAAACAACTAATCTAAAGTAATAAGAGATAAAAAAAAATCCCTTTTAAAGTTCTTGTTTTAATTCCGAACTAATAAAACATATGCTTTGAGCTTTGCTTACTCCAGGTGTATAGAGTGGGAAATGTTTGACACTTTTTACAGGGGTTACAGTGCAGATCCGACACTCACTATATAACTTTTTTTGCAGAGATCAGGGGAGTGACACTCCTTAGCCTGTCTCTGAGATTAACATCTATAAATCTGCCCCTTCTCAATCAATAATCTCATTGTTTTCCTTCTTGCAGTCTATCCCATTGCATTCAGATTGTTGACATAAACAAAGAAAACTGCTGTCGCATGCTGATGTAACCTATTTAATATATCAATAAAAACATTTAGATAAAAACCCAAACGTACGCATTACAGTCCCCGTGAAGATCGTTAGTATGGAATGTTCACTTAGTGTCATCAAAATTATACAGCTCTCAGCGTACACTCAGTGTATAGTCTTCAAACTAAAAGAAATTGGTCTAGATGAATATTCTTGTTTTTGGGTAGAACATTGGCTTAAGTATAGAGTACAACGAGTTGTCATTAATGGTACATTTTCAAGCTGGACAAAAGCGGTAAGTGGTGTCCCTCAGGGTTTTGTTTTGGGACCGCTTCTATTTAACATGTTTATAAATGATCTGGAAATAGGCATTGAAAGCCATGTATCAGTGTTTGCAGATGACACAAATCTTTGTAAAGTAATAAAATGTGAGCTGGATATTGCCTTGCTGCAGAGGGATTTGGATAGATTGGGGGACTGGGTACTAAAATGGCAGATGAAATTTAATGTAGAGAAATGCAAAGTTATGCACTTCGGTGTCAAGAATGCACAAGCAATTTACACCCTAAATCAAGCATGTCAAACTCAAAGTCTGGATCGGGCCACATAAACAAAAAAATACCGTAAATTTTAGTTTATTTTAAAAAGTACAGTATAAACCCCCCCAGCCCCTCGCTCTACTAAACCACAGCACCCCCCTCTACCACCCTGTGCCAAATCTGATCCTCCCGCTGACACACACACATATTCACTGACAGACACATACATACAGACAACACTGACACACACATACTCATAGACAGACACACACACCCTCACTGACAGACACACACACATATTCACTTACAGACACACACATACAGACAAGGCTGACACACACATACTCATAGACAGACACACACACACACACACAGACACACACACCCTCACTGACAGACACACACACATATTCACTGACAGACACACACATACAGACAACACTGACACACACATACTCATAGACAGACACACACACAGACACACACGCCCTCACTGACAGACACACACACACACATATTCACTGACAGACACACTCATACAGACAACACTGACACACACATACTCACTGACAGACAGACAGACACACACACACATACTCACTGACAGAGACTCACACATATTCACTGACAGACACACACATAAATACAGACAGTAAGAGCAATAAGGTTATGAAATTTTCTGCCTGAAGAGGTGGTTTTATCAGAGTCTATACAGATGTTTAAACAGCAATTGGATAAATACTTCCAAAAACATAATTTCTAATTAGTGGGGTAATAGCTGCTTGATCCAAGGAGACATCTGACTGCTATTTGGGGGGCAATTTTCTTCCTAGTTTGTTGCAAAATTGGAAGCGCTTCAGACCAGGTTTTTTTGCCTTCTTTTGAATCAACAGCAAAAACATATGTGAGGAAGACTGAACTCGATGGACGCAAGTCTCTTTTCAGCTATGTAACTATATAGAGAATATACTTTTGCTTTGTACATATTTATTTTCTATATTTTGTTTCTAGTCTTTGTTGCTGGTTAGGGTGATGCTGTGCAACAGATACCGGGTTAATTCACATAACAGGCATAGTTACAGTGTTATTATTATTATTATTATTTATAAAGCTCAAAGAAATTCTGTAGCACTGTACAATAGGTGGACCAACAAAGAAGCAGCTGGAACAGGGGAGGGGACGTTGAGGGCCCTGCTCAAACGACCTTACGTTTTAGAGGTAGTGGGGTAAAGTGACTCAAGAAGGTGGGTTACGGAGGGAATGCTGTCATCAGTGTAACTGATACACCTTCTTAAAGAAGTGAATTTTCAAAGCAGGTAAAGATTAAGGTTTAGGTGGTCAATAGAACAGGTTTCTCATCTCTGGTTTTTGCTTTCTCATGAGATGTCCATTTTGATTGTTTGTGTACTATTGTGTTACCGTATCTCTGGCCATGGACAGGGCAGATAAAAGGTTTGCATTGCTGAGATTTATTGCGTGTGGCAGTATAAGAACTTTCTTGTTACATTCCTAGGTTCTGAAACACCTGCGGCACCTCAATTTCACCAATAACATGGGGGAACAAGTAGACTTCAATGACTTTGGAGACCTTGTGGGAAACTACACAATTATCAATTGGCACTTGTCAGCTGAAGATGGCTCGGTGATATTTGAAGACATTGGCCACTATAATGTCTATGCCAAAATGGGCGAACGGCTATTCATCAATGAAAGCAAGATACTGTGGAGTGGATTCTCTCGAGAGGTTAGTGAAAGTGGAGAAGATTACATCAATGTCTTCTGACCAATCTCACCATTAGGTCATAGAACCTGGAGACATGCACTTCCTTCAAGAAACACCCCCAACCCCTACCACCTGTGCTGTCTGGGGAGCAGGGGCCAGAGTCCTCTCTTCCTGTTTGGAGAGCAGGTTGGAGTGTTCTCTCTTCCTGTTTGGGAAGCAGGTGGCAGTGTCCTCTGTTCTTGTCCGGGGAGCAGGGGCCAGTGTCCTCTCTTTTTCTCTGGGGACCAGTGGCCCATGTCCTCTCTTTCTGTCTGGGGTGCAGAGGCTGGTGTCCTCTCTTCATGTCTGTGGGGCAGGGGCCGGTATCCTCTCTGTGCCACATTAGCTCCAACTACTACAAGAGGCCTTTTGTGGACTGCAGGAAGTGCATTGACAATGAACTGGTCAGACAATGTAAAACAAGCAGACAGGCTATATTGTGTCCCCACTGTCTGTCCAGCTGTTCTTTTTTCCTTAAATGTCTGTCTAGTCTCTAAATGACAGACATACTGGGTGACAGATAAAACTCGCACACTGGCGGCCTCATAGATTACCAAAAATATGCAAACGTTAACAAGGTGTGAAAGTAGTCTATGATACCAGTATAAATCCTTCATCCCTTCATTATCATACTTTACTCACTGTCCCTGCTATCTCTTTATTAGATTTTGCTTTCAAAAACAAAAACAGTATTCTATTTTATATCTTTTTCTACCTCCATTTAACAGTAGGAATAATATGGCATCATTGACCTGGTCCTGGGTGGAAGTCCTTAGTCTGGTCACCTGTAACTGACCACAACCCCCACTCCCCTGCCAAGAGGTGCCATAACGAACCACACACATATATTATATTCCACATGCCACCAGTTACCTATTAACATCACCCATGCTCTTGGCTTATTTTAGTCATCTGTCTATAACCTGACAAGGTTTACAAATATTAGATCAGGTTTTAAGTTGAAACTGTTATCTGACTTTTACAACGTTACCAGCAGAATTAAGTTCTGTGATATTAGGATTGTGACTGCTTTGCTAACTTCACATGATAGTGGCTTAAAGGCAGAAAGTTATCGATCAGTTGCCCACGCTAGATGGTAATAACATCGTTGAGTCCCTTTAAATCTTCCTACTAGACTTATAGTGCTTTAAAGAAGATTTTTACTGATATTTTAGGGAAGAAGTTTGCTAAATCGGTTATGTAGGATTTGACTTGAAATATTGTGTGAATAGTTTTTTGTTTTTTACATTACCTCTCAGTGGTCTCCTGTGACTGTCATCTTTAAAATTTCTTTAAAATAGGTTTCGACTAAGAGCTTTGAAAGTGGTGTTAAAGTGACAGACCAAACCTAGAACTCGCTACAACAGATTGCCAAGTCTACCGGCATCGCTCAAATTGCTGGTGGGGGAGGGCACCTACCCCCCACCCGCTCACTTCACAGCTTCACCTGTGTTACTTACTGCTTGCCTCGTCTCATTTCTGAAATGCTGATCAATTATCCTTTATTCCCACAGGTCCCCTTTTCAAACTGCAGCGTAATCTGCCACAAAGGTACCCGAAAGGGGATCATTGAAGGGGAGCCGACATGCTGCTTCGAATGCGTGGACTGTCCCGATGGCGAATACGCAGATGAGACAGGTACAGTCTAAATGTCATAACTTTCATTTGTTAAAGTAAAATCGCAGATCTCTTTATAGTGATAAAAAGAGAGGAATTATTACAGAGTTCACAAATAATAGATTCAGTACATTCGGTGCCATGAATGGTGAGGAAACCGCCCCAAGACAGTTAGTCTAACACGGAATCTAGACACACTGTCACAATACGCACTTATCACATGAACAAGCAAACAGAAAACACTGCTTTTTTGTAACAATATTAAATTTAGATTTTGTGATCTCTTTGTTTTGTAGAAATCAAGCAGATCACTCTAGAAGCCCTAATCTTCATTTTTTTTGTACAAAATATCTCCAGTAGGGGGCAATATTTACCTAAAAGTACTAACGATATAAAATCCATATAATATATATATTGTTCAAATTGTATCAGCTTGGATTTTAGTGTGCATTTTCTAAGCAGGAGCGCCACCTAGGGGAGTTTTATTATATTTACCATTACATGGCCAATTTGTTGTTTTGGAGGTTTTCTATTACTCAACTTTGCACAGCTACTAAAGAAAGGTGATGTGGTTTGCACTTTGTATCCAATATTTTGTATGTCTCTTTTAATGGCGAATTCTTCAAATAATTGAATGTTTAATATCATATTCTTTAACCATTTTATTTCTTTCAGCAATTCACTATTTAGCCTTTTTAGAAAGGACTGTATTACAGTATTTAATTCTCTGCTCAGCAAATCGTGGTGCCCACTCAATTTAGGTGCTAGAGAATTCATATTAAAACTTACATTCTAAAAGCAATCTGCAAAGTGGGAGTTAATTTTATTATAATAAAATGATGTTCATCCTGTCTGTGATAGGTTGATATAAAGTATGAAGTTATAAATGCAAAAACTATAGTCCGTTTGATCACTTTCTCGATTGTTTGCTTTTATTTATCTACGCTGTTCACTCCCCAATGTGGCTTTTAGTTGCCTTCATTGTCCTCCCCCTTTTTGTTTCTTCCGTTCCCCGTTTCCACGGTTGTGGTCTGTTTGTCTTTTTTGTAACTTTTCATTTTCCATTGTGTTTCTCGTGGCTTGTACGTTAGCTTGTCTGTCCATCTTGGCTTCCATTCGCAGTACATGTATTTTATCCCCCTTGTATCACCTCCCTTTTACTACTGTCCATATCATGTCGCCTTTCTCCCGTTATATAAATATATGTGGTGAGTTTCAGGTTTATGATTTTAGTAGCAGAAGTTTTGTCAGAACAAAATATCAATATGGACAGAAATGAACACAGTCACACAGCCCAAAGCGGCTCAGTCATATTTATTTTTCAGTTTTCCTTCTTCCTTATTCTAAAACCAGTCTAAAAAGTGTTGGCTTGACTCTGGTAAATTCCTAAATTTTTCACTGAAAAGTCTATTTCACAGAAGTCTGTCATTCTTTGGGCCAGAAGGGGGGCGGGGGAGGAGGGAGCGAAATTAAACAGAATACTGTTTTTGATGCAAAACTTGAACTATCAATACATTTGTTGTGTTGCTGATACAACTGTGTACATTCAGAAATGCAGCATTGTAAGACATGCTTGTAATGTGTCAGACACTGTTACTGACGAAGCAATGTATCTCATAAAAAGTTCAAAAGCTGGGGTGGCTCAACAGGTCCTACACCTTCATTAAGTCTTAAAAGTAACAGGTGAAAAAAAAAATACAGGTTTAACAAATAGTGCCAAAATAAGGCCAAAAGAGGTGCAAAACTCTCTGTGACACTTCGATAAATCTCTTGCATTGCTTTTGTATGTTTCTTAGTATGGAATAATTACTAGATCCGCCTGCACATACATTGCAATGATTATAACATACATGTCACGTTGTTTCTTACAGATGCCAGTGCGTGTGAAAAGTGTCCCGTCGACTCCTGGTCCAGCAAAAACCACACAGTGTGCATCGCAAAGCAAATCGAGTTTTTGTCTTGGACAGAACCCTTTGGAATAGCTCTCACTTTGTTTGCTGTCTTGGGGATCTGCCTAACATCATTTGTTCTTTGTGTCTTCATCAAATTCCGCAACACTCCCATCGTGAAGGCCACAAACCGAGCGCTATCGTATCTTCTGCTGTTCTCCTTGCTTTGTTGCTTCTCCAGCTCTTTGTTTTTTATTGGAGAACCAGAGGATTGGACATGCCGGTTGAGACAACCAGCTTTCGGCATCAGCTTTGTTCTTTGTATCTCCTGCATTCTTGTGAAGACCAACCACATACTGCTTGTCTTTGAAGCAAAGATTCCTACCAGCTTTCAGCGGAAGTGGTGGGGTGTTAATCTTCAATTTCTCTTGGTATTTCTGTGTACTTTCGTGCAAGTAGTGACTTGCATTATATGGCTGTACACAGCGCCTCCGCAAAGCTACAAGAATATAGAATTGGATGATGAAATCATATTTATAACATGTAATGAAGGGTCCTTGATGGCTCTGGGGTTTCTGATTGGCTATACTTGTCTTCTGGCTGCTATATGCTTTTTCTTCGCTTTCAAGGCCAGAAAGTTACCAGAGAACTTTAATGAAGCCAAGTTCATTACATTTAGCATGCTTATATTCTTTATTGTCTGGATATCATTCATTCCTGCTTACGCAAGTACGTATGGGAAATTTGTATCTGCAGTTGAGGTCATTGCAATCTTGGCTTCGAGCTTTGGGTTGTTAGCTTGCATCTTTTTCAACAAAGTCTACATCATTTTGTTTAAGCCTTCCAGAAACACCATTGAAGAGGTCCGCTGCAGCACTGTAGCTCATGCTTTTAAAGTGGCAGCCAGGGCTACTTTGAGACGAAGTAATGTGTCTCACAAGAAGTCCAACAGCCTGGGTGGCTCAACTGGTTCAACACCTTCATCATCAATCAGTAACAAGAGCACCCATGAGGAACAATTGTCTGATGGAGATCGAGTTCGCTCTTGCAAGCAGAAAGTAAGCTTTGGAAGTGGAACAGTTACCTTGTCTCTGAGTTATGATGAACCGCAAAAGAATGCAATTTCCAACAAAAACACAAGGCCTAACAATTCCCTGGAGGCTAAAACCAGTGATGATAGCCTAATGAGGCAAAGAGCCTTACTGCAACTGCAGAACAGTGATGGAGGAAGTGAGTCAAGCTTCAGAACCGTCTCCAATATCGATGAAACAGGATCACAGGAGTCAGTCAACCAATCAGATTCTGATAACCAAAGCACGGAATCACAAGCACAGATAGACAATTTAAAGAATACTGTTGATGGAGCCATTACAGACAATATGGTTAACTCTTAGTAAGTTAAATTCCATGTACTATTTGAAGGTTACACTACGTACATTCATGTCCATGGACCATATGATAGACCTTAACATTGGGTAGGTTAAATGCCATGTACCTAGTACTCAAATGGAAGAAGGGAAAATAAGCAAAAGACTCTTTATACTAAATTCATGGATGTTTGGAGGGAAGGACATTGGATGAAACCCAACACAATAACAAGGGAAGATGCTTACACAAACAACATGTTACGATGGGTACCTTACAAAATTGGTTCCAATAATCACCGGGCTTTACCAAGTTGACCGGGGATTCATTATACTTATTTAAACATTTAGCACTAAAAACTGTTGACCTTTCATCACTCAATGGTGGGTTTTGTTTAAAGAGCAGTTCTAAGTCTTTATAACAATAAAAAAAGCAGTAGGAACAATCCATTGGTTTTCATGGAAATTGCTTCACTTCCATAACATTACCCTAGAATTTCTGCTTCTATAGCATACAACCCCAATATATCAGTATACATATTAACTTTATTGGTAAAAAAAAAAAAAAACCTGCTTTTAGCCTGCATGGGTTGTAACTACTGTGTTGTCTGAAAAAAAAACCTTCTTGTACTCAGAATTCGAGATGCTTTTTAATGGGGGTGCACATAGGGCAAAAAGGGCACTTGACTGGACTATTGAACTCTAGGGGACACCCTGCTCCAGAGTTTTGCCCCTTTGTGCGTGTAAGTATCTTGATAGATCTTGATAGATGTATTACATGTTTGTCATAACATTAAAACTAACCTTTCGAATGTAAATTCACTTCACCTTCCCTTATTGCTTTTTTAAATGAAAATTTTGTATTTGAAGTTCGGGGTCGTCTAATTATGTTAATGTCCCAACCCAATAATCTCTGTTCTTATGTAGGCTAGCGTAGACTGTATATAGCATATTATTACATTATTGGAATACCTAATTGGGCAGATGAAAAAGTTACACTGCCATGTGCTCTACTGTTCTCTGTATAAAAAAAAACAAAATTAAGTTCCAAATATATAATAAATGTTAGCAGCATAACTTAATTCATCAGGAAAGCTTGTAAAGTTATATGATGCTGGTCACGTGGAAATAATACAATGAAGTTCAATGTACTAGACAATTGTACGAACATGTTTTCAAAGTAAAATAAATCTCTGCCCAATAGCTCGCAATCTATTTTGTGCCCAGTTTTTGAGATATAAAATAATAAAGAACACAATGACAAGTCTTACAATGATTCTTTATGACTATAATCTCTGTGAAGGCGGGTGTGTATGAATGGTAATGCTTTGATAAATATTAATTTGTTTCTTTAATGAAGGGCCGTCCACATACCGTGCACTAATGATATTCCCTTCCAGATAATTCTTTGGTGACAGTTGAATTGCTACTTGTCGTTATTCCTGTTGGAATAGGAATCTGGCTTTAAATTAAATTGAGTTAAATTTTCACTGGCCTATGACTAGCGGAGAATAAACAATTTGAGCCCTGATTATATTTCTTTACTAAGGAAATTCTAGAAGGCAGTCAGAAGGAGATTGTTCCAATTAAATGGTGACATAGTAGCTCTGCGCTCCGTGTGGCCATTCCAGAGTGGGGAATACAGAGAGAATGCAGAATATTACATTATCAGCCACTCACAAACTCTATAGTGAGGAAGGTACGCAAGACGAACGATAAATCTTAGCTCTTACTGAGCACAGAATGTGTTGTAACTACAGATCTAACAGGATTTCCAAATCACAAATAATAATAAAAAAGTAGGAAATGGAGGGAAAAAAAAACTTCACAAAATGTTAAAGCATACAAAGTAGAAATCAGGTTCTGGGACATATATTTACATATGGATATATGGAGTCAGACTGTGAGTACAGAAAAAAACATATCATTATTTTGTACAAACAAGAAGCAATTGTTTATCCAATGGGTCTTAAAGGGAAGGAATATTCTAACATGTATCCTTACATTTCCTCATGCGTTCTATAGAAAATGCATTCAAGTTATGTAAATAAAGTAATAGATTAAGAAAACATATTCACTCTGATCTACGGGGTGAGATCTTGCAGTCAGTCCAATTTTTAGGAATCTTATGTTTATCTACATCATGGGTCGTCAACCTGGGCGTTTCAGGATTCCAGGTGGGCGGTAGGGATTTTCTAATTTTTAGAGATTGGGTGGGCGGGTGCGACCGGGTACCGCCATCACCACTTGCGGCCCTGGCCCACGCGGCAAACCACCGTGGCCGCATATGGAGGGTTCCATCGGGTGACCCATGCTGTCACGGCCACCCGATGGATGTGGATTGTGAGGGGGCCCGGTCAGCGCTGGGTGCTTTAACAGCGCGACCGGGCCCCCTGTGATTACTTCACAGAGCTGGGAGGAAGTGACTGCACGTCACTCCTCCCAGCTAACACTGAGAGCCGCGCGGGAGGAAGGAGGAGGGAGTTAGAGTGGGAACTCTGACTCCCATCCACCGGAGCCACCACTGGACCCCAGGGAAAGTCACCCTCCTGCACCTAAAAGGTAGGAAACAGGAGGGTGACTAAAATATTTTGTGTGTTTGTTTGTGTATGTGTCTTTGTATCTATGTCTTGTGTGTTTCTGTCAGTATGTATGTGTCTGTATGTGTGTGTATGTATGTGTGTCTTATGTATGTGTCTTTGTATGTGTCTTGTGTGTGTGTGTGTGTGTGTCTGTCTGTATATATGTGTGTGTGTGTGTGTGTGTCTGTATATATGTCTGTGTGTGTGTGTGCCTGTCTTTATATATGTGTGTGTAGGTCTGTACATATGTGTGCGTGTGTGTCTGTCTGTATATGTGTGTGTGTCTTGTCTTTGTATGTATGTATGTGTGTGTGTCTTGTCTTTGTATGTATGTGTGTCTGTATGCATGCCTGTGTGTGTGTGTCTGTATGTATGTGTGTGCCTGTCTGTCTGTCTGTCTGTCTGTGTGTCTTGTGTGTGTGTCTGTATGTATGTATGTATGTGTGCCTGTCTGTTATAGTGGGCTATAGTAAGTAATAGTAAGTGATATACCTAGCTCAGCCTTCCTACAGGGCATTGCTATAAGGAAGGTTAAAAAAATGTAAAAAAGGGGGGGAGGTTGGGAAGGGAATTGAGGAGGGGAGCTGATGCACAGATGAGAAATCATATTATGCGCAAACAGAGAAGTCGTCTGAATATCACCGAAAGAGGTGACCTTCGTTTGTTCCTTACGAAAATCGAACCAGATATCAAATATTTAGACAAATTCTCTGTTTGCTCATAATATGATTAATAGCACTAAAGCCTGATTCTACAAGATATGTGGTAGGGAAAGGTATCAATAAGTTGAACATCATTTTCCACATATTTGGATATAACGCAGGCATTTTTTTATTTTGCCAGAGTTTTTGGTATCCACCACTGCAAAAATTCCATTTACTCTCTTCATCATATTTAAGTTCTAATAGTTCTTCTTGGCAAGTTATACCAACCTCAGCAACATTTGCTGTAAAAGGATTTATCATCCAGTCATGCACCTTTAACTTAAAAATATCTTGAAATCGTTTTTCCATATCCAATTTGAGTTCCTTGAGGTGGCTACTGAACCTTTCAATATCCCCCGGAGTTACGTCATTGTTTATAGAGGACAATTCAGGAAACTGATGAAATTCTCTCTTGAAAATATTATGATGGAGAAGATCAAGCTTTTCGATAAATAATGACACAATATTTTTACAACTTATAAGAGTTATCGGCTCCTTGAAGCTGCAAATTAATTTAATTAAATCTCTTGAAAATGTCTGCCAAATAAAAGGCATCATTCTTTACGTTTTTTAACTGTTCATAGAGACCAGCCTCATTATCACTTTCAAAAAAACTGTACGACACTATCAGATAATGCAACAAAACGAGACAAGCACGTACCCTTTGAGAGCCATCGAACTTCTGTATGTAAAAGTAACCTAATAAACTGCTCGTTATTGTCCTGGCACAGCTGTCGAAACATTCTATCACACTTGGCATTAGATTTTATCTTATCTACAGCTTTAATTATTATACTTAATGATGAATGGAGACTTGTACTTAAATGTTTTCCTACAATATGTTGTCTATGCACAACGCAATGAATACACAAAACGTTTGGCACTTCTTCTTTCAAGTAAGGAACAAACCCACGATAGCGGCCTACCATTGCTGGTGCTCCATGAGTAGCACATGCAACAATATTGTTCAAGGGTATATTATTTTTTGCAAAGTAAGATTTCACAGCATTAAATATTGATAATCCTTTTGTATCTGTAATCGGACTGACAGTGAATAGCATTTCTTCTTGCAATGTATTGTTTTCATCAAGGTACCGTACATGTGTCATCAGTAGAGCATTATTATCTGCAATGACAGACTCATCCAATTGTATGGAAAATGACGAATTTTGGAGCATACCTATAAGTTTATTTTCAACATTAGCCGCCATTTCGTCAATGCGTCTCTTTACTGTGTTATCGCTAAGGGGCAATGTTTTTAAAACTTCAGGTATATCCTGATGCATTACTGTTGAGATAAATTATTTGATAGATGGTATTATCAAAGTTTCTCTAATATTATGGCTTTTACCACTTTTTGCACTTAAGTGTGATATACGATAAGCTGCTGTTAATCCATCCTCATTCTTTGCATGTTGTTTTTGAAAGGATGTAGCTATTGTTGAACGATTTTGAAATCTTTTATAGATTTCTTGAAAATATTCAATGGGCTTATCTTTATCTTGTGAATGCTTTGTAGCAAGATGTTCTCGCAATCGACTTGGCTTCATTGCTTCATTAGATAATGTCTTGTGGCACAGTAAACACATTGGAAGCTGGTTATTTGTAACCGATTCAATGAAACACATCTTCAGATATTCTGCTAAATAGCCACGAGCAGATTTATTTTTTTTCAGACGTGGGTTCTAAATTTGTTTCACAATTTAACAACTACTTTTACTCTTACCATGTTTTGATCTGCACTCCACACGGGGCTTTTATCCCTCCTCTTTTTTTATTACAAACACCAAAAACAATGCTGTATTAGGTGCCAATTTCTATTAAAGCGGCACTGTCATGCCGAATCCCGTTTTTTTTTTTAACCCGCCTCCACTACATCCAATTGACCCACTAGTCACCCTCAAATGCCCCTAAGCCCCCCACATTACCTATTTTTAATCCTTATTTTCTGCCCCGATCTATATTCAGGGCGCCACCATCTTTGTGTGGGTAGATGAAGTCCCTGTGGGACACGTCATCAGCCCACACTAGACAGACTGTGAGATTCCCGCACATGCCCAGTGAAGCACCTGGACATGCAAACGGGAATTTCATCTATTCATTCATTCATCAGAAAGACGAATGAGTGAATAGAAATATCAGCCGAACAAACAAACACTATGTATCAGTGTATGTTTGTTCGTGCAGGTTATTACAAGGAGGGAGCTACCGGCGTGCAGCTCCCTCCTTGTAATATGTAAAGATAGAAGCGGCAGGGAGCAGTGCTCCCCACCACTTCATAAGCCCCCCCAGGTCCCCCTCTAACTCTATGGGGGTCAATATGACCCACATAATAGCACAAGGGAGATTAAAATCTCCCAAATGCCCCTACTCGCTATACCGCCTGTGGCTGCTCACTGTTGAAAAAAAATGACATAAATTACAATAAGGGGGGGCGGACCTATTGTCCGCCCCCCCTCCCCCACCCTGAGCGGCGGGTGGGGGCCATAAAGATAATGAGGGGGGGGGAACCTACTGTCCTCCCCCCCCGGCCCCCACCCCTGAGCGGTGGGTGGGGGCCCTAATAAAACAATAAGGGGGGGGTACCTTCTGTCCTCCCCCCTGTCCCCCACCCCTGAGCGGTGGGTGGGGGCCCTAATAAAACAATAAGGGGGGGGACCTACTGTCCTCCGCCCCGGCCCCACCCCTGCGCGGTGGGTGGGGGCCCTAATAAAACAATAAGGGGGGGGGACCTACTGTCCTCCCCCCCTGGCCCCCACCCCTGAGCGGTGGGTGGGGGCCCTAGTAAAACAATAAGGGGGGACCTACTGTCCTCCCCCCTGGCCCCCACCCCTAGTCACCTTGATTGGGGGGGGTGTTTCATTTAGGGCCCCCACCCACCGCTCAGGGGTGGGGGCCGGGGGGAGGACAGTAGGTTCCCCCCCCCTTATTGTTTTACTGGGGACCCCACCCACCGCTCAGGGGTGGGGGCCAGGGGGGGAGGACAGTAGGTCCCCTCCCCTTATTGTTTCATTAGGGCCCCCACCCACCGCGCAGGGGGGGGGCAGAAGTTCCCCCCCATTTCTTTATTTAGGGTCCCCCCATCTTTATTTAGGGCCCCCACGGGCGTGGGGGGGGGGTTATTATTTTTTATTTTTTATTTTTTTTTACAGTGAGCAGCTATAAGCTGCTCACTGCTTACTACACATGCCCCTACTCGCGGTATAGCGAGTAGGGGCATTTAATTTACTAATACTAAGTAATCTTTACTTAGTATTAGTAAAGTTGGCTGAAAGACCAATTTACGTCTTTCAGCCTTTTAGTAGATAGCTCCCTGATACCGTGGGAATTAGGGAGTTATCTACTAAGCAGCTGCAAGATGCAGCCGCGGCAATGAATAGGATTGGAGTTTCATTCATTAGAATGAAATTCCGATCCGAATAAAGTGCCGAATTGCGTTCTAAAACAAACGAACATACTGTTCTCATTCAGTTAGAACGCAATTCGGCAGTTTAGTGTAAAATGACAGGAAGCATCGCGGGAACACAGAGGGAAGGTAAGGATCATGGGAAAATTGCTCTGACCAGCGGAAATGAAGCACACTTTGCTCCTCCGCTGGTCAGAGCTGGTCAAGCGGAGGAATCCTCCATAAGGCAAAGAGTCCCTACTTTGTCTTATGATTTTAAAGAAAACTAAAGAAGACAGGAAGAAAATAATAACAGATCCTGAGAGAGGGGGAGAAGAGGAAGAGATTGTGGAAAGGTAAATTCGGTTAAGTGTCACCATCAAAAGAAATCCCTTTCCTGCCTTCTTTTTCTTTACCTTCCTTATAGTATATCACTATATCAAGGATCTCTTTTTCCCTTTTTTTATTTTCTCCTTCTCCTTCCTTTACTTATTTTTTTCCTTTTATTTTATAAGATAACAAAACTTAATTTATGAGCCAAACTAAACACTGCTTACTCTCCTTTTTTATTTTATTCCCTTTCTTTTACATTCCTTAGGTACAAAAGTAAAGCTGAGCTAGTTATCTCACTTCTTACTATCAGTTAACAACAATTCTCTCTTTTCCCTGCCTATAACTTTTCTAACTCCTATGTTGCAACTTCTCTGCTCCATTTCTAATGTTTGTAAAGGGCTATACAACCCAGGGCCATAGTCATGAGGCAGGAGGCTGGCACTCAGGCTCCTCCAACAGCCAGGGACAAAGGGCAGCTTGTCACCTAAAAATCCAGTGACAAAATCTTCTCACTGTTTTTTGAGACACTCATGTCGCACTACATCTGAGTCACATCTACCTAACCTTAAGCGTGCCTAGCTTTGTTAAAAACATACTTATTGTAGCATGTTATTTAAACGTTGTTTTAGCCTGTTCATTTTCTAAATATAAAAATTGTGCCGACTACACAGCCACAATGTGAAATGCTTTAAATTTACTTGTAGATGCTATTGTGGCTCTACTGGCTTGCTGTAACCATCTGCACAAGAAAAATAAAGAATTAAAAAAAAAAAAAAAAATTCCAGTGACAAAAGGCATTTTGTTTCACTGACCCATCCTCCTTTTACCTTCCCGTTGCCCTCCCAATAAGACACCACACACTTTTCTTGTGGATAAGGGCAACGGTCACAGCTTTATTAACTTAATTCAAATCCAATAACCATGACCTGTCAGCTGTTGGGCGGTTAACCCAACAGAAAGTTCTCCACCTCTTTTTCCCAAGAGCCTCAACAGCCGGCACTTGCCATCAGCCCTTGTGCGGTCTGTCGTCTCCCCAACTCGACTCCGTGTCTTTCTCCTTTACTCCCAGTTGCGCTGTCCAGTGATCCTGACACCGCGATGCTACCCCCTGCGCGCAACACCGTCCCGGCATCGCGCCCCCCGCAGACAGTGCAGCCTCCAATCCCGACTGTAAACACACATTGAAGATATCCAACCCAATGGTAGATAAATGGACCCCATCCTTCCTCATAACATTAGAATTATCCCCTTCTAGCTCCACGTGCTGAATGACCAACCCTCCCAGCCGTCGCACAAATCTCGCAATAGTCATATTGACTTTGATGGCAATGTTCCATGGGCCTACCTTTTCCCGAAACCCCCCAAACTGGCCGAGGAATTATTTCCGTCCATATAAGGGTCAGCTCCTGAAAGAGGGCAATAAAACAGGCAATGTCCTGCTTCATCTCATGGATCAAATCAATTGACCTCCTACGACCAATGTTATTCCCACCCTCATGGAGCACTAATGTGACCGGCCCCGACACGTACCGACTAAGCTGTACGCACTCTGCATACATCTGAGCCCACGACAAACCCCTCAAACCCCTCCAACGAATTCGCACTAACTCACATGGAAACCCCAGATTACGCCCATATGGTCTTGCTTCGGCCCGTTTAGCCGCCCAATAAACATAGGAATGGCCCAGGATCCATACATATCTGGTAACCACGACTGCGAAAACAGACAACAAGAAGAAGAACAGGGAGTCGGTTATAACATATGAGGCCGAACATACAGCTGAAAACGACCTGACTGCCACCTGCCCAAGTGCTTAAGCGTATCCATCATGCTGGCTTGGGTCGCTGCCCCAATGCGAAAGGAGTGGGTAGTATAAGAGGAGGGATCCAACCCCACTCCTCTCACACAGGACCGCAGAACCCGCGAAAATTGGAAACGACTCAGTAAAGTCCCCTCCTGATGAAGATGCTGTCAGGAACTCTCGGACCATCGCAACGGGACAAAACGGACCGCCTGTCCTGCCTATGAGAACTCGCGCACCCACTCCCTTGGAATCCGTCTGTAATGATATTGATGTTACAAAGTTTTGGAGTCCAGTAGCCAGATCAGCAATGTTTTCTGCCAGAGGTAGCCACTCGTTACCCAGGTGGTTGAGCCCCTGAGCCTTGAGTGGCCTTCTGGTCTTAAGCAGAGATGGGAGACTGGAACAGAAAGATGATAATCGTAGTGAGGCAAGCCGAGGTCAGTGGGAAGGAGAAGCAGCAAAGTCAAAACAGTCCAAATTCAGCAACAGGAAGGAGAAACAGGAACACGCTTGATTAGAGAGTACAGGAACCACAATAATCTGGCAAAGGTACAGAGACAGGAAGTGGCTTTATAGGCCAAGAACCAGACACCTGACCAGACACAGCTGAAGAGAGTTGTCACTGATAACCTTGACTCTACAAGCAATGGTATCAGATCTCAGGTAAATTTGCAAAAGGCAGGCTGGTGTACTGGTAAGGAAGAGGTTTAGCACCATGTAAACCAGGGTTCGAAACCCAGCAGAGTCAGTTCCTCACATTACCTCCACCTCTACAGGCGCAGCCTCTGGATGCCCTATTTCCTGGTTTAGCAGGGTACTGTGCATGGAAAGACTGAAGAAGATCAGGAGCATGAATATTGTCCACTGGTTCCCACGATCTATCCTCCTCACCATAGCCTTTCCAATGAACCAAATATTGAAGCTTGTTGCGGAAGATCCTGGAGTCAAGAATTTTTTCCACCTCGTATTCATCTTCACCATCCACGAGGACTGGTGGTGGGGCAGGCAAGGCTCGACCAGGGAAAGTATTTTCATGAAAAGGTTTAAGCAGTGCCACGTGAAACACCGGATGTATTTTCATGGAATCCGGAAGTTGCAGACGGAAGGTGACTGCATTAATCTGAGCGATTATCTTAAAAGGTCCCATGAACTTTTGACCCAATTTATGAGAAGGAATCCTAAGCTTAAGATTCTTTGTTGACAGCCAAACCTTGTCACCAACATGATAAACTGGGGCCTCCTTTCTGTGCCTATCAGCAGCTCTTTTGTAACATTCCTGAGCCTCCGAAAGAGTCTCCTTCAACAGTTCTTGGGAATCTCGTAAGGCGGTTAGCCGGTCAGTGACTGCAGGAATGGGAGTAGTAATTGGGAGACTCACTAGAAAGGTTGGATGGTAACCATAATTGGCAAAAAATGGGCTCAGAGAAGTGGAGCAGTGTTGGGCATTGTTATAGGCAAACTCCGCCGTGGGTAGAAAATCCAGCCAGTCATCCTGCAGGTAACTAATATAGCACCGCAAATATTGTTCTAAAGTCTGGTTGGTTCGCTCAGTCTGTCCATTACTTTGTGGATGAAAAGCTGAAGACAGATTTACATTAATACCTAGAATAGAACAAAAATATTTCCAAAAATGAGATGTAAACTGCACTCCCCTGTCAGAAATTACTTCATCAGGCACTCCATGCAAGCGAAATATTTCCCAAATAACTAGGTCAGCAGTCTGTTTAGCTGAAGGGAGACCACGAGCTGGTATGAAATAACTCATCTTAGTTAACCGGTCCACAACAACAAGAATGTTAGTGTGTTCCTTAGAGGGAGGTAGTTCCACAATAAAGTCCATGGATATAGATCCCCAGGGACGATG
Organism: Pelobates cultripes; assembly: GCA_933207985.1. Lineage (NCBI taxonomy): Eukaryota > Metazoa > Chordata > Amphibia > Anura > Pelobatidae > Pelobates > Pelobates cultripes. The sequence goes on from OW240912.1 coordinate 8,863,063, forward strand.
AGGAATCGGAAGAGGCTGAAGCAAGCCAACAGGGGATGAGCGAGGAGTCTTATGTCTGGCACATACATCACAAGAGGACACATACTTCTTAACATCCTCATAATATTTAGGCCACCAAAAAACGTCCAGTCGCACTGATTCTGGAACAAACAGACGTTGTTGAAAAATCCAAAACCCATTAAGCATGGTCATATGAAGATCACGAGGAGGATCACGAAAAACTGGATCTTTAGAGTAGCCCTTTTTAATGCGAGACATTAGATCAGAAGGAAAGGTAACTCCTAAAAATCTGCTCTCTGGCAAGATGGTGGCCTTGGTTACTGTAGTATGGAGGGGGTCAGCTATCCTAGACAAGGCATCCGCCTTGCCATTTCTGGAACCAGGGCGGTATGAAATAAAAAAATAAAACCTTGAGAAAAATAGGGACTAGCGTGCTTGTCTGGCTGACAGTCTCTTAGCGGATTGAATACATTCCAGATTTTTGTGATCTGTGAGGACAGTAATTGGATGGGTGGCTCCCTCCAAGAGATGTCTCCATTCGGCGAAGGCAGCTTTTATAGCCAAAAGTTCTTTATTCCCTATGTCATAATTTATTTCTGCTGGTAACATCTGGCGGGAATAGAAGGCACTTAGGCCCAGTCCTTTGAGACAGTACAGCGCCAACAGCTGAATCAGAAGCATCTACCTCTACAGTAAATGGCAATTCTGGCTGAGGATGTACCAAGATAGGGGCAGATGTAAACAGAGTCTTTAATCTGGAAAATGCAGTGTCAGCCTTATTGGACCACTGAAAAGGAGTCCCTTTACGTGTAAGTTCAGTGATCGGTGTAATAACGGCAGAGAAATTCTTAATGAAACGCCTGTAAAAATTGGCAACCCCCACAAATCTCTGTATATCTTTTTCATTCTTGGGGATGGGCCAGTCCAGCACAGCTTTAATTTTACTTGCGTCCATACTTAAACCTTTAGGAGTTATTACATACCCCAGGAACTGAATTTCTGTTTGTTCAAACTCACATTTTTCCAGTTTAATGTATAGGTGGTGGGTACGAAGGCGCTCAAGAACAATGCAGACCTGTTTTCTGTGATTTTCAAGATTATCAGAAAATATCAGGATATCATCCAAATATGCCACAACAAACTGATCCAGGAGATCCCGTAGTACATCATTGATTAGATGCTGAAAAGTTGCAGGGGCATTACAAAGCCCAAATGGCATTACTAGATATTCGTAATGTCCGTACCTGGTTCTGAAAGCTGTTTTCCATTCATCATTTGGTCTTATGCGAACCAGATTATATGCCCCCCGTAGATCAAGCTTCGTAAATATTTTAGCTGAACGAAGTCTCTCCAGAAGTTCAGGAATGAGAGGCAAGGGATAACGGTTTTTAACAGTGATTTTATTAATGTCCCTGTAATCAACACATGGCCGTAGACTGCCATCTTTCTTTTCTACAAAGAATATAGGAGCTCCTGCTGGAGAAGTGGATGGTCGAATAAAGCCTTTGGCAAGATTTTCTTGTATGTATTCACGAAGTGCTTTCAATTCAGGCTCAGAAAGGGAGTATATACGGCCAAATGGGATAGCAGCTCCAGGTAGCAGCTCTATGGGGCAATCATAAGGCCTGTGAGGTGGAAGCTGATCAGCATTCTTCTTATCACAGACATCTGCAAAATCCCGATATTGTAGAGGAAGCTTAGTTAAGTTTGTAGCAACCATTTCATTAATTGTTGTGGTAACAGGTGTCGCCTTAGAGGGTTGACAATTCATTAAGCAGTGTTCTGAAGGAAAGGACAAGGTTCTAGTCTTCCAATCAATCTGTGGGTTATGCAGAGCAAGCCAGGGTATACCCAAAATCACTGGAAACTGTGTTGAGGAAATTAGGTGGAAAGATATAGACTCATGGTGATTCACTTCCAGAATCAATTTTAAGGGCACAGTCTCATGTGTAACCGGGCCTGACGTAAGTGGAGAACCATCTACTGTTTCCATTAACACAGGTGAAGATTTAGGGATAGACTGAATTTTATTTCCTGCTGCAAATTTAATGTCCATAAAGTTTCCGCCTGCTCCGGAATCTATCATAGCTGTAGTTGAAATTTTATTATTACCATATTGCAAAGTGATAGGCACCACCAAATGAGGATGTTGAGTCATCATACCTTCTTCACCCTGAGCCAGAGAAAACAAGGGTTGTGTGACAGAATCCAGTTGGTCTGAAATCTGGGATTGGTGTTGAATCTGTGCACCCTCAGCAGTCATAGCTATTGTTCTTTTAGACTTGTTAGGGCAATTGATGGCATAATGCCCTGTACTACCACAATACAGGCATATGTTGTGAGTGCGTCGCCACTGTTTTTCTTCATTGGATAATGGCCCTCTTATTAGATCTACCTGCATAGCCTCAGGTTCAGAGTCTGTAGGTGTTTGTGGGGTCGGAGTAGAAATTCTTGAATAGAAAGTAGGAGTAGCACTTGGTTTAAAAGAGCCCTGTCTTTCCAATCTTCTTTCTGAAAGTCTCCGATCAATACGGATAGCCAACCGCACAAATGCATCAAACTCAACAGGAAGATCAACACGAGCTAGCTCATCTTTTATAGCTTCTGAGAGACCCCTTCTGAAGTGGAACCTCTGGGCTGATTGGTTCCAAGTAGTATCAGTAACCCACTGTCTGAATTCAGCAGCATATTCAGCCACAGAGCGCCTCCCTTGATGTAAATGAAGGAGAGTGGCTTCTGCTGTAGCACAGCGATTGGGATCATCAAAAACTAGGCACATGGCCTCAAGAAAGTCTTTTAAATTTCCCAAGATTGGACTGTCCTGTTCCAGAAAAGGGGAGCCCCAGGCCAGGGCTTCATCTTTGAAGAGGGAAAAAATAAATCCCACCTTCTCTCTTTCAGATGGAAAACGGTTAGGTAACATCATGAAATGCAAACGGCATTGATTTAGGAAACCCCTGAATTTTTTGCGGTCTCCTCCAAATTTTTCTGGTAGAGGCAAGCGGGCATCTTGTGCAGGTGTAACAGTAGTAGTAGCAGCAGCCGCAACATCATGTGCCCTGTAGCTGGTAAGCTCACTATGCATTGATCGAACTTCATTTTGCAGTTCAGCTACCTGATCCTGCAGCACTTGAATGGTCTGTGCCTGGGTCTGCATAGTTCTTGCATTAAAAGCAACCTGCTGGGCCAATGCAGAATCTGATCCGACGGTCTCCATGAATGGGCCAGATTATTCTGTAATGATATTGATGTTACAAAGTTTTGGAGTCCAGTAGCCAGATCAGCAATGTTTTCTGCCAGAGGTAGCCACTCGTTACCCAGGTGGTTGAGCCCCTGAGCCTTGAGTGGCCTTCTGGTCTTAAGCAGAGATGGGAGACTGGAACAGAAAGATGATAATCGTAGTGAGGCAAGCCGAGGTCAGTGGGAAGGAGAAGCAGCAAAGTCAAAACAGTCCAAATTCAGCAACAGGAAGGAGAAACAGGAACACGCTGGATTAGAGAGTACAGGAACCACAATAATCTGGCAAAGGTACAGAGACAGGAAGTGGCTTTTATAGGCCAAGAACCAGACACCTGACCAGACACAGCTGAAGTGAGTTGTCACTGATAACCTTGACTCTACAAGCAATAGTATCAGATCTCAGGTAAATTTGCAAAAGGCAGGCTGGTGTACTGGTAAGGAAAAGGTTTAGCACCATGTAAACCAGGGTTCGAAACCCAGCAGAGTCAGTTCCTCACATTACCTCCACCTCTACAGGCGCAGCCTCTGGATGCCCTATTTCCTGGTTTAGCAGGGTACTGTGCATGGAAAGACTGAAGAAGATCAGGAGCATGAATATTGTCCACTGGTTCCCACGATCTATCCTCCTCACCATAGCCTTTCCAATGAACCAAGTATTGAAGCTTGTTGCGGAAGATCCTGGAGTCAAGAATTTTTTCCACCTCGTATTCATCTTCACCATCCACGAGGACTGGTGGTGGGGCAGGCAAGGCTCGACCAGGGAAAGTATTTTCATGAAAAGGTTTAAGCAGTGCCACGTGAAACACCGGATGTATTTTCATGGAATCCGGAAGTTGCAGACGGAAGGTGACTGCATTGATCTGAGCGATTATCTTAAAAGGTCCCATGAACTTTTGACCCAATTTATGAGAAGGAATCCTAAGCTTAAGATTCTTTGTTGACAGCCAAACCTTGTCACCAACATGATAAACTGGGGCCTCCTTTCTGTGCCTATCAGCAGCTCTTTTGTAACATTCCTGAGCCTCCGAAAGAGTCTCCTTCAACAGTTCTTGGGAATCTCGTAAGGCGGTTAGCCGGTCAGTGACTGCAGGAATGGGAGTAGTAATTGGGAGACTCACTAGAAAGGTTGGATGGTAACCATAATTGGCAAAAAATGGGCTCAGAGAAGTGGAGCAGTGTTGGGCATTGTTATAGGCAAACTCCGCCGTGGGTAGAAAATCCAGCCAGTCATCCTGCAGGTAACTAATATAGCACCGCAAATATTGTTCTAAAGTCTGGTTGGTTCGCTCAGTCTGTCCATTACTTTGTGGATGAAAAGCTGAAGACAGATTTACATTAATACCTAGAATAGAACAAAAATATTTCCAAAAATGAGATGTAAACTGCACTCCCCTGTCAGAAATTACTTCATCAGGCACTCCATGCAAGCGAAATATTTCCCGAATAACAAGGTCAGCAGTCTGTTTAGCTGAAGGGAGACCACGAGCTGGTATGAAATGACTCATCTTGGTTAACCGGTCCACAACAACAAGAATGGTAGTGTGTTCCTTAGAGGGAGGTAGTTCCACAATAAAGTCCATGGATATAGATCCCCAGGGACGATGAGGAATCGGAAGAGGCTGAAGCAAGCCAACAGGGGATGAGCGAGGAGTCTTATGTCTGGCACATACATCACAAGAGGACACATACTTCTTAACATCCTCATAATATTTAGGCCACCAAAAGGATCGGGTAAGTAGTTCTTGTGTCTTTCGGATTCCTGGATGACCTGCTGGTTTAGAGTCATGGTAGAGGCGTAAAACGTCCAGTCGCACTGATTCTGGAACAAACAGACGTTGTTGAAAAATCCAAAACCCATTAAGCATGGTCATATGAAGATCACGAGGAGGATCACGAAAAACTGGATCTTTAGAGTAGCCCTTTTTAATGCGAGACATTAGATCAGAAGGAAAGGTAACTCCTAAAAATCTGCTCTCCGGCAAGATGGTGGCCTTGGTTACTGTAGTATGGAGGGGGTCAGCTATCCTAGACAAGGCATCCGCCTTGCCATTTCTGGAACCAGGGCGGTATGAAATAAAAAAATTAAACCTTGAGAAAAATAGGGACCAGCGTGCTTGTCTGGCTGACAGTCTCTTAGCGGATTGGATACATTCCAGATTTTTGTGATCTGTGAGGACAGTAATTGGATGGGTGGCTCCCTCCAAGAGATGTCTCCATTCGGTGAAGGCAGCTTTTATAGCCAAAAGTTCTTTATTCCCTATGTCATAATTTCTTTCTGCTGGTAACATCTGGCGGGAATAGAAGGCACATGGATGTAACAACATCTTAGGTCCAGTCCTTTGAGACAGTATAGCCCCAACAGCTGAATCAGAAGCATCTACCTCTACAGTAAATGGCAATTCTGGCTGAGGATGTACCAAGATAGGGGCAGATGTAAACAGAGTCTTTAATCTGGAAAATGCAGTGTCAGCCTTATTGGACCACTGAAAAGGAGTCCCTTTACGTGTAAGTTCAGTGATCGGTGTAATAACGGCAGAGAAATTCTTAATGAAACGCCTGTAAAAATTGGCAAACCCCACAAATCTCTGTATATCTTTTTCATTCTTGGGGATGGGCCAGTCCAGCACAGCTTTAATTTTACTTGCGTCCATACTTAAACCTTTAGGAGTTATTACATACCCCAGGAACTGAATTTCTGTTTGTTCAAACTCACATTTTTCCAGTTTAATGTATAGGTGGTGGGTACGAAGGCGCTCAAGAACAATGCAGACCTGTTTTCTGTGATTTTCAAGATTATCAGAAAATATCAGGATATCATCCAAATATGCCACAACAAACTGATCCAGGAGATCCCGTAGTACATCATTGATTAGATGCTGAAAAGTTGCAGGGGCATTACAAAGCCCAAATGGCATTACTAGATATTCGTAATGTCCGTACCTGGTTCTGAAAGCTGTTTTCCATTCATCATTTGGTCTTATGCGAACCAGATTATATGCCCCCGTAGATCAAGCTTCGTAAATATTTTAGCTGAACGAAGTCTCTCCAGAAGTTCAGGAATGAGAGGCAAGGGATAACGGTTTTTAACAGTGATTTTATTAATGTCCCTGTAATCGACACATGGCCGTAGACTGCCATCTTTCTTTTCTACAAAGAATATAGGAGCTCCTGCTGGAGAAGTGGATGGTCGAATAAAGCCTTTGGCAAGATTTTCTTGTATGTATTCACGAAGTGCTTTCAATTCAGGCTCAGAAAGGGAGTATATACGGCCAAATGGGATAGCAGCTCCAGGTAGCAGCTCTATGGGGCAATCATAAGGCCTGTGAGGTGGAAGCTGATCAGCATTCTTCTTATCACAGACATCTGCAAAATCCCGATATTGTAGCGGAAGCTTAGTTAAGTTTGTAGCAACCATTTCATTAATTGTTGTGGTAACAGGTGTCGCCTTAGAGGGTTGACAATTCATTAAGCAGTGTTCTGAAGGAAAGGACAAAGTTCTAGTCTTCCAATCAATCTGTGGGTTATGCAGAGCAAGCCAGGGTATACCCAAAATCACTGGAAACTGTGTTGAGGAAATTAGGTGGAAAGATATAGACTCATTGATTCACTTCCAGAATCAATTTTAAGGGCACAGTCTCATGTGTAACCGGGCCTGACGTAAGTGGAGAACCGTCTACTGTTTCCATTAACACAGGTGAAGATTTAGGGATAGACTGAATTTTATTTCCTGCTGCAAATTTAATGTCCATAAAGTTTCCGCCTGCTCCGGAATCTATCATAGCTGTAGTTGAAATTTTATTATCACCATATTGCAAAGTGATAGGCACCACCAAATGAGGATGTTGAGTCATCATACCTTCTTCACCCTGAGCCAGAGAAAACAAGGGTTGTGTGACAGAATCCAGTTGGTCTGAAATCTGGGATTGGTGTTGAATCTGTGCACCCTCAGCAGTCATAGCTATTGTTCTTTTAGACTTGTTAGGGCAATTGATGGCATAATGCCCTGCACTACCACAATACAGGCATAAGTTGTGAGTGCGTCGCCACTGTTTTTCTTCATTGGATAATGGCCCTCTTATTAGATCTACCTGCATAGCCTCAGGTTCAGAGTCTGTAGGTGTTTGTGGGGTCGGAGTAGAAATTCTTGAATAGAAAGTAGGAGTAGCACTTGGTTTAAAAGAGCCCTGTCTTTCCAATCTTCTTTCTGAAAGTCTCCGATCAATACGGATAGCCAACCGCACAAATGCATCAAACTCAACAGGAAGATCAACACGAGCTAGCTCATCTTTTATAGCTTCTGAGAGACCCCTTCTGAAGTGGAACCTCTGGGCTGATTGGTTCCAAGTAGTATCAGTAACCCACTGTCTGAATTCAGCAGCATATTCAGCCACAGAGCGCCTCCCTTGATGTAAATGAAGGAGAGTGGCTTCTGCTGTAGCACAGCGATTGGGATCATCAAAAACTAGGCACATGGCCTCAAGAAAGTCTTTTAAATTTCCCAAGATTGGACTGTCCTGTTCCAGAAAAGGGGAGCCCCAGGCCAGGGCTTCATCTTTGAAGAGGGAAAAAATAAATCCCACCTTCTCTCTTTCAGATGGAAAACGGTTAGGTAACATCATGATATGCAAACGGCATTGATTTAGGAAACCCCTGAATTTTTTGCGGTCTCCTCCAAATTTTTCTGGTAGAGGCAAGCGGGCATCTTGTGCAGGTGTAACAGTAGTAGTAGCAGCAGCCGCAACATCATGTGCCCTGTAGCTGGTAAGCTCTCTATGCATTGATCGAACTTCATTTTGCAGTTCAGCTACCTGATCCTGCAGCACTTGAATGGTCTGTGCCTGGGTCTGCATAGTTCTTGCATTAAAAGCAACCTGCTGGGCCAATGCAGAATCTGATCCGACGGTCTCCATGAATGGGCCAGATTATTCTGTAATGATATTGATGTGACAAAGTTTTGGAGTCCAGTAGCCAGATCAGCAATGTTTTCTGCCAGAGGTAGCCACTCGTTACCCAGGTGGTTGAGCCCCTGAGCCTTGAGTGGCCTTCTGGTCTTAAGCAGAGATGGGAGACTGAAACAGAAAGATGATAATCGTAGTGAGGCAAGCCGAGGTCAGTGGGAAGGAGAAGCAGCAAAGTCAAAACAGTCCAAATTCAGCAACAGGAAGGAGAAACAGGAACACGCTGGATTAGAGAGTACAGGAACCACAATAATCTGGCAAAGGTACAGAGACAGGAAGTGGCTTTTATAGGCCAAGAACCAGACACCTGACCAGACACAGCTGAAGTGAGTTGTCACTGAT
>OW240912.1:8871702-8908546 GCA_933207985.1 Pelobates cultripes
AGAATTAAAAAAAAAAAAAAAAATTCCAGTGACAAAAGGCATTTTGTTTCACTGACCCATCCTCCTTTTACCTTCCCGTTGCCCTCCCAATAAGACACCACACACTTTTCTTGTGGATAAGGGCAACGGTCACAGCTTTATTAACTTAATTCAAATCCAATAACCATGACCTGTCAGCTGTTGGGCGGTTAACCCAACAGAAAGTTCTCCACCTCTTTTTCCCAAGAGCCTCAACAGCCGGCACTTGCCATCAGCCCTTGTGCGGTCTGTCGTCTCCCCAACTCGACTCCGTGTCTTTCTCCTTTACTCCCAGTTGCGCTGTCCAGTGATCCTGACACCGCGATGCTACCCCCTGCGCGCAACACCGTCCCGGCATCGCGCCCCCCGCAGACAGTGCAGCCTCCAATCCCGACTGTAAACACACATTGAAGATATCCAACCCAATGGTAGATAAATGGACCCCATCCTTCCTCATAACATTAGAATTATCCCCTTCTAGCTCCACGTGCTGAATGACCAACCCTCCCAGCCGTCGCACAAATCTCGCAATAGTCATATTGACTTTGATGGCAATGTTCCATGGGCCTACCTTTTCCCGAAACCCCCCAAACTGGCCGAGGAATTATTTCCGTCCATATAAGGGTCAGCTCCTGAAAGAGGGCAATAAAACAGGCAATGTCCTGCTTCATCTCATGGATCAAATCAATTGACCTCCTACGACCAATGTTATTCCCACCCTCATGGAGCACTAATGTGACCGGCCCCGACACGTACCGACTAAGCTGTACGCACTCTGCATACATCTGAGCCCACGACAAACCCCTCAAACCCCTCCAACGAATTCGCACTAACTCACATGGAAACCCCAGATTACGCCCATATGGTCTTGCTTCGGCCCGTTTAGCCGCCCAATAAACATAGGAATGGCCCAGGATCCATACATATCTGGTAACCACGACTGCGAAAACAGACAACAAGAAGAAGAACAGGGAGTCGGTTATAACATATGAGGCCGAACATACAGCTGAAAACGACCTGACTGCCACCTGCCCAAGTGCTTAAGCGTATCCATCATGCTGGCTTGGGTCGCTGCCCCAATGCGAAAGGAGTGGGTAGTATAAGAGGAGGGATCCAACCCCACTCCTCTCACACAGGACCGCAGAACCCGCGAAAATTGGAAACGACTCAGTAAAGTCCCCTCCTGATGAAGATGCTGTCAGGAACTCTCGGACCATCGCAACGGGACAAAACGGACCGCCTGTCCTGCCTATGAGAACTCGCGCACCCACTCCCTTGGAATCCGTCTGTAATGATATTGATGTTACAAAGTTTTGGAGTCCAGTAGCCAGATCAGCAATGTTTTCTGCCAGAGGTAGCCACTCGTTACCCAGGTGGTTGAGCCCCTGAGCCTTGAGTGGCCTTCTGGTCTTAAGCAGAGATGGGAGACTGGAACAGAAAGATGATAATCGTAGTGAGGCAAGCCGAGGTCAGTGGGAAGGAGAAGCAGCAAAGTCAAAACAGTCCAAATTCAGCAACAGGAAGGAGAAACAGGAACACGCTTGATTAGAGAGTACAGGAACCACAATAATCTGGCAAAGGTACAGAGACAGGAAGTGGCTTTTATAGGCCAAGAACCAGACACCTGACCAGACACAGCTGAAGAGAGTTGTCACTGATAACCTTGACTCTACAAGCAATGGTATCAGATTTCAGGTAAATTTGCAAAAGGCAGGCTGGTGTACTGGTAAGGAAGAGGTTTAGCACCATGTAAACCAGGGTTCGAAACCCAGCAGAGTCAGTTCCTCACATTACCTCCACCTCTACAGGCGCAGCCTCTGGATGCCCTATTTCCTGGTTTAGCAGGGTACTGTGCATGGAAAGACTGAAGAAGATCAGGAGCATGAATATTGTCCACTGGTTCCCACGATCTATCCTCCTCACCATAGCCTTTCCAATGAACCAAATATTGAAGCTTGTTGCGGAAGATCCTGGAGTCAAGAATTTTTTCCACCTCGTATTCATCTTCACCATCCACGAGGACTGGTGGTGGGGCAGGCAAGGCTCGACCAGGGAAAGTATTTTCATGAAAAGGTTTAAGCAGTGCCACGTGAAACACCGGATGTATTTTCATGGAATCCGGAAGTTGCAGACGGAAGGTGACTGCATTAATCTGAGCGATTATCTTAAAAGGTCCCATGAACTTTTGACCCAATTTATGAGAAGGAATCCTAAGCTTAAGATTCTTTGTTGACAGCCAAACCTTGTCACCAACATGATAAACTGGGGCCTCCTTTCTGTGCCTATCAGCAGCTCTTTTGTAACATTCCTGAGCCTCCGAAAGAGTCTCCTTCAACAGTTCTTGGGAATCTCGTAAGGCGGTTAGCCGGTCAGTGACTGCAGGAATGGGAGTAGTAATTGGGAGACTCACTAGAAAGGTTGGATGGTAACCATAATTGGCAAAAAATGGGCTCAGAGAAGTGGAGCAGTGTTGGGCATTGTTATAGGCAAACTCCGCCGTGGGTAGAAAATCCAGCCAGTCATCCTGCAGGTAACTAATATAGCACCGCAAATATTGTTCTAAAGTCTGGTTGGTTCGCTCAGTCTGTCCATTACATTGTGGATGAAAAGCTGAAGACAGATTTACATTAATACCTAGAATAGAACAAAAATATTTCCAAAAATGAGATGTAAACTGCACTCCCCTGTCAGAAATTACTTCATCAGGCACTCCATGCAAGCGAAATATTTCACGAATAACAAGGTCAGCAGTCTGTTTAGCTGAAGGGAGACCACGAGCTGGTATGAAATGACTCATCTTGGTTAACCGGTCCACAACAACAAGAATGGTAGTGTGTTCCTTAGAGGGAGGTAGTTCCACAATAAAGTCCATGGATATAGATCCCCAGGGACGATGAGGAATCGGAAGAGGCTGAAGCAAGCCAACAGGGGATGAGCGAGGAGTCTTATGTCTGGCACATACATCACAAGAGGACACATACTTCTTAACATCCTCATAATATTTAGGCCACCAAAAGGATCGGGTAAGTAGTTCTTGTGTCTTTCGGATTCCTGGATGACCTGCTGGTTTAGAGTCATGGTAGAGGCGTAAAACGTCCAGTCGCACTGATTCTGGAACAAACAGACGTTGTTGAAAAATCCAAAACCCATTAAGCATGGTCATTTGAAGATCACGAGGAGGATCACGAAAAACTGGATCTTTAGAGTAGCCCTTTTTAATGCGAGACATTAGATCAGAAGGAAAGGTAACTCCTAAAAATCTGCTCTCCGGCAAGATGGTGGCCTTGGTTACTGTAGTATGGAGGGGGTCAGCTATCCTAGACAAGGCATCCGCCTTGCCATTTCTGGAACCAGGGCGGTATGAAATAAAAAATTAAACCTTGAGAAAAATAGGGACCAGCGTGCTTGTCTGGCTGACAGTCTCTTAGCGGATTGGATACATTCCAGATTTTTGTGATCTGTGAGGACAGTAATTGGATGGGTGGTTCCCTCCAAGAGATGTCTCCATTCGGCGAAGGCAGCTTTTATAGCCAAAAGTTCTTTATTCCCTATGTCATAATTTCTTTCTGCTGGTAACATCTGGCGGGAATAGAAGGCACATGGATGTAACAACATCTTAGGTCCAGTCCTTTGAGACAGTATAGCCCCAACAGCTGAATCAGAAGCATCTACCTCTACAGTAAATGGCAATTCTGGCTGAGGATGTACCAAGATAGGGGCAGATGTAAACAGAGTCTTTAATCTGGAAAATGCAGTGTCAGCCTTATTGGACCACTGAAAAGGAGTCCCTTTACGTGTAAGTTCAGTGATCGGTGTAATAACGGCAGAGAAATTCTTAATGAAACGCCTGTAAAAATTGGCAAACCCTACAAATCTCTGTATATCTTTTTCATTCTTGGGGATGGGCCAGTCCAGCACAGCTTTAATTTTACTTGCGTCCATACTTAAACCTTTAGGAGTTATTACATACCCCAGGAACTGAATTTCTGTTTGTTCAAACTCACATTTTTCCAGTTTAATGTATAGGTGGTGGGTACGAAGGCGCTCAAGAACAATGCAGACCTGTTTTCTGTGATTTTCAAGATTATCAGAAAATATCAGGATATCATCCAAATATGCCACAACAAACTGATCCAGGAGATCCCGTAGTACATCATTGATTAGATGCTGAAAAGTTGCAGGGGCATTACAAAGCCCAAATGGCATTACTAGATATTCGTAATGTCCGTACCTGGTTCTGAAAGCTGTTTTCCATTCATCATTTGGTCTTATGCGAACCAGATTATATGCCCCCCGTAGATCAAGCTTCGTAAATATTTTAGCTGAACGAAGTCTCTCCAGAAGTTCAGGAATGAGAGGCAAGGGATAACGGTTTTTAACAGTGATTTTATTAATGTCCCTGTAATCGACACATGGCCGTAGACTGCCATCTTTCTTTTCTACAAAGAATATAGGAGCTCCTGCTGGAGAAGTGGATGGTCGAATAAAGCCTTTGGCAAGATTTTCTTGTATGTATTCACGAAGTGCTTTCAATTCAGGCTCAGAAAGGGAGTATATACGGCCAAATGGGATAGCAGCTCCAGGTAGCAGCTCTATGGGGCAATCATAAGGCCTGTGAGGTGGAAGCTGATCAGCATTCTTCTTATCACAGACATCTGCAAAATCCCGATATTGTAGCGGAAGCTTAGTTAAGTTTGTAGCAACCATTTCATTAATTGTTGTGGTAACAGGTGTCGCCTTAGAGGGTTGACAATTCATTAAGCAGTGTTCTGAAGGAAAGGACAAAGTTCTAGTCTTCCAATCAATCTGTGGGTTATGCAGAGCAAGCCAGGGTATACCCAAAATCACTGGAAACTGTGTTGAGGAAATTAGGTGGAAAGATATAGACTCACGGTGATTCACTTCCAGAATCAATTTTAAGGGCACAGTCTCATGTGTAACCGGGCCTGACGTAAGTGGAGAACCGTCTACTGTTTCCATTAACACAGGTGAAGATTTAGGGATAGACTGAATTTTATTTCCTGCTGCAAATTTAATGTCCATAAAGTTTCCGCCTGCTCCGGAATCTATCATAGCTGTAGTTGAAATTATATTATCACCATATTGTAAAGTGATAGGCACCACCAAATGAGGATGTTGAGTCATCATACCTTCTTCACCCTGAGCCAGAGAAAACAAGGGTTGTGTGACAGAATCCAGTTGGTCTGAAATCTGGGATTGGTGTTGAATCTGTGCACCCTCAGCAGTCATAGCTATTGTTCTTTTAGACTTGTTAGGGCAATTGATGGCATAATGCCCTGCACTACCACAATACAGGCATAAGTTGTGAGTGCGTCGCCACTGTTTTTCTTCATTGGATAATGGCCCTCTTATTAGATCTACCTGCATAGCCTCAGGTTCAGAGTCTGTAGGTGTTTGTGGGGTCGGAGTAGAAATTCTTGAATAGAAAGTAGGAGTAGCACTTGGTTTAAAAGAGCCCTGTCTTTCCAATCTTCTTTCTGAAAGTCTCCGATCAATACGGATAGCCAACCGCACAAATGCATCAAACTCAACAGGAAGATCAACACGAGCTAGCTCATCTTTTATAGCTTCTGAGAGACCCCTTCTGAAGTGGAACCTCTGGGCTGATTGGTTCCAAGTAGTATCAGTAACCCACTGTCTGAATTCAGCAGCATATTCAGCCACAGAGCGCCTCCCTTGATGTAAATGAAGGAGAGTGGCTTCTGCTGTAGCACAGCGATTGGGATCATCAAAAACTAGGCACATGGCCTCAAGAAAGTCTTTTAAATTTCCCAAGACTGGACTGTCCTGTTCCAGAAAAGGGGAGCCCCAGGCCAGGGCTTCATCTTTGAAGAGGGAAAAAATAAATCCCACCTTCTCTCTTTCAGATGGAAAACGGTTAGGTAACATCATGAAATGCAAACGGCATTGATTTAGGAAACCCCTGAATTTTTTGCGGTCTCCTCCAAATTTTTCTGGTAGAGGCAAGCGGGCATCTTGTGCAGGTGTAACAGTAGTAGTAGCAGCAGCCGCAACATCATGTGCCCTGTAGCTGGTAAGCTCACTATGCATTGATCGAACTTCATTTTGCAGTTCAGCTACCTGATCCTGCAGCACTTGAATGGTCTGTGCCTGGGTCTGCATAGTTCTTGCATTAAAAGCAACCTGCTGGGCCAATGCAGAATCTGATCCGACGGTCTCCATGAATGGGCCAGATTATTCTGTAATGATATTGATGTTACAAAGTTTTGGAGTCCAGTAGCCAGATCAGCAATGTTTTCTGCCAGAGGTAGCCACTCGTTACCCAGGTGGTTGAGCCCCTGAGCCTTGAGTGGCCTTCTGGTCTTAAGCAGAGATGGGAGACTGGAACAGAAAGATGATAATCGTAGTGAGGCAAGCCGAGGTCAGTGGGAAGGAGAAGCAGCAAAGTCAAAACAGTCCAAATTCAGCAACAGGAAGGAGAAACAGGAACACGCTTGATTAGAGAGTACAGGAACCACAATAATCTGGCAAAGGTACAGAGACAGGAAGTGGCTTTTATAGGCCAAGAACCAGACACCTGACCAGACACAGCTGAAGAGAGTTGTCACTGATAACCTTGACTCTACAAGCAATGGTATCAGATTTCAGGTAAATTTGCAAAAGGCAGGCTGGTGTACTGGTAAGGAAGAGGTTTAGCACCATGTAAACCAGGGTTCGAAACCCAGCAGAGTCAGTTCCTCACACCGTCTTAGACCGTCGAATTAACAGCACCAACCCACCGTCAGAGATCGAGATATCCGACAGTAGCAGCGCCGCTGGCGCACTGGCCCAAGGGGTCACCAGTTCCCTGACCCGAAGGGCTCCAAAAAAGCATAACAAAAAAGCCACCCGAAACAGTAGAACCTCATACCCCGAAAAACAGACCTGCGGCAGAAATTCCAACAACCTACCCAGAACCTCGAAGGAGATGGGTCGTCGCCCATCAGGGCGATGGCACTTCTTCCCACCCTTCAAGGCCCACGCAATGCAGAAGGCCTTTGTAGCATCCTGCCAACCAAACCATTGAAATAAAAAGGATAGGGCGGCCAAGTGACGCCATGTGTCCGCCGCCGACTTACCTGCTGCACATAAGGACTCCAGAAGAGCCAGCGTGTTACCCAATCTCCCCTCCTCCGACGAAAGATCTTCAATGGACCCCGCACTGCACCACCGTTGCCAAACCGACACATACACGGACCAGGTGGACTCCGATAACGAATCCCTCACCATTCGCCTCTGTCTGAAAACAGTTCCCATATGTCCTTCGGGCATGGCGTCCCTGTGTGTGACACCTCCGGGGCCGCCTCTCGAAATCGGTCCCACTGAAACCGAGACAGAGAGTCGGCTATAACGTTCAAGGTGCCAGGAACGTAACGCGCCACAATCCATACATTACGTTGCAGACACAGCAAGACTAACCGCCTAAGCAGCGCTAACACCAGGGGAGAGGCAGACGTGGAGCGATTGATCACATGCACCACGCTTAAGTTGTCCGTGTGAACAATCACTTTTCGATTGGCAAATTCACCACCCCACAGCTCCACCGCCACCACAATGGGAAAAAAACTCCAGGAAAATCTAATTACCCATGAGCTCACTGCCACGCCAGTCCTGAGGCCAACGCTCCACACACCAATGTCCCTGGTAGTATGCACCGAAGCCCACAGACCCCGAGGCATCTGTAAACAATTCCAAGTCCACATTGGAAATAGCAGACCGCAACCAGCAGGAATGCCCGTTGTATGTCCCCAAGAACAAACCCCAAGTCTGGAGATCGTCCCGGAGACGCCCAGTGATCAGGGCCGCCATCAGGGGGTGACAACCATGATGGTTGTCACAGGCCCAGCGGTCCTGGGGGGCCCAGACTGCTCTGGCAGTCCCGGGCCCCACATTCCCTCTCTGCACACATAGATAGCGAATATCACTGTCTATGTGTGCAGCCGCGGGCCCCCGGATCCCTGTTACCGCAGAGAGGGGCCCAGCACACAGCTTCTTCACACTGCATCATTGCCTCCAATAACTCTCGCGAGAGTACTAGCAATGAACTGTGTGCTAAGCCCCCCTCTGCAGTAACAGGGAGCCGGGGGGCCCCCCATGCCACCGGACCACCAGGGATGGAATCTCCCCCCTCCCTGGACACAGGTAAGCAGGGAGGGGGGAGAAACATTTCATTTCATATAAAATTATTTTGAAAATGCCCCTTTCCCCACCCCTCCCCCTCTGCAGATTGCACATTTACACACACACTGCATACACTACACTGACACACACACTGCATACACTACACTGACACACACTGCATATACTACACTGACACACACACTGCATACACTACACTAACACACACACTGCATGCACTACACTGACACACACACACTGCATTCACTACACTGAAACACACACTGCATCCACTACACTGACACACACTGCATATACTACACTGACACACACACTGCATCCACTACACGGACACACACTGCACCCACTACACTGACACACACACACACTGCATTCACTACACTGACACACACACTACATACACTACACTGACACACGAACTGCATCCACTTCACTGACACACACATTGCATACACTACACTGACACACACACTGCATCCACTACACTGACACACACTCTGCATTCCCTACACTGACACACACAATGCATCCACTACACTGACATACACTCTGCATCCACTACACTGACACACACTCTGCATTCACTACACTGACACACACACACTGCATACACTAGTACAACACACACACTGCATACACTACACTGACACACACTGCATACACTACGCTGACACACACACTGCATACACTACACTGACACACACTCTGCATACACTACACTGACACACACAATGCATACACTAATACAACACACTCTGCATACACTACCCTGACACACACTCTGCATACACTAGTACAACACACACTCTGCATTCACTACACACTAACACACTCTCTGCATTCACTACACTAACACACACACACTCTGCATTCACTACACATTGACACACACTCTGCATTCACTACACACAAGCGCTAGCGCAATACTCACTGGGCGCTGGGACAGGACCTGGCCCTGGGACTCCATGGAACTCCTCATTATCTGATGTCGACTCTGCACTCCATCCTTCTGATACTTCCGGGGACCCACGGTAGCCTGACTGGCCCAACCGCGGTCCGGCTCTCCTGCTCCTGGGTAAATCTTCCGGTGCACTCTGCAACCGCACAGTCTGTGACGTCCGCGCTCCTCACCGCGGCAACGTCACGTACCCGCTGTGCGAGATGACCTCATTGGAGGACGCACGCACGCTACGTGCCGTGCGTGCCGACATCACTTCCTGTGGAGCCGGAAGAGAAGCGCGCGGACTGCGCGATCTTCCGGTGATGCCGGCGCCATCTTTCTCGCCGCCATCTTGGGTCCTCTCCACTCTGACCGGCCGGGACCTTCTCCTCCGACCTCCTTCCAGAGCTGGGGACGTCGCCACCGCAGCTCCGGCACCTCTGTTCTCCCGACTCCGCCGACTTCTCTTCTCACCGTGTCGAACCAGACTTGGCGATAAGCGTGACGGAAGCCGGGCCCTCTGCTGCCAGCTCCATCCACCGACACAGCCGCCTCAGGGCCAGTCCCAGGGACCGCCATAACACCGGACATCAACGCTTCCAGCGCTCTCAGACCATGGGAGACCTGGTTCTCCTGCAGCAGCCTCAGCAGATCAGGTTCCGACATGTGGGTCATGCGTGTGGGTATGTGGAGGGGGCACAGGGTGACAGGTTGCAATTCAGGGAACTAACAAACGTTCTTTTCAAACAGGGCCTAATCCAGCCAGCACAGAAATTTTCACCAGTTTCCTTCCAGAGTCTCTGCTGACTGGTAAGTCTCCTCCCCACTCTTCTCCCCAAAACCCATATCTTTGCAACATTTTATCCAATTTAGTCCAGCCCCCCCCCCCCATACATGGGCAGCAGTCATGATCCCCCTTCCCAAGGTGTACAGGGGGAAACTTTATATATCTTACAACAGCTGTATTAATAATGATAAACACTGCATTATATATCTTCCAATAGCTGTATTAATAATGATAAACACCACATTATAAATCTTCCAATAGCACGCTGTATTAATAATGATAAACTCTACATTATATATCTTTCAATAGCAAGCTGTATTAATAATGATAAACACTACATTATATATCTTTCAATAGCACGCTGTATTAATAATAATAAACACTACATTATACATCTTTCAATAGCACGCTGTATTAATAATGATAAATGGTACATTATATATCTTTCAACAGCACGCTGTATTAATAATGATAAATACTACATTAGATATCATTCAAGAATACCTGGAATTGAGATCGAGACAGAGCATCAGCAGCTGTGTTGTGGATATCCGGAATGTGAAAGCAAATTAAGTGGAATTGGATGGCCAGCCAGGTCAGCTTGCGAATCAGCTGCATGATGGTAAGGGAGGAAGAGCGCCCCTTGTTAATGATATCGCAAGCTGACGAGTTGTCGGAATATAATTTTACTGCCTTGCCGAACCAGAGATGACCCCAGGTGTGTGCGGCCGCCACGATGGGGTAAATTTCAAATAGGGCTGAAGTCTCTCTGAAACCCGACAAGGCATCCGTCTCAGTGGGCCAGTGACCCCTAAACCAGTGATTACCGAATATAGCTGCGAAACCCATGTTGGCTGCAGCGTCAGTGTAAATGCAGGGTGAGGAGTCAGAGAGAGGGGGAATAAACATGGAGATACCACTCAGTCAAAAACTTCCTCCACATGAGTAGGTCAGCTTTGGCGTGCTGGTCCAACGCAATTGGGCAGGCGTCCGGTACCCCATGAAGCAGACAAAGAAGCCTGGATACAAAAGACCTTCCCTGCGGAATGATGCACATCGCGAAATTCAGGGACCCCAATAAGGACTGAAGTTCCTTCCTGGTGCATACATCATTCCGCAGGAACATGTCTATCTCCCCTCTCAAGTGGACCAGTTTGTTGGGGGGAAGGCTGGCGCGGAAAGTACCAGAGTCCAGCTCTATCCCCAAGAAAGTAAGTTTAGTAGTGGGGCCAATCGTTTTAGAGGGAGACAAAGGTACCCCGAGAGTGGAGAAAAGAGCTGAGGTGCTGAGGATATCGGTGGGTGTGCGTGTGCCCGGTTCTATTATAAGGAAGTCATCCAAATAATGAATGACAGCGTGACATCTGAGAATGTTCAGAAGCAGCCAGCATAGAGTTTCTGCGAAAATATATACAAAAGACCTTCCCTGCGGAATGATGCACATCGCGAAATTCAGGGACCCCAATAAGGACTGAAGTTCCTTCCTGGTGCATACATCATTCCGCAGGAACATGTCTATCTCCCCTCTCAAGTGGACCAGTTTGTTGGGGGGAAGGCTGGCGCGGAAAGTACCAGAGTCCAGCTCTATCCCCAAGAAAGTAAGTTTAGTAGAATCTGAGAATGTTCAGAAGCAGCCAGCATAGAGTTTCTGCGAAAATATCAAACAGTTTAGGGCTGCTTCTTGACCTGAAAGTGAGTCGCGTGGAAAAATAGTACCTGTTTCACCATTTAACACCGTGCAAGTGCCAAAGTGATGGGTGCATGGGCAGTAATTTGAATGCATTGGTTATATCTGTTTTGCTAAGCCAAGCGTTGCTGCCAGTTGAAATGATGGTTTGTATAGGGTTGTAAATTTTTACATACTGTAGTGAAAATTCGTCTGTGGGTATGAGTGCGTTAATGCTGGGAACAAAAGAGTGCGGAGCGGATAAATCGATAATCATGCGCTTTTTATTCGAGTATTTGTGCACAGCTATGCCAATGGGATTAGTGCACCAGGAGGAAAACGGTGAGGAGGTGAAGGGGCCGATCATGAAACCTTGTGCTATTTCGGCTGAAAGGAGAGCTTCTGGGTCTAGGCAGGCTGATAGGAGATTGGGACATTCCAGTGTGCCTGAGGGAATGGCTACGAGACCCGTGAATCCTGTAAACAAATATTCCACTAGATGTCTACTTGGATGGGTTTTCAAGTAAAAAACCAGGTTGTCGATATTAATGTCGGTTAGTCACTTGCTAGGGGACAACCTGGCCGGGCACATGGTCTTAGTGTGTGCCCTGAAACAGAGCAAATGTGCAACAATCTACAGGCGCTGAAGCTGCAGGAACCTGCATTGAAATTGTTGCATACTTGAGCTTCCCTAGAAAGGAGATGGGCCTACCAAGTTTATCCCGCTGATCACCCTCTTGTTTATTGTGAGTGGTGGAAGTGGATTGAGGGGTGGGAGTGGGGGTGAATGGATCAGCCACAGAAAGGCACTAATCAGCAAAGTGAGTTGAAGAATTACATATGGCACAAGACGGGGGCCTCAGACCAGCAAAGTGGCGACAGAATAGTTCTGTATCCATCTGACACCAGTTAATTCTTATGTTAAATTGTTTCAGATGTGTCGCCGCTTTCGCTGATATCGATTTATGATAGTCATAAAAAGATGAGCCCCAGTACTTGATGTCCAAATCCACCACTTTATGAAGAGAGGTCCAGTTTCTCTCTCCTGTGGGGATATACTGAGCAGATGACATCACGTTATATCCCGAAAGCCAAAACAAAATTGGGAATAGATTATTTTTTGTTGAGCCACCGAAATATATCCAAAGTTATAAGCCCTGTTCTCCAGCACGTCTTGAGAGGCTATAAGCAATGACACCAGACACACATCCTTCCCATCCAGGATTTCTTTCCTAATGGAGTCTGGGATGGAGTGAGCTGGTGACACAAAAGCAGACGTATCTGAGGCAGGAGCTGAAGGGGGAAGTATAGGGGCGGGTGTTGGTGCCATAGGTACTGCCGGGGTGGGGTCTGACAGGCCAGGGAGGTTACCTGGGGAGGCAATGGTACTCTCCACCTTGCTTAACCTGCTGTTCAAGGTCTGCAGGTTGGCCATGATTGCTGCAAGGGTGTCCTGGGTGGCTGTGCCAGTGCCAGATGGTTGACCTTGAGAGCTAGTGCCTGGCCTAGGCTCAGGGGCCTGGTTGGTCAAAAGTTTGTAGAGTTACGCCTTACGAGCCGTAGCACGAAAGGGGATGCCCCTAAGCCTAAGTTTGGTCATAATTTTTGGAATAGTCCATGCTCTCAAAGACGTAGGTGTAGAGGGGGCGAGAGATTCGCCTGGAGACTCGGGTCTGATAGGTCTGAATGGTATCTCATCGGTAGGCAACTCGTCAATGGGAGCTGTATCTTGGGACATTCTAGAAACGAATTAATGAATTGGATTTAGTAGGGGCGTATGAGAGAATGACACAAAAGGGGGGGCAGGGGGGATTCCTAAGGTGAACTGGACTATAAGGCTATTGCCGAAGCAAAAAACTTAACTTTGACTAGTGACAAATGAGGCCCTACTAGTGCCAAGTGGCGGTGAGAGGCTCTATCTATGATTTGGCCGAGGTAAGTACGTTGCCACAGATGTGGTGGCGGGATGTTGGCCTCTCGATGACATTTAAGAGATTCAAAATGTGTGGCCGTGGAAAGAGAGGCCCTGACTAATGCCCTGTAGAAGAGCGAATGAGGCGTTTAACTATGATTTGGACGTGGGGCCGTACCTCCGTGTTCAGGTGGGAGATGGCCTTGCGGGGCCTGTAAATACCTTGGTGAGCTAGGTCTGGAGCCCAGACCCTTTGAGCCAGTTCACGTACCATCTATGGGATAAATTGGCAAATTATGTAATGGGTGTATACTAACCTTGATAGTGGTTATACCCAGGAACTTGAAACTTATATTTCAATATAGTATTTTTAGAAGAGAGGCACAGCGGTTGGTGATATCGTAGAAGAAACCTAAGGGTTTGAGACAGATGTAGATCTGTGTGAGTGTGGTGTATGAGCGCAACATGAGCTCCTGGGGGGTCTGAACGAGTGATTTGATACAGAATGGCAAGTGTAGAGTGAAGGCTGCCTGAGGCCTTGACAAAACAGAAACTAAAATAAAATAAATACTATACCTGGATTGTAGGACAAGAACCAGGGTTTTTGCAATTTAGCCATAATATATGACACAATGGGCGCTCTGTGGAGATCAAAGAAATTTTTTTACCGAGCTAAGATTAACTTGCACATAAAGGAATGGTATAATATTGTGTAATTAGTAATTTTACAGTAAACATCCAAGTAAGTAAGATTGCATCTGCTGCTAGAGTTTAGCGTCAATACCATAAAAAACCACTAGGTGGCGAGAACAGCCCACTAAACTTGGCCTGTGAAACTGACACAAGAGCAACAATAATGGGAAGCATGAATGAAAGCTTACAACCAATATGCCGTGCACACTATAGTAAATTATGGCATCCTTTATATATACAGTACACAGGGCTGCCATCAGAAATGTTGGGGCCCCTGACACAGCTCAAGGTCTGGGCCCCCCGGTGCCTGCACCCGAGTCCGCCCACAGGGATGCAGTGTCTGCAGGGCCGGTACAAGGATTTTTGCCGCCCTAGGCAAAAGTAAAGTTTGCCGCCCCCCCCATGTGACATCACAATGCCCCACCCATATGATCTGCCATGTTAACTAACGCTAGTGCTGCAGTGCCGCTGTGTTTACATTAAAAGGCCTGCAGGGACAGGCTATAGACACCAGAACCACTACATTAAGCTGCAGTGGTTCTGGGGACTATAGTGTCCCTTTAATGTGAGGTAAATTAGAGATTAGTGCCACGAATAATATACTAGATTGCCTACTTACAACCAGATGAAGATGATGATGGGCTCTAGCTGCTGTCTGGCTCCACTGGTCTGGTGTAGAACAGGCTCTCTGGAGGCGGTTTGTAACTGTGGTCACAAAAATCACTGTTCTGGGAGAACGGGAAGCAGCTCCATTTTTTTGAGGGCCCTTTACACAGCTCAAGGTCTGGGTTCCAGGGTCCACCTTCATGTTCCACCAATGAGTTTGTTCACAGGGGGTGGAGTGTGTAGGGGATGTCCTGATAGGTGTGTAAGGAATGCATTGTGTGAATCTGTGTTTGTATGTGTAAGGGCTGCAAGATGAGTTTGTGTATGTATGGGATGCAGTGTGTGCGTCTGTAAGGGATGCATTGAGTGTGTGTAAGGGGTGCATTGTGTGTTGCTGTGTGTAAGGGATGCATTGATTGTGTACGTGTGTCTGTGTGTAATGCATTATGTGTTTTTCTGTGTGCAAGGGGTGCATTGTGTGTGATGGATGTCAATCTCTCCCCCTCCACCCCGTCAATTTCCTTCTCCCCCTCCCTCCCTCTCTCCAATTTCCTTCTTCTCCCCCTCCCTCCCTCTCTCCAATTTCCTTCTTCCCCCCTCCAATTTCCTTCTTCTCCTCTCCCTCTCATTTCCTTCCTCTCCCCGTCCCTCAAATTTCCTTCCTCTCCCCGTCCCTCAAATTTCCTTCCTCTCCTCCCTCCCTCAAATTTCCTTCCTCTCTCCCTGCCTCAAATTTCCTTCCTCTCTCCCTCCCTCAAATTTAATTCCTCTCCCTCCTCAAATTTCATTCCTCTCCCCCCTCCCTCAAATTTCTCTCCATTTATTCCTCCACCCCCCCTCCCATTTATTCTCTCCCCCTCCCTTTCCGTTTCAGACCTCCCCCACTCCCATTTCATTCCCCACTCCCATTTCATTCCTAACCCCGGTGGTGAGGGAGCACTCCTGTGTGCTTCCTCTTCAGCTCCCTCGGCGCCGCGCATGCCCATCTCCGGCTCCGGTGTCAGCCAGGGTCAGCGGGCCAGCCTCTGGGGGGCCCTGAGGTGACCGGCTGCTGGGCCCCCCAGGAGAAGAGGCTGGCCCTGTGGGTACATACCGGGGTCGCAGGACCCCCTGCGACCCGGTATGTACCCACTGAATGTGGGGCCCAGACGGGCCCCCCAGGACCGCCGGGCCCATGACAACCGTTGCGGTTGTCATGCCCTGATGGCGGCCCTGACAGTACAGTAGCATAGCCTCCGCTAGAACAACAAAAAACGCTAACCCAATGCGGATTTACATGCCCCTATTTACAAGTGTATCGTTTTTAGATTGCGGGTAGTAACGTACCGCGAACCTACGAGTCCGTGGGGGGGAATGTAGGTACCCCCGGAAAAATGTACCAAATCCGACCGCCTAGATGCCGTAGTGTGGGGACCGTGGGTGGTCCCCGGTAAGATTAAAGCCATGTGCGTTCCAGCCCCCGATAAGACCACAGAGCGGTGTGGAGGGGACCGTAATGTACGGCAAGTATGACTCACGGTTTAGCAGTCAGGAAGCTAAACCTGATAGGACGGAGGATTCTGCCGGAGACTGCAGCTGACAGACAGGAGGCCCGGACCGGAAGTCAAGCAAACCGGAAGTTGATCAGGAACAGTCGAACTTAAACGTCAGAGGTGAGTAGGGGCTGGGAGTTTAAGTGGGGGACTTACTCCTCCCACAAATTGAGACCTAATGGCCTTACTACATATATTTTTTTATTTTTTATTTGAAGTCATACAGAATAGAGAGTATCCAGACCAGTTGATAGAGGCTAACGCACATTGTATTAAATTACACGGTGGACATATGACAATAATATATAACTTGTTGCTTTCAGACCATACAGGAACTGACAGGGCTATTAACTAAAGTGGGACTTGTCAGGCTTTGAAAGTGAATCTGAAATCTATGCCAAAAAAAAAAAATCAGTTTTGTTTCCATTGTGGTTTCAATTTTATAATAAGCTCTGGGTACCATCAGCTCTACCTCGCAGGCTCGCTGCCTAGGTGTTCGCTTTGATTCAGACCTCTCCTTCATTCCTCATTTCCAGTCGATCGCCAAATTCTGCCGCTTCCATCTCAAAAACATGGTTCGCATCCGCCCCTATTTCATGCCGGATGTGGCTATGGTACTGGTCCATGCTGCTGTCCTCTCTCGTCTTGACTCCTGCAATCCGCTTCTCAGTGGTCTTACGTGTTCCCAACTTGCCCCGTTACAGTCTATATTTAATGTGGCGGCGAGGCTTATCTTCCTGTCCGCCCGCACCTCCCACTTCCTGTAAGCTACAGGGATCAATATAAAATTCTGGTTCTTGTTTACAAATTTTTCTATATAATGCTGCTCCACCCTACCTACCCTCCCTAATACAGAAGTATGTCCCGTCGAGGCCCCTACGCTCTGCCGAAGACCTACGTCTATCATCTGTCCGTACTACCACCTCTGATGCTCGCCTTCAAGACTTCTCCAGGACTGCACCATTCCTGTGGAACTCATTTCCCTTCTCCGTTAGACTCTCACCCAGTCTCCACTCCTTAAAAAAAATCATTGAAAACTCACTTCTTAAAGGGACTCTCCAGTGCCAGGAAGACAAATCTTTTTCCTGGCACTGCAGGTTGCCTCTCCCTCCCACCCCTTCAGTGACTTACCTGAGGCAGCGCCGATGTCCCTCGGCGCTGCTTCTGGGACCGCCCACGCTCCTCCCCGTCACCGGGCATGCGCATTAGACCTCTCCATAGGAAAGCATTGAAAATGCATTTAATACTTTCCTATGGGGATTTTAGCGATGCTGGAGGTCCTCACACAGTGCTTTCACCAATTAATTAGAAAGTTCACAACTCGCAACATAAGTGTGAAACCGCAAAGCAAGTAATGACCCCACGAACGGAGGCTGTTCGAGGCAGGTACCCTTTGTGGGGGTTCCTGGGGATTGATGTGGGCACTCTTTGGGGACTGCGGCGGACACCCCGATGGGAAGAGGGGTTTTGCCGCCAGAAATGTCCTTTTCCCCCAGTGTGAGTAGAGCTGCAATAATCCTGGAACCAAGAAAATCCGAACGACAACCACCCAGCTGACCGCTTAGAATGTTAAGGTGCTTGTGGTTACAGAGGTGTTAGCAAAGGTTAATGGGGTCAACAAGCGGCAGACTCCGCACATGGGTGGTCGGTCGTTCGGTAGATTATTCGGTATTCGTACGGGGCAAAGTTAACATATGTAGTGCATGTATTTCACCGAACAAACAGGCGAAGGGAACAAAGAGCTGTAAAATCCATGGATAGGGAGGTCTGTCAGATTGTTCCCTCCTTGTGGAAGAACTCCGGCAGACCCAGTTTGACCTTTTTCAGGTCAACTTGAGGATATCCGGATTTAACTGAGGTTGGTGAGCTCTGTTTGCCGGGACAACCCTTCGGCGTTGCCATTCTGCTTATCGGGTCGATAGTAAATTGTAAAGTTGAAGGGTTGCATGACCAGATTCCACAGTAATAATTGGCCACTGCCCCCTGCGACCCGGTTAAGCCAGACCAACGGGTCTGTGTCCGTACAAAAAAGGGGTCAGTTTTTTTAGCACCCAAACCAGTGCCAAGTATTCCTTCTCCACTGCCGCGTAGCTCACTTCTCTTGGTAACAATATTCTGCTAAGATACGCGACAGGGTGCTCTCCTCCATCCTCTCCGATTTGGCTCAAAACTGCCCCCAAATATGGAAGTGTCTGTGTGCACAATAAAAGTTTTTTAGGGACAGGGGCAGCCAAGACAGGGGCATCAATTAACGCTTGTTTGAGGGACTGAAAAGCGGCTTCACAGGTTGGAGACCACAGGACCTGCCTAGGTAACTTCTTCTTTGTCAGGTCAGCCAGGGGTTTAGCTACTGTACTGTAGTCGGGGACAAAGCGCCTATAATACCCTGTGGTCCCTGAGAAGACCAATGGCTATGGCCTCAATCTTAGCAGGCTCTGTCCGTTGTCTCCCACACCCCACTCGATGTCCCAAGTATTGGACTTCTGCTATACCAAGATGGCACTTGTCTGGTTTGAGAGTCAGGCCCACGGCCCGAATCTTATCCAGTACCACCCCTACATGGACCAAGTGTTCCTCCCAGGATTCACTGTAGATCGCAATGTCATCCAGGTATGGACAAACAAAATCCTTGAAGCCATCGAGGAGTCTATGCACCATATGCTTGAAGGAAGCCGGGGCATTTTTCATCCCGAATGGTATGACCCTAAATTGGTACAAGCCAAACGGGGTAACAAAGGCCGACTTGGGAATAACTTCCTCGGCCAGCAGAATCTGCCAATTGCCTTTACATAGGTCTATGGTGGTCAGATAACGTCCCCTGGCGATGCAATCTAACAGTTCGTCTACCCTGGGCATCGGGTAGGTGTCTGTGGTGGTCCAGTCATTCAGTCGCCTGTAGTCCACGCAAAATCGTGTGGTTCCATCCTATTTCCGAGGACTAGAGGCGAGGCCCATGGGCTGTCGGAGGGTTCGATAACTCCCAAGCGGGACATCTCCTTTATTTCCTTCTGCATTCCGTCTGGTACTGCATCAGGGATATGGTAAGGGGGTTGCCTAAGTGGGGTTTGACCGGGGGTTCTCACTTTGTGGACTGCTAACATGGTGTACCCTAGTTCCTGCGAGAATGTTAGTTGTTTCTCGGTTAACTGTCTGGCTTGCTCTGTCTCTATAGATGTTAAGCTATCTCCCAATTTTACCAGGTTAATGAGGTCAGTTTGAGACTCATGTTCTAGGAGATGGGGCAGGGAAAGGCTGCCTGGGTCATCTGTAGCGGGGGCACATACTGCAGCTATATCCTCTTGCCATTCCTGATACTCTTTCAAAAGATTTATACGAAAAGACCTTTGGATCCATTCATCTGCAACTACATAAGTGGTGTCACAGAGTTGCTCTATCACTTGGTAGGGGCCCTGCCATGCTGCTTGCAGTTTATCTTGTTTGACTGGTTTTAATACCAAAACCTTTTGCCCCACGTGGAATGTACGCTGCCGGGCACCCCGATCGTACCAGACTTTCTGTCACCTCTGAGCAGCCTGGAGGGTTTCTGTTCCCATGCGGGCAGTGGCAGAACTACTGCGGTCACAGGGGTCGCAGCTGCGACCGGGCCCGTCACTTCAAGGGGTCCGGCTGCCCTGCGGACCCCTGAAAAGATATGAAGTAGTTAACTTTTCTTGTTCCTATGTATTTTATGCTTAGATAAGGTTTATAATCATTAGTGCTGACTGTAAGGATATGAAATAGTTAACTCTTTTTGCTTTATATGCCTTAAAATAATGTTTGAAATAATTATGCTGACTTTGGCAGATGTATTTTGTACCAAGGTCTTCCTTCTAGAGGATGTGCGACCTCGCTCGACCTCAGGTTGTGCCTGTTCTGTCTTTATTCAAATGCTTATCTTCTACTGCCACAGAAGTATGTACTATTAACTATAAGGAAGCGATAAATCTCGCTGCTTGCGTGACAAACTGTGTATAAATGCTAGCCCTGAAAATATACTCATTGAGAACTTGTTAGAGCACTCTTTCGTGTCTGTCGTTATTTGCTAAACAAGAACTCCCGTCAATTGATGTGGTGATCGGAGATTCGAGAACTGAGGGAGTTAAAGTGAAGTCGATTAACCCTTTCAGCTTGGTGTCAGAAGTGGGATGCAGCAAAGCCATTGGATAAGTAGCCTTTTTGTGTCTTATTGACGCTGATTGTCTATGACACCCTTTGGTTCAGTAAGTCTATATCCAGTAGATAGGAAAGGTGTAAGGACTTTAGTTATATTGAGACTGTAAATAGGTCTCCGGTTTATTAGACATTTGCTCTAAATATATAGGGTTTTGGTAACCCAGGTTAGTATCTAAGATAGATACAGGGTATCTCAAGTAGATACAGGTTTTGAGACCATAAGAGGTCTCCGGTTTATTAAGACTATAGGTTTTTATAGATCTATAAGTATACCCCAAACTTCTCTTTCTTCCGGTCACCTTTGTTTGTCTTAAGTGTCTCCGCCCTGAGTCAGCAGTATGGGAAATGTAAGTTCAGGTCCTGAGTGACCAATATATATATACATATATATAAGATACCAGTACTGTATATTAGAAAAGAACTGACTCGCAGGTTGTACCTGATAGACCTACTTAAATCTTTTGCTTTATTCTTTCTGTCGCATAGAAGTATAAGTTTATTACTCTGTTTTATTGTAAGTTATTTCACATGGGATCTGTGTGCCTAATATGATTGTTACTTTAATACCATAAGCCCACTACACTTTCTATGAGAGTGGGATAAATGTAAATGTGTTACATTGTTTGCATGATGAGCTCAGTATTTTTATACTGAGACAAAAAGTCACTTCATTGGTATTTGAAAGTTAATTCCCCATATGGGATTAATTGTATAGAACACCATTCAGCACATCTTCCCTGCCCTGTGTGTTTGTTGCAAAGGATCCATCCTGTTAATATGATTTTTGTTTGTAAATAAGAGAGCAACATTTACATTTTCAGCGGTCCAACACATGCTTCATTTTGTGCTGTAAGCTAACCTTTTTTTATTGCTACAGGTGCTTTAAATGATCCAGTGCAACACCTACTGCATATGTTTTGTGTCTTCTATGTCTCACATTATATGTGTTCTTTTAAATTATGGTACATAGTCTGGATCAGAGATCATGGACAAAGGTTTCTACCTGTGTTACTAAGGCTCTTGGAGACTGACCGGTCTAAGGTTTGCCATGCCTTTTAACATGGTATAATATAAATTTTTAAGTCTCTGAGAGTTCTGAAAGATTCGGTTGAAACCGGGTGAAAGATTCAGAGAAACTGCTATGTTTATATTAGGGTTAATCCAGCCTCTAGTGGCTGTCTGGTTGACAGCTGCTAGAGGCGCTTGCGTGCTTCTCACTGTGAAAATCACAGTGAGAAGACACTAGCGTCCATAGGAAAGCATTGATAATGCTTTTCTACAAAACTGGCTGAATGCGCACGCGGCTCTTGCCGCGCATGCGCATTCAGCCGAGGAGCCCGGTGGGAGGGGGACCCTGAGGGTGGGGGCACCCTCAGAGCACTATAGTGCCAGGAAAACGAGTATACATAAGAATCCCTAAAATAAATCTAATACAAAATAAAATTGGTATACCTTACAATAATATGTTCTGAGTACATGGTTCATGTTTTTAATATTTTATATAGGTTTAGGTGTTAATCCAAGAGTATTGAATTATTCGGGATTATTAAAGTAATTAATTTTGAGTATCAAATCAAGGTTCAAGTTTAGGAACAGAGTTTTATTGGGAATTATCCCCCTATGTACATGTTAGTGTTTTAATATTCATCCTAACAAGGATTTCTATAGAGTGAGTGCTTCTCTCATCCGTACAAAGGCATTCCGAAGGGATATTATGTAAAACTTCATAGAAGACAGATTGCATGAAATATAAGCAAAGAAAAGAGAAGTACATGTTACACAAATTAAGGGTTTAACCTTAATCTCTAATTTAAGTTGCAATAAGTGCAATAAGTATTTTGCAATTACATCTGTTTGGTCATAGACCATGCAGGCCGAAGAAACTGAGATACTTATTTATGAGGTCATAAATTTTGCATGCAAGAACCTGGAAAGTCCTGAAGGTGCAGTGCTGTCTTATACCGCTGGTTCTGTAATAACCCTTTCAACCATTGGGGTGTTGCACAGAGCATTGTGGTGAAAATCCAGCAAACAAAAGAAGAACTATGTGGAAGCTGACATTGTCTTGTTGTCAGCCATATTGCTACCCTTAGTCATTTTATGGAACAAAATGTATGGTGTGGGTTAGCTGACCCAGGGATGGATGTACTATGTGTGTTTTTGATATATGTTGAGTGTGCCAAGGATGGATTCCCATGTTTTGAGGAACTGCGTGAGGATATGACTGGTTTTGACTGGACCTTCGGAATAGGGAAATGGTTAAAAGATATAGGACGCAAGATCTTGGTTATTATTGTCAGAATTTCAAGCTAGATTATAATTTATCTCATGAATTAATATGTAAGAAGTGTTTCCCAATTCCTCCTGATACCCGAGCTATGTACTCACAGGTGCGGGTATTATAAGTCACAAGTGGTGTCAACTGTGAGGGGATGACATGTCTAACACGATCGCGGCCCCCACTCAGGTTTTCCCCAGATGTGCTTTTTCCTCAAATATGAGTTTTTGCCACTGGGTTTTTTGCCTGGCCCCAGATCATCGGGTGGACTGGTAATCCTAGACCCCGGTCCTTGGACGGGGGATAGGTATTATTCCCACTTTGACTATATGCGCCCACTTCCGTGGACCACATGATTGCTTAGGAATGTCATAATGTGGAAGTTTCTCTGTCCTGGGAGAATGTTAACAGGGCCAGACTGGCCCACCGGGATACCGGAAAATTTCCCGGTGGGCCGTCGGCACCTTGGGATATAAAGCAGCCCTGGAAAAAAAAATCTATGCCAGCCCCATAAGTCATTGCGCCATATATTGTCGCATGTAATATGTAAGGCTATGTCTTGCCACCCTAGATGATTGAGTAATATATATATATATATATAGATATATATATCTATATATATATATATATATATATATATACGAAGAATATGTATAAGGTGCACTCACAGGTATTTAAATAAGTGATAAGTTTATTCCAACGTGCAAATTACATATGCCACAAAATTTATGATGATCGACGTTTCGACCCACAAAGGGCCTTTTTCAAGATCAATAATATCATGTGTACAGTGAATATATATAGATATACAACAATAAAGACTTACCAAAAAAATGTGTAGTGAGATCGATAGCCGTCCGAAACCCGGAAGTGAGACTGAAACACCACGTGAGAAACGTGATAACGCTTAGGAATGCGTCGTTGCTAGGCGACGTGATAAACATAACGTCAAAATAGACGAGTGTATTAGAATCGGCTATACAGAGACAGAAAAGATAATCTTAATGTGATATGATCACTCTATATAGTGGTCTACAAACGTATATTACAGATAATAGTAATCTGGAGGATGTAATAAACAATGCCAATGTTGCACACAAGTTAGAGGACGGACAAACTGTGAAAAAAATGTGAAAAGTGCACTAAATATCCGTGAATAAAAATGTGAGAGATGTGTAAACACACATACAATGTGAACAAAGTTGTCCTCCCCAAGAAAAGATGTGCTGTATAATTTTACAATAGCAATAAAAAACTGTTCATATTATATGTTACTAACACATATAAACAATATACATAATAATATGTTGAACTGCAGACATCAAGAGCTATGAAGTCCAAAAAATTGGAAAAATGCACAAAATAGTAAAAACAAAAACATTTTTCAGATTCTAATTAATGAATAGTGTTACATTGGTAATGTTACAGTAAGGCCAAAACATAATAAATGTAATGCCTATTGTAAAATATTTACCAACATTTTTTTATAAAATTTACCAAAAAAGTATATTATGTATTTTTGTGCATACAATAAAGTCGGGCTGCATATAGCCAAAGAAAAACATACAGTAACCCTAAAAGAAAAAGATCTTTTATATATCTATGCCAAAGGCAACAACAATCTATATCTCTCACATTGACTATAAACTGAATACAGCAAATAGTTACAGAAAATAGTTACATATGTTACAAAAACATGGAGTAAGTGTTATATTCATTGAGGCCTTTAGGTGTGACTGTATCTAGTTTGAAAATCCAGTACGCTTCTCTTTGAAGTAATAGCTTGGACCTGTAACCTCCACGAGACAAAGGAGGGACATGATCTATAGCCATAAACTTAAGTGTAGGAAGTCTATGCGAAGCTGCTAAGAAATGTTTAGCCACTGGTTTGTCAGTTTTTTGATCCCTAAAGGCCATCATAATACCAGACCTATGTCCTCGAATACGGTCCCGTAGGGTTAGGTCTGTTTTCCCCACATAAGATAATCCACAGGGACATGTAATAAGATAAATTACGTGATCTGTAGTACACGTAATATAATGTGAAATGGCTATTCTTTTCCCGCTGTGAGGGTGGGCAAAGGAGTTTCCAGACAACATATGGCTACAAGTGACACAACCACTGCATCTATAACATCCGTGTTTCTTGTGACTTACACTCTTCTTGTAATTCTTTACAGGATCACTCCTGACGAGAATATCCCTTAGGTTCCTATTTCTTTTATAACTAATAATAGGTTTCTCTTGAAATATAGATGATAGCTGTTTGTCAGCGCTTAACATGTCCCAATGCCTGTCTATCAATTTGTGTCGAAGCAGTATGGTATGTAAGAGGTAAATATATCTTAGGGGTTTCCACACTTGGTTCAATTCATATTGCGCTCATCTCCTGTGTCCATTTCTCAATAGCTCGGGTTTTCGCTTCCTCCAGAGTTTTCAACAGATATCCCCTTTCCTGGAATCTGAGGGTCATCTCCTTTAATTGACCCTCTCTATTTGTGGGGTTGCTATTGTACCGTAATACCCTCATATATTGGGAAATGGGTAGTGAGTCTTTGAGTCGTTGTGGATGATAACTCGTAGCGGCCAATAAAGTATTTCTATCTGTTTTTTTACGGTGTAGTGTGTATCCTAATTTGTCACCTTCCTTATATAAAGTTACATCCAAGAACGGTATCTCCTTCTCACTATACGTTAATGTAAATGTAACTGGTAATGGTAGTCTATTAATATTCAATACCAAATATTCCAGTTCACTGGATGAGCCACTCCATACCATAAACACATCAACGACAAAGCGATAGTAAGCTATGATGTTACTAGGTCTATAATTCAAAATATATTTCTGCTCAAATTGAAACATGTATGCGTTGGCATATGATGGTGCCATAGCCACCCCCATCTCGGTCCCAGATAACTGTAAATAAAATAGCTCCTCAAACTTAAAATAATTGCATGTAAGCGCAATCCGGAGAAATTCCAAGAGGTATTCTACAGGAGGTCCTTGATATTTATCCGATGTCTGAAGTATTTCCCTAAGAGCTTGTATGCCCTCTATATGGGGAATGATAGTGTACAAACTCTGTACATCCAACGTAGCAAGTATTATGTTTTTATCCTTCAGAGAGATCTTCGCAATTCTGTCCAATACATCTTTGGTATCACGGATACATGTGGGTAATTCCTTTACACATTCTTTGACATGGAAATCCACGTACTTAGCGATGGGTTCTAATAGGCTACCTCCAGCCGATACAATGGGCCTGCCCGGAGGATTCTTGACATCCTTATGAATTTTCGGAATGGTATATAATACCGAGTGAACTGGATTTTCAACAAACAAATATTTGGATGTTCTCAGATCGAGGTAACCCATTTGTAAACCCATCGTTTTTGAAATTTGTTAACCGGATCAAAGGTTAATCTTTGATAAGTGGTAGTGTCCGCCAACTGCCGCATAATCTCCAGTATATACTTATGGTAAGCCATTATAACTATGGCGCCCCCTTTGTCCGTGGGGCGGATAATAATGTTGGGGTCTTGTTCAAGATCTTTAAGTGCTGCTTTCTCAGTTTTAGTCAAGTTTTGTCTGTGGTCCAGTGTTTTTTTTATAGTTTGTTCGATATCTTTCTTCAGAGTCTGCATAAATATTTTAATTGAGTTGTTTGTGGTCTTAGAGTCAGTGACATATTTCAATTTAAACGGATTCTGCCGGTTGTCTATTTGATCAATCTTACGATGCTCATTATTGATCAAAATATAGAGGAAAAACGGAAAAAGGTTAGCGCTAATAATAACTTGTGTAAAAAATAAAAATAAATATAAAGGCAGCGGCCTTCTAGAGGGTCACCCTCTAACCCTCTACAATAAAGATATATACAGAAACAAGAAACAAAGGCTGCGCCAGGGGAGTAATTAAAACAAATAAAATAAGTCCAAATAAAACAATAAAAAATAAAAATAGGAGAGTCCCAATAATAAGTGGTATTTCGACTGATATGATGTCTTCCTTAGTAGTGGTCGTCCGTCTCACGATATGAAAGACACAATGGGAGAGAGCCAATAGTGCAGAGTGTATAAATAGATAATATTTAAATAAAATATAGATTACACACTCACATTTCCATGAGCTAGGACTAGCTCTAGTATGATGGGCATACGGCGGATAACCCTCCGCTTATAGGGGTACTTGTCCTCCTGCAGCGTCTTTGTGTCCAAATTCTCAGGGAAAGAAATAAAAACAGCCAATAGTGCTCTCTGGTATAGTAACGTATAAAAAGAATAAAAATAAATAAAATATACTCACAAATAAAGTGCAGGTCAATCTGCACTTTGTAATTCGCGTGGGTGGTATAATCCCCACCTTAGGATATGCCAGGAACAATAAATGAAGTATAAAAGTAATAATAATTGTAAAATTATTTATTAGTACAATATATTAAAACCAATAACGCGTTTCGCCTGAAAGGCTTTATCAAATTTGAATAGTATAAATACCTGGCACATAAGGAGTATATATAGCTAGAATAAATAATTAAAATTGGCGCCAAAAATTGATCAACCAATGAGAATGATGCAAAATATGAATAAAGAATATACATACAAAAGAAGAAAATTAATATTAATTATACATGTGTATAAATGTACAATGAAATGTATGTACAAATATATAAAAAACGAGCATTATTTAATGTTAAAAAGAAAATTAAAATAAAAACTTCCGGTTTTGCGCGAGTCACGTGACCCGCAATGCACTTTGGGACATGTAGTGCCGGGCCACGTGACCGCCGATAGATGTATTTGCATAGTCCGTGCGGCCATTGCAGTAGGAGGCGGTTCGCACGGACCAGGAAGGCAAAGAGGGCGGGATCGGATCAAGTCACGTGACCCGCGGCGTCATGCATTAATAATACTCGCGGGCCACGTGACAATATTAAGTAATCCTGGTTAAGTGACCGCCAAAGAGTGTATATACATATAGTCCGTGCGGCCAATGTAGAAGAGAGCGGCTCGCACGGACCGGGGAGACAAAGGGGCGGGTCATGTCACGTGACCCGCGGCGTCATGAATCTATAATACCCGCGGGCCACGTGACAGTGGCCGCAAGGGGTACTGGGAAATGTAGTCTGAGACACAGAAAATGATTGACATAAAATAAGTGTAATGCAAGACAGTTTGAAGGCATATTGAAATATAAGAAGTATATATTACATAAATATACATAAATTAATGCATCAAATCATAAAATGGCATAGAATAATAAGCATAAAATGATAGAATAATTTGAATAAAAACAAATGGCAATAAAAAATACATAAAATAAAAATACACAACCAGAGAGTAAAATGAGAGGTAAGAATTAAAATTAAAAATAAAAATAAAATAATAAGAAGTTATAAAAAATTAAATAAATCAAAATCCACATTAAGACCTTGGGGTGTAAGGGTTTGTAAATTATATACCCATTCCATTTCTGATCTACCAAGGATGTTTTTAATGTTGCCGCCTCTCCAGGGTATTCGGCACTTCTGAATACCTAAACATTTAAGGAATTTAGGATCTTGGTTATGATTAATGAAATGTTTAGATACTGAGTGGTTTGGGTATCCATTTCTTATGTTTCTACAATGTTCTGCCAATCGTGTCTTAAGACACCTAGTGGTCATACCCACATATTGGAGGCCACAAGGGCACTCCAATAGGTAGATGACGTTGGTAGTGTTACAACCAATAAAGTCTCTTATTTTATAACTTTTATTTGTTTGGTTAGATTTAAAGTCAGTGATTTTTGGTTTAGTTGTTGGATCAGTATTTTTACAAACAGTACAGCGTTTACATTTATAAAAACCTTTTGCCCCATCTAAAAACGTATGTTGGGTATTTGTAGTCGCTTTGGTGTAATTTTTAGTTAAAATTTATCTAAAATTAGGTGCCCCTCTAAAAACAATTTTTGGCTGTACAGGTAAGATTTCTTTAAGTAAATCATCCTGTCTTAGAAGGTGCCAGTGTTTTTTAATAGTTTTTTTAATAAAACCACTTTTGTTATTATAGTTGAAAATAATGGGAAGTGTGGGAATTGCTGGGGTATTTTTATCTTTGTACGTTAAAAGACTTTCTCTTGGTTTGTTTCTGACTGTGTCTATAGTGCTGTCAAGAGAAGTGCAGGAATAATTCTTTTCTGCAAATTGCTTCTTTAAAACCAATGATTGTTCATTAAAATCATTAATTTGGGAACAATTGCGACGTATTCTTAAAAATTGGCTTTTTGGAGCGCTTTCAAGCCATGGTTTATAATGGCAACTTGTCTGATCAATTGCAGTATTAGTACATACTTTCTTAAAAAAAGTTTTTGTATGTATTCTGCCATCTTGAATAAAAATGTTTAAATCTAAAAAATTAATTGAATTAGTACTATATTCACAAGTCAGAATAATACCTCTATTATTAGAGTTAAGGTGTGAAATAAAAGAATTTAAACAATCTTCTGAGCCCTTCCATATAAAAAACATATCGTCAATGTACCTAAAATAGGAGACCAGGTTATGCTCCCAGGCATGCCGTCCCCATACCGCGGATGTCTCCCAATCCGCCATGAAGAGGTTGGCATAGCTGGGAGCAAACCTAGTCCCCATAGCAGTCCCTCTTTTTTGGAGGTAAAAAGAATCATAAAACCAAAAATAGTTATTATTTAAAATAATATTAATACCATCAACAATAAAATCTATCTGGGCAGCTGGAATTATATTTTCATTAGTTAAAATGGTTCTGACTGCATTATATCCAAGTGGATGTGGAATAATAGTATACAGGGACGTAACGTCACAGGAAACAAGTATAAAATCTGACTTCCATACAAATCCATTTAAAAAACTTAATAATGACATAGAGTCCTTTAGATAGGACCTCATTCGTTTGACTGATGGTTGAAGTAGAATATCTATATACTGAGATAAATTACACAGAGGAGAGTTTATCCCAGATACTATCGGTCTTCCTGGTGGGTTATTGGCATCTTTATGTATTTTGGGTAAAAAATAAATCACCGGAATTTTAGGGTTCTTAATAAATAGATAGTCAAATTCTTTTTTGTTCAAAATGTTGTCATTTAAACCTTTCTGTAAAAAAGTAGCAAGTTTCTGCTGGATATTAGAGGTAGGATCTTTGATTAATTTCTCATATACATTAGTGTCATTTAATTGGTTATAAGCTTCTTTAATATACATGTCAGTAGACTGTATGACAAGACCTCCTCCCTTATCGGCCGGCTTAATCACTATTTCTTTATCCTCTTGGAGTGATTTAATAGCTATTTTTTCTGATATATTCAAATTTTGTGGATCATATTTGTTAAATTTAATTTTGTTAAAATCTTTCAAGACAGATTTCTCAAACATGACCAAAGGGGCTGATTTGAAATGATATGGATAAAATGTGGATTTAGGTCTTCTACATTGGCCGCACGGACTATATGTATATACACTCTTTGGCGGTCACTTAACCA
The DNA here is from genome assembly GCA_933207985.1 of Pelobates cultripes. Taxonomy (NCBI): domain Eukaryota; kingdom Metazoa; phylum Chordata; class Amphibia; order Anura; family Pelobatidae; genus Pelobates; species Pelobates cultripes. Next base: position 8,901,969 of record OW240912.1, read on the forward strand.
GGATTACTTAATATTGTCACGTGGCCCGCGGGTATTATTAATGCATGACGCCGCGGGTCACGTGACTTGATCCGATCCCGCCCTCTTTGCCTTCCTGGTCCGTGCGAGCCGCCTCCTACTGCAATGGCCGCACGGACTATGCAAATACATCTATCGGCGGTCACGTGGCCCGGCACTACATGTCCCAAAGTGCATTGCGGGTCACGTGACTCGCGCAAAACCGGAAGTTTTTATTTTAATTTTCTTTTTAACATTAAATAATGCTCGTTTTTTATATATTTGTACATACATTTCATTGTACATTTATACACATGTATAATTAATATTAATTTTCTTCTTTTGTATGTATATTCTTTATTCATATTTTGCATCATTCTCATTGGTTGATCAATTTTTGGCGCCAATTTTAATTATTTATTCTAGCTATATATACTCCTTATGTGCCAGGTATTTATACTATTCCAATTTGATAAAGCCTTTCAGGCGAAACGCGTTATTGGTTTTAATATATTGTACTAATAAATAATTTTACAATTATTATTACTTTTATACTTCATTTATTGTTCCTGGCATATCCTAAGGTGGGGATTATACCACCCACGCGAATAATAGAGTGCAGATTGACCTGCACTTTATTTGTGAGTATATTTTATTTATTTTTATTCTTTTTATACGTTACTATACCAGAGAGCACTATTGGCTGTTTTTATTTCTTTCCCTGAGAATTTGGACACAAAGACGCCCCAGGAGGACAAGTACCCCTATAAGCGGAGGGTTATCCGCCGTATGCCCATCATACTAGAGCTAGTCCTAGCTCATGGAAATGTGAGTGTGTAATCTATATTTTATTTAAATATTATCTATTTATACACTCTGCACTATTGGCTCTCTCCCATTGTGTCTTTCATATCGTGAGACGGACGACCACTACTAAGGAAGACATCATATCAGTCGAAATACCACTTATTATTGGGACTCTCCTATTTTTATTTTTTATTGTTTTATTTGGACTTATTTTATTTGTTTTAATTACTCCCCTGGCGCAGCCTTTGTTTCTTGTTTCTGTATATATCTTTATTGTAGAGGGTTAGAGGGTGACCCTCTAGAAGGCCGCTGCCTTTATATTTATTTTTATTTTTTACACAAGTTATTATTAGCGCTAACCTTTTTCCGTTTTTCCTCTGTATCTTACTCATATCCCTCTGGTTTTAGCTGCTTTTAATATGTCTATTTTTTAATATAGAAGTAATTACTCTATTGACATTGATAATGTTTTTTCACATCAACTTACTAGTTCTATATATGTAAGGCCTCCTACATTTACTCAACAAGAATTGTTTATCAAATTAGAAAAGGCCCTAACAACAGAAATTAAATTAAAATGTGAAATTGCTACGTTCAAAAAAATATATAGACGAACGCATAACACCCCGAGGCCTGAGACTTATGAAATTACCCACTTCAGACCAAGATGATATTAAATTTATGAATGAATGGAATAATAAATTAGAAACTTGCACATTTGGTCTTATGGATACACTAATCAAGAAAAAAAGTAAAAAATTATCCAATTTAGATAAGGAAATTAATGACCTCAGAGAAAAACTCATGCCTTTTACAGAAAGTAATGTGTACCAACAAAATTCTGTTCTAATTCAAAGTAAAATTGAGAAAATAGAAACAGACACTAAACACATTAAAGTTAAAAAATACATCAGAGATAAGCAAGACTATGCAAATCGACAGGTTAGAACATATCATCTGAACAAAAGATATATGGTTGATAATTCGCACATCAATACAAGAACAGAGTCTCAACAATACCAAAAAGCCACCAATCATAATACACGGTATGCATCATCATATACTAACAAAAACCACTCCTCTATCCCTCCTAAACCCTCTCATCACTCCCCATACCGATTTAAACCCCATTATAAAAACCAGAACTCCCACTATGCTCCTTTGCCTTATCACCGTCCACCATCACGTAAGATCCCATTCAAAACATCCAATTATCAGGATTCCTCCAATCGCTACTATAACTCTCACAGCCCTGACACTCGATCACATTCACCTAAAAACTGGCAATCCAACACTTTTTACAAAAATCACTCTGATACCCCTGTTACACATACTAACAGATACCAACTATTGTCCATTGACTCTGAAATAGAAAATGATGATCATTTTTTAGAGATTCGAACACATCCCAGCACTTTTACCAACACACCCTATCCCACAAGAGCGGCAAAAAAAAGAACTCTAAGCCCAGAGGAAAACGGAGTGGCAGAAGAGAACAAAAAAGAGAGACTAGAAAGATAAAAAATACCCTTAAAGAATCAGATGTTGGCATTTTTAATTTATCCAATAAAGTTCTAAGTGCAGCACAGATTTCTGTTTTAAGCAAAGGACTAAAGTATGCCCCAACAAATTCTTTTAAACCATTTGAAGCTTTTTTAGATGTAAATTTGTACGCAAGGCTACATTAAAAAGATTTTTTACTGCACAAACCTCAGAAACTAACCCCTCCTTTCCTTGTTCTCCTACATCTACAGATCAATCTGTTTTTATTAATACCAATCTCAGACCTAAATCCACATTTTATCCATATCATTTCAAATCAGCCCCTTTGGTCATGTTTGAGAAATCTGTCTTGAAAGATTTTAACAAAATTAAATTTAACAAATATGATCCACAAAATTTGAATATATCAGAAAAAATAGCTATTAAATCACTCCAAGAGGATAAAGAAATAGTGATTAAGCCGGCCGATAAGGGAGGAGGTCTTGTCATACAGTCTACTGACATGTATATTAAAGAAGCTTATAACCAATTAAATGACACTAATGTATATGAGAAATTAATCAAAGATCCTACCTCTAATATCCAGCAGAAACTTGCTACTTTTTTACAGAAAGGTTTAAATGACAACATTTTGAACAAAAAAGAATTTGACTATCTATTTATTAAGAACCCTAAAATTCCGGTGATTTATTTTTTACCCAAAATACATAAAGATGCCAATAACCCACCAGGAAGACCGATAGTATCTGGGATAAACTCTCCTCTGTGTAATTTATCTCAGTATATAGATATTCTACTTCAACCATCAGTCAAACGAATGAGGTCCTATCTAAAGGACTCTATGTCATTATTAAGTTTTTTAAATGGATTTGTATGGAAGTCAGATTTTATACTTGTTTCCTGTGACGTTACGTCCCTGTATACTATTATTCCACATCCACTTGGATATAATGCAGTCAGAACCATTTTAACTAATGAAAATATAATTCCAGCTGCCCAGATAGATTTTATTGTTGATGGTATTAATATTATTTTAAATAATAACTATTTTTGGTTTTATGATTCTTTTTACCTCCAAAAAAGAGGGACTGCTATGGGGACTAGGTTTGCTCCCAGCTATGCCAACCTCTTCATGGCGGATTGGGAGACATCCGCGGTATGGGGACGGCATGCCTGGGAGCATAACCTGGTCTCCTATTTTAGGTACATTGACGATATGTTTTTTATATGGAAGGGCTCAGAAGATTGTTTAAATTCTTTTATTTCACACCTTAACTCTAATAATAGAGGTATTATTCTGACTTGTGAATATAGTACTAATTCAATTAATTTTTTAGATTTAAACATTTTTATTCAAGATGGCAGAATACATACAAAAACTTTTTTTAAGAAAGTATGTACTAATACTGCAATTGATCAGACAAGTTGCCATTATAAACCATGGCTTGAAAGCGCTCCAAAAAGCCAATTTTTAAGAATACGTCGCAATTGTTCCCAAATTAATGATTTTAATGAACAATCATTGGTTTTAAAGAAGCAATTTGCAGAAAAGAATTATTCCTGCACTTCTCTTGACAGCACTATAGACACAGTCAGAAACAAACCAAGAGAAAGTCTTTTAACGTACAAAGATAAAAATACCCCAGCAATTCCCACACTTCCCATTATTTTCAACTATAATAACAAAAGTGGTTTTATTAAAAAAACTATTAAAAAACACTGGCACCTTCTAAGACAGGATGATTTACTTAAAGAAATCTTACCTGTACAGCCAAAAATTGTTTTTAGAGGGGCACCTAATTTTAGATCAATTTTAACTAAAAATTACACCAAAGCGACTACAAATACCCAACATACGTTTTTAGATGGGGCAAAAGGTTTTTATAAATGTAAACGCTGTACTGTTTGTAAAAATACTGATCCAACAACTAAACCAAAAATCACTGACTTTAAATCTAACCAAACAAATAAAAGTTATAAAATAAGAGACTTTATTTGTTGTAACACTACCAACGTCATCTACCTATTGGAGTGCCCTTGTGGCCTCCAATATGTGGGTATGACCACTAGGTGTCTTAAGACACGATTGGCAGAACATTGTAGAAACATAAGAAATGGATACCCAAACCACTCAGTATCTAAACATTTCATTAATCATAACCAAGATCCTAAATTCCTTAAATGTTTAGGTATTCAGAAGTGCCGAATACCCTGGAGAGGCGGCAACATTAAAAACATCCTTGGTAGATCAGAAATGGAATGGGTATATAATTTACAAACCCTTACACCCCAAGGTCTTAATGTGGATTTTGATTTATTTAATTTTTTATAACTTCTTATTATTTTATTTTTATTTTTAATTTTAATTCTTACCTCTCATTTTACTCTCTGGTTGTGTATTTTTATTTTATGTATTTTTTATTGCCATTTGTTTTTATTCAAATTATTCTATCATTTTATGCTTATTATTCTATGCCATTTTATGATTTGATGCATTAATTTATGTATATTTATGTAATATATACTTCTTATATTTCAATATGCCTTCAAACTGTCTTGCATTACACTTATTTTATGTCATCATTTTCTGTGTCTCAGACTACATTTCCCAGTACCCCTTGCGGCCACTGTCACGTGGCCCGCGGGTATTATAGATTCATGACGCCGCGGGTCACGTGACATGACCCGCCCCTTTGTCTCCCCGGTCCGTGCGAGCCGCTCTCTTCTACATTGGCCGCACGGACTATATGTATATACACTCTTTGGCGGTCACTTAACCAGGATTACTTAATATTGTCACGTGGCCCGCGGGTATTATTAATGCATGACGCCGCGGGTCACGTGAATTGATCCGATCCCGCCCTCTTTGCCTTCCTGGTCCGTGCGAGCTGCCTCCTACTGCAATGGCCGCACCGACTATGCAAATACATCTATCGGCGGTCACGTGGCCCGGCACTACATGTCCCAAAGTGCATTGCGGGTCACGTGACTCGCGCAAAACCGGAAGTTTTTATTTTAATTTTCTTTTTAACATTAAATAATGCTCGTTTTTTATATATTTGTACATACATTTCATTGTACATTTATACACATGTATAATTAATATTAATTTTCTTCTTTTGTATGTATATTCTTTATTCATATTTTGCATCATTCTCATTGGTTGATCAATTTTTGGCGCCAATTTTAATTATTTATTCTAGCTATATATACTCCTTATGTGCCAGGTATTTATACTATTCCAATTTGATAAAGCCTTTCAGGCGAAACGCGTTATTGGTTTTAATATATTGTACTAATAAATAATTTTACAATTATTATTACTTTTATACTTCATTTATTGTTCCTGGCATATCCTAAGGTGGGGATTATACCACCCACGCGAATTACAAAGTGCAGATTGACCTGCACTTTATTTGTGAGTATATTTTATTTATTTTTATTCTTTTTATACGTTACTATACCAGAGAGCACTATTGGCTGTTTTTATTTTTTTCCCTGAGAATTTGGACACAAAGACGCTGCAGGAGGACAAGTACCCCTATAAGCGGAGGGTTATCCGCCGTATGCCCATCATACTAGAGCTAGTCCTAGCTCATGGAAATGTGAGTGTGTAATCTATATTTTATTTAAATATTATCTATTTATACACTCTGCACTATTGGCTCTCTCCCATTGTGTCTTTCATATCGTGAGACGGACGACCACTACTAAGGAAGACATCATATCAGTCGAAATACCACTTATTATTGGGACTCTCCTATTTTTATTTTTTATTGTTTTATTTGGACTTATTTTATTTGTTTTAATTACTCCCCTGGCGCAGCCTTTGTTTCTTGTTTCTGTATTGATCAAAATATGTTGTAACTTGCAATTTATACAACTCAACATCAGTTTTAAACGGGTCAGGTTTCGTCACTGGTACAAAAGTTAGCCCTTTAGATAGTACTGAATAATGGTCACTAGTCAGAACTTTATGGGAGAGATTAAATACATTAGTTATGTCTTCCGAATCGGTGGTTTGCCTTTGAAACCTGCGTTTCGATCCTCCCTTTTGTCCTCTACGTGGGATTGCATTCTTCTTCTGTCTCTGCTGTCGATCCGAGATATCCCAGGGGATTCTTGTGGAGATGTATCCTCTTCTAAAAAAGGAACTGTTCCCATACGTGATTTATCTTCTCTGATTTCGGCATCTGAGACAGAATCCCCTGAACTGATGTCCACCGTTTGGAACGTGGGTTTTCTAATCCGCTGTCTATATCGAGGTACTG
>OW240912.1:8917639-8937471 GCA_933207985.1 Pelobates cultripes
CTGACACTGCTCCCTCGCATGCTGTTTAGTGACGCATGGGGCCGGAGTGATGTCACATTCTGGCTCCCGGGATCACTGCAGAGGGCATGCGAGGGAGCAGTGTGAGGATCTAGAAGATTAGTGCTCCCTCACCGCCACCACCACATTTTGCTTCCTTCCCCCTGTATATTTCAGCAGTAGAAGTGCCTGCTCCTCACAGTACCCCAACCAGCCACATAGTCTGCCCCCCCCCCCCCGTAGTTATGCTACTGAGACTCAGGTATATCTTATATCAGGGGGGCCTCCCCAGATGTTCTAAAATGACTGCTTCTATAATGCTTTGTCATTCTAAAGGCATGCTAAAGGCTTGCAAAGCATCATGGGAGTTGTAGTTTTTCAACATCTGGAGATCTACCTTTTTGTAGTCACAGAAGAAAGAAAAAGTTGCAGGCTCAAAGGCTTAGATATACAAATTTATTGGAACTATAGTGTCCAGCAGCAACAGTCTTTTTCAAGCACTTTTGGGCCTTTGTGCTACCTCTTGGACCTTGGTGCTGGCCCCAGGTTTGGTTGCACCCAGGCTTTTATCTATAGATTGAGTGCAGTTTCTTGTTTTTTGGTTTATACGGGTATATCTTAGTGTCTTTAGCGCATACTGTGGGATTTTAAAGGAAAAACACTGAATAAAACATTAAAACTCGCCTATAACATGGGTTACTTTTTTCATGTGATGATTCATTTTCTTTTAAAACTGTGTTAAACGATTCAGCAGATGTCATCATAGTCCAAGCACAGACACGGCAAACACTGCTGGCAATGTGGGGAGGGGACGAAACATTGTTTGGTTTCTCCTTTTCTCTGTCTGCTCTCCCTATACTGACTGCTAGGTTAAAGGACAGAGCGTATAACGAAGACTGACAGGGAGCTAAGATGGAGGCGCCCAGTTACAGGATAAAGAGACAGAATTTATACATGTATTATTATTTTTCACACATCACAAATACGTAATGGGTAAATAGACAAAATTAGGGAAAACAAACAGTGCCAGTTCCCCTTTAAGCTGTACACCCATCTGTAGCATAGCATGCGGGAGAAGTGCTGATAAAACACTCAGTTGGTCAGTGACTTGTGACTGTCTGTGTGTGACAAGACCCATGATCACAGCAGCAGTCACAAAACCACAAGAATGTCTCAATGCACCCAAATTCACATATTCTTTTCCACATATACAGGCCTCAACTTAATATTGTTGAAAATGTGTTTCTTATGGTTTCGTATTTTTGGATACACTTTTAAAATTATTTTAACGTTATTTAAAAAATATTAAAATGTTGTCATATTTTGATAGGTTTTTGCGAAATGTATATATTTTTTTATATTTGATTCCTGTGAGGGTTAATATTGTTACGAGTGTAGTTGTGAGTGTGAGTATTGCTGGGAGTATGAGTATTGCTATGAGTGAGAATTGCTGTGAGTGTGAGTATTGTTATGAATGAGACTGCTGTGAGGGTTAGTATTGCTATGTGAGTGTGAGTATTGCTATGAGTGTGAGTATTGCTTTGAGTGTCAGCATTGCTATGAGTGTGATTGCTGTGAGGGTTAGTATTGTTACAAGTGTATTGTTACAAGTGTATTGTTACAAGTGTAGCTATGAGTGTGAGTATTGCTATGAGTGAGTGTGAGTATTGTTATGAATGTGATTGATGTGAGGGTTAGTATTGCTATGAGTATAACTGTGAGTGTGAGTATTGCTATGAGTGTGATTCCTGTGAGGGTTAATATTGTTACAAGTGTAGTTGTGAGTGTGAGTATTGCTATGAGTGTGAGTATTGTTACGAGTGTAGCTGTCTGTGAATATTGCTGTGAGTGTGAGTATTGCTATGAGTGTGATTGCTGTGAGGGTTAATATTGCTATAAGTGTAGCTGTGAGTGTTGCTATGAATGTGAGTATTGTTACGAGTGTATCTGTCTGTGAGTGTTGTTGGGAGTGTAAGTGTTGCTATGAGTGTAGCTGTCTGCCTGTGAGTGTGAGTAGTGCTGCCTGTAGCTGCCTGTGAGTACTGTAAGTGTAGCTGCCTGTGAGTGCTGTGAGTGTGAGTATTGCTGACTGTAGTTGCCTGTGAGCGCTGTGAGTGTAGCTGTCTGTGAGTGCTGTGAATGTGAGTATTGCTGACTGTAGCTGCCTGTGAGTGCTGTGAGTGTAGCTGTCTGTGAGTGCTGCTGTGAGTGAGTGTTGCTGATTGTGAGTGCTGTGAGTGTTGCTGTGAGTGTGGCTGCCTGTGAGTGCTGCTGTGAGTGTTGCTGTGAGTGTAGCTGCCTGTGAGTGCTACTGTGAGTGTGTTGCTGTGAGTGTAGCTGCCTGTGAGTGCTGCTTTGAGTGAGTGTTGCTGATTGTGAGTGCTGTGAATGTAGCTGCCTGTGAGTGCTGCTGTGAGTGAGTGTTGCTTTGAGTGTAGCTGCCTGTGAGTGCTGCTTTGAGTGTAGCTGCCTGTGAGTGCTGCTGTGAGTGAGTTGCTGTGAGTGTAGCTGTGAGTGAGTGTTACTGCTTGTGAGTGCTGTGAGTGTAGCTGCCTGTGAGTGCTGTGAGTGTTGCTGTGAGTGAGTGTTGCTGTGAGTGTAGCTGCCTGTGAGTGCTGTGAGTGAGTGTAGCTGGGAGTGTAGCTGCCTGTGAGTGCTGTGAGTGAGTGTAGCTGGGAGTGTAGCTGCATGTGAGTGCAGCTGCCTGTTAGTGCTGTGAGTGAGTGTAGCTGGGAGTGTAGCTGTCTGTGAGTGCTGTGAGTGTTGCTGTGAATGTAGCTGAATGTGAGTGCTGTGAGTGAGTGTTGCTGTGAGTGTAGCTGCCTGTGAGTGTTGTGAGTGAGTGTTGCTGCCTGTGAGTGCTGTGAGTGAGTGTAGCTGGGAGTGTAGCTGTCTGTGAGTGCTGTGAGTGCTGCTGTGAATGTAGCTGAATGTGAGTGCTGTGAGTGTTGCTGTGAGTGTAGCTGCCTGTGAGTGTTGTGAGTGAGTGTTGCTGCCTGTGAGTGCTGTGAGTGAGTGTAGCTGCCTGTGAGTGCTGTGAGTGAGTGTAGCTGGGAGTGTAGCTGCCTGTGAGTGTTGTGAGTGTAGCTGCCTGTGAGTGCTGTGAGTGAGTGTAGCTGCCTGTGAGTGCTGTGAGTGAGTGTGCAGTATCTGAGTTCAGAATGTTCCCAATTCTACAGAAGATACAAATGAACAGGAATGAGCTCTGGCTGTAAATCACGTGACCCCTCCACCACTGGACCCATCTGACAGATAATGGTATAACCCGCCTTCAGTAATAAGCCCGGGCCGCGCCTTTTATAGACTATGGTTATGTAACATGATGTTTTTATATCCGTTTATTTCAGAGATTTGATATTTGAATGTTTCCCACATTGATTCTGTGTTTCCCCACCCTTCCCATGAATGGTACGTTCCCCCCGGTATATATTGGCTGCTCTGGCTGCTGGTATCTAGTCAGCTGGGCGATCTCACTGCGTTTCATCCCATAACTGATACAGTAACATTGTAACACTGTAACCATGCCACTGTGCGGCGGGCTGGGAGAGGCCATACCTGCCACCCCTGAGATCCAGGAGCTCTGTGACAAGGTGAGGGGGCTGTGCTGGGAGATATGGGGGGCTCTGAGTTATTATGGGGGGCTCTGAGATTATACATAATAATAATAATAATAATAATAATGCTCTGTGTTAATATGGGGGGGGGGGAAGAGATCCAGGCATTCCACTCAGTAATAATGCTCTGTGTTAATATGGGATGGGGCATTAAGTATACAATGCTCTGTGTTAATATGGGGGGGGGGGAAGAGATCCAGGCATTCCACTCAGTAATAATGCTCTGTGTTAATATGGGATGGGGGGGGGCATTACATAATAATGCTCTGTGTTAGGGCTGTGTCCAACAGGCTGTTTCCCTGCTTCCTGTATCCACATACACCTACATCGCCATGGACTGTCAGCATCTGCTTTCCCCTTCTTCCTGCTCCCTCTGACCCAATGTTACCCTCCTGCTCAGTGATGCTGGGGTACCTGGTCTGCTTCCACTGTCTGAACCTGGGGTGCAGGGCCTTCCCCCCCCCCTAATTCTGTGAACCTGGGGTGCAGGGCCTTCCTCCTCCCCCCTGTACCTCTGTGAACCTGGGGGTGCAGGGCCTCTCCCCCCAAATTCTGTGAACCTGGGGTGCAGGGCTGCCTCCCTTCCCCTACCTCAGGAACCTGGGGTGCAGTCTTCTCCCCCCTGGGGCTCCCAGAACCTGGGGTGGTAGGGGCCTTCCCTTCCCTCTGGGCCTCAGAACCCAAGTAGGCCTCTCCCTTCCCCCCTGGGGCCTTGTGAACCTGGGGTGCAGGGCCTCTTCCTCCCTCCCCCAAATTCTGTGAACCTGGGGCAGGGCCTTCCTCCCCTTCCCCCCACCTCTGTGAACCCGGGGGCGGCCTTCCTCCCTCCCCCAAATCTGTGAACCTGGGGGTGCAGGGCCTTCCTCCCCCCCCAAATTCTGTGAACCTGGGGTGCAGGGCCTCCTCCCCCCCAAATCACCCTGTGAACCTGGGGGTGCAGGGCCTCCCTCCCCCCACAAATTCTGTGAACCTGGGGTGCAGGGCCTTCCTTCCCTCCCCCCAAATTCTGTGAACCTGGGGTGCAGGGCCTTCCTTCCCTCCCCCCAAATTCTGTGAACCTGGGGTGCAGGGCCTTCCTCCCCCACCCCTCCCCCCAAATTATGTGAACCTGGGGTGCAGGGCCTGCCTTCCCCCACCCCCCAAATTCTGTGAACCTGGGGTGCCCTGTTGTCCACCACCCTGTATCTAGCCCAGTTCTAGGCTCCCCCATATCTGGAAAGAAATGAGGGCTGTTTTGAGGAATGCAAGCTGGTTTGTGGCTGGCAGACTGGGATCCTGGCTCCTGGTGTGGTGACTAACCTGTCCATGTGACTGTCTGCAGACATGCCAACTGTGACAATGTTTGTCCCCACCCACAACAAAACCATCTGGAACCTGATCCAGGCATCTCTAAAGATTCTGACATGCTGTCTGACAAACTGAGTCATTAAAGGGCTTTGGCCAAAGGTAAATGTAATCCCCATGCAATCACCCAGGCTGTTATCTATGTGATCCTACAAGTGGGGGTCTAAACTGTGGCAGGAATCTACAACTAAAACAAACCCTACAGTAGCTGGCAGGAGGTCCTGACTGTTCACTTCCCCCTAGAAGTGCCCTTCTGTTAACTCCCATGACTGCTGGCTGCAACACAGCACTTTCTAAATTATGGGAACGTGCTAACTAAGGAGCGTTTACCAGGAATGCTGGTAGAATGCATCAACCTCTAGCGTGTTGCCCTAGAATAGGTCCTGTTTTATGGGGAAAACTACTGGGAGTCACAGGAAGACTCTCCCACTATCTCAGAATTTGTGAAGTTTACACCCAAACTAGCAGTCATGTGCTGTCCGATTTTTCTTCTTTGCATCATTTCTGCTCCTTCCTGAACGCAGACATTGAATAATTTGTGTTTGGTTTCTCCAGAGCGGTGCATACGAGTCAGCCTTCTTAAAGGGTTATGGTGTGAGTAGTACCCTGGTCCTATTCTCCCTCAAGCTTTGCGAGGCATGTAGGTAGTTGGTGGCGTGTATAGCAGAAGCTGAATGCCAGTCCTGACAGCCATCTGGCTGAGAATGTCAGCTGACAACTCAAGAGTTGTGGGCTGGCTAATGTGGATTTAAAGGGACACTATAGTCACCTGAACATTTTAGCTTAATGAAGCCGTTTTGGTGTATAGAACATGCCCCTGCAGCCTCACTGCTCAATCCTCTGCCATTTAGGAGTTAAATCTCTTTGTTTATGAACCATAGTCACACCTCCCTGCATGTGACTTGCACAGCCTTCCATAAACACTTCCTGTAAAGAGCCCTATTTAGGCTTTCTTTATTGCAAGTTCTGTTTAATTAAGATTTTCTTATCCCCTGCTATGTTAATGGCTTGCTAGACCCTGCAAGAGCCTCCTGTATGTGATTAAAGTCTCAATTTAGAGATTGTGATACAATTATTTAAGATAAATTAAATCTGTTTGAAAGTGAAACCAGTTTTTTATTTTTTTTTCATGCAGGCTGTCAATCACAGCCAGGGGAGGTGTGGCTAGGGCTGCATAAACAGAAACAAAGTGATTTAACTCCTAAATGACAGTGAATTGAGCAGTGACATTGCAGGGGAATGATCTATACACTATAAAACTGCTTTATTTAGCTAAAGTAATTTAGGTGACTATAGTGTTCCTTTAAACTCTATACTCTCTATACATGCAGCTTTGCATAGTGAAACGCTGCACTGACCACATCAAATCACTGAGGTAGTCATGCTTCTTCGAGTAACCCTTTAGTCTCTCTACTTATCCCCCCTCCCCCCTCCATGTCCCTATGGACTCTCCTCTCCTAGGAATTTATAGCTGACACTCCCAATGAAGTGACAAGTTGCACAGGTGATGTATCTAAACGTTTGTTTCAGTCCCCTCCAGAATGGAACGACCAGTATCTGACTACTTTTAATGGGCTGGTGACACGGCTGCAGTGATTATGGTAGTTGGAGTGCACCTGTAACTAGCGACAAGCTAAACAGAACTTTCAGAATCTGCAATTCTAAACCATCTAATTTTTTTTATAAATTTTTTAAGCTTTTCAATTTTTTTTTTTTTTTTTTATATTTGGGGAAGGGGGATTTTAAAAGTTAACTCAAATCTTGGAACCTTGATCTAATATCTGAGTTTTGCCAAGATCCTCACTGGTTAGAGCAAGCTTTGACTAACCAGCACTTTAGTCAAGGAGTGAAATGTCTGCCACTGAGGGCTAGGCTCTGGAGGGCTACCTGTTGCGCAAATCTGACTATTTTGACAGAATAACCACAACAACTTTGTAGTGGTTCTAGTACCCCTTTATCATACGGCTACCATACCTGGGTGTACACGTCAAGTCTACCTACAATTATTAATGCACTCTTGGTCTCAAATGGGTATTTGTTTCCAATTCGGATATTGCTGTTCCCTGCTTCTCTATGCAATCCATTGTGCTAGTCTACGGTCTCTGCGTCTCCCAGATAAACACCGCTTCATCTTGACACATTGTTAAAAACTTGCCATGGTGACCATGCCTCTAGTCAGGTTTGTACTTGTCCACTTGCTATTCCCCACGATGGGGACTGCCTTGGGGTGACAGATTGATTATGGCTTCATTACTGTAATTATTCTGCTTTCTCCAGGTAAAGGCGCAAGCTGAAGCTAAAAGTGGAAAGAACTTCGGCCAATTTATAGCCGTCTCTTACAAGACCCAAGTTGTTGCTGGAAAAAACCTTTTCATCAAGGTAAGCTTTAAGAATTCCATGTATGATGACAATGGGGTAATCATTATCATTCGATAACTGGTCCAATCACAGCCTTCTAGGACAAACATGGGCTTGTCCAGTTAACTTGAGCGAAAGTTAACGCTTTGTGTCTAATGTGTATTTTTCTTCCTAGCCTATTTAGAGGCCTTAGTTCCTCAGTTTGACATCTAGGCACACTACAGGTGTCTAGCAAACTTTTGATATTTTTCCATGTGAGTATTTAATCTATCCTACATAACGTTCTTCTAAATTCTGTTTGTTTCTATGAGCGTGTCACCCTGATAATGTTAAAATTATCTCCGCCCCTATGGTTTACCAAATTACTAGTTCTGCAGTAAACTGGAACACTGCTGTCTACCCTGTATGTCAAACACTTTGCTCTAGAATCTGCCTCCAAACCCTTCAGGGCACTGCCTTGTTAAATGAGTGTATTGGTGCAGTTGAAACAGTGAGAACTGAACATTTAAAGTTGCTCTGCAATGTCTTTCTAATAATGCCTTTCTTGCTCTCCCTCCAAACATGCAATGTCCCTACTGAATGTCTCCTGTCATCTCTGCAGGTTGATGCGGGTGACAGCTTCCTCCATGTGCGGGTTTATCAAGCCCTTCCTCATACAAATAAGGGGCCAGAGGTCCACAGCGTCCAAATCAAGTCAAAGGATGATGAGATTGACTTTTTCTAATCTCAGTCAACATCTTGCACAATAAAACGAATGTGACTCAAAGCGCCTTAAACTGAGCTACTATTCCAGAGCATGTCGGGCTACAAAATAAAAATCTGGGGGATGGGGGGGGGCTAATGCTTTTTGATACTAATGGTTATTCTGACCTACAATAAATATTAAAAAAAACTAGCCTGTCTCATGTGTCCTATGAAATTTCTTTATGAATGCCAGAAAATATTTAACCCCTTAAGGACACATGGCATGTGTGACATATCATGATTCCCCTTTTATTCCAGAAGTTTGGTCCTTAAGAGGTTAAAGGATCGCTGTTCTAAAATGTCTCAAACACACTGTAGTGGTTATGGTGTAGTAGTCCTTCTTTGTACTGTTTTGATGGGAGAAGCCGGCTGTGATACTGAATGATTCAGGACTGGACACTCTGCTAATAAACTTGGTCCTGTTCCTACAGAGCAGGGTTTCCGAACCCAGTCCTGAGGTACTCCTACCAGTCCAGGATTTATGGATTACCCTGTTGTAGCTAAAGGTGTGGGTTTTTTTTTTTTTTTTCACTAGACACAATTGGGCAATCCCTAAATCCTGGGGTATTTTGAGGACTGGGTTGTGAACCCCTGCTATAGCGCTAACACTAATCTCCTGCTGGATGGCCGTACCTGCAAGACTTTAAGGGTTTTTTATGTTTGGTGTTCTAGGCATGAAGATATTTCATTACTAGTGTAGCCTGTCAGTAGTTGTGGGAGGTCAGCCATACCATATTATACATTATGGTGCCTCGATACATTGTGTATAACGACCCTGGGATTTTTCATGCTTTACTCTCCATGCCACTGTACTAAAAGACTTGGGTGGCAGTTTTTTCTCAATCCAAATTTTGGACGGATCTGCCCAATGCTTTAGTATATGTAGTCTCTGTTTGAGTCTTTCCACCCACAATACTTTCTAGTGGGTAAAGTGTCTGGAAGGTCAAGATTTTAGAAATGGCTACAGCCAGCTGAGAAATGGGGAGGGAGGGGGAAGAGTGTATTCGTTCTCCTGTCGTGGTCTAAATCTGCATTACGGATGTACTGTTAAAAACAAACCTGACTATCTTTAATGGCCATAAATCCAAGTACAAAATATCTTGGAAGTGATGTTTAACAAACTGGAATTTTTTTTTAGAAATGTTATAGATTAACTTGAACTGCCAGCCCCTTCCTATCTTCATTGGGAAGCAGACCTCAAAGAATCACGTCTTATGCAATTTAAGGCAATGCAGATAACTGAGCCCTAGTCCTTATTCATGAAACCTGAGATCATTGGAAAGTACTGGGAATTGCTTCGTTCATAAGCGGAGCTTCTGATTAATGGTAGCTTAAACATGACTGCTCTGTGAAGCAAGAGATGCACTGAAGAGGGGTATTAAAGGGGCACTCAAAGTGCTAAACTTTAAAGGACCACTCTAGGCACCCAGACCACTTTGGCTTAATGAAGTGGTCTGGGTGCCAGGTCCAGCTAGGGTTAACACTTTTTTTTTTTTTTTTTTTTAATATATAAACTTAGCAGTTTCAGAGAAATTAGGTGCAATTGATTTTACTGATGGATTATGGGTAAATTTGGCAACCAAATCTTTAAGCTGCACCCACGTGGGTTTTGTCAAACTGGTGGTCCCTACTTTTCTTATCTTTTAAAAACTAGAACTCATGAAAATAATAAAAATACACTTTGACACAGACCTATATAGAAGCAAATTAGATAAGTCATTTCTGGTAACAGTTTAAGAAGTGAGACTGCAAGGGCATAATCTATCCACCAAAACTGCTTCATAGTTACACGAAAGCAAGACCTTCTAACATCTTTTTGCTGCTGTTACAAAAAAAGGCAAAAATCCTAATTTCAAGCTTTTTCCAATTTTGCAACACACTAAAAAATAAATCCTCCTCGACGACCCCAGATCTCCCCTGGTTCAAGAAGCTGTTAATCCACATATTAAAAATGATTAGATTTGGACATTAGTTGTCCCATTGTCTGAAAGAAGAATGGACGAATAGAAATAACACATGAAAGTAAAACCGAATTGCTTGTTGGACGAAATCTGGTCCGTGCAATTTGTTCTATGCTTGTTCAGCTTATTACAAGGAGGGAGCTACTGACTTGTAATTTTTAAAAATATAAGAAAGCTCCCCGCCACTTCCAAAATCTCCTCTATGCCTGCCTCACCCCATGGGGGTCAATATGACCCTCATATTAGTTTAAAGGAGGTTAAATCCTCCCTTCTCCCCTTGCAGAAGTGGCTGCATACTGTCATAAGAAAACACTGGGGACAGGACAGCTATTGCTGCCCAATCACTAATCAAATGAAGGGGGGCCTGGAACAAGTCCCCCATGCCCACATGATGGGGCACCTATTTACAAAGCTAACTGGCCCTGTGAGTTGGAGCTATTAAACTAAAAGGCAGATCTTGTGTTCCCCCTCAAGACCCCTCCCATGTACTGGGGTTCTTAACTAAATTAAGCTAGGGTACCTATTGTTCCCCCCAGCCCATGTCCAGTGGCAGTGCGTGGGACCCCCATTTATAATAATTAGGGGTGCACGTGCATTGGTCCACGTCATTCCAGCACACCCTATGCACACATGTTTTGTGGGCGAAGGCATGACGTGGGCCAATCACAAGTAAAGGTATTTAAATCTCCATAGCCCTGTTCACTGTGCCCTTTTGTGGTTTCTGTCCCAGTACCCATTAGTGCGTTACTTAATCTACTGTGTTATATTCTAGTATTGATCTTGGCATTGTTACTGATCATTTCCTGTCTTGTTTGCCTGTCTGACTGATTACCATGTATCTGACTCTGGCTAGTTCTTGTTTTCACTGTCTCTCTGTTATCCTGACCTCGGCTCGTTACTGACCACGCCTTTTCTCGGTCTACGTTAAGTTCGGCAATTCTATGGTTCAGTTATACATTATTTCCTTGTTTTCTTCCTTGCTGTCCTAAACTCTGCATGTTGGGGTATTACACTGTGACACTAATCTACCAAAGAGGCAAACATTTTGTCAAATTACAGAGAATTAAAGGCAGTCTTCAACGCCCTGATACATTTCAGACCATGGATTTTGGGAAAATCCGTAAGAGTCCAATCAGACAAAAATACAACGGTCTCGTATATAAATAGGAAAGGCAGAACAGGAGTAAAAAGTCTTAGTCCCCTTTGTTAAGGGCTAATGTCATGGGCTCAGAGAGAATTAGAAGATCTGGCAGCTACACATATAAAGGGAACAGATAATTCAGTGGCAGACAAGCTCAGCAGAGCAAGGTGGTCCTAAACAGAGTCATCTCTTCATCAAGACCTATTCAATATTCTCGTGAAGAAATTCGGCAATCCACAGACAGACCTAATGACAAGAAGAAATCTGAAAATCCAAGTCAACATCCCTCTACAATCAAGACCGGCCAGACGTTCTGGACAGTATGTCCATCAAGTGGAGTCCAGATTTGGCAAACGTCTTCCCTCCAATAGCTCGATTCTCAGAGTCATACAGAAAATCAGAACGGACAGAGCTGTGGAGGTTGCTTTAATTCCCTACTGGCCCAACAGAAGTTTGTTTTCAGAATTGAAGACGATTTTGGGAGCTTCCAACTTCCCTGCCTCTTCTAGAAAATAAGTATATTCTTCTAGAAGCAATTTAAATGTGCTGATTGGCTGCGAGATTAATCCTTAAACATCGTGAGATTCAGAAAATCAGAGTGGATCTACTCCTAGGCTCCAGGAGAATATCTACATCCAAAATATACTTCAGGATATGGAAAAGAAAATGTTCACTGGTGTAAAGAACATCACTGCCTTCAATGGTCTCCTTCACCAGATACTATTTTACATTTCCTACAGGACGTTTTTTCAGCTGGTCTTAGTGTTTCCACTGTAAAAGTACAATTGTCAGAATTACGCCATTTTCTTATCCGAGATTTAGCATCTGGTTGCTTGATCAGAAGCTTTTTCAAAGCCATTTTAATTCTCAGGCCTCATCGTGAATCCTTTGTTCCTTCCTGGGATCTATCCCCTGTTCTCAAAGCATTATGCGAATCACCGTTTGAGCCAATGGGTAATATCCCAGACATCATCTTTGTTCATCGAAGGAACTTATCATCTTCAATGCTGACAATGTCATATTGCACCTTAAAGGGACACTATAGTCACCAGAACAACTACAGCTTAATGTAGTTGTTCTGGTGAGTATAATCATTTTATGCAAGCATTTTTATTTCAGAGAAAAGGCAGTGTTTACATTGCTCCTAGGGACACCTCTAAGTGGCCACTCCTCAGATGGCCACTGGAGATGCTTCCTGGCTCAGTGCTGCACAATAGGCAGCACTGCCGTTTAGCATTTCCACGCTCTACATGGGGACGCTGAATTTTCATAGAGATGCACTGATTCAATGCTTTTATTATATATGATCTTACTTTCATATAGTCAAATAAATCTTTATCCGTAAGGCCTGATGTCTTTTGAAGATCGGTAAAGTTTCTAACTTTTCCTGATGTAGTTATATCTTCAATGGTTTTGATATATTTTTCAGACCATGAGATTAGGTTAGTATCAGGTAATAAATCCCTTAATAATTAAATTCTAAGAGAAGGGAAAATATTTTCTTCTATGTCTAGTTTTCGTTTTATGTCGAACCAGTTTTTCACTATATGATTTAAAGCACTAGTTTCTCCAAGAAAATGTAACCTAATTTCTTGGGTTGACCACCAAAAAATTGAGGAAATATTCCTGTAGGGACCAATTCTCCTGGCTTCAAGTTTATACCAGCTTTCCTCTTGGGATGAATCCTGGAAAGTACGTTAAAAGAGTAGTTTGGACCAATCTTGTCAAAGATGGAATTCCTAGGCCTCCATCTTTTATTTTCTTTAACAATAATTTAGCAATAAATCCAGGTCCCTTTTTTTTTTTTTACATATAAATTTAGTAAAAGAAGATTGTAATAGATTGATCCAGTTTTGCAGAATATTACTAGGAATTAGACTCAAAATATAGGTGATTTTGTGTTGAATATATGCTTTTATGGTGTTTATCTTACCCCACCATGATATTGCTTTTTTTGTCCACATATTTCCTTTATTTATTTTTTTATCCCAAATTTTATTTTTAATCCCAAATCAGAAAAATATTATTTTGCTCAAACTTATCCACCTCTTTTTTATTATTCGCTTTTTGCGGCTGTTCGATTCCCGAACCATATAGTCCAAATACACGAACGGAGACTTTTATATCACATTTTACAAGGTTCATAGTCTGTGGGTAGGAGGCTGGCAAGCAGGCTCCTCCAGTAACTCGTGGCAAACTCACTTGAAAAGGGGATTTTGTCACAGAGAGATTAGCATAGAGTATGTGTTTTCTGATAGCTATATCCTGTGAGTTTCCTTCCAGCAGACACATGAAGCTGGGGAGGTATAACTGCTTAAGTGCTTTCTGTCGATAAGATTCTGTAATTAGGTCCATCATAATTGTCAGTATTGTCAGCACCAGGCCCAATGGGCTCTTAATCCGGTCCTGACTACAGGATAGAAATAATCTCATCCTGAGAGACTTGTTTTGGGTTTAAAGCTCTTGGAACTGTGGTTTCTTAAATCCTGCCCTTCTGTGTGTTACTGGGATAATCCTATATCGCACTTTTTGTACTGATACCACATATGGTGACAAGACGAATCCCCTCCCTACCTTTCAGAATAAATAATTTTTTGCATCTAATTAGAGTCCGTATTATTTCTTGGTATGAACGGACCGGAGAGGTATAATGGAGTTCTTAAATACTGTGAGTATATTAGGCAGCACGTTTACAGTCCCTACATGTGAGTATGTTTGTTGTATAATTAAAATGTTTTATCCTAAAAGCAGGGGCGTACTGGGAACTAAAAGCAGCCCTGGAAAAAAATCTTTACCAGCCCCATAATGCGTTGCACCAGCATAGTGTGCTGATATAGAGTTAGAAATGATAGCTTAAAATAAAAATTATTACTCCAATGTGAAAAAGCGCACTCATAGGCTTCAAAATAAACAAACGTGCAGATTTATTTTAAGCAGACGTGCCTGTGCATGTAATCAATGTTTCAGTCCGACTACCTTGACATATTAAGGAAAGCTTGTTAATGGGGCTGAAATGGTGAATGTATGTAGGGCACAACTGTAAAAAATGTTTATTTTGAAGTCCTGTGGGTGTCCTCTTCACTTTAAATATGTTATTGTGCTGGAGTATGCACCTAGCAACAAGACTGGGCCAATATCTGCTCATTACATATGGTACATATTAATGAAATTTCTCTGTGTATTATGCATATATAAATGTACGTATATATATATGTGTAAATATTATAGGCATAATTATATATATAACTAATACACACATTAATATACATGTCATATATATATATATATATGGCCCCCATGTGTGTCTCTTTCTACCTCCTGCCCCTTTGTGTGCCTCTTTTTCTCCCCTCAGTCCCTCTGTATGTTTCTTTCTCCCCCTCACTGCTCCTCTGTGTCCCATGTCTCCCCTCTCCTTCCCAGTCTCTCTCTTCCCCCATCTCTTTTTCCCTCCGCCTGTGTCCCTCTCTTCCCCTTGTTTCTTCCCTCCCCGCTCCTCCCCCCCATCATGCTCCCTGGCGGTTTCCATAATTCCCAGTACAGTATGATGATAGAGAGACATGCTCCCTCTTTCAGTCCTTCTATGCTGACAGATCACTGCTGTCAGCATTAGTGAGTGTGCCGCCGGACTGGCAAGGCAGCCGACCGGCCCGGTGGCACAGCATGGAACGCGGCCGGCCCCCTCAGAGTGTGCCACCGTTATCCCAGAAGAAACAATATTATGAATTTAAAAAGAAACATACTAATAAGAAAATTATAAATCTATACACTTCAATGACAATGTTAACCCCTTCACCACGGTGGACAGAAATATTCAGACATTTACTAAGATTAACGCCATATTGCCGCAGTCGCAGCAATTGTAGGGTTAACGCTGTTGCTGGGTGCCTCTATGTCCGAGGTAGACCACTAGCAGCCAATCGCGCTGTCCAGGCACATTTGATCGCTGTGACAGCCAGTCACAGCAATAACAGTGCTGCTGGGACTTCTGATCCGCCTCCCCCTACCTATGGCTGTGTGGGGAAATGGAGAGAGATGGATCATTCTGTAACTTTGAAAAAGTGGCATTGAGTTTGTTTAACCCCTTAAGGACCAAACTTCTGGAATAAAAGGGAATCATGACATGTCACACATGTCATGTGTCCTTAAGGGGTTAAACCTTCCATGTCTATGAAGGTAAAGATAGCCACCGGGATCCCCCAGGTTGCCCAGATATACTTGGGACTAGTGGAAAAATTGTCTGGGACCTAATTGACCTGTTACTAAACAAGGGATATAATTTGTACATAGATAATTACTATAACAGCGTCCCTCTTCTTAGAATTCTTTACTGTTTTAGAACTGTGACCTGCGGCACTATCCGAAAGACTAGTACAGGTTTCCCAAAAGCCCTGGCACAAAGAAAGCTTAAGAGGGAGGAAACAGCTGCTCTCTGCCAGAATGATCTGCTGACTCAAGGTTAAAGACAAAAAGGAGTTCATGCTAACATCCAGGCACAGTGAGCACACTCGCAGTTCACAAACTTGGACATATAATGGCAAAATAATGGCATTGTCAAAGCACAAGTTAAAGCATAATATACAACATATGACATATCTTGGAGTATCTGCTTCCACAAATGAAAGGCCTTTGTGGAGTTATTTGAACAGACAAATGATGCCCCAAAATAAGACAAAGAACCATTAAATCCATCTATGAAATCTCTAACCGTAGAAACTGAAATAGCCTCGTCTCCTATATACAATGGGAATATCATTGCACTCATCAGATGTAGCTGAACTACAGGATAATCTCAGCCAATCACAATGCTTTCCTGTTGGAAAGCACTGGATTGGCTGAGATTGTCAGATTCTAATAATCTCAACCAAGGACGTGTGCCAAGGGGGCAGAGCCAAACACCTCCCTGGCCAGTCAGCATCTCCTCATAAAAATGCATTGAATAAATGTCAGTCACACTGTGCAGGACTGCCCCCGGAAACACCTCTAGCAGCCATATGAGGAATGGCCAGTGGAGGCATCCCTAGACTGTAATGTAAACACTGCCTTTTCTCTGGAAACACAGTTGTGACGAAATGCCTTTTGTCACTGGATTTTTAGGTGACAAGCTGCCCTTTGCCCTGGCTGTTGGAGGAGCCTGAGTGCCAGCCTCCTGCCTCATGACTATGGCCCTGGGTTGTATGGCCCTTTACAAACATTATTTGGGCTTATGGACTTTTATTGTATGGTGTTGGCCCTTTAAAAACAGTGTATGGACATACTGAAACTTTTGAGACACTTTTTCTGCCCCTTTGAATTCATGGGAAGGTGTGCCTCTTCCCCTCCCCCAGCTCCATTGTTCTCCAGCAGGGAGTTGTCCCAGGGACACTGCCAGACCAGTGGGAACTGGTTTGGGCAGAAAAGCCATGCTTCCTTTGGTCACAAAGGGCTTCTAACTAACTTTTGAACTAATGGAAGGATTTGCATGATTTTTGGGTATGTTTGTATTTGGGATGTGCTGATTAATAATATGTGTATAGTTTTAGAGTTATGAAAGTTGGGTAAAAAGTGTGTTTTAAAATGTATTGATAATTGGGTTACTTCTCAGGCTAAGGGGAGGAGATGTGTGGGATGTAACCATTGTGTGATTGGGTAATGTATAATTGTCTGTGGGCGTCTCCCTTGCAGGGGAGAATTGCATAAAAGCAGAGTATGTGCCATTAAAGGTTCAGATCATCTTGTACCTTCATGAAGTTTCGGCTCATGTTTGGGGGATTGGAGAAACTACACTCTGGGGATTGCTATAATCACTATACTCCCCAGGGTATAATCACTAGGCTCTGCTAAGAGCTTGTTCCTGTTCCTGCTCTCTGGAATTCGGAGAGAGGTCGACCTGCTGGAAGCTGGACCCTGGTCCTGGGTCCAGAGTGGGTGGAGACGCCGAGACCCCAACCAAGCTGCGGCAGTTCGTGGGGTCTGCAGTGGTTATGGTGTCAGGCAGAGTGCTTGGAGTTCTCGGAAATCACTAGGAGCATCCGTCGGCGGAAGGTACCCGGTCGGGGTGCCAGTGGTTCCGTTACAACAGTGTTTACTATAAAAAGCCTGAAGGGAAGGATTCTACTCACCAGAACAAATACAATGAACTGTGGTTATTCTGGTGACCATAGTGTCCCTTTAAGTGCAAGGACAGGCTTCTGAAACTGTGTCCTTAAGGGTTTAAGTATTACTTTATAACATTTAAAATATGGCTATGTCTTGCTAAACCAGTTGATTGAATTATTTATAATTCGTGGCACACTGACGTTTAGGGCTGCCATATATTTTTTCCAGGGCTGCTTTGCATTCCCAGTCTGGCTCTGATTGCTCGTGGTAATAATAAAACACGATTGCAAGCAGATTATACTGCTGGTACACACAGCTGCTGTACCGATGATACTTACCCCCCTGTAACGCATGATGCTGGGGGAACTTACAGCTGTATTTGGCTTAACTCAAGTGTTTGCATAAACCATGCATCTGGTGTCACATATATCAGAACGAAGCGAAAACATCTGTATCTCCTAAATTAGAACAAAGATAACACGTCTGTATCGCTTAAATCAGAATGATTCTCTGCTCTGGTACATCCTCATCATTGGGTGTCTGGATCACTCCTTTTAGAACGGATTTTATATTGGAGATCAATGTGTTCGTGGATCCAATAAGTACACACCATGCTGGCCATGGGTCTGGGCTCTAGTCCCTGGATGCATAATATAGAAATCCAGAAGTTACTATGAACCACGAGCATTCAGTGTGTGAGCTGGGACAGTTGACATATCTCGTGCATGCAGTAATGTGCTCGACATTGCGGAAGTGGTGGGTCAGTGTGAAGAGGGAACATTGCATGTGGCGCGCATGTAAGCAGTCCCAGAGATCTAAGCAAAGCACCACATGTTATATAGCTTCTATAGCACGTTTACAGATTAATTGTAAATAAAGATTGGTGGTTTGAGGGGTGCAGGGCTCCAGATTGAAAGAAATGGAGGGGGCCAGGATTAGTTATTGCATAAACGGCAGACATGGGGACCTTGACTAGCTAGCGTTTGGTGCGCGCGCAGTCCGATTTTCCGTTCGCGAGCCAGTATAGAGAGCAGACACCGGAAGAAGTGCTGAGGGTCACGTGTGTCTGAGTTTGTAGAAAAAGAGCTCAGAGCCCGGTGTTTTGGCCATGTTACAAGTGTATTGTGCCATACACCTTTTTCTTTTATTACCTGGCATCCTGCTCACCAAGAATCCCAGGTGGGGATTATACCACCTACGCTGATTACACGAAGCGGGCTGTGAGTACATTTTATCTACTTTTACTCCTGGTTTATTATATTTTATACTAAGGGCACTATTGTCGCACTTTTTATTTTATTTTTGCCTTTTATATATATACCCAGCTTTTCCATGTGAGTAGGCCATTTGGAATTCTTTTTATACCACTATATTTTATTCTGAACTTATTACACTATTGGAACCCTTTTTATATGTTCCTGGATCCTGAACATCTTGGTGGTTTGCAAACCTGAGGACAAAAGAAAATGTAACCAGGCCCTCACGTATTATTACAATTTAGACTTTATTTTGGACTACTGACGTTACCACTGGGTACACCTTTTATTGTTATCTAAGGACTGTTTATTTTATTTTGATTGTTTAAATTGCTGCTATTGTGTCCCTTGCCTTTGGCGCACCCAGTCCTTTTTTATATTTGACAGTCTGAATATTGACCACTTCTGTGTATAATGTATTTAAGTTACGTATCAACCCATAAACCCCCTCTAGGCTGTCCAGCCTTTTAAAGAAGGAAGATCGGTTTCAATTCTTCATAAGGCTATCCCCTGAACCCAGCTTCGGGTGATCTAACATTTCCTGATTGTTTTTTTTTAAATGGCTTCTATAATTAAATACTATCACACGCGAGAGGTTAACAAAGAGTTTAATCAGAGAGCGACCATTTAATAAAAAAATAATTAAGTGGTGTACAAACATTTCAGTGTAAAAAGATCTTTGCGTAATCTGACGTGTAATGGGAAGGAGCATGATGTACGGTGTCGCGGCCCATGCTCTGCCTCTCATCCGATTCTTCCACTTCCCGCTCAGAAACGTTCAATCTCATCATCCTTGCCTTTGTCGCTTTGAATGTTTTGGACCTCTGGCCCTTTGTTCTCATCAGGTAAGGCAGCAAAGATCCGTACGTGTATGTATTTGGACCCTCCGACATGAATCTATGGGAAGGACAGATCATATTCAGTAGGCATTCTCCTACTGATTCTCTCCTAACTGGTTCTCCAAGACACCATACGGCCTCCCTACCGCCCTTAATAAATGCTTATTTTTCTCCCCCATCAATGGCCGGATTTGCCACAAGGCTTCAGGGCAGCATGGCCCATTCTCCTCCTGTTGGCCAGCACTGAATGGAGAGGCTCCACTTCAATAGCCCTGTATAATGGTTGGTGGACGGAATGTCTGCAAATTAAAAACAGCCTGTGGATTCTACTGAGTTGGATTTACAAGAATTCACTGAGCATTAACATGTTGAACAGTTAAACGTTTATTGTCTGAACCGTCATTTCAAATTCCTGGCCGCAATTAACTGGTTAACTCATTCATTACCTGCTCACTGACTGTGGTTTGAATTCTAACTGGAGCCAGACATTACAGCTTTAATCT
>OW240912.1:8947060-9093839 GCA_933207985.1 Pelobates cultripes
TGGGTTGAAGCAGGTAGGTGTTCCAGGCTGGACAGGGCAGTGGGTTGGAGCAGGTAGGTGTTCCAGGCTGGACAGGGCAGTGGGTTGGAGCAGGTAGGTGTTCCAGGCTGGACAGGGCAGTGGGTTGGAGCAGGTAGGTGTTCCAGGCTGGACAGGGCAGTGGGTTGGAGCAGGTAGGTGTTTCAGGCTGGACAGGGAAGTGGGTTGGAGCATCTAGGTGTTCCAGGCTGGACAGGGCAGTGAGTTGGAGCAGGTAGGTGTTCCAGGCTGGACAGGGCAGCAGTGGGAAGGAGCACGTAGGTGTCCCAGGCTGAACAGGGCAGTGGGTTGGAGGAGGTAGGTGTTGCAGGCTGGGCTGTGGGATGGAGCAGGTAGGTGTTTCAGGCTTGGCTGTGGTAAGGAGCAGGTAGGTGTCTCAGGCTGGACAGGGCAGTGGGTTGGAGTAGGTAGGTGTTCCAGGCTGAACAGGACAGTGGGATGGAGCAGGTAGGTGTTCCAGGCTGGACAGGGCAGTGGGTTGGAGCAGGTAGGTGTTCCAGGCTGGACAGGGCAGTGGGTTGGAGCAGGTAGGTGTTCCAGGCTGGACAGGGTAGTGGGTTGGAGTAGGTAGGAGTTTCAGGCTGGACAGGGCAGTGGGTTGGAGCAGGTAGGTGTTCCAGGCTGGACAGGGCAGTGGGTTGGAGCAGGTAGGTGTTCCAGGCTGGACAGGGCAGTGGGTTGGAGCAGGTAGGTGTTCCAGGCTGGACAGGGCAGTGGGTTGGAGCAGGTAGGTGTTCCAGGCTGGACAGGGTAGTGGGTTGGAGTAGGTAGGTGTTTCAGGCTGGACAGGGCAGTGGGTTGGAGCAGGTAGGTGTTCCAGGCTGGACAGGGCAGTGGGTTGGAGCAGGTAGGTGTTCCAGGCTGGACAGGGTAGTGGGTTGGAGTAGGTAGGAGTTTCAGGCTGGACAGGGCAGTGGGTTGGAGCAGGTAGGTGTTCCAGGCTGGACAGGGCAGTGGGTTGGAGCAGGTAGGTGTTCCAGGCTGTGGGAAGGAGCAGGTAGGTGTTCCAGGCTGGACAGGGCAATAGGTTGGAGCAGGTAGGTGTTCCAGGCTGGACAGGGCAGCAGTGGGAAGGAGCACGTAGGTGTGCCAGGCTGAATAGGGCAGTGGGTTGGAGGAGGTAGGTGTTGCAGGTTGGGCTGTGGGATGGAGCAGGTAGGTGTTTCTGGCTTGGCTGTGGTAAGGAGCAGGTAGGTGTCTCAGGCTGGACAGGGCAGTGGGTTGGAGTAGGTAGGTGTTCCAGGCTGAACAGGGCAGTGGGATGGAGCAGATAGGTGTTCCAAGCTGGACAGGGCAGCAGTGGGAAGGAGCACATAGGTGTCCCAGGCTGAACAGGGCTGTGGGATGGAGCAGGTAGGTGTTTCAGGCTTGGCTGTGGTAAGGAGCAGGTAGGTGTCTCAAGCTGGACAGGGCAGTGGGTTGGAGTAGGTAGGTGTTCCAGGCTGAACAGGGCAGTGGGTTGGAGCAGTTAGGTGTTCCAGGCATGACAGGGCAGTGGTAAGGAGCAGGTAGATGTTCCAGGCTGGACAGGGCAGTGGGTTGGAGCAGGTAGGTGTTCCAGGCTGGACAGGGCAGTGGGTTGGAGTAGGTAGGTGTTCCAGGCTGGACAGGGCAGTGGGTTGGAGCAGGTAGGTATTCCAGGCTGGACAGGGCAGTGGGTTGGAGCAGGTAGGTGTTTCAGGCTGGACAGGGAAGTGGGTTGGAGCATCTAGGTGTTCCAGGCTGGACAGGGCAGTGAGTTGGAGCAGGTAGGTGTTCCAGGCTGGACAGGGCAGCAGTGGGAAGGAGCACGTAGGTGTCCCAGGCTGAACAGGGCAGTGGGTTGGAGGAGGTAGGTGTTGCAGCCTGGGCTGTGGGATGGAGCAGGTAGGTGTTTCAGGCTTGGCTGTGGTAAGGAGCAGGTAGGTGTCTCAGGCTGGACAGGGCAGTGGGTTGGAGGAGGTAGGTGTTGCAGGCTGAGCTGTGGGATGGAGCAGGTAGGTGTTTAAGGCTTGGCTGTGGTAAGGAGCAGGTAGGTGTCTCAGGCTGGACAGGGCAGTGGGTTGGAGTAGGTATGTGTTCCAGGCTGAACAGGGCAGTGGGTTGGAGCAGGTAGGTGTTCCAGGCTGGACAGGGCAGTGGGTTGGAGCAGGTAGGTGTTCCAGGCTGGACAGGGAAGTGGGTTGGAGCAGGTAGGTGTTCCAGGCTGGACAGGGCAGTGGGAAGGAGCAGGTAGGTGTTCCAGGCTGGACAGGGCAGTGGGTTGGAGCAGGTAGGTGTTCCATGCTGGACAGGGCAGTGGGTTGGAGCAGGTAGGTGTTCCAGGCTGTACAGGGCAGTGGGTTGGAGCAGGTAGGTGTTCCAGGCTGGACAGGGCAGTGGGATGGAGCAGGTAGGTGTTCCAGGCTGGACAGGGCAGTGGGATGGAGCAGGTAGGTGTTCCAGGCTGGACAGGGGCAGTGGGATGGAGCAGGTAGGTGTTCCAGGCTGTACAGGGTGGGTTGGAGCAGTGAGTGTTCCAGGCTGGACGGGGTGAGTGGGTTGGAGCAGGTGGGTGTTCCAGGCTGAACAGGGGCAGTGGGTTGTTGGAGAGTAGGTTTCCCAGGCTGGACAGGGCAGTGGGGTTGGAGCAGGTAGGTGTTCCAGGCTGGACAGGAGTAGTGGTTTTGGGCAGGTGGGTGTTCCAGGCTGAACAGGGCAGTGGGTTGGGAGGGAGGTAGGTGTCCCAGGCCAGACAGGGGCGGTGGAGTTGTTGGAGCAGGTAGGTGTTCCAGGCTGGACAGGGCAGCAGTGGGAAGAACGCGTAAGAGTGTCCCAGGCTGAACAGGAGGGCAGTAGGTTGGAGGAGGTAGGTGTTCCAGGCTGGACAGAGGTAGTGAGAAGGAGCAGGTAGGTGTTCCAGGCTGGACAGGGCAGTAGGTTGGAAGTAGGTATTATGTGTTCCAGGCTGGAGCAGAAGGGCAGTGGGTTGGAGCAGGTAGGTGTTCCAGGCTGGACAGGGGCAGTGGGTTGGAGCAGGTAGGTGTTCCAGGCTGGACAGGGAAGTGAGTTGGAGCAGAGTAGGTGTTCCAGGCTGGACAGGGCAGTGGGAAGAGCAGAGTAGGTTCCAGGCTGGACAGGGCAGTGGGTTGGAGCAGGTAGGTGTTCCAGGCTGGACAGGGTAGTGGGTTGGAGCAGGTAGGAGTTTCAGGCTGGACAGGGCAGTGGGTTGGAGCAGGTAGGTGTTCCAGGCTGGACAGGGCAGTGGGTTGGAGCAGGTAGGTGTTCCAGGCTGGACAGGGCAGTGGGATGGAGCAGGTAGGTGTTCCAGGCTGGACAGGGCAGTGGGATGGAGCAGGTAGGTGTTCCAGGCTGTACAGGGCAGTGGGTTGGAGCAGGTAGGTGTTCCAGGCTGGACAGGGTAGTGGGTTGGAGCAGGTAGGTGTTCCAGGCTGAACAGGGCAGTGGGTTGGAGGAGGTAGGTTTCCCAGGCTGGACAGGGCAGTGGGTTGGAGCAGGTAGGTGTTCCAGGCTGGACAGGGTAGTGGTTTGGAGCAGGTAGGTGTTCCAGGCTGAACAGGGCAGTGGGTTGGAGGAGGTAGGTGTCCCAGGCTGGACAGGGCAGTGGGTTGGAGCAGGTAGGTGTTCCAGGCTGGACAGGGCAGCAGTGGGAAGGAGCACGTAGGTGTCCCAGGCTGAACAGGGCAGTGGGTTGGAGGAGGTAGGTGTTCCAGGCTGGACAGGGTAGTGGGAAGGAGCAGGTAGGTGTTCCAGGCTGGACAGGGCAGTGGGTTGGAGCAGGTAGGTGTTCCAGGCTGGACAGGGCAGTGGGATGGAGCAGGTAGGTGTTCCAGGCTGGACAGGGCAGTGGGTTGGAGCAGGTAGGTGTTCCAGGCTGGACCGGGCAGTGGGTTGGAGCAGGTAGGTGTTCCAGGCTGGACAGGGCAGTGGGAAGGAGCAGGTAGGTGTTCCAGGCTGGACAGGGCAGTGGGAAGGAGCAGGTAGGTGTTCCAGGCTGGACAGGGCAGTGGGTTGGAGCAGGTAGGTGTTCCATGCTGGACAGGGCAGTGGGTTGGAGCAGGTAGGTGTTCCAGGCTGTACAGGGCAGTGGGTTGGAGCAGGTAGGTGTTCCAGGCTGGACAGGGCAGTGGGATGGAGCAGGTAGGTGTTCCAGGCTGGACAGGGCAGTGGGATGGAGCAGGTAGGTGTTCCAGGCTGGACAGGGGCAGTGGGTTGGAGCAGGTAGGTGTTCCAGGCTGGACAGGGCAGTGGGTTGGGCAGGTAGGTGTTCAGTCACAAGACAGGGCAGTGGGTGGAGGAGGTAGGTGTCCCAGGCTGGACCCAGGGGCAGTAGGTTGGGCAGGTAGGTGTTCCAGCAGGCTGGACAGGGCAGTGGGAAGGAGCAGGTAGGTGTTCCAGGCTGGACAGGGCAGTGGTTGGAGCAGGTAGGTGTTCCAGGCTGGACAGGGCAGTGGGTTGAAGCAGGTAGGTGTTCCAGGCTGGACAGGGCAGTGGGTTGGAGCAGGTAGGTGTTCCAGGCTGGACAGGGCAGTGGGATGGAGCAGGTAGGTGTTCCAGGCTGGACAGGGCAGTGGGATGGAGCAGGTAGGTGTTCCAGGCTGTACAGGGCAGTGGGTTGGAGCAGGTAGGTGTTCCAGGCTGGACAGGGTAGTGGGTTGGAGCAGGTAGGTGTTCCAGGCTGGACAGGGCAGTGGGTTGGAGCAGGTAGGTGTTCCAGGCTGGACAGGGCAGTGGGTTGAAGCAGGTAGGTGTTCCAGGCTGGACAGGGCAGTGGGTTGGAGCAGGTAGGTGTTCCAGGCTGAACAGGGCAGTGGGTTGGAGGAGGTAGGTGTCCCAGGCTGGACAGGGCAGTGGGAAGGAGCAGGTAGGTGTTCCAGGCTGGACAGGGCAGTGAGTTGGAGCAGGTAGGTAGGTGTTCCAGGGAAGGTGGGTTACAAAGAAGGTGTGATTACTATTATTCCCCTAAAGCAGTTTGATTTATAAGCGGTTTATGCAGGACATGTGATATAATGACATACTGTATACCTGGCTTCATTAACTCATTTACTGTGAAATAACTAGTATTCATGTGAGATAATGAATGTCAGTGTTAGACACACCGTCCAGCTGGCCAAGGATGGTCCTCCTAGGGGTAACATGCACCCCCAGTAACCCCCCTGGCTGCCAGGGACAGCTGGAGATCCCACTCACCTGGTTACAGATCTTCTGGACCTCAGTGGTGGCTGAATGAAGCTCACCGAGTCCCCCGAGTCCCCCGCTCACTGCCATGATGATATCAGTAAGACCTGCTCTACCTGTCAGCGCACAGCCGACTGTGCCCAATCTGGCCACACACTCAATATATACAGGTGGGGCATACCATTCACTCAGTGCAGGGGAGGGGGTACTGATTTCACAACATATAGTATGATAATATCTGAGATTATATCATTATATGGGGTTAGAGGGGTGTAGAGGATTCATATAAAGACTGAGAGATTCTGTCAATACCCCAACCTCTCTCTGGGGGTAAATGGACAGATATCCAATAACTGGGGTAAATGGGCAGATAGCCATTATCTGGGGTAAATAGACAGATAGCCATTATCTGGAGTAAATGGGCAGATAGCCATTATCTGGGGTAAATGGGCAGATAGCCATTATCTGGGGTAAATGGGCAGATATCCAATAACTGGGGTAAATGGGCAGATAGCCATTATCTGGGGTAAATAGGCAGATAGCCAATAACTGGGGTAAATGGGCAGATAGCCATTATCTGGGGTAAATGGGCAGATAGCCATTATCTGAGGTAAATGGGCAGATAGCCATTATCTGGGGTAAATGGGCAGATAGCCATTATCTGGGGTATATGGGCAGATAGCCATTATCTGGGGTAAATGGGCAGATAGTCATTATCTGGGGTATATGGGCAGATAGCCATTATCTGGGGTAAATGGGCAGATAGCCATTATCTGGGGTAAATGGGCAGATAGTCATTATCTGGGGTATATGGGCAGATAGCCATTATCTGGGGTAAATGGGCAGATAGCCATTGTCTGGGGTAAATGGGCAGATATCCAATAACTGGGGTAAATGGGCAGATAGCCATTATCTGAAATAAATGGGCAGATAGCCATTATCTGGGGTATATGGGCAGATAGCCATTATCTGGGGTAAATGGGCAGATAGTCATTATCTGGGGTATATGGGCAGATAGCCATTATCTGGGGTAAATGGGCAGATAGCCATTATCTGGGGTAAATGGGCAGATAGTCATTATCTGGGGTATATGGGCAGATAGCCATTATCTGGGGTAAATGGGCAGATAGCCATTGTCTGGGGTAAATGGGCAGATATCCAATAACTGGGGTAAATGGGCAGATAGCCATTATCTGAAATAAATGGGCAGATAGCCATTATCTGGGGTAAATGGGCAGATAGCCATTATCTGAAATAAATAAGCAGATAGCCATTATCTGAAATAAATAAGCAGAAAGCCATTTTCTGGGGTAAATGGGCAGATAGCCATTTTCTGGGGTAAATGGGCAGATAGCCATTATCTGGGGTAAATGGGCAGATAGCCATTATCTGAAATAAATGGGCAGATAGCCATTATCTGGGGTAAATGGGCAGATAGCCATTATCTGAAATAAATAAGCAGATAGCCATTATCTGGGGTAAATGGGCAGATAGCCATTATCTGGGGTAATCTCCCATCACTCCTGGGTGGCAGCAACGACCATAGTACACATCAGCCCAAATACATAGAGTAAAAACCAAAGAAAAAAAAAGTTACCTGCGCTTTCTCCCAAATCCCTATGTATATTTAAACAAATGGAGGTTTTTAGTTCCTCCAATGGCCATTGGAGGGAATTGCCCTTCTGCCACATCTTTGCCAGAAGCTCAAGGAAGCAAGGTGAAAGGTCGGTGTAGGACCCACCTGAGACGTTTGCCTTGATGTGGCAGGTGGGCATTCCCTCCAGTGGCCACTGGAATAACGAAATAACCTCCATTTGTTTACAAATACAAAGGAATTTGGGAGAGAGCGCAGGTAACTTTTTTTTCTTTGTTTTTGTTTTTTCTTGGGTAAATAGGCAGATATCTATTATCTGGGGTAAATGGGCAGATAACCAATAACTGGGGTAAATGGGCAGATAGCCATTATCTGGGGCTAAATTAGAAAATAACCATTACCGGGGTGGCAGATATCGATACTCTGGGGGTAAATGAGAATATAACCATTACATGGGGGGGCAGATAACCATTACCTGTGGGGGGCAGATATCCATTATCTAGGGTAAATGAGAACATAACCTTTACCTGGGGGGCAGATATCCATTATCTAGGGTAAATGAGAACATAACCTTTACCTGGGGGGCAGATATCCATTATCTGGATCAAATTGGCAGATCCTCATCATCAAGGGGTGAATGGGCAGATTTTTTTTTTTTTTTTTGTTAATCTGTTGCAGATTTTCATGATATAGTGTCACTTGTCACAAAACCATAAATGTCCCAGGCTTGGCGGTGGGACAGTAACCAAGAAATTCCAAATAAAGCGTAGTGTGAGCTCATCATTAGACTCACTCACACTATCCTGAGGGCACTGTAACAACTCACTATATATGTTGGGCCCTTTCTGTGGCCAGTCAGCATAATTGGCAATCAGCCTGGCATGCATTCACTCCAGGCTGATATTTGGCAGGACGGGGTGGGCCAACACCCATTCCAACCAGTCTATATCAGTGTTCCGTGTGTGCCCCTAATTCCATTCTTTACACTGAATGGAATGTGTTGTGAGCACTCTCAGCTGTTGCCCTGAGATCAATGACTGTGATAACCAATCCCAGGACCACCCTTAGTGCAGGTAGGGAACACAAACAAAACAAGATGGATGTTGTACTCACACGTTGCACAGGAGGGAGGATCCATAATACGATTTGATATGTGTGGATATAATGCTTGAAAGATGAAGATCTAAAAAGACTGCACTTTGTTCCCTAATACACGTACCCCAAATTGTAGTTTATATGTAAAAATAACAACAGTTATCTAAGACATTCTATTCTCTATTATATTGCGAGATATATCAGGTTTCGCACGTTGGGATAGTATGAACAATAAAGTTGCATTCAGGATCTGGAGCGTATAAATATTGCGGAAGCCGGAAACAATACACGGACACGAGATTACATGGCGCCAAATACAATATCGTGAATAGCTGCCGGGAGATGGGAAAAGACAACCGATTGGCCGAGAAAGCAGGAACACAGCCGAAGAAATCAGGAACAGCCCTATTTAAAGAAATGGGGAAGGGAGTGGGTAGGACCATTTATTGTTACTTATATTCTCATATTATTGCAATAGTACTAATATTGGTCCCTGAGGAAGTTTCTATGGAAACGAAACGCGTAGGACCGGAGAACAATTATTG
The DNA here is from genome assembly GCA_933207985.1 of Pelobates cultripes. NCBI lineage: Eukaryota > Metazoa > Chordata > Amphibia > Anura > Pelobatidae > Pelobates > Pelobates cultripes. Next base: position 8,955,491 of record OW240912.1, read on the forward strand.
TTTTTCTATTTTATCTGAGTTTGTGACGCCAATAAACCAGTTTTTTTTTAACAACCTACCTGGTTCCTGATTTCAACCCGGAAGGCCACCGGCCAACAGATGATCCTGACCTCCCTATGGGGATGGCAACTTTAAGGTACTTGTAAGTAAATCACTGTGGGAAATGGAGGGAAATGAGGGGAGAGCGAAATGTGGGTGGGAAGGAGGGAGGGGATTAAAATCGTTCCCTTTCAGCTAGCGAGTGCTAGGGGACATTCCTTAGAAAGCGTAGAGCTAGCGCATCATTAGACGCATCTATGCCAAGCTCAGGGTGCTGTCTGCACAGTATGCCCCTGGTTGGTCATCCTGCATGATTGGCAGGCAGCCTGAGGGGCATTCATGCCAGACTGACAATCTAATTCTTCGTGCAGACACGCCCCCTTTTGGGGCATGTTTACCCCTTTGGGTGGTTCTGGTTTATGTGAGTCGCGTCAGTGGCCCACCCTTTTACCCCGCTCACTGACAGCCTGCTTCACTCTGCTGTTAGGGGGTATGGATTTACTTGAAAGATAAAAGCGAGAGATTAGCATAGGGTATGTGTTTTCTGATAGCTGTATCCTGTGATATAGTATAAAGGTTTCGTTTGGTAGCTTTAGTGCTACTCTACTTGGGTTTTAACAAATTGTTTTGTTTGATTATATTATGATAATAAAAGTTGTGTTTTTTTTCTGGGAAGTAATGTTTTTTTACAGTTGTATACATAATGTAATATATACTGTGTGTTTGTACACCTAATGTCAAATATACAGTATGTGTATACCTAATGTAAAAAATATACAGTATGTGTGTATACCTAATGTAATATATACAGTATGTGTGTATATCTAATGTAAAATATACAGTATGAGTATAATAATGTAAAATATACAGTATGTGTGTATACCTAATGTAATATATACAGTATGTGTGTATAATAATGTAATATATACAGTGTGTGTGTGTATACCTAATGTAATATATACAGTATGTGTGTATAATAATGTAAAATATACAGTATGTGTGAATACATAATGTAAAATATATACAGTATGTGTGTATAATAATGTAAAATATACAGTGTGTGTGTATACTTAATGTAATATATAGAGTATGTGTGTATAATAATGTAATATATACAGTATGTGTGTATAATAATGTAAAATATACAGTATGTGTGTATACCTAATGTAATATATACAGTATGTGTATAATAATGTAAAATATACAGTATGTGTGTATAATTAAAATATACAGTGTGTGTGTATACCTAATGTAATATATACAGTATGTGTGTATAATAATGTAATATATACAGTGTGTGTGTGTATACCTAATGTAATATATACAGTATGTGTGTATAATAATGTAAAATATACAGTGTGTGTGTATACTTAATGTAATATATACAGTATGTGTGTATAATAATGTAAAATATACAGTATGTGTGTATACCTAATGTAATATATACAGTATGTGTGTATACCTAATGTAATATATACAGTATGTGTATAATAATGTAAAATATACAGTATGTGTGTATAATTAAAATATACAGTGTGTGTGTATACCTAATGTAATATATACAGTATGTGTGTATAATAATGTAATATATACAGTGTGTGTGTGTATACCTAATGTAATATATACAGTATGTGTGTATAATAATGTAAAATATACAGTGTGTGTGTATACTTAATGTAATATATACAGTATGTGTGTATAATAATGTAAAATATACAGTATGTGTGTATACCTAATGTAATATATACAGTATGTGTGTATAATAATGTAATATATACAGTGTGTGTGTGTATACCTAATGTAATATATACAGTATGTGTGTATAATAATGTAAAATATACAGTATGTGTGAATACATAATGTAAAATATATACAGTATGTGTGTATAATAATGTAAAATATACAGTGTGTGTGTATACTTAATGTAATATATAGAGTATGTGTGTATAATAATGTAATATATACAGTATGTGTGTATACCTAATGTAATATATACAGTATGTGTATAATAATGTAAAATATACAGTATGTGTGTATAATTAAAATATACAGTGTGTGTGTATACCTAATGTAATATATACAGTATGTGTGTATAATAATGTAATATATACAGTGTGTGTGTGTATACCTAATGTAATATATACAGTATGTGTGTATAATAATGTAAAATATACAGTGTGTGTGTATACTTAATGTAATATATACAGTATGTGTGTATAATAATGTAAAATATACAGTGTGTGTGTATACTTAATGTAATATATACAGTGTGTGTGTATAATAATGTAATATATACAGTATGTGTATAATAATGTAATATATACAGTGTGTGTGTATAATAATGTTATATAAACAGTATGTGTGTGATTTATGGAGAATAAATTCTATTTGTTTCAGGGAGGTATATGTGGCTTGATTTACCGCTAGATGCCAGGGGCACAGATTTCATGGGGGGCAATGTCCCGGCCCTTGTTTAATTGTTCCGTTTTGACATTTTATTTTTTAATAGCGTTTATCACTAATTTAGCATTATAGATATAGATATTCACAATGCTCTTACAACACATTATTTAGATACACTTCAGTTATTTATATATTTGTCTTGCGGTGCACATTTGGAATAAGTGTAGGACCCAGCGATATTGGGATACTGTGACGTTGATGTGGGCGTAACATAATATGTCCATATGGTGGCAATGTGTTTGCTGAGAAAGTTGATTTTAGAACTTGTTAATGTATGAGTGCGCTGTTCCTCTATCTGTATTATGTCCTGTGCCTTGGTGTTCTCTGGTCCAGGGTACCACAGTGTTAGGAGTCTGGGAATCCATAATGAGCTTTAACCCCAATATGCGGAATGCTTAATGGCATGGATGATAGGATTATAGTTTATTCGAGACCTGCCATTGATTCAGAACTCATGATTACTTTTTTTGTATTAATTTTCTCACAATCTGATCTCTTGTGAATCTCAGCTAGATATCTAGTTTCTTGCCCTGGGGCGCCACACCTATCTCCACCTTTCAGAGATTCTTGGAATGACGGGGTGTGACCAAGTACAAGCAGGTTTAAATTCTCTGTATTAAGTGACAAATTACTTAGAGAAAAAAAAAAAACAGATACAAAATGATTCAACACCAAAGTATTCAGTCTGGCGCCTGTCAATTCTGCCTCTCCACTTTGATTTAGTCTGCGTTTTCAATCAGTAAGCCTCAGATTGGGACGCCATGGATAAAATGAGAGCATTAGCCTGACTCCTTACATTGGGGGGCGCGACAGGGCAACTCTGATACCATAACTACTACCACGTGCTGTAGTTGTTGTGTTCTTTTAGAAGGCCCTGTCATGTGCACATTCTGTCCATTATGATTTGTCTCCCCGGGCGCTTTCCAAACCTTAGGTTTAGAAAAAAAAAAAACCCAAAAAACCAATTATTCAGAAATTCACATACCGCTCCTTAAAGCAGCTCTGTCAGCTCACAAAAATGTTTTTTGAGTTTTCATCGTGAAATACTCACATTGACTGTGTTGGATTTTTTTATTTCTTGTGGCTAAAGGGCGATACATGAAGGCTGATGTATTATGGGTTCACAGGTCAACCATCAATGCTGAACGTGCGGTTTACGTGATATTTGTAATTTATCGTCATTTCTTTTTTTATGATTTCAGTTTTATTTGAATCTCAGACAGAAATCAGTCATGTACAGTTTTTATACAGTGATGCCAAGTCCGCACCCTTCACTGATTCTTCAATGATGGGAACGGAACCAGGTTTACGTGTTCTTTGATCATCACGTTTCACATGTACTGTATTTCTTTGAAAACACATTAGTTCCACTGTGTTAAGAGCAAATTACTCATCGGTTTCTAAATTAAATCTGGGTGCATGGGATCACCTGCGCCACGTTTGTCCGATGTGTGTATTCGAATTCAGACTTTCCCAATCGCATCTTCTCACCCAAATAGTCTGTCATTGTTAGCAGGAGAAGAGCTGATGTTTTCCTCCACAACTAACACATAGCCCCTGTAGCGGAACGCCAATAATAAATCCACGAATTCCACTGGTTCAGAAACGAATCCACAGTCAAGCGCTGAAAACCACAAGGCAATATCCCCAACCTCCCAGTAACCGGACGAGACACAGTTCTGAGAGTCAACTGAACTCCTTTTAATCGGCTGGACAATTTATACAAGTCCCCATGCAAGGGGTTTCCTGAGTCCCTTCACAGGGGCACTCCCAGAGGGGACTACATGGGGGACTTACATTACAACATATTTCTCCCATCAGGCACCGCTGCACGAGAGGGATCATCTTCCCAGAATGCACCGTTAAGTGGATTATCCCCTCGTGCAGCAGAACCGACAATTTACACAAAAATCCATAACTTGTTGAATATATGGTGGATTTACACGAATGGACGTTCGGTAGATAGCTGGGGTCTGAGCGCATCATTCGTGAGATTACCGCTCAGATCCCAGCTGAAATAACCGAACGCCGCACTAAAGACAGATTTCTGATAAAACATATGAAAAGAACCGATTGCTTGCAGGGAACAAAATACCGAACGTCCCGAAACTCCCGAACGTCCTGGAGGCTCAGCGGTGTTCGTGCCGTCGCATAGCCGTTTTTAGTACCATGCGTTCGACGACATAGCACCGCTGAGGGAACAAAGGATCCAAGATGGCCGACCGCCGCATGGTCGGTAGTCGAACGACGGCCACCCAGGAGAGCCTCTAATTACCGATTGCAACATTGTTGCAATCGGTTAACTAGCGCCACACGACTCTAAGTGTGTGGGCTATTAGGGAGTATTGCGTTCGGTTCACGAACGGCCCTCCAAAGTGCCGTTCGTGAAACGAAAGAAAACCCCCATACAAAACCGCCATTTGCATTCGGTAAAAAGGCAATACAAACATACATAACGCATATACATATAGAATGTAGCACATATCTCTCTAGACATACAGGCAACCCTTAAAGGCACAGTCTCTTTACATTGTCCAAGTGGCTAGGTTTGCCACAGCCCCCAATATTGGCATTCACTGAATCAGGATGCGTGCGTGGGGTAAAAGGTTGAGGGCTAGTGACGCATATTTTGTCACTGGTGCCACCCAAAGGAGGCAGACCCTCCCATAATGACGATGGATCCATCTGAATTACTGGCAGGCCAGCTTGCTATGAATGCACGCCAGGCTGCCTACCAATCACACAGGCCGACATACTTTTTCAGCACTCTCTGCAATGTCCTATGTTCTCAGAGTAACATGAGAGCATCTCATGATGTGCTCATGCTACGCTTTTTGGGAACCCAGGAAAGAGGGACAGGATCCTAAAATCGGGACTGTTCCACTGAAATCATGACGATTGGGATGCTTGTTAAAAGAACACTCCAGACACACATTTTTGCACTTCAGGTTGCTAAAGTGCTTTATTTGACTGGAGTCTGTCATTATCATGTCACTCTATAAATTTGCCAATTTCAATAGAAATTGTCACTTTTATAACTGGGGACAGAAACACATACCTGGCAGTCAATCAGACATTAACAATCAGACACTGACAGTCAGACATTAACAATGAGCCACTGAAATTTAGACATTAACAATCAGACACTGACAGTCAGACATTAACAATGAGCCACCGACAGTCAGACATTAACAATGAGCCACTGAAATTTAGACATTAACAATCAGACACTGACATTTAGACTTTAACAATCAGCCACTGACAGACATTAACAATCAGCCACTAACATGTAGACATTAACAAGCAGAGCTCCACAGCAATAATACTCCCAGTAATGTGTCTGAGTGTATAACAGAGCTCCACAGCAATAATACTCCCAGTAATGTGTCTGAGTGTATAACAGAGCTCCACAGCAATAATACTCCCAGTAATGTGTCTGAGTGTATAACAGAGCCCACAGCAATAATACTCCCAGTAATGTGTCTGAGTGTATAACAGAGCTCCACAGCAATAATACTCCCAGTAATGTGTCTGAGTGTATAACAGAGCTCCACAGCAATAATACTCCCAGTAATGTGTCTGAGTGTATAACAGAGCTCCACAGCAATAATACAGTAATGTGTCTGAATCCAGAGCTCCATAGCAATAATACTCCCAGTAATGTGTCTGAGTGTATAACAGAGCTCCACAGCAATAATACTCCCAGTAATGTGTCTGAGTGTATAACAGAGCTCCACAGCAATAATACTCCCAGTAATGTGTCTGAGTGTATAACAGAGCTCCCCAGCAATAATACTCCCAGTAATGTGTCTGAGTGTATAACAGAGCTCCACAGCAATAATACTCCCAGTAATGTGTCTGAGTGTATAACAGAGCTCCACAGCAATAACACTCCCAGTAATGTGTCTGAGTGTATAACAGAGCTCCACAGCAATACTACTCCCAGTAATGTGTCTGAGTGTATCACAGAGCTCCACAGCAATAATACTCCCAGTAATGTGTCTGAGTGTATAACAGAGCTCCACAGCAATAATACCCCAGTAATGTGTCCACAGCAATAATACTCCCAGTAATGTGTCTGGGTGTATAACAGAGCTCCGCAGCAATAATACTCCCAGTAATGTGTCTGAGTGTATAACAGAGCTCCACAGCAATAATACTCCCAGTAATGTGTCTGAGTGTATAACAGAGCTCCACAGCAATAATACTCCCAGTAATGTGTCTGAGTGTATAACAGAGCTCCACAGCAATAATACTCCCAGTAATGTGTCTGTGTGTATAACAGAGCCAGACTGTGGATACAAATCAGCCCTGGAAAAAAAATCTCTGCCAGACCCATAAGTAATTGTGCCATGTATTGTCACATGTAATACGTATGGCCATGTCTTGCCACATATATATTGTGTTGTGTTTATATATTACTGTATACTATACTATATATATTGTGTTGTGTTTATATATTACTCAATCATCTGTGATGGCAAGACATAGCCTTACATAATATCATACTATTGGTTAATATATTTCTTTTTCTAATCTAAAATATTGGTCCTTTCAGAGTAAAGCGTTTAATTATACAGTAAGCATACGCACATGCAGACACAGACAATCTCACTGACACACACAAGCTCATTGATACACAGCCTCATAGACAAACAATCTCACTGATATACATAAGCTCACTGACATTAAAAACACAAGCTTACAGATGCATACAAATAGGCTCACTGACAGACAATCTCACTGACAAGCTTATTGGTATACACACACACACACACACACGTAGTACAGACAAACTCTGACATGCATAAGCTTACTACAGACAAGATCAGTTTCACACACACACACGCACACACATGCTCATTGACACACACATGATTACTACAGACAAGTTCACACATACATGCTCACTACAGAAAAGCTCACTGATAAACACATGCTTCCTACAGACAAGCTAAGAGACACACAAATGCTCACTGCAGACAAGTTCACTGACACACACATGCTTCATACAGAAAATCGCACTGACACACACATGCTCCCTACAGAAAAGCTTGTTCACACACATGCTGCCTACAGAAAAGCTCACTGACACACACATACACATGCTCACTATGGACAAGCTCACTTGAGACACACACAAGCTTATTGATACACGGCCTCATGGACAAACAAGCTCACTGATATACATAAGCTCATTGACATAAAAACACAAACTCACAGATGCACACAAATAGGCTCACTGGCAGACAATCTCACTGACAAGCTTATTGGTATACACACACAAACATAGTACAGACAAACTCTGAAATGCACACTACAGACAAGCTCTCTGTTTTACACACACGCTCAGTGACACATACATGCTCACTACAGCCAAGCTCACACACATATTCTCACTGATAAACACATGCTTCCTACAGACAAGCTCACTAACACAAACATGCTCCATACAGAAAATCTTACTGACACACACGCTCCATACAGAAAAGCTCACTGACACAAACATGCTCACTAAAGAAAAGCTCTTTGACACACACATGTTCCCTACAGAAAAGCTCACTGACACACACATGCTCACCGTAAACAAGCTCACTGACACACATATGCTCACCAGAGACAAGCTCACTGACACACATGCTCCCTATAGACAAGCTTACTGACACACACATACAAGCTAACTCACTAGCAGCCACACACACGCAAGCTTACTCACTAGCAGGGACACACACACACCCACCAAGTTCACTCATTAAAAAAGCACGCACACACACACACACACACACAAGCTCACTCTCTAGCTGGCACACACACACACCCACACACACACGCAGAAGCTCACTCACTAGAAGGCACACACACACACACACGCGTTCACTCACTAGCACACACACACACACACACACAAACAAGCTCACTCACTAGCAGGCAAACACACAAGCTCACTCACTAGCCAGCACACACACAAGCTCACTTACTAGCAGGCACACACACACACACAAGCTCACACACAGAAGCTCACTCATTAGTAGGCACACACACGCACACACACACACACACACAAACTCACTCACAAGAAGGTACACACACACACACACAAGTTCACTCATTAGAAGGTACACACACAAGCTCACTCACTAGCAGGCACACACACACACACACACAAGCTCACTCACTAGCAGGCACACACACACACACACACACAAGCTCACTCACTAGCAGGCACACACACACACAAGCTCACTCACTAGAAGGTACACACACACACAAGCTCACTCACAAGAAGGTACCCCCCCACACACAAGCTCAATCACTAGCAGACACACACACACACACACAATCACTGTCATGGCTGAAGCTTACCTGCCACTGACAGGTAAGGTTGCCATTTTTGGGGCTCTTTTTTGGGCCTTCCAGCGAGATTAGCAACGTGCGCGTGGGCAGAGCTTGTGTGCAGAAGCCAGAGCTTGCTTGCAGGGTTGGGGCTTATGTGCAGGGACGGGGAATGCAGCCGGAATTCACATAAATTTTGAAGGGCGACTGACAGGTCTACGTCCGGCTGCCAGCAGCCTAATTGCAGCCACACCAGCCCCTAACTTCTCCCTCTTTTCTCCCCTCGGACTGAGACAGGCTGGCACAGTCTGAGAGGAAAATATTTAAATATTAGCCTGATGATTTGGAATGTCAGCCCAGCCCCAGTTGCCGTGGCCCACAGGGAAATTTCCCGATTTCCCGGTGGGCCAGTATGGCCCTGAACAGACCTTCTTTCAAAAAATCATTAAAAACTCACTTCTTTAAGAAAGCATATCGATTAAACTGTTAATAGCTTTCCATCTCCGCACCTCAGTAACCCACCTGCTTCCTCTCCTGCAACAATTTCATACAAAAAACAAACTCTTCACTGTTCTAGCAATCTGTTTATTCCCATACATGAAACATGTATCCTTACCTCTTGGGCTACTTTACCCCACTCCCTCTAGAATGTAAGCTGGTTTGAGCAGGGCCCTCAACACCCTCTGTTCTTGTGCGTCCAACTCGTCTTGTTGCAAATACTTGTCTGTTAGTCCACCTATTGTACAGCACTATGGAATTTGTTGGCGCTTTTTAAAATAATAGTAATAACAATAGAATGTAGATAAGTGTTTGGTGTGTACTAACTGTTTCAAACCGTGAGACTTGTTTTAAAAGGTCAGGCAATGAGGTAATGAAGTGAGAGAGTTGCAAATAGCTGCATAGTAGTGTGTCGAATAGAGGAAATAATCTCGGCAAGTGGTTCAGTACCTTGCTTGTTTAGAATGGTGCCAAGCGTGCAATACGTAGAGTTATAATACGTTTTAAAACAAGCGGCAGTGAGGCTTGGTTGGAACAATGGGTTATTTGTGAAAGAGGGATGGCTAGATAGACTGGGTTCTGATTTGCAGACAGGTTTTTAGAGTTGGTGTGAATATTGGGTGAGAATAGTATAATGGTTTAAGAAAATGACACCTCTTCTTATTTCATGAGATTGTGTACAATGGTACCCAGAACCCTGAACCCTCCAGTTGCACCCAATGTGCTTGGTTGTGATGTTTTGCCCATTTGTAAATCCTTGTGAGAATTACTGCTTTGTAATATGCTTTTAGATAGAAACATAGAATGTGACGGCAGATTTGGACCGTTTGGCCCATCTCGTCTGCCCAACTTTCTAAATACTTTCATTAGTCCCAGGCCTTATCTTATATCTAGGATAGCCTTATGCCTATCCCACAAATGCCTAAAATACCTCACCGTATTAACCTCTACCACGTCAGCTGGAACGCTATTCCATGCATCCACTACCCTCTCAGTAAAGTAATACTTCCTGATATTATTTTAAACCTTTGCCCCTCTAATTTAAGACTATGTCCTCTTGTTGTGGTAGTTTTTCTTCTTTTAAATATAGTTTCCTCCTTTACTGTGTTGATTCCCTTTATATATTTAAATGTTTCTATCATATCCCCCCTGTCTCGTCTTTCCTCGAAGCTATACATGTTAAGGTCCTTTAACCTTTCCTGGTAAGTTTTATCCCGCAATCCATGAACCAGTTTAGTAGCCCTTCTCTGAACCCTCTCTAAGGTATCAATATCCTTCTGAAGATACGGTCTCCAGTACTGCGTACAATACTCCAAGTGAGGTCTCACCAGTGTTCTGTACAATGGCATGAGCACTTCCCTCTTTCTACTGCTAATACCTCTCCCTATACAACCAATTATTCTGCTGGCATTTCCTGCTGCTCTTTTACATTGTCTGCCTACTTTTAAGTCATCAGAAATAATCAATAGTAGGGTATCAAATATTCTGTACTCTGCCCTTGGGTTTTTACATCTAAGATGCATTATCTTGCACCTATCCACATTAAATGTCAGTTGCCACAACTCTTACCATTTTTCTAGTTTACCTAAATCATTTGCCATTTGCCTTATCCTTCCTGGAACATCAACCCTGTTACATATCTTAGTATCATTAGCAAAAAGACATACCTTACCATCAAGACCTTCTGCAATATCACTAATAAAAACATTAAAGAGAATGGGTCCAAGTACAGATCCCTGAGGTACCCCACTGGTGACAAGTCTAAGCTTTGAATATATTCCATTAACTACAACCCTCTGTTGCCTGTCACTCAGCCACTGCCTTACCCATTCAACAATATTGGAATCCAAACTTAAAGATTGCAGTTTATTGATAAGCCTTCTATGTGCAACAGTGTCAAAAGCCTTACTGAAATCTAAATGTACATACAACAGATGGGAAAAAGCTGATAATCTAAAAATAAGAAAATACACAGAACTGTAATGCTAGCCCCGATATGGGTGACCAGCATATCCAAAAATCACCCAGATCGGTTCAGGGGTTCAGGATTTCCATGGTAGTCATATTTCGACTGACCACAAGCCCTGATTCTCTGGAACTGTTTTGGGCATGGGATTATGTGTGCGGTCGGTCAAAATATGACTTACATGGAAATCCTGAACACATCTGGGTGATTTTTGGATATGTTGGTCATCAAGGGATGTAACTTTTATGGGGTTTCCATGGGTTTAGCGGTACTTTTGGGGTATTGCTGAAATGTGTGTTTTTCTGTATGGAGATAATTGAGTTAGTACAGTCCATGACTCAATTATCTCCCAGGCACAGGGGAGGGATTGTCTTATTATGTATGGGAGTGTCCTGGATCTGAGAGCCAATGTAATCATGTATTTGTTTCTACTGTGGTTTACTCTCAGGTCCAGGGGGGAGTGCCCCTTGCATGGGGACTTGCATATAAGGCCAGTTGTGTTTACGAGTTCCTACTTACCTTCAACATAGTTTCATCTCATGTATGGGGGAAACTGCTGTATCTACCCTGGGGATTGCTATTTCATTATACTCCCCTGGGATTATAATCATTTGTTCTTTTAAGAGCATATTGCTACACTCTCTTGGAGGAGTGGTCTACCCACTGGAAGCTGGATCCTGGTCTTGGGTCCAGGGTGGGTGGAGGACAGCGAGACCCCAACCAAGCTGTAACGCTGGAAGTGGGGACTACAGTGCTGATGATGTCTGGTGCGGTGTTGTGGTATTCGTAAGCACTAAGGAAGCAGCGATTGGCAGAGGTACCCGGTTGGGGTACCAGGCGGTCCACCGCACTTACATGCTAGAGGGAGTGGGGTAAAGTGACACAAAAGGTAAGGATAGTATTAGACTAATGACAGTTGCAAGACAGGAATCAGTTGTGAGCTTAATTGATACGCTTTTATGAAGAAGTGGGTTTTTAATGATTTTTTGGATGAATGGAGACTGGGTGAGCATCTAACGGAGGAGGGAAGAGAGTTCCACACAGGAATGGTGCAGCCCTCAAAGTCTTGAAGGTGAGCATCAGAGGTGGGAGTATGCACAGAAGATAGACATAAGTCTTCAGCAGAGCGTAAGGGCTTAGACGGGACATACTTGTTTTGACGGACCTCTCTGTCCCTGGATTTTATATTTTATTTCTTACTTCATCTGTTTGTCTGGTAATCCTAACTTTCCCTATGAATACCCTGTGATTATGGCCCCTTTAATTTATTGTGGCTGGGAGACCCTATTTGTGCCTATTGGAACTTGGAACAATGGTCTTCAAACTTTGAAAGTGGCACTTTGAACAGTCGAAGTAGTCGAAGTGGCCGCCATTCGACATTCGAACATGTGGCAGCGGCCATCTTATTTGGTCGAACGCGTTCAGATGTGTTTTGTCGTTGAGTTCATGGAACTCAAATCGGACACGCGACGACACAAACACCGCTTTACAGTTACCTTCCAGGGAACGTTGACTATTCAAACGGGAGTTGAACGGCATTCGGTGAGTCGAACCCCACCAACAAGAGACACACATTAACTATGTTCATTCACCCTTATGTTCGGTAATTCGAACGGTACTTCGACGGTTTAAAATAGACCAGCTGCACAGCCTAACTCTCTAGAACTGTTTTGGGCATGAAACCATGCGTGTGGTCAGTCAAAAATGGGACTTTCAGCTAACTTTTGAACCCCTGAACCGATATGGTGATTTTTAAGTATGTTGTTCCCTCAGATCGGGGCTATCATGAGATGTATGTTTTATGGGGTTCTCATATGATTTTGGGGTGTTTTCAAAAATGTATAAAAACTTGTCTTTTTTTCATTTGGAGATAATTGATTTGATACAGTAATTAACTCAATTATCTCCCAAGCAGAGGGGATGTATTGTGTACACTGTATGGGAGTGTCTCAATGTAAAACTGTTTTTATTGGCTTGTTAATCTTGTGTCCCTGTGCCCAACAAGGTCCACATGGGTGTCACCCTTGTTAGGAAACCTACATAAAAGGCCAGTGTGCCTCCATTAAAATTCCTATTTACCCTCAACACAGAGCCTTGTCTCGTGCTTGTAGGCGAAAGCAATACCTGCTATAATCCCTGCTCTTGGGATTGCTTTTTGGAATATAATAATCACTAGCTCTTGTAAGAGCTGTTCCTGCTCTGCTCTACAGCCTCCCTCTCATCAAGGGGGGAAAAGGACATCTCTTGGAGGCGCAAACCCCTCTCTTTACCGGGGTATTAGGGAGGTAGGTGGGTGGGAGCAGCATTATGTAGAGATTTGAAAGCAAGGACCAGAATTTTAAATTGAGCCCTATATCTTACATAAACCCAATGTAGGGACTGACAGAAGTGTGAGGTGTGAGAGGTGCGGGTGGACAGGAAGATGAGCCTCGCCACCGCATTAATTATGAACTGTAACGGCGCAAATTGGGAGCATGTAAGACCACTGAGAAGCTGATTACAGTAGTCAAGGCGAGAAAGGACAGTGGAATGGACCAGCACCTTAGTCGCATCTGGCGTTAAGTAGGGTCGGATGCGCACAATGATTTTGAGATGGAAATGGCAGGATTTGGCGATAGACTGAACATGAGGCGTGAAGGAGAGGTCGGAGTCAAAGATAACACCTAGGCAGTGAATCTGCGTGGTGGAGCTGATGGTAGCACCATTGACTTGGAGGAAGGGAGACACAGGAGTAGCAAAGACCAGAATTTCAGTTTTGGTCAAGTTGAATTTAAGGAAGTGGGCAGCCATCCAGTTAGAAATAGCAGAGAGGCAGTCAGAGACACTAGTCCAGAGGGACGGGGGAGAGATCAGGAGAGGACAGGTAGATTTGTGTGTCATCCACATAGAAATGATATTGGAAGTCAAAGGAGCTAATGAGTTTACCAAGGGAGGCAGTATAGATAGAGAACAGTAGGGGACCAAGGACTGAACCTTGGGGGACACCAACAGAGAGGAGTTGGGGACCCATGTAAAACCCATGGGAAACCATATAAAAAAGTAAGTGGGTAGAATATCAAAAGGATGAGACTAAAGATTTTACTTGGAACAACAGTGAGGTATAAAAGTAAAGCAAGAAGGTAGACCAGAGAAAGAAGCAGAGCCAGAGAAAGAGACAGTGAAAGAACGCTGGGAGAGATAGGAGGAGCACCAGAAGACCGCAATATCTTGTAGACCGATATTGCGGAGGATGAGAAGAAGCTGTTGATCAACAGTGTCAAAAACCGGAGAAAGGTCAAGGAGAATTAGGATAGAGTAGTGACCACGATATTTTGCAGCGAGTAGATCATCGGATACTTTGGTCAGTGCTGTTTCCACAGAGTGCTTAGCGCGGAAACCAGACTGAAGCAGTTCTAGCAGAGAGTTGGACTCGAGGAAGTCTGTCAATCTCGCATATACAACTCTTTCAAGGATCTTGGATGCAAAAGGCAGAAGCGAGATAGTACAGTAGTTGGACGGAGAGTTAGGGTCAAGGTTGGGCTTCTTTAGAATTGGGGTTACAGTTGCATGTTTGAAGGGCGATGGAAATATGCCATAGAAGAGAGCGAGATTGAGAATTTTAGTGAGAGGTAGAGAAAGAGAAGAAGGGAAGGGAATTTGATTTAGGGAATTGGATCTATTGGATGGATGAAATGCAAGGGAATTGGATCTAGGGAGCAGGTGGTGAGGCGGGAGGACTGGAGCAGAGTAGAAACCTCTTCCGCTGTAGCGGGTGCGAATGAACATAGTACAGCAGAGGGAGTGATGTTAGGGGAAGTATTGTAAGTGGATTAGAGGCGGTACAGAGATTGGTGAAGGTGAGATCAAGAGTGTTTCCCCTGTATGGGTTGCTAAATTGGACCATTGCGTAAGGCCAAAGAGGAGGTTACAGAGAGCAGACAAGAGACATCAGTGCAGGTGGGGTTATTGATTGGGAAATTGAAATCCCCAATATAAGTATAAATGAAACCTGCTCTCCTGGGTGGCTTAGATCCTGCCTATTGGCTATATATCGTCTGTTTCTAAAACACGATTTGCGTTACTGTGACTGTTAAAGCAGCAACATATTCTGCGGCATAGTGCATTTGGTAAATTTAGCACACCAGTAACTTCATGAAAAATAATTCTAACATGTTGGAACGAGAGTTGTGGACGGAGCAGCTCACGCGAGCTCATGTTCTAAAGGGAGTAGGTAAAATTACATAAATGATAAAAGATTTAAATAAAATGTAGCCAGAGGGAAAATTGATTGTTTGATGTGTTAACACAGAATGTTAGATGATGGATGAAGGTTGCAGAACAAGAAGGAACAGGGATTGTGCAGCCATTAGTGGAAACATCTATTAGGTGCGACGGAAAGAGAAATTAGCAGTTTTCTTTTATTTTTTATAGATCTGGGGAATAGAGAAAGGTATTGTTAAACAAGGGAGGCTATTTCGTAATTATATGTCACCCTTAAAAAAGGCCTCTAGGAGAATGTTGGTGGGTCTAGTGTCAAAGAAGGACACGCACAAGTCATTGATAAATTGTAGGAGCTGAGAAAAAAAACTTAATTTTGTTTAGAAAGGACTGATCTTCAGGAACTAGACTGAGAGATCATAGAGACTAGGGCAAAAGAGGTAGATATAGGTATCATCAGAATATAAATGGCTCTGGAACCCATGTAAAAAAGTGAGTGAACCCATGTAAAAAAGTGAGTGGGTAGAATATCAGAAGGATAAGACTAAAGATTTTACTTGGAACAAGAGTGATGTATAAAAGGAAAGCAAGTGGAAGGCATGGGGTGGCTGTCATGGGATTAATGGGGTAATGGTCCCCTGGGAATGCTAGCATGGTAAGGCTGATTGTAGGCTGCAGCCTCAAACCATTCTTCTGAAAACCAATATGGCAGTAGGTGTGCTAGGATGTCTGTTTGCACAATTCTGTAGAAGTGAGGCAGGAGGCTGGTGTCCTGTGCCATTGAAGCTCTCCATGCCTGGGCCAGCCTAGTGGGATATTTACTGGTGGACTGTGGTGTAGTGGAGCCCTAGTTCTTGCAGGGACTCCTCTCCACTGGATCCACAAGAGTAAAATCAGGAACAAGTAAAACACCAAAGAAAAATCCCACCTCCTCCCCAAAAACTGGACGACACACAGTTCTGGGAGTACAACTGAAGTTTATTGTCACACACATAGCTTTTATGTCCAGTCCCATGCAAGGGGTTTTCAACACCACAATACAAGAGTTTCAATCCCAGGATCCTCTGTGTCTGAAAGATAATTGCGTAAGAAAAAACTATAACTCAATTATCTCTCAGGTACAGAAAAATCTACAATAGTTTAAAACCCCCAACAGCCTCATTCACATACAATGGTGCATAGAGTACTATTGTACAAGGAAGGGTGGGGTCAGACAATAGCAAGGGCTGATGGGAGATTGAGGAGGGATAAAGCAGCTAGTTTAAACTGGTCTGGCAGTATCCCTGCGACAACACCCTGCTGGAGAAACAATAGGACAGGAAAAAGGGGGAGGGGGAGAGGCACAGACAAGCAATACATTAAGCATACCCTACACCAATAATGGGCACAGGGTGACCAAAACACAAAAGGAATCTGGGGACCCACACATAGTTGGTTCGGTAAACGAATGGGGCCGTACGGACAGCCTAGTAAAAGGGAATAAAAGTGTAGCTAGAGCATCCATTCCATTACACTGCTCCCCTTAACCACAAGCCGGCATACACAGTCTGATCCTCAATGGATCGGCTTGGGGATGTCCAGGGAGTTCTGCTGTCCGTACAATCAATGCTGGCGTTTCTTTAGGGCTCACACCACAGCCAGGCATTCTGCTCAATTGAGCCATCATCTCTGACCTGGTTCAATACCGCACCCCCATCCAAATATTTACGCATCTAGACTTCAGAATGTAAGTAGGTCCTGTGCAGTGGGCCTGGGATCTGGAACGACAGAAATGCTGAGGTCAACTGGCCTAGGTCGTTTCCCAGTAAGATGTCGGTGGGGAGCTCCTCTATCAACCCCACATTAATCAGACCTGACCCGGCACCACAATTCAAGTGGACTCAGTATAAGTATACTGCTCCCCCTGCCACCCATACAGCTACTGGGGCCAGGTGTTCGCTTGACCAAGGTGAGGGTGGCTCTCTTGTCTCAGGGACCTTGAGCTGGCTTTCCGTTGAAGTGGACGCATTGGTGATGGTGCTGTTGGTTCTCTGTAAAGGCTTGCACCGGGTCAGCTTAATGAAGGGTACCCCATTGCTCCAAAAGTCCTTCTATGGTGTCCACTTGGTGTGCTTGGATCCATCCTATCCCTGTGTAGCAGGCATGCCCACTCGGCATGAGAGTCTTTCTCCGCTTTCCTGAGTTCTCTGAACCGCCTGAGATATGCCCCTGGAGCAATGGCATACCTGGCTAATATAGTCCCATATTTCCTTGTCTGCGACTGTTCGGTAGGCTTCAGCTGCTCTCCCGATAGTCGGCTAGCCAGAAGTGGGACCCAATCGTCCAGACTGATCTTATACAACGTACATTGTCTTTCAAAGTCTTGGAGGAAGGCATCAATATCCTCCTCTGCTTCCACAAAGTTTTTAAACGCTCCATAGGGTATTTTGAGCTTACCCTCTTGCATTATAGTTACTGTCGGTGTCCTTTCGGGAGTTTGTCTTTCGCTCCTTCTCAGCACGAACTCATGGGCTTCCGACATGGTTCGTGCAAGAATCTCTGTCGACGGGTTATTGCCATAGAAAGACAAACAAAATTTAAATTCCCTTTGAAATTCGTTTCTTTTGCCCTTGGTTCGGTATTCCACCATCAGTTCAGCGAAGGGTGGCCTTCCTTTTATTCCTTGCCGCTAACCATCAACTGTAGCTCCAACATATGCAAAAATCACCCAGATCAGTTCAGGGGTTCGGGATTTTCATGGAAGTCATAATTTTGACTGACTGTGCACATGGTCCTATGCACAACAAAGTTCCATGAGATCAGTGCTAACGCTCGGTCAAGTTCTGTAGTTTAAAAACGAACAACTACCGAATGGAAGCCATAGTTCTACCAAGCCAGTTAAATAGTCTTTTACAGGTTTCCCTGCAAGGCCCGTAGTCTGTGGGCAGGAGGCTGGCAAGCAGGCTCCTCCAGGAGCTCGTAGGAAAGGGAATTTGTCACATGTGGTATCTGAGACTGACCAGTCTGCCAGATTGATGTATCTGGAGGTGTTTGCAAGTGACTGTAGGACAATGCTCAGGAAATGTATTACACAATCCAGTCATTACTGGTGGTTACAGAGTCAGTGGGAATCTGTTGGAGGTCACAAGGATATATCATTCCAGCTGCCCCCATCTGTCAAATTGCATATATTACATGCTCCATATTAGTAGAATCATCCACATTGACATCCGCAAATTTCGTGTGCAACAAAATGCCTTCTGTTTATATTTACCCCCCTGTTCTCCCCCCCTCGCAAGTCCCCTCTCAATGTTCTTATATATTCTTTTTGTTCCAGGACCCGGGACCATTTCTGTGAATTTCAGGACTTGGAATGGCACATATTCAGCAGCAGAGACAGAATATCTGAAACTTTCATAGACATTACAGGATCGGGAACAGGTCCCGATGGTGCAGATGTTTTATTTTAAACTCACACATTCACATATAAACATAATATATTACATTGTTTGTAGCTTTGCGATTACATCGCATATTTGGCTGTTATTTCACTGTAGTTTAATCCTGTGCTTTAAAAACAGTAATGTACAGTGCGATGGACGCTGAGGGGGGCAAAGAGACCATAATCTCAGCGCAGACCCAGGGCATACATATCCAGACCTGCCTGAGACTACTGGGAGTTATACCGCCAGTCAGCAGCTTCGATTTCAGCTGCCTTCATTAGTTCTGCCTGTTACTGATATTCGAGAAAACAGACTGAAGAGAAAGTCATTGCAATTCTCTCTCCCCAGATCCTGTCCTGGCGTATCATTGAGGGAGGGAAAATGGTTCCATATCAGGGACCAACAACTCGACCTTCTGACTCCCGAACCCTATGGGTGTCACAAAATGACAACTGTATATTTCAGACTATAATTATTAAAGGGACACTATAGTCACCTGAACAACTTCAGATTAATGTATATATAGCTCCCTGCAGCCTTTCTCATGTAAACACTGTATTTTCTGGGGAAATACAGTGTTTACATTGAAAGCTAGGAGTACCTCCAGTTGCAGTCACTCAGAATGCCACCAAAGGGACTTCCGAGTTGATGGAGGCATAGTATGCCTCCATCCACTCAGATCTGCTGTGCACGAGCATCCTGTGATTCAGTATCTCCTCCCTCTGCATGCAGACACTGAACTTTCCTCATAGAGATTCATTGATTCAATTCATCTCTATGAGGAGATGCTGATTGGCCAGGGCTGTGTTTGAATCATGCTGGCTCTGTCCCTGATCTGCCTCCTTGTCAGTCTCAGCCAATCCTATGGGGAAGCATTGTGATTGGATCAGGCTATCACATGTCAGCAGACTGCTTGCTTTTCCTGAGTCTAACAGCATGCAGATTAACAGCTTCTGGCTTGAATACATTAAGATTTTTATTATATTTATGGAGGCATGAGGGACCCAGGGGGGCTATATGGTGGTGTTAACACTCTAGGGTTAGCAATACATGTACTATAGTGTCCCTTTAAAAGGTAATTAAAAGTAATTTGTTCTAACTTGTATGTTGTGCATAATTTCTTTCCTTTAAATTTTTTTCAAAGGTGGAGGTGAATCCTAAAGTCTGAAATGCTGAATTGGCTAATTGAAATTATTGTCCTGGAGCAGATCTGTCACAACTGACATAATGGCAGTGTTCCAAATAATCAGTCCAGGAAATGTAATAATAATTAAAGAAACAGACAAGCCAACATTTTTTAACCCAATTATTGTCAGGTTTACTCGTCTGCTCTGGAATCCAGCTTTTGGACAGTTTTAGAAGGAAACTTTGCGTGAGGACCAGTGACAGGTTAAATAAAGAGGATGGGCCCCCACTTCCAGTGTAATTCCAGTGATGCCTCGGACGTCTGTAATACAAAATCTGGGCAGCAGCTAAATGGCACGTACAGCATCATGGGGGATTACGGAACAAGGATAAGATATAGATTACTAAATAGAGCTTTAAAGGGTTTTATCAACCGAAATTGAAAAAAAATCAGATTTTTCACAGAATCTGGACGAAATCTGGCATTTAGTGAATAACCCTCATACTACAGAGCTATTTATGTCAGGAAACTCTCACACACACACATTGCTCCCCTCACACAAACACTGCACCACACTCTGCATCCCTCACACAGACACTCACTCCTCACACACATACGCACTTCACTTGTTACGCACACGAACAATGCAAGTTCTCATTCTATCTATCTATCTACCTATTATTTTTTTCTGTCTGTCGGTCTATCTCTCAATCTTCATTTTCAATCTGTGAAAACATAAAGCACCACACATTCTTTACAGCAATTATTCCCTACCTATGTTTTTTATGCAATTTTCTTTTTAAGTTGGTGGCCGAACCTAAATTCCTAAATGCTAAATTGGTTAACTCTACTGAACTTCCTGAGGGTAATCTCATCAGCAATAAATCAGAGTGATAGTGACAGTCTAAGAAAGAATACTCATTAAAATCGCAGTTACGAAATCTGGTAACTCTGGGATCAAAGGGGTATGTTTCCCACCTCAGAGATGGTGAATGCATACACTTTTTGCTGTTGGGCAGAACATGAAAAGTGTTGTCTTTAGTAGGTAGCTTTACTTCTCTACTTCCCTTCTCTAATCATGATTTGCTCTTTTTATGCTCTGTCCCTGCGCTGGGAAAGGCTTAGGACATTGTTAAACTAGACTCAGGTCAGACAGTAAAATACATTTTAGATATTTGTTTTCTGTGTAAACCATAAAATAAAGTATTAATTGCTTTTTACTGTCTGGTGACAACGGTAAATCACACTACATTTACAGATCATTGTCTTACAGCTTATTGTGTTGTTGCAGCTTATTATATTCTAACACAGAGGTCAGCGACCTATGGCACATGTGTCAAGGCTGCCAGAGACAAACAAGCTCTGACCTACCAGGAGCCCAAGTGGGACTTGAGATATCTGTTAGTGCAAGCCGAGTGGTGATTGCTGGTGGAGAGGGACAATCCTCCATTTACGCACTGCAGCACTTAGAGGAAGGGATCTCAGAAAATGTTCTCCCCATACTTGTGAACGGGAATCCACACTGGAGTAGAGCAGCTCACAGCAGCTCTTGCAGCTCCTGCCCTTGGCCTGTACCTGGCCTTCCTGGTCCCCACTGGACCCCTGGGGAAGCCCCCCACACTGCTAGATATACACAGAGCTGCAGAATAAGCCCCCCATACAAATAATTCAAACAGCCCACACACAAACACACACACCGTCGCTACAAATACACATACACCACCCAACAAGCAGCCTCTCACATACAATACCACAAGCATAACACACATACACACACCAAACACACAATGTGACATATCATCCACACTCACAATTCCACAAACAACCTCCATGCACAGCCCACATCATTAGGTATCACACACACAAACAATACCACAAACTACTCATAAACATGTACAATATAACTGCCCACATACGCAGAAATACTACGCTACAAAGCAACCGCAGCAACCAAAAATAACGAAAGCACAATGCGGCAACATACACAGATTAGTTTAAAACAAACAGGATTGGCACGCCAAGAGACTTGAAGATCTTGTTTTGCCACACTGAGGGCTTGCCTAAGGTACAGCGTCCCTCCCGACCACATCCTCTCGTTCAATACCTCCCATTATTTAAAACAACCCACTCTTATTGACCCCAAAACTAAGCTGTAAGAAAGCCTTTTGAAATGAAAAGTGTATCAGTAGGAGCCTATAATGTGTGTTTGGGAGCTGCGGGGCATGTAGTGTGTTGTGTGTTTATAGGGACTGTAGTATTTGTGTATAGGGGTTGTAGTGTGTGCATTAGGGCATTGTGCATATTTATAGGGGATGCACTCTGTGTATCGGGTTATATTGGTGAAAGTCTGTGTCATAGAAATAGGAAAGGGCTTCCAAAAGCTGCAGACAATAGGTCTGCAGCTTTTGCAAACTGATGTTTCATATCGGCCCAAACAAAACATGCAGAAAATAATACACGCATGTGTTCTTTGGGGCATATCTACTAAACTGGCAAAAAATATATAAAAATATTGATAATACCGGGGAAGACACAGAACATAGGCTGAACACCAGGAATCCAATAAAGCAGGGAGCTGGTTCTGGGGGAGGGATGGGAAGGGTCATATGGTCCAGTTCTGGCTACCGGCTAAGATAGATTCCCAGGTGCAATGACAAACTTGTAACGGATCACCCAAAGGATGCTCCTAGCGCTTCCTGAGGGCTCCAAGCACTCCAGCCGACACCATAACCACAGTAGACTCCTTCAGAGAGCAAGACAGGAACAAGCCATGTAATTCAACAAAAAACTGACAGGCATTATTAGATGCAAACACTCACAGTCACATAGAAATACTCACATTCTCTCTGAGTGTAGCCCTCCCTCCTGTAGTGCACACTTCCAAAGGAGCATGCCTGCGGCCCTGCCTCCCTGTCCCTATCGTTAACCTCGTGGTCCATTGCTGGCAATGTCTCATTCCTGGTGGTCTGGTGGTACATTGCACGTTCTGCTACCCCTGCTAATACACTTCATAAGAACCTCTCCCTCACGGTTCCTGGGCTCATTGATGTGTTAGAGGGCTGGATGGCAATCTCCTTGGTTGAGTTCTGACTCACTGAGTCAGCTCCTGAGACGCGAGGGAGAGGATTTTATGAAGTGTATTAGCAGGGGCAGCAGACAAACAGGGAGTCATTTCTATCTAATATATCGCACCAGGCAAATTTTTTAAAAATCCATTATCTATGGGGAGCAGCACTATCAGACACTGTCCCCCCTTATTGTGAACTGTCAGCTTCTGGGCGCCCCTGCAGCCATGGCTCCCTGTGCGACTGCATAGTTTGAATACCCCAAAGGCCGGCCCTGGCCACAGTACTGCTAAAAGGTTGCCTACCCCTGTTCTAACAGTATAGTGTGCCTTCATTACAGCTTATTGTGTTTTTACAGCTTATTGTATCTCTACAATTTGTTGTAACTATTATATTTAGTTATATTATTACAGCTTATTGTATCATTACAGCTTATCATATTTTGTTGCTTATTGTATGAATACAGTTTATTGTGCTATTGTGCTGTTACAGTTTATTGTATAAGTACTGCTTATTGTATTATTACAGCTTGTTGTATATTAACAGCTCATGTTGCTCATGCTGTGTTAGTGTCTGCATATCCTTTTGGGTTTTATTTCTAAGTTTTCTCATTTTATCAATCTCTTCTTGTTAATAATAAAAAGCTGATATTTAATATCTCAACTGGACAGTTAGTTACATTTAATTTAGAGTAGGGTTCTCCAAACTCTGGCCCTCCAGATCTTGCTGAACTACAACTCCCATGATTCTCTAGCTATCTATTTCATTCAAAGAATCATGGGAGTTGGAGTTCAGCAACATCTGGAGGGTCAG
Organism: Pelobates cultripes; assembly: GCA_933207985.1. Taxonomy (NCBI): domain Eukaryota; kingdom Metazoa; phylum Chordata; class Amphibia; order Anura; family Pelobatidae; genus Pelobates; species Pelobates cultripes. The sequence goes on from OW240912.1 coordinate 8,979,413, forward strand.
AGTTTGGAGAACCCTGATAGAGGAACAGGATTTGTTCTCGAATGTTTCTGACTAATTTTCATAAAGGATTTTTTGTCTTTGGTCACGTCATTGCAGCAGTTCCATAAGTTTTAGTTTTTCATGTATTTGAAAGCATTTTAAAAACATTTTATTTTTATTTTTGTAGTGCAGATAGATAGTACATGTAGGGCGAGAGGTGCCCCAAGAGCAGTCCTCAAGCGATCTCCACGCTTAACTGTGTGCATGATTTTATTTTGGGTAAATGGAGACAGAGTGACACCTAGTGGTATAAAATAGATGGTGCTATACAGCCTTTACCCAACTAGCCTGCAGAGATGCGTTTTAAAGGATCAAAGACTAGGGGAGTCTGATTGTGGAAGGCAGGCTATTTATTAAGAGCTTTATAGATACCAAAGCCAATCGGAGAAAATAGCTGTTAAATAACACCACAAGGAAGTGTATGTTAAAGCGGCACGGTCATGGCCGAATCCTGTTTTTTTTTAACCCCTTTCCCAACTCCACTATCTCTAATTGACCCCTTAGTCACCCCCAAATGCCCCTAAGCCCCCCATATTACCTATTTTTAATCTTTGTTTTCTGCACCTATCTATATTCAGGGCGCCGCCATCTTTATGTGGGTAGAGGAAGTCCCTGTGGGAAACGTCATCTGCCCACACCAGATAACACTGAGATTCCAGCACATGCCCAGTGAATGAGTGGTCCACACGAAGGCGGATGACTGGATGACTTTCTCTGTGTGGGCTCAACCGTTTGTAACTATCTCTTGCGAACGGTGGAACGGGTGGCGGGGCTCTTTGGGGTGCCATTGACGGAAGGTAAGACCGAGGGGCCCACTGAATGCCTGAGTTTCCTGGGACTGGAAATTGATTCAATTACGGGAGTTTGCAGGCTCCCCCCGGACAAGCTGACGGGGCTGCGTCATGCAGTGGGTGAGGTACGTGGCCTACGAAAGGTTACCCTCAAGCAGCTGCAATCACTGATTGGCAGGCTTAATTTTGCATGTAGGGTGATACCCATGGGAAGGATCTTTAGTCGCACCCTAGCTCGGGCGACGGCTGGAATGCGGGTGCCGCACCATTTCATTCGGGTCTCGGATGACATTTAAGCCGATCTGGGGGCATGGGATGAATTCCTTACAGATTTCAATGGAACAGTTATTTTCCGCAAGGTCGCGGTGTCGGCCGAGGAGCTGGAACTGTACACCGATGCATCGGGATCGGTGGGTTTTGGGGCGTATTTCGGTGGTCGGTGGTGTACGCTGAAGCATGGCCATCAGCATGGGCAGGTAGCCCGCTGCTGTGCAACCTTGCATTCTTGGAACTATTCCCATTGGTGGTGGCATTAGCCTTGTGGGGTGATATATTTCGGGATAGGAAAGTGCTGTTCTTCTCGGACAACATGGCGGTGGTGCATACGGTGAATAATCTCTCCGCCTCCTCTGCTCCAGTGGTTCGCCTTCTTCTCACGTTTGTGTTGTTATGCATGTCCCGGCGTACTTGAATGTGGTGGCTGACGCCTTGTCTCGTTCGCAGTGATCTCGGTTTTGGACGGTGGCACCGGAGGCGAGCGAGGTGGGGCAGGCATGCTTGGAGGACATCTGGCAGCTTGGGACGAGGTGTTTCTTGGACTTGTAAAGGCATTGCTGGCCCCCGGGACATGGACGGCTTACTGCAAGGTGTGGGAGTCGTGGGAAAACTCATGGCACGGGATGGCAGGTGAGCTGGTTGTGGGATCTCGCATGGATGCGTTCTTGTGGTACACAGGTCAGCTGCTAGTTAGTGGCTTGTCCTCAGCAGTGGTCAACAGGCATATGTCGACATTGGCCTTTTGGTTTTAAACTTCACGGATGGGAAGAACTGACTAAATGTTTCCTGGCTCGACAGGCACTGAAGGGGTTTCAGAGGGGCAAGGTGGTACAGGTCCTCCTTCGAGGTCCTCAAGGGCGTGGTGCGGGCGCTCCCAGGCATTTGCTTCTCCGACTATGAGGCGCAACTGTTCAGCGTGGCATTCATCTTGGAGTTCTTTGGTGCATTCCGCATTGGGTAGCTGGTTAGCGCCACTAAACGGGGTGGCAGCGGGGTGCAAAGGGGTAAGGTGTCAATGTCCGCCACCAAGGTGGTGGTGAGGCTGGCACGATCAAAGACGGATGTGTTGGGGAAGGGCGTGGATATCACCCTTCACCATCTAGCAGGATCAGAGTTGTGTCCCGTGCTTAATGTGACGAGGTACTTGGATGGACGGCTGGGGGGGTGACGGCTGTTTCTTGGTCCATCACGATGGTTCTGCATTATCTCATTTTCAATTTGCTAGGGTCTTGCAGCTCAGCCTGACGGCAATGGGGCTCCAGCCCACCCAGTTTCAGACTCACTCCTTCTGCATTGGTGCAGCCACAGAGGCCTTGGGTGAGTAGATTGTGAAGAGGATAGGTAGGTGGAAATTCGTTTGTTTCCGGTCCTATGTGTGGCTGGGGCGATTGGTGTAACGGGTGGGGGACTCCGGTTCCCAGGATGGCGGCCTGACTTGTTCCCTTTGTCTCCGCAGGACGAGTGGCGTGGATCATGGGCCATTCCTACATCTTCTGGGCTAAATAGAGGGCTTCAGTTCGTTTCAAGGGTCAGCAGCTGGGCTTTTTCGGAGGACCAGATATTGTTGAAATGGTTTGGTTTTCGGGGTTTCGGATGGCAGGTCGTCTGTGGAGAGATCCTGGGTATGCTGGATCGGGGTTTGCGACCAGACGTACTGGTCCTGCGCTCAGGGGGCAGCAACATGGGTCTCGTACCCCAAGGACAACTGGTGAAATGGATGAAGCAGGATCTGAACAGATTATGGGCACTGGTCCCTGGGGTGCAACTCGTATGGTCCAAGATTGTAACACGGCTACGGTGGCGCTACACCAGGGTCCCGGCCGCAATGGAACATGGCCGGGGCAAGGTCATTGGCTTAATTGCTAGTTTCATTAGGAGGCTTGGTGATCTGGTGGTTCGGCACAAGGTGCTTGAGGAAAGGTTGCCTGGGTACTACAGACAGGATGGGGTCCACCTTTTGCATGTGGGGTTGGATCTGTTCAACCTGGGGCTTCAGGAAGGGCTGCAAAAGGCCCTGTTCCTGGGGTGTGGCGGAGCTCAGACAGCTTAAGGGGTCAAGGTCTGACCTTGTGGCTGGGTAGTAGGGGGATAATTAGGTATAAATAGTCACGGGGGGAACCACAGAGGAATTAAGGAAGTTGTGGGCAGTGTGGTTACAGTTGGTTGGTGACAAATTTGGTTATAAGGTTGGTTATAATGTTGGTTAAGTTGGGGGCTCGAGTCTGGCGGTGGCTTTGAACCTTGGTGGGGTAGGGGTGTCTGAGGTATACCCCTACCAGGAGGCAATTCCAGTTCATGGAATTTGGATGGGGTAAGGGTATCTCGGTATGCCCTTACCAGGATGAAATTTGGGGTGAGGGTATCTCAGTATGCCCTTACCAGGAGGAAATTTGGGGTAAGGGTGTCTGGGTATACCCCTACCAGGAGGAGTTGAATTATGTAAATATGTTTGGTATATATATATATGTCTATATTATGTTATTTGGTATGTAAGTGTTTTATGGTTACATTATAATAAGCATATATTACATATGGGTCATTGACTTATTATTAATGTTATTATTATTGTGATGTAATGGATACGGATGTTGACGTATGGTTGGGTAGGGGCGGGGCAATGACTTTTAAATTGTTTTAATATATGAACAATGTTTAATAAAGCTGTGGACATATTGACCCATACCCGGAGTAGTCTGGAATTATTTTGGGAATATTGGAAATGGGGATTATAAGTGTTTTAAAAGGTTAACCATCTCCCCCTGCCCAGGTGACGACATACACCGGTCAAGGACTGTTTTATTCTGCTTTATCTGTCCTTTGCAAAAACATAATGGCTCATGTTCCTAACTCTGTCAAAGAATTATGCAAGCTTTAGTTCCAAAATAACTGTCAAGCTACTTTTTCTCCATCTTAGGGCTAGGAGGTTCTGATAACCGTGGGATCCAGCATCTTTTCTTCCCTTTTTATGGTAGATCCTTTGCATGCAATCCAGTATAGAATAGGGATTGTTGTTTCAGATTTTTCAGTAACCCTGTGTACCTGTAGCCTGAATTTTTACATTTGTTTATAAACTATTCCCATTTGATGCTTGAAGAATAAGCCACTAAGTCACTAAAGTCCACATGCAGCAGTCCTGTTTTCAGGTGTGAATCTACAGATATCCTCCTATCCCATTCAGGACAAATGTTATGGAAGGCTTGCCCATTTAATTAGTCTACCCGTTAAGCCACGTTCAGTGAAGGACACTTTGAAAAATGTGTTGCATTCCACACGTTTTCTAGAAAGTAAACATGAACGTAAATTACAGGGTGTTGTGCTTTATATTGCATTGTCGCAGTCAGACAGTCAGAAATGCATAGGGAGCCATTCGATATGATAACATCCATCACTGTATTCACATAATGGCCGATTTCTAGGTTCCAGGACATCAGTCTGTCTTTATGAATGAACCACGGCTTTCTGATTTTAAGCAAGTTCTCCTGCGAGAGGGGATACAGGCTGAGTTTGTTGGTGGCGTGCTTATCTGCAACAATATGGTGGCTGTTCGGAGGGTAAGTGTAGAAACGGACATCTTGGGATAGAAGTTGGGAAGCTCTCTGATTTCTCCCTTAGCATGAAAGTGTGGACGCAGAATGTAAAAATAATAGGCAATCTAATTATTACATGTGTAGGATATCATTTCATATACATTTTTTAATTAGGACAGCATTACACACATAGAATAGCTTTATGTTATGTTATAAAACATACAAAAAACAGTATCAAGTAGTGAACAAAGTGCAAAAGACCTCAAACACAGCTTGATGTAAGTGCAGCGCTAAAACAGTATTATAGATTGTGATACACTTACCCCTCACAGTATATATGGGGTGTATATGTGAAAATAAACAGAAAAAACATATATAGAGTAGTATTGTCTGATGCGTTTGAAAATATATCAAATAAGTGAGAAGAATAAAACTCACATTTGGGAGAGCCTTTTATGAGGATATAGGCTCTAAACACAACAGCTTCTTTGCCTTTAAAGGTAGGCAATAGAACCTTAAAAACAGGAGCGTTCTTCTTTTCTTTTGTTGATGAATTATATCTCCAAATGAAATATAGAAAAAAAGAATTCTTTGGTGCAGATGGTATGATCAAAGTAATAAAGCAGTCAGATAGAATGTATAAGCTCAAATTGCTCACCTTATTTAGAGCCTTTTAAACTGGCTCTAAGTATTGTAGGCATGGATGTCAATAACCAGATAGCACTTCTCTCTCATGGATACCACAGAAATGGAGAGGAGATGGAATAAAGATAACTAACAAAAATATTTATTGATACATAAAATAAACATAAATAAAATATACATATGTATAATAAAAAAGAATCCTCTCTCTCCTCTATCCAGAAACGCGTTTCGACGTCCTTTTCGGCTTCCTCAGTCTGAGGAATTCCACATAGCAGAGAAAAGACAAACTGAAGCAATGTTTCTATTCTTTATTGCATTGTAAGTTTTAGCCTAGGTAATTAATTAATTGATGTTGTATTGATCCTTGTGTTTGTATAATTGTAGAGACCGTCCTGGAGTGTTTGTGCCGCCTGATTTCTGGGACTACACACCAATCTCTCTGGCTGACCATGCAATAAGTATTTTGCAATTACATCTGTTTGGTCATTATCCATGCAGGCCGAAGAAACTGAGATACTTACTTATGAGGACATAAACTGGAAAGTCCTGAAGGTGCAGTGCTGTCTAATACCGCTGGTTCTGTAATAACCCTTTCAACCATTGGGGTGTTGCACAGAGCATTATGGTGAAAATCCAGCAAACAAAAGAAGAACTATGTGGAAGCTGACATTGTCTTGTTGTCAGCCATATTGCTACCCTTAGTCATTTTATGGAACAAAATGTATGGTGTGGGTTAGCTGACCCAGGGATGGATGTACTATGTGTGTTTTTGATATATGTTGAGTGTGCCAAGGATGGATTCCCATGTTCTGAGGAACTGCGTGAGGATATGACTGGTTTTGACTGGACCTTTGGAATAGGGAAATGGTTAAAAGATATAGGACGCAAGGTCCTGGTTGTGATTATTGTCAGAATTTCAAGCTAGATTATAATTTATCTCATGAATTAATATGTAAGATACCCGAGCTATGTACTCACAGGTGCGGGTATTATAAGTCACAAGTGGTGTCAACTGTGAGGGGATGACATGTCTAACACAATCGTGGCCCCCACTCGGTTTTCCCCAGATGTGCTTTTTCCTCAAATATGAGTTTTTGCCACTGGGGTTTTTGCCTGGCCCCAGATCATCGGGTGGACTGGAAAACCTAGACCATGGTCCTTGGACGGGGGGTAGGTATTATTCCCACTTTGACTATATGTGCCCACTTCCGTGGACGAAGGAGGAAAACAACTGACCGGCTGGTTAGTCTGTTTAAAATTGGTTAACATGTCAGCTATTTGCAATAATATATTTGCTATAAGCCCAAATTCCATTTTGTCTTAAACATCCATTTTCTGTATATCTGTCTGCAAAAGTATTAAGTGTCTTTTTTCCTGCTGAGTTTCTGTTTCTTGTAGACCACATGATTGCTTAGGAATGTCATAATGTGGAAGTTTCTCTGTCCTGGGAGAATGTTAACCGACAATATGAGCAAGTGTTTGCTCAAAGAGGGGAAAATGAAAGGATATGAAGTAGTTAACTTTTCTTGTTCATATGTATTTTATGCTTAGATAAGGTTTATAATCATTAGTGCTGACTGTAAGGATATGAAATAGTTAACTCTTTTTGCTTTATATGCTTTAAAATAATGTTTGAAATAATTATGCTGACTTTGGCAGATGTATTTTATACCAAGGTCTTCCTTCTACAGGATGTATGACCTCGCTCGACCTCAGGATGTTCCTGTCCCGTCTTTATTCAAATGCTTATCTTCTACTGCCACAGAAGTATGTACTATTAACTATAAGGAAGCGATAAATCTCGCTGCTTGCGTGGCAAACTGTGTATAAATGCTAGCCCCGAAAATACACTTATTTGAGAACTTGTTAGAGCACTCTTTCGTGTCTGTCGTTACTTGCTAAACAAGAACTCCCATCAATTGATGTGGTGACCTGGAGATTCGAGAACTGAGGGAGTTAAAGAGAAGTCGATTAACCCTATCAAAACCTACTAACAATGATACAATGTAATGAAATGTAAATATATATGAATACGAATAAGTTATCCTTATGCAATTACGGTATGATTTTTTTTGATCCTAAGTAGAATCAATGTTCTTTTCTTTTTATGTATATTTGTATAAAATGTTTTAAGAAAATTATTTCAATAAAAGCAAATCTGATGGATAAATATATTTAAAAAAAATACTACTTGGTGTGTATTTTATATTTATATAGATATATAGATATATATATATATATATATATATATATTTATCTTAACATTTCCACTAGCCATTGGAGAGTAAAACTAGCCTTATTGAGTGGAAGTTCATCCCTGGTGAATATATTGTGCCTTGTGCAGTGGCGAGTAACTTTTAAGGCCTGGTTTGTTTGCAGAGGAACACAACAGAGACGGAACCTATACCATTTACGTATCAGACTGAACCTGCCCAGAAGGTCACTCCATATCCGAAATGTCATCAAGTTCCCTCTGCACGAGAGATACTGCAACCCCTCCAAGAACAGTGAGCATGGGGTTCATCCCAGTGGCGTACACACAATCCATGGGCCCCGGTGCGAAACTGATCCGTGCCCCACCTCCCCTCTCTCCCCCGATCTGTGTCCCCACCCCGCCCCCCTGACACATATATACAGACACACACACACACACACATATACAGATGATAACTTTGTATTTTTGAAAGAAACTACATTAACATTGCAGGGTTAAGGCTGCCTGTAGTGAGAATATCAACCCCCCTCATAAAACAAAAACGCTTGGTTATCTATTGGATTTTTCTCTTCTATCTCTATGGACTCTCAAACTCATGACTTAATATTGATTTTTTTTTTTTTTTAAAGGGCATTAATGATGCTGGTTCCTAAAATAGTTGCAAATCTAGTCAAATAAAGCTTATCTTCCCCATATTACCAGTCAGAGGCATCAGGAATAACTTGATGCAAATCAGTCTTAGAATTGCACCCGTTTAAACAAACACAGCAGCATGCTCTAATGCAATTTATATGACATTATTATTGTCACATGTTCAGTTTACGGCTTAATAAGACTTAAAAAACTTGGTAAATGTGTTAAATTTGTGTTGTGTTGTCAGCCGTGGTTCTTTTAAGGCATTCTAATGGTAAAACTGCAAGGCACAGTCTACTTTTCACTACTCTTTCAAGGAGCCTTCAGTGGTTCTGCTCCTACTGTGGTCTATGTTAAAGTCATGGTTCCCTGCTTTTCCTCAACCGCATTTTAAAGATAATTAAAAACTGTATGTAGGCTGTGTTTAATAGTAAACTGGAACATCTTACCACATTTATTTTGTTGGATGCAAATGAATCCCATTTTTAAGCAAAAAAAGAAACACATTTCTGACAATTTTTGATAACATTAAAGGGACAATATGAGCACCTTAGTGGAGGGGTTTTGGTGTGTAGATCATGCCGCCTTTTAATTTACTGCCATCTAGGAGTCAAATCACTTTGTTCTTGCAGCCCTAGTCATACCTACCCTGCATGTTGTGAGTGTAGCACAGACATTGTTAAACATTGTTGATACTCTCAGGCATTGATCTAGATGGGCTCTGGAGGGGAGGCAGGGGCTGAGATAGTGGGGGCAAAGAGCAGTGCCCAGCAGAACCCAGTGAAAGTGTTCTTTAATCAGTTCCCCTTCATTCTTCTTTTCCCTCTTTTCATTTTTGTAGCAGTGGCAGCACTTCTATACAGATCCTCCTCCTTAGCAGGTGTCTGTGGTTGTGGTGCTACTGACATGGTGGAGCTGAGGCCCTTACCACCCTGATGGGAACCAGTGAAACCCCATCATCCCACTTTAGAGCCTCTGAAATGGTGAAAGCATACCTTTAAGAGCCTCCTTTGCCTCTTACTGCCTCTCCTTTCAAAGTGAAATATAGGTTTCAGTTTCAAAATTCAAGACAATATCTATCCCCGCCCAATAAGTCTTTAAGGGCAGTAATGTAACTGCTCTACTTTTAATGGCTTATCGGGAGCCAATAAACGCGATCGGCTTGAATAAATCAAGGCCAGTGTGTACACATGTATTTATTGTAGTATGGATTTTGCTAAGCTTTATTGTGTTATAGTGTTCATTGCTTTAACTGATTAAAATGTAATGGTTTCTAGGTGGTTGGTGATGTTGTTCATTGGAGGTGTTTATGGTGTTTGTTATGCTAATGCCCACAGCTGTTTGCTGATTTTCGGGGTATTACGTAATTAGTAAAAATGTATTTTCTCTTTTTCTCTTTCTTTGTCCTTATATATCCTTTAGCCTGTTCAAATTGATCTGTACAATGGTTCTGTTAAAGGTACACTAAAGTCAGCAGAATTGCTACAGCTTAATGTAGTGGTTCTGGTGTCTATAGTCTCTCCTTGCAGGCTGAGCACTGTAAACGCTGCCTTTGTAGAGAAAAGGTCAGTGTTTGCATTGTTACCTCGGAACACTTCGAGCGGCAGTCACTCAGATGGCCAATTGAAGTGCTTCCTGGATCAGTGCTGCACACTGTGCAGCCACGGGTGTTCAGCATCTCCACATCCTGCATAGAGGCGCTGAACGTTCCCTATAGAGATGCATTGATTTAATTCATTTCTATGAGGAGATGCTGAATGGCACAGTACAGTATTTTTTGTGCATGCACAATAGCCTCCCAATGCTTTCCTATAAAGTTTGATGATCACAGCCATTGAGGCGGGGCCAAACACGGCAAGACTCATGTTGCATTGGATAAACGATAAGTAAAATCCCTTCTTAGTGCAATAAGAGGGCTCAGGGGGTCTACATAGTTAGTTCCTGACACTATAGTGTTCCTTTAATGTGTTAACAAGTCATCTCCAGAGTCACTTAACATCATTTTTATTTACAATATATCGACCCATTATTTTTTCCAGTTCATATATATTGCCATTTTTTAATAAATCGCTTGCCCACCTTTCCTACTCCCCTTTCTGACAGACATATATATTCCCCGGTCTTGGCAGATGGTCCGTTTTCTGACTCATTACTCACTATTTTACCACCATCCATTGCAATGTGTGAGCGGGAATATGATGTCATTTGTTAACACTTTGATACACATTTAAAAGGAAATGGAGCAACACATGAACAAGGTTAATTTCCAATGTTTTATTTAATATAAAATATAATAATAATATAAAATATAATAATAATATAAATTACAGAGATGTGTCAGTTTCTATCTAATTGTGTGTGCTTGTGTACCCTCAGCCCCTTTCTGCCTTTGTCCCCTCAGCCCCTTTCTCCCTTTGTCCCCTCAGCCTCTTTGTGTCTGCTTGTGCCCTCAACCTCTTTGTGCCTGCTTGTGTACCCTCAGCCCCTTTCTGCCATTGTCCCCTTAGCCTCTTTGTGTCTGCTTGTGCCATCAGCCTCTTTGTGTCTGCTTGTGCCCTCAGCCCCTTTCTGCCTCTGTCCCCTCAGCCCCTTTGTGTCTGCTTGTGTCCTCAGCCCCTTTCATCCTCTGTCCCCTCAGCCCCTTTGTGTCTGCTTGTGTCCCTTCAGCCCCTTTCTGCCTCTGTCCCCTCAGCCCCTTTGTGTCTGCTTGTGTCCCTTCAGCCCCTTTCTGCCTCTGTCCCCTCCGCCCCTTTGTGTCTGCTTGTGTCCTCAGCCCCTTTCTGCCTCTGTCCCCTCAGCCCCTTTGTGTCTGCTTGTGTCAGCCCCTTTCTGCCTCTGTCCCCTCAGCCCTTTGTGTCTGCTTGTGTCCCTTCAGCCCCTTTCTGCCTCTGTCCCCTCAGCCCCTTTGTGTCTGCTTGTGTCCCCTCAGCCCCTTTCTGCCTCTGTCCCCTCAGCCCCTTTCTCCCTTTGTCCCCTCAGCCTCTTTGTGTCTGCTTGTGTACCCTCAGCCCCTTTCTGCCTTTGCCCCTCAGCCTCTTTGTGTCTGCTTGTGCCCTCAGCCCCTTTCTGCCTCTGTCCTCTCAGCCCCTTTGTGTCCGCTTGTGTCCCCTCAGCCCCTTTGGGTCTGCATCTGTCCCCTCAACTACTTTGTGTTTCCTTTCCTCTTGGTGTCTCTCTCCCAGCCCTCCTCTGTCTCTGTCCCCCCAGCAAATGTCTGTTTTGTCTCACCTTCCAACCAACCCTTGCCTATTTCTATCCCCCCATGTCTGTTTCTGTACCACCCCCCAGTCCTTGTATCATGCAGTGGCGTCGCTAGGAGGGGCAGAGGGGGCCATGGCCCCCCTACATCATGCTGTGCCCCCCCTTGGGCTCCCCCAAATGCCAGCAACATTCCATTCCCTCGGGCTGTAACAGTGTGTGATTGTGTTACAGCCCGGGGGAGGGAATGCAGGGCAGATGAGCTCAGCTGGAACGGTGCTGGGGGCTGTCAGTGGCCGGAGGGAGCACTGACAGGCTCCCCGGCACAGGCCCTGCCCCCAAACGAAGCCCCACCTCCCGCACATAAGCCCCGCCCCTGCCGTTAAGCAGCAGACCATGCTGCTGCAGGAAAGGCAAGAAGATGGCTGTCTGACCCCCAGCAACAGGTAGGCTTGATATGCTCAGGTGTGTGTGTGTGTCTGTCTGTCTGTCTGCTAGTGAGGAAGCTTGTGTGTGTGTGTATAGACTCAGCAGTCTGTATGTGTGAATGAACTCAGCAGTGTGTGTGTGTATGGACTCAGCAGTCTGTATGTGTGTATGGACTCAGCAGTGTGTGTGTATGAACTCAGCAGTGTGTGTATGGACTCAGCAGTCTGTCTGTGTGTATGGACTCAGCAGTCTGTCTGTGTGTATGGACTCAGCAGTCTGTCTGTGTGTATGGACTCAGCAGTCTGTGTTTTTGTGTGTATGGACTCAGCAGTCTGTGTGTTTGTGTGTGTGGGCTCAGCAGTCTGTGTGTGTATGTGTGTGTGTGTGTGTGTATGGACTCAGCAGTGTGTGTGTGTGTGTGTGTATGGACTCAGCAGTCTGTGTGTGTGTGTGTGTGTATGGACTCAGCAGACTGTGTCTGTTTGTATGGGCTCAGCAGTCTGTGTGTGTGTGTGTGTGTGTAAGGACTCAGCAGTCTCTGTGTGTGTGTGTGTGTATGGTCTCAGCAGTCTGTGTTTGCGTCTGTATGAACTCAGCAGTTTGTGTGTATGGACTCAGAAGTCTCTGTGTGTGTATGGACTCAGAAGTCTGTGTGTGTGTGTGGACTCAGCAGTCTATGTGTCTGTGTTTGTATGGACTCAGCAGTCTGTGTGTCTGTGTGTGTCTGTGTGTGTGTGTATGGTCAGCAGTCTGTGTGTCTCTATGTCTCTGTGTGTAAGGACTCAGCAGTCTGTGTGTGTGTATGGACTGTAAACACATTGTGTCAGGGTGGGGCTTAACATGCGGCAGGGGGGTCAAACTGAGGTGAGGGCGGGGTTAAATGTGCCCCCCTACCTTAGTCCCTGGCCCACCATGTGCCCCCCCTAAAAATGAATCCTAGAGACGCCACTGCTTGTATGTATCTGTTGTGCCCCCGCCCTTGTATGTTTCTGTCCTCCATGTCTGTCTCTGTCTCCCCCACCCCGCCCAGCCTTTGTCTGTTTCTGTCCCCCCCATGTTTGTTTGTGACCCCTGGGTCGGTGTTCCTTAAGGCGATCTCCTGGGATTAGTTCTTCGTTCCTATCCACGATGATGATGTATTTTTAGGTCTCTGTTCCGTTTTCTTTTTTGGATATTCTGAACTTCTAGCAAAGAAGAAGTTTTCAGTGTTAAAAACAAAAACAAAAAAAAGGTCCATTTGAACAATCAAAGCAAGAAGAAATTAGGTTATAATAAATCAGTCTTGTATACACAAAGTATCCAGAGCATAAACCATCTGTACATTGTGCAAACAGCAACACACAAACTGATATTCTGTGAGCTACATCTGCGGTCAGACAGGAGAAAGTGGGTCCAGAAAGGTAACGTTAATGTAAGTGTTGTTCTACTGGAAATTCAAACAGTTTGAGGGTTTTGATTTTCTAATATTAAAAGGACACTCCACTACCCAAATAGTAAATAAATAAAAATAGTTGTTTAGTAGATATACCCAAATGAAAACGTACATGTATTTAAAATGCATTTTTTTCAATTGATTTACAGCTAAAAACAGCTATTGCTGCCTCTTGCGTTCCGTGCAAATAAACTAACCAAACCAGGAAGTAACAGGATCTACTGTCTGTTTTAAAAGCCAGGGTGGGTGTAACCAGTATAATTTATAAAAGTGTTCATTTCTATTGAAATCTACATAATTTCCAAAATGAAGAAAACAGGACAAACTCTTCACACATAAAGCTTTTTAACACGCTAAAGTGCCTTATTGGTCTGGAGTGGCCCTTTAATGTCTAGCTGTAGCCCTAGCATTAAATGTCCTTCATTTTATATATATTTCACACTAAGTGCTTTGTGATCAGTGCAGGATTATAAACTAAACATATTGATTCATTATTGTCTAACTTATACTCAAAATGTTTGAACAATTAACTTCTGCAATTCTAGATTCTTGTATATGTCAAAAATCACTAGAACGGAGTTAATACCCAACTTACCATGTTTTATGAGATTCTGATTATCCAATTTCACCATCTAACTCCGCACCATCGGAGTCTTCATTGCTGGACTCTGTGGACCTCAGGGGATCTTCTGTTGATTCTTGTCCTTCCCATTCCGTCTCCTTTATACAGCTGTTTGTAAGTAAGTTATGAGATATGTGTTTGAAATGCCATAATGTTTATATTATCTAACAATCAGTGCAAAATGATAAGTTACTAACAACCATATTTTCATATATCGGTATGTATGTCACTAGATGTACACCCAATGGCAACAATTAGATCCATGAACAATGGAACTAGAGTAAACATTTTCAAATGTTAACTTAAAAGGAAGTCCTCTCTCATCAATAAATATTTTAATCAACGGTAGATGTGACATTATACATCTACCCATCATCTACACATCATAGCGATCGCTCCCTCTTTAATACTAAATTCAAGCCTGAGACAGTTACAATGGGTGGTAGAGCAGTCTATGTAGATGTTCTAGACTCCATCTGCCCTCAGAGAGGTTTAAACATGTCTAGAAAGGTAAAGTTGTTGAAGGATCTGTTGAGCTAGAAATTGTAAGACTTTGAGCATTTTGATCTTAATGATCTTAACTGCTTCCCCAGCTTTTTTTTTTCTTATTTTAATTATTAACACTTAACAATTTACAGACATATACAATACAAAACAACCATATTCACAATGCATTAAAAACCCATCACCCTACGAGAGTTCTCAGGCTGACATTTACCCTTGTTCCATTCTTATTTTTCTGTTGATTTGACATGTTCCGTAATTTTTTATCCCAGATATCCCAAAGACTGGAATTTTTACTTAAGCATTTGCAGTAGTCTTTTTCCATTTTGATTTGGTAAGCCAATTGTGAAGCTATTTGTTTAATAGTAAAAGCATTTTCACCCTTCCCGTTTCTTGCTATCACTATCTTACAAGCCATTAAACAGTGAGTGATCAGAAATTGAACTATTTTCTTTAAATTTGGCCAATAACTATGTAATAGCATTAGTTCTGGTTTTAAAAATATTTTAACATCACATAATTTATGTATAAAATGTTGGGCCCACTGCCACACCACAAACACTTTCGTGCTTGACCACCACATATGTAAGTAGTTCCCTTTCTCTTCTCCACAATTCCAACAATGGTCATTAGTTCCCATGGCAAATTTTGATACTTTAACTGGTGTCATATACCATAAATTAAGCAATTAAGTTTCTATTAATGAAAGCAAATGGACGTATTTATTGATTTAATAGTCGGAGGATATCCATTCCTTTACATCTATACTTTTCTTTAAATCAATATTCCAATTTTTAATGGCAGTAGGGGTTTCTGAATGATATATGCCCTCTAGAATTTTGACACATCTGGAAAACCGTTGCTTTACTTTATTCTGATGTAAAATAGTTTTTAAAATATCATACAGGTTACCTTCTGCATCTAATGTAACATTCTCTCGATAATGTTTGAACCTAATATAGGTAAAGATATCTTTGACCGTAACATGGAACTCATCTACCAACATTTTAAAAGATTTTATTTTATTGTCTTTAAATAGATCTTTAAGTGCGTTAATCTGTTTGTCTTTCCATGTTTTCAAGGAAATGTTGTTCATACTGATTTCCAATACGTTCAAACTTTAAAAGTCAAATATTTTATTATCCATATTAATTTTTTTTTATAACTTTTTGCCATATTGGAATAATTTGCTTAAAAATATATGATCTAGATAACTAGAGTGTTTTTATGTTCCAGATTAAATCTAAAGGATCTCTTACTTGACTATCTTCCAGTTCTATACTAAGCCATATTTCTTCTTTATTTTGTTTTAGCTGACTTGCCATAACAGGCATAATAATCCCTGCTTTGTAGTATTTTATTATATTTGGATAGCATAAACTTCCATTTTTAATTAGTCTTGATAACACTGCGTTTTAAATTCTGGGGTTTTTTTTCCCTCGCCATACAAAATTTGAAAAGGCCGTTTTTATCATTGCTAGCCATGGCTTCGGAATTTCTAATGGAAGCATCCTAAACAAACAGATTCATTTCCGCAGGACATATGATTTTAAAATATTTATTCTGCCTCCCCATGATACTTCTAATTTTCTCCATTATTTTAGATTTTTATTAGTTTCCTTTAAGAGATCCAAAAAATGTATACGCGTAATACTGTTAATATAAAATATATAGAAACTAAAAAAAGAGTCAAAAACCAGTCGACTAGGTGGGTCTTACTACCCACTCTTCAACCCTTACAAGGTTCTTGTGGTAGAGGCTAAGCCTCGAGCGGGGGGAACGATCATGGTTCTAACTTTCTTTCTTTTAAAAAGTATTAAAAAGTTGAGAGACTTTTTATTTCTATCATCGTACACCTCCTATTATCTATTCAATCCTTTTTTCAATTCTTTTTTAAAAAAATAATAATGTACATTCTGCTTTCTTTAAATAGACCTAATTTTCCTATATATCCCAGCCTAAATTATTAATATAAACTACAGAATAATTCGATTTTGGCCTATTCTTAAACTGACACATAGAAGAGGGAGAGAGAAAAAAACAAAAAACCTTATTCTACAATTTTTATTTGATACGTTTGTGCCTCTTATTATAATGATTCTCATCCATGTAGAATTACATTTGTGTCAAATTATGTGAAAACACCATAATCGTGTACTATATTGTAGATTAGTGTTTATGTTAGTTGCTACTTTATTTCCCGCATAGTTCATATTTTTCCTTCTAATTCCCGTACTATATTTTCCGCATACTTTCCTACATTCTATACTACCTATATGAATATTATATCTTGTGTTACCAATGGATCACACCTTATAGTATTATCTAGTGTTATCTTTCTCTTTACCTTTAACCTATTTTAAATGCCGCATAGCTTCACCAATACTTTGTAATGTGATAAGCGTATAGACAATACAATTCAATTAGAATACTAAATTGAACTTATAAACATCTCCCCCTAAATATTGATAGTCCAAAAATAAAAAGTCCCTTCCCATTTATCCTTTTCTCCTTTTTTGTTCCTGTCTCTCCTCTATCTTCTTCATTTTCTTTTTCCAATCCTGTAGTTTAAGTCTTGGTTTTCATTTTCTTCAATGTCATCTTCAGTGATGCTATTTTTTATTTTTGAGCCATTCTTCAATCTGTGTTGGGGTTTCGAATGTCTCTGCTATTCCTTCTGTGATGGTCCTTATTTTACTAGGATAGCTCCAAGAATATTTTATGTTTAAGCTTCTTAAAGAACTCGTAACCGCCATAAATTTCCTTCTTTGTAATCTTGTGAAAAAAAGATGAATCTTGAAATATCTGATATTTCTAAACTCTTCTTCTTTAATCGATTTTGTTCGAGCCGCATATAGTATGGCTTCTTTAAACTGAAAGGATTGAACGTTTATTATTATATCTCTCAGTAGCTGTTGAGGAATCATCTTTGGTTTTAATAAGCGATGATATCTTTCCATACTGATATTAAAACTGGACAGTTCTATATTAAGTACCGACCCTAATTTGCCAAGGTACTTAGGAATTTGTTCATGTGTGATCGACTCTGGAACGTTTCTTATTCATAAATTGTTTCTTCTTGTGCGATCCTCAAGATCCCCTATTTTTCCTTCCATTTGTCTTAGTTGGATATTTAATTATTCATTTTGCTCTTTAAGTACACTTCCTTCAAATTCTAGAGATGTGATTTTTTATTCGTTTAATTGAAATTTTTCTGTTATTTCCATTAGCTGATTTTTTATATCTGCAGAATTATTATTTAATTCAATTGTTCTTCCAGGCACTGTTTCAGAAAGTCTGCTGTGATGTAGTTTCCCGTTTGGCTGGAAGAGCTTTGCATGGACTCTTCACATGTTGACGAGGAGAGAGACAAATTTTCTAGTTTTTTTTTTTTATAGTCGCTTAATTCACTGGTAGAAAAAAACTTGATGGTTATTTTTCAGATTTTGAATCCTTCTTTCTTTCCTTTTTAGCAGACACCTTCTCTATGGATTTAGATGGCATGGTCTGTAATGCGATTGAGCCTTACTTCTTGCATGAAAATGCTGAATATTTTTAGATTTTTCAGTTGAGAGAACGTAAAGGTAGGAGACTTGTAAATATGCATTTAGTACATCTGCCTCCTTTTTTTTTGGCTTCTCCTTTCCCTATATCTCTAACCCCTTACTTAATTGCTCGAAAGCTTTTGCTCTCAGGGGTATTGCGATCTGAGGGATTTTTCCTTAAAAGACCACTATAGGCACCCAGACCTCTTCAGCTTAATGAAGTGGTCTGGGTGCCAGGTCCAGATAGGATTAACCCTTTTTTTTTATAAACATAGCAGTTTCAGAGAAACTGCTATGTTTACACTGAGGGTTAATCCAGCCTCTAAAGCCTCTAGTGGCTGTCTCATTGACAGCCGCTAGAGGTGCTTGCGTGCTTCTCACTGTGAAAATCACAGTGAGAAGACGCCAGCGTCCATAGGAAAGCATTCCTATGAGACTGGCTGAATGCGCGCACGGCTCCTGCCGCGCATGCGCATTCAGCCGATGACGTCGCTAGGAAGAAGGAGAGGAGGAGGAAAGCTCCCCGCCCGGCGCTGGAGAAAGGTAAGTGTTTAACCCCTTCCTCTCCCCAGAGCCCGGCGGGAGGGGGACCCGGAGGGTGGGGGCACCCTCAGGGCACTATAGTGCCAGGAAAACGAGTATGTTTTCCTGGCACTATAGTGGTCCTTTAACAATGCCAACTGAGCTGAGGACAATAATCTTTATTTACTTTTCTCTCACCCTTTTCCTTTGCATTCTCTTCCTTGATATTTCTGAAAAAATGTCTCTCTTCTTATTTTATAAGAGCTCTGTGAAGAAATCCCCTTTTATTACACTATTTTCTGCCTATTGCATTCGGTAGATATAACTACTGAACAAAGACCACCCCCCCTGGCTCGTTAAACATCAAAGACTGCTTCAATTGATGCTTCTGTCTGTGCGGCCAGCGTTCGTACTGCCGAACGCCACGTGGCAGAGAAAACTGCAGCCATATTTGTTCATGCGAACAAAGGCAGCGGGACTTGGTCGTCGAGTGTATGGAACTGAAATCGGCCACTCGACTTCCCGAACACCGGTCTCAAACAGACAAATGCTGGAACTCTACCTACCGAATAGCTAGCAGAGCGCTATTCGGTACTTTGGTGCATTCGACAGAGGGGAACGATCGCTGCTAAGAGCCAGGGGGATCCATTCGGTACTTTGTTCGCTTTTCTCCTTTTTCTAAAGTGACCGGCAAAACCCACCAAACTCATGGAACTGTTTTGGGCATACAAACCAGGGTGAGCCAATCACAGAAAACCTCCATAGTTTTTGAGAACCCCTGAACCGATCTGGGTGAACTTCGGCTATGTTGGTCACCCAGATCAGGGCCATCAGGGGACATGTTATTTGTGGGGATACTCCAAGTATAAAGGGGTGTTCCAGTTATTGGGGGAAAATGTGATTTTTCTGCCTGGAGATAATTAAGTTATTATTTTATCAGACTTAATTATCTCCAGAGCTAGGGGAGGGAACTGTGGGTGTGTGTTATGTTTTTACAGTATATGATTGGTTAATCTTTGTCCCTCCCTGAGGGATGTCCCCTTGCATGGGGACTTGCATAAAAGCCTGTGTGCACCCATTAAAAGTTAGTTCATTTTGTACCCTTCTTGACTTCGGCTGATGTTTGGGGATTCGTGTGTTTCACTAAGGGAATCATCTTGTGAAGCTATTGGGATTACTATATGGTTCGTTTACCCTATCTACCGAACAGAGGGCTATAATCACTAAGGCTCTGGCGATTCAGGAGGAAACTACCAAATGAGGTTTAAATACACTTGGTTTCTTTACAAGCTACGCCTGTTTTTTATATTTTTCTTTTTTTTTTATTTAAATTTTCCTTTTTTTTTTTTTTTTTTTTACAGGCTTTATGTGAAGTAATACAAAATCTGTTTTTCTTTTGCAGGTGTCGCTTGTTACTGCTACAAGATTTCAATTCTTTAGCTTTAGGGAAAAAAAAACATAAAAAAAGAGCAGAGGAGCGGGATAAGCCCAAGTTAAAGTGTTGTTATATACTAATTGAAAGCAGTCTCCTTTACTATTTTGCTTACGTCCCGCCTTTCCTCCTTTGCTTATCCCCTGTTCACTCTTTCTTTTTCTTTGTGCTTTCTGATTTCCTTAATATTTCAATTTCTCTCTTTCTTTCTTTATCTATCCCAATTTGCTTTCTCTTGTGGCAAAACTAGCCACTTGAAACTGTATTGGTATTAATGTTGCTTTAAGCATGTAGAACCAAGCGTATACATATTGCTGTATTTTAGCCGAACAAGAGCATTCGTATGCTGGCGGTATAAAGCCACCAGCATTCATAAAGTAGTTTCCCGAACAGTGAATTTCAACACTGTTCGTGAAACGAACAAACTACCGAATGGGAGACCACACACAGGAGGTCGTGTGGCTCCCATTAAATATTGCAACATTGTTTCCATCGGTAATTATAGAGATTCAGGGTGGCCGTGCGGCGGTCGGCCATCTTGGATCCTTTGTTAGCCCAGCGGTATTTGGTCGTCGAGCGCCTGGAACTAAATTCGGCTACTCGACAGCACGAATAGCGCTGGACTTCCAGGCCGTTCGAGAGCCCCGGTCATTCCGTGGTTTGTTCCCCTACTGTCAATCGGTACTTTGAATGTAACTAGAAAATAATGTGTGTTTCGTGTAGCGTTCGGTTAGTTATGCTGGGATATGAGCGGTACTTTCACAAACTGTGCGCTCAGACCCCAGCTATCTACCAAAAGTCCATTCGTTTAAATAAAGTGAATAATGTAAAAGCTATACATTTTCAGGTGAAATGTCGGTTCTGCTGCACGGAGGGATAATCCACTTAACTGGATATTGTAGTGGGAGTATCCCTCTCGTACAGCAGTGCATGATGGGAGAAATGTCCAGGTTGTTAAGTTCCCCATGTAGTCCCCTACTGTACAACCCCTGTAATGTCAGTAGGGAAACCCCTTGCATGGGGAATCCCATAAATACTGTGACCTGTGATTAAAAGCTCAGTTGACTCCCAGCCTATGTGTCGTCTAGTTCTTGGGAAGGAAGGATTCATACAACGCTACCGAGATTATTGTATGCTGTGCTTATTTTCCTGGATTATTTTATGCTGTTCCTGTTTCCCAGCGGAGATACCGTGGATTATACTACCTCTCCGCTACAATTGGTGGCAAGCAACGGGATTTAAACCACACAGCAAAGCAGCGTTCTGCAGAAATTAAAACGAACAGAAGAGAAGAAACAGCAATTCGTGAGTTAAACCATTTGGATGAAACCGGACTTCGGGAATACGTGGAAACACACGAACAGCTGGTGAATGGGAGCGAATTATGCACTTTTGAAACGGAGCACATTAAAAGAATTTCTGGAGGCAAGAGGGACAATAGCCAGCAACAAGGCAAAGGCTATCCTGATTGCGGAGCTAATGGAAGGAGACAAAGCAGCAGCTGCTGCAGCACCTCCAAGGGAGGAGGAACAAATTTAATTCCAGAAAGAATTCAGGAGTAGGTTGGCTCTATTTCCAACCCCACCATCTGAAGAGATGTTCAACAGGATCTTCGCAGACGTACAAGAATACATCCTGGTCAGAGGGGCGCAGACAAACCAGCAAGCCGGAGAAAGAGCCACGGCACCTGTCATCATCACTCCAGGGAAAGCCAAAATTCCCAATCAAGCATTTAAGAGTTATACAGAAGCTGATGGTGGTGTAGATGACTACCTGCAGGATTTTGAGAGGTTGTGCCAACTACACGACATTAGCGCGGCAGATCGGGTACCTCTACTAGCAGGGAGACTATCCAGACGCGCAGCAGAGGCGTACAGGGCCGTGCCAGATGAGGACAGTAGAGACTATGATAAAATAAAGTAAGCAATTTTAGCCCGGTATGCGATTACCTCAGAGGCATACTGCCTAAAGTTTCGGGACATCAAAAAACCGACAAAAGACACCCACGTAGAGTGGGCGCACCGCCTGCAGCGAGCTGCAAAGGGCTGGTTAGAAGCCACCCAAGTTAACACACTAGAGGACCTGTTCCAGTTAATGGTTCATGGAATAGTTCTTCGATGGGATACTGTCCCACCTACAAAATTGGGTAAGGGACCGAAAACCACACACCCTGCAGGAGGCCGCCAAGCTGGCGGACGAGTTCCTAGATACCCGGAGGGACCAGCGCACCCAAAACCGACCAGTCTATAACCCTACACCAACGATCCCAGCACTGACCTCCACCACCCAGCCAGGACCTGGGGTAAGCCAAAATACCTACACCCCCAGGTACCCTGCACGTCCTCCGATTCATTGCAACACCTGCAACCAGCAGGTGCACATCCAGCGAGACTGCCCACGCAACCGACCCAGGCCAAGCTGGAATAATACAGCACCGAGCAACCGAGCAACCATACACTGTGTGCAAACAGAACAGTATGGAGCACCCGAGACCGTCACTCCAATGGAAGAACAGCTGGGGACGCTGCATGAGGTGAACCCCATCCAGGTCGCCTCAGATAACCGGCAAGGACACCGACAGGAGGTACATATGGGGGGGGGGAAAGGTACAAGGACTTCGCGCCTCTGGGGCCACCTTAACGCTAGTCTGGAATCATTTGGTGCCTAAAAACAATCTAACTGTGTTGCTGTACGGGTGGCAGGGGGGGCAATTTACAAAGTACCTACTGCTAAGGTACATTTGAATTGGGGAGCGGGGCATGGGAATGTGGAGGTGGGGATGATGCAGAATTTACCCGCTGACGTCATTTTGGGCAATGACCTGGGGGAGCTGACTTCAGCTTTTGTTCCTCAATCCACCGTACAGGAAGCATATCCAGTTGTGACCCGGCAACAGGCCCGCACCACGGCCCCCCTAACCACTCTGAGGCTCAGGTAAGCCATGAACTTCCCATACCAGCTGTCATGCCCTGGGCGACCCCCCTAGAATTTGGCCCTAGATCCCTCCCTGCAGATCTACAAAGATCGCATAAATAAAGACCAGGCAGGATTAGAAGGGGAGAGATACACCTGGGACAAGGGACTACTGTACCGCCATGCAGAAAAAGTAGTGTCCGGATCCATACCCTTACCAATTAAACAGTTAATAGTGCCTTGGAAGTATAGACTGGAACTATTACGCATCGCCCATGATATTCCCCTGTCTGGACACTTAGGAATCAGCCACACTAAGCACAGGCTGACCCAGAACTTCTTTTGGCCAGGTATCTCTCAGGACGTTAGACGATATTGCCAGACCTGTGATACCTGCCAGAGGGTAGGGAAGAGGGGAGACCGATACAAAGCTCGGCTCCGTTCTCTCCCCATAATTGAGGAACCCTTCAATAGGGTGGCGGTAGATAGTATAGGACCCCTAGCAAAACCCAGCCCCTCTGGCAAGAGATATGTCTTGACCGTGGTGGATTATGCCACCAGATGCCCTGATGCGAATATTCACCCGCGTGGGATAGGGGCACTCAGTTTACCGCCGAAGTCGCACACCAGCTCTGGAAGATATGTGGGGTACAACAAATCTTGAACTCCGCTTATCACCCCCAGTCTAATGGGCTCTGTGAATGATTTAACGGAACACTCAAACAGATGATCCGTACGTTCATAGACACTCAGAAGGACTGGGAAAGGTTTTTACCCCACTTGTTATTCGCCTATAGGGAAGTACCCCAAGAATCCACCGGGTTCTCTCCTTTTGAACTGTTATTCGGGAGGAGAGTGAGGGGCCCCCTTGATTTAATCCGGGAACACTGGGAGGGAGAAGGGACTATTAACGGCACACCCATCGTACCCTATGTGCTAGAGTTTAGGGAACGCCTGGAGGTGCTGACCCAGACCGTACGCGACAACCTCCCAGCGGCCCAACAACGACAGCGCAGATGGTACGATAAGTGAGCCAGGAACCGCAGCTTTCAGGTGGGGCAAAAAGTACTAATCCTACTACCCGTCCACAAGGACAAGCTGCAGACTTCCTGGCAGGGCCCATACAAGGTGGTAGAACAGATCTGTGATACCACCTATGTGATCGTTCCGGCCACAGGCGCAGGAGGCAAACGCATGCTCCATGTAAACATGCTCAAGCCATACCATGAGCGCACCGAAGAGGTAACCGCGATCTGTGCCCGTGCTACAGAGGATTTCGATAATTTGCCACTCCCAGACCTCCTAGACCAAGAGTGCCAGAGCGGAGACCTGGGAGAAGTACAGTTAAGAGAGCGGTTAAACCCCCAGGAGCGAACCCAAGCTAATCCAGGAAAAGGGAGCCACTTTTCCCAATCTACCCGGGTATACCCCGTTAGCCACTCACAAGGTAGAAACCCTAGACCAGACTCCCCTTCGCCAAACCCCTTATCGCATACCAGAATCCATCAAAGAAAGTATGCAGAAGGAGATTGATGAAATGTTACGGTTAGGGGTGATAGAACATAGGGGTTCAGTACCTAGGGCACCGGGTATGAAGCGGGCAACAGAAACCTTACTTTTCAGCGCTTGACTGTGGATTACCTTCTATACCAGCGGAGATCGTGGAATTTAATATTGCAGCTCTGCTACACCCAGCTTTAACCCCTTAAGGACCAAACTTCTGGAATAAAAGGGAATCATGACATGTCACACATGTCATCTGTTCCTAAGGGGTTAAGGGTCTTTTCTTTTTATATCCATAAGCAAGAACTACCTTGAGTCCTTTACAGTAATTACTGACCCCACAGCTTCATTAACATCTCACCTGTCAGGGGGAATTACTAGGTCATCACGTGTTTAACATTTTATTTCTGTCTTGCAAATTGTTTCATAAATCGCCACTCCTTCTTCTGGCTCCTCCATACAGCTGTTTGAAGAAGATTATAATATCTGTAAGTTCATACATTTCTATTTATTTATTTAACAGTTCTTCTATAGCGCTCTAATCCAAAGTGCTTTCTATATTACATAAAGGGGCGTTGGTAATTCTACAAACAGGGGACACATAACTAGACAGTAAAACAAAAGAAGAGCTCTGCCTGTGAGCTTACAGTCTAGAGGGGAAATGTATATTGAGGCAAGAGGTTGCGGGGAGGAATACTATTGTGAAGTAAGAGAAATGTATCCGTGATTTTACCGTTATAAGGTTTACATTATAAGGTTTACAATCAGTATACCGTACACGGTGAGTATGGAGAAAATATAAATTCGATTCAATGCAAAATCACTGTGCACTAATTGTGGAGACAGTTGAAGACAATGAGTATACAGTAAGTAAATTATAGAAAATATACAAAACACTAGGTTCACAAGACGTCAGGAGGAACCCTTGCTCATAGAGTAGGGACCTGCAGAATGCTGTAAGAGACATGGCAGGCTGAATGGAGAGAGTGTGGACAGTGTGGACAAGGAGAGTATAGTCTTTTCTTATTTAACGTTACACAAAGCTGTGCAACAATCTGCAAGCGATCTGGGAAAGATGGCGAGTGAGCTGTTGGATGAAGAATTGGTTAGTGAGATGCACAACAAATGGGTTAAACTGAAGGGGGGGGGGTGAGTCACATGGTGTTATTAACTCTTTACATAGTACATGCAACAGATGGAAATCCAGAGTACAGATACAAAGCAATTAGTTTCTTATCTCATTACCTGCAGATTTGTAAACAGTCACAGAATCCATTCCAACAGCAATCTTTGCAGAGTCTGAATTTGCTGCAATATAAAAATACAGTGTCATAGAGACTTAAACGCAAGAAGGAGGGGGAGCGATAACCAAAATCACTGGTGAGAGGGTAACATAAACACAGGAATATATTAGGCTAATAACAGACAGGCTGTTAATAAAGAATGCCAAAGTAAACAGCACTAACGTTTTGATAAACTAATTTAGAGTGTGACCATGATCTATACAGCTATATTGCTTTATTAAGCTAAAGATGTTTTGGTGACTATAGTGTCCCTTTAGGGGTCCATTCTTTTTATACTTTAAGGGTCCTTTTCCATTTTCCCATAAACAATAACTATAACTTTAGTCTGTTACAGTAATAGCCCTCCTCCCCCCCCTCCTCCTCCCGCTTCATTAGCTCACCTGTCAGGGATAACTACTGTAACTCTGGGTATTTCATCTTTTATTTCCTCGTCCCCAGATGGTTCATCAATCACCTCGTATACTGGTTCTTCAACCGTCTCAATACAGCTGTTTGCAAGAAGATTATAGCAGATTATAATTCCGTTATAATTCTGTATATTGAGATTCACTCTATAGAATCCCATAGAGAGAAATGGTCCAGCATTGACACTATGAAGCACTGAGATGTTTCCTTCACTAACTTTCATCAGCTTCACTGACATCTCACCTGTCAAGGGGAATTACTGGGACATCGGGTGTATGATCGCTTATATCCTCATCCCGAGACGGTTCACCAATCCCCCCGTATACTGGTTCTTCAACCGGTTTAATACAGCTGTTTGCAAGAAGATTATAGCATATTATAATTCCGTTATATTTCTATATATCGAGATTCACTCTATAGTCCAGCATTGACTCTATGAAGCACTGAGATGTTTCCTTCACTAACTTTCATCAGCTTCACTAACATCTCACCTGTCAGGGGGAATTACTGGGACATCGGCTGTTTGATCGCTTATATCCTCGTCCTCAGATGGTTCATCAATCACCTCGTATACTGGTTCTTCAACCGTTTTAATACAGCTGTTTGCAAGAAGATTATAGCAGATTATGATTCCGTTATAATTCTATATATCGAGATTCACTCTATAGAATCCCATAGAGAGAAATGGTCCAGCATTGACACTATGAAGCACTGAGATGTTTCCTTCACTAACTTTCATCAGCTTCACTGACATCTCACCTGTCAGGGGGAATTACTGGGACATCGGGTGTTTTAAATTTTATTTCTGTCTTGCAAAATGGTTCATAAATCGCCACTCTTTCTTCTGGCTCCTTCATACAGCTGTTTGAAGAAGATTATAATATCTGTGAGTTCATACATTTCTATTTATTTATTTAACAGTTCTTCTATAGCGCTCTAATCCAAAGTGCTTTCTATATTACATAAAGGGGCGTTGGTAATTCTACAAACAGGGGACACATAACTAGACAGTAAAACAAAAGAAGAGCTCTGCCTGTGAGCTTACAATCCAGAGGGGAAATATATATTGAGGCAAGAGGTTGTGTGGGGGAATACTATTGTGAAGTAAGAGAAATGTATCCATGATTTTACAATTATAAGGATTACTGGTTTACAATCAGTAAAATTTAAATTAGATTCAATGTGCACTAATTGTGGAGACAATAGAAGACAATGAGTATACAGTAAGTAAATTATAGAAAATATACAAAACACTAGGTTCACAAGACGTCAGGAAGAACCCTTGCTCAGAGAGTAGGGACCTGCAGAATGCTGTAAGAGACATGACAGGCTGAATGGAGAGAGTGTGGACAGGTGGGCGTAATGATAAGATGAGTTTAGTTAAAGGAGAGTATTGTCTTTTCTTATTTAACATTATACAAAGCTGTGCAACAATCTGCAAGCGATCTGGGAAAGATGGTGAGTGAGCTGTTGGATGAAGAATTGGTTAGTGAGATGCAGAACAAATGGGTTAAACTGAAGGAGGTGAGTCACATGGTGTTATTAACTCTTTACATAGTACTAATGATGTCGCGAACATAAAATTTTCGGTTCTCGAATGGCGAACGCAAACTTCCGCAAATGTTCGCGAACTGGCGAACCGGGCCAACCGCCATAGACTTCAATAGGCAGGCGAATTTTAAAACCCACAGGGACTCTTTCTGGCCGCAATAGTGATGGAAAAGTTGTTTCAAGGGGACTAACACCTGGACTGTGGCATGCCGGAGGGGGATCCATGGCAAAACTCCCATGGAAAATTACATAGTTGATGCAGAGTTTGGTTTTAATCCATAAAGGGCATAAATCACCTAACATTCCTAAATTGTTTGGAATAACGTGCTTTAAAACATCAGGTATGATGTTGTATTGATCAGGTAGTGTAAGGGTTATGCCCGCTTCACAGTGACAGATTAAACTCCCCGTTTAACGCACCGCAAACAACCGCAAACAGTCCATTTGCACAACCGCAAACTCCCCATTTGCACAAGGTTGGATACCAAGCTAGCCATGTCCCGTTCCATGTCCTCACTGATGTCATTGAAGGTCTCTTCCTCCACCCAGCCACGTACAACACCAAGGGTCCCCAAAAGGTGACAACAAGCCCCCTGGGACGCCTGCTGTGTTTGGTCTTCCACCTCCTCAAAGCCACCTTCCTGCTCTGACTCCTCTTCTTCAGACTCCTCTCTCTGCGTTGCCTCTCTCTGCGTTATTATAAGGTGTGTTAAGTAGTACTATTCCTATCAGTTTAATCCCTGTTACGTCCCCTATCAGGGGACGTGTATATGGCATCGATTTTAGGAACCGGGAGATGGAAAAAGATGCTTGGTCGGTCCTCCTACTTCAAATGTGGGGCACTGCACGTGCAATCTAATGTGCCACCAGATAGGAGTGGTGTGTTAAGTAGTACTATTCTTATCAGTTTAATCCCAATGTCACGACTACTAGTGTGGTCCAGCACGCAGAAACTATGTAAACATATACATAGGCAAGAAAAGGAAAATAAATGGACAGAATGTAAACCAGACCTTAGAATGGCCGGACTAATACACTAGAGACAGAGAATGGTCAAATGGAAAGCCGAGGTCAAGGAAGCCAGAAAATACACAATACCGTTTACACAAGCCAAGTCAGGGAAACCAGAATTCAGAATAACCAGGGAAAAGCCAAGATCAGGATACCAGGAAATCAGATTCACAATTATAAAGCACTCTCGGGAAACCAGGAACAGGACTGGGGTGAGCTAGGGATTTAAATATCACACGGCAGGCCTGCAGCCGCGACACCCTGTTACGTCCCCCTCATCAGGCCTTTTTTAGTCGAATGTATCACCCACTGTCAGTCCCTTCGGGATCCATCCCTCATTCATCTTAATAAAGGTGAGGTAATCTAGACTTTTTTGACCTAGGCGACTTCTCTTCTCAGTGACAATACCTCCTGCTGCACTGAAGGTCCTTTCTGACAGGACACTTGAAGCGGGGCAGGCCAGAAGTTCTATCGCAAATTGGGATAGCTCAGGCCACAGGTCAAGCCTGCATACCCAGTAGTCAAGGGGTTCATCGCTCCTCAGAGTGTCGATATCTGCAGTTAAGGCGAGGTAGTCTGCTACCTGTCGGTCGAGTCGTTCTCTGAGGGTGGACCCCGAAGGGCTGTGACGATGCGTAGGACTTAAAAAGCTCTGCATGTCCTCCATCAACAACACGTCTGTAAAGCGTCCTGTCCTTGCCGGCCTTCCAATGTGTCGGGCTGTCGCAAATCAAGCGCCTCACTGGCATGTTTTTTCGCCGCTGGATATCTGAAAAGTGCGCCATCGCCATGTAGGAACGCCTGAAATGGCCACACACCTTCCTGGCCTGCTTCAGGACGTCCTGTAAGCATGGGTACTTATGCACAAAGCGTTGTACGATCAGATTACACACATGTGCCATGCACGGCACATGTGTCAACTTGCCCAAATGCAATGCCGCCAACAAATTTCTTCTGTTGCCACAAACCACTTTGCCGATCTCCAGTTGGTGCGGAGTCAGCCACTGATCCACCTGTGCGGACAGGAGTGCTGGTCCGGTGTGACTCTCTGCTTTCAGGCAAGTCAACCCCAAGACGGCGTGACACTGCCATATACGGGATGTGGGATAGTACCTGGGGAGCTGGGGGGGTGCCGTTGATGTGGAGCAAGACGCAGCAGCATAAGAGGACTCAGCCGAGGAGGTTATGGAAGAGGATGGAGTAGGAGGAGTAGAGGAGGTGGCAGCTGGCCTGCCTGCAAGTCGTGGCGGTGTCACCAACTCCTCTGCAGAGCCACGCATTCCATGCTTGGCAGCCGTCAGCAGGTTTAACCAATGCGCAGTGTAGGTGATATACCTGCCCTGACCATGCTTTGCAGACCAGGTATCAGTGGTCAGATGGACCCTTGCCAGAACACTGTGTGCCAGACATGCCATTACTTCCTTTTGCACAATCGAGTACAGGTTGGGGATTGCCTTTTGTTCAAAGAAATTTCGGCCGGCTACCTTCCACTGCGGTGTCCCAATAGCTACAAATTTTTTGAACGCCTCAGACTCCACCAGCTTGTATGGTAAAAGCTGGCGGGCTAAGAGTTCAGTCAAGCCAGCTGTCAGACGCCGGGCAAGGGGGTGACTTTGTGACATTGGCTTCTTACGCTCAAACATGTCCTTGACAGACACCTGACTGTGGGCAGATGAGCAGGAACTGCTCAAGGCGAGAGACGGAGGGGCGGATGGTTGAGAGGGGGCAAGGAGGACAGCAGTGGTTAACGTGGCTGAAGATGCTGGACCAGGAGGAGGATGGCGGCTTTGAGTTTGTGTGCTGCTTGTACTCATGTGTTGATCCCATAGGCGTTTGTGATGTGCGATCATGTGCCTACGCAAAGCAGTTGTACCTAGGTGGGTGTTGGACTTCCCACGACTCAGTTTCTTTTGGCACAGGTTGCAAATGGCATCGCTGTTGTCAGAGGCAGACACACAAAAAAAATGCCACACTGCTGAGCTCTGCAATGACGGCATTCTGGTGGTGGCAACAGCATGCGTTGATTGGCGTGCTGTCTGGCTGACCCCGGGTGCTGATGCATGCTGTCTGACTGTGCCACTAGCTCCTTGCGACGACCTCCCCCTGCTTCCAACTCGTCTCCTCCTCCTCCTCTCTGTCTCCCCATCTGAACTTTCCCCCTGTTTTTCTTCTCTTCTAGCGGGCACCCACGTGACATCCACGGACGCATCGTCATCATCAACCGCTTCACTTGTATCTGACATCTCAGCAAAGGAAGCAGCAGCGGGTACAACATCATCATCATCACACCATACGTCCATGTGTGTGTAATGCTGCCTGACTGAGACATATCCCTGTTATCTACATCCTCTGGCAATAATGGTTGCGCATCACTCATTTCTTCCAACTGATGTGTAAATAACTCCTCTGACATACCAAGTGAAGCTGCTGTGGTGCTAGTGTTGGTGGTGGCGGCGAGTGGTAACTTGAGAGGTGCCCAAAGCTAAGCTGGAGGAGGATGGTGTGTCAAGGTTCTGAGCGGAAGCTGTAGAAGATTGGGTGTCCTGTGTTAGCCAGTCAACTATGTCCTCAGAACTTTTCGAGTTTAGGGTACGTGGCCTCTGAACACTGGGCATTATTCTAGGGCCAAAGGGAATCACAGCACCACGACCACGACGGCCCCTGCGGGGTGGCCTGCCTCTGCCTGTCATTTTTTTTTCCATTAGTGGTACTATGCATGCAAGCTACTGTGACAACATATATGAGTGGCACTGTGCAGTGGCAGAAGTTGGCAGAGTAGACGCTGTAGGCCTGACACACACGCTTGCAGACAACTAACTGCTATTCAATCTATTACAATCAAAATTGTATTTTTTTTTTAAATATACACTACTGTTACACCAGATATGAGTTGCACTGGTGTGACACTGTGCCCTGGCAGGCCCTGAAACGCACACGTGTGAAGGAAACTGACTGCTATTATATTACAGTCCAAAAAGTTTTGGTTTTTTTAAATGCAAGCTATTGGGACACCAGTGAGTGAGTGGTGGCACTGGGCAGGCCCTGAAACGCACACTCGTGAAGAAAACTGACTGCTATTATATTACAGTCCAAAAAGTTTTGACTTTTTAAAATGCAAGCTATTGTAACACCAGGAGTGAGTGGTGGCACTGGGCAGGCCCTGAAACGCACACTCGTGAAGGAAACTGACTGCTATTATATTACAGTCCAAAAAGTTTTGTTTTTTTTAAATGCAAGCTATTGGGACACCAGTGAGTGAGTGGTGGCACTGGGCAGGCCCTGAAACGCACACTCGTGAAGGAAACTAACTGCTATTATATTACAGTCCAAAAAGTTTTGTTTTTTTTAAATGCAAGCTATTGTGACACCAGTGAGTGGTGGCACTGGGCAGGCCCTGAAACGCACATTCGTGAAGGAAACTGACTGCTATTATATTACAGTCCAAAAAGTTTTGGTTTTTTTTAAATGCAAGCTATTGGGACACCAGTGAGTGAGTGGTGGCACTGGGCAGGCCCTGAAATGCACACTCGTGAAGGAAACTGACTGCTATTATATTACAGTCAAAAAAGTTTTGTTTTTTTTAAATGCAAGCTATTGGGACACCAGTGAGTGAGTGGTGGCACTGGGCAGGCCCTGAAATGCACACTCGTGAAGGAAACTGACTGCTATTATATTACAGTCAAAAAAGTTTTGTTTTTTTTAAATGCAAGCTATTGTGACACCAGTGAGTGAGTGGTGGCACTGGGCAAGTGGGCACAGTATATGCTGTGAGCCTGACACACAGGCTGGCAGGCAGGCAACTGCAATTACATTACACAGAAAAAAAAAAGCAGACTGATGTTCTAGCCCTAAAAAGGGCTTTTTGGGGTGCTGTCCTTACAGCAGAGATCAGATGAGTCCTTCAGGACTGTAGTGGACACTGAATACACTAGCCTAGCTATCAATTTCCCTATCAAATCAGCAGCAGCTACACTGTCCCTCCTCTCACTAAGAATGCAGCTTCACAATGAATGTAAAATGGATGCTGTCCAGGAGGGTCTGGGAGGGAGGGTCTGCTGCTGATTGGCTGGAATGTGTCTGCTGACTGTGAGGTACAGGGTCAAAGTTTACTCAATGATGACGAATAGGGGGCGGACCGAACAGCGCATATGTTCGCCATCCGTGGCGAACGCGAACAAGCGATGTTCGCCAGGAACTATTCGCCGGTGAACAGTTCGGGACATCACTACATAGTACATGCAACAGATGGAAATTCAGTGTATAGATACAAAGCAATTAGTTTCTTATGTCATTACCTGCAGATTTTAAAAAAGTCACGGAGTACATTCCGACGGCACTCTTTGTAGAGTCTGATTTTGCTGCAATATAAAAAATACAGTGTTATAGAGACTTAAACGCAGGAAGGAGGGGGAGAGATAATCAAAATCACTGGTGAGAGGGTAACATAAACACAGGAATATATTAGGCTAATAACAGACAGGCTGTTAATAAAGAATACCAAAGTAAACAGCACTAACGTTTTCATAAACTAATTTAGAGTGTGACCATGATCTATACAGATATATTGCTTAAATTGCTATAATTCTATATATCTATATTCACTCTATAGAATCGTATAGAGAGAAATGGTCCAGCATTGACGCTATGAAGCAATGAGATGTTTCCTTCGCTAACTTTCATCACCTTCACTAACATCTCACCTGTCAGGGGGAATTACTGTGACATCGGGTGTTTGATCTTTCATTTCTTCTTCCCCCAGACGAATTTTATCAATCACCTCTTTCTTTGCTGCTTTCAGCATCTGAATCCAACTGTTTGAAGAAGATAATAAATATCTGTGAGTTCACATATTTCTATATATTCACTATCTGCTGTCTGATCAATGTAGGATTATGAACTACAGATATTATTGTGATATTATATATATTGATATATACGATATTAGATATAAACCCAATGACAGCAATAGAGCCTTTAAACAATTGATTTAGATTATTAAATGATCTAAAAGGGATTGCCATTCATTCTTACTTATTTTTCTCGGAGGTCGAGGTTGTGGTGAATTTGTACAGCTGGGGTGACTCCGACGTATCCATGACAAAGAATGATTCCGGATCTGTAGGAATAAACACAGGATTCCAGGAGAAGAATTAAATTAGCAGATTGAACGGTCAAATAGAAACACTGAGCATGAAAGTCTCCAATGTCGTGTGGATTGTGAGTGCTGATAGTGATGGTCTCTGTATGCATTCCATTTGTGATCATTATCCCCAACCTTATATGTATAATACCGTATTACTGGCATTATAATGTTTCTATATGTATTTTTTACAGATTTCAGTTATTTGTTTTTAAATGAATCGTATAGTATTTATTTACTCCGAGGTAATCTACATTTTAGATGTTCGTTAAAGATTTCATTCCCTGTTATTCCCCAGCATCTATTAATATAAATATAGGTTTCTATCATCAAATATAGAAAGCGTTACAATCACAGCCATTGTATCATCCCATTTATTACTTCTATTTTATTATTATTAGCGTTTATATTTCATCAACTTTTTCATCAGCGCTTTACAATATTATAATAGGGGGAAATTTAACAATAAATTATAAACTTACAAAATGTTACAGGAACAATAGGTTGATGAGGACCCTGGTCAAACGAGCTATTTACAGATTTTACCCCATTCCAGGAGAGAGTGGCGGGTTACCTGTTGCTACAGTGCGGACTAACAGATTGTTCAGCTTGATGACAGGACTGAACACTTTCTTTGTCTTGGTGTTGGGATCCCGTTCTTCCTTACATTTAAGAACCATCTTATTTCTCTTTTTCCGCAGCAGGACGAGCAGGTCATCTAAAAGTAGAGCTTGTACCTCTGCAAGAAACAATGAGTTCTGAGTTAAAACAATGATAGCAGGAAGCCAAGATAAACACCAAATAAACGTAGGTTCCCCTACGTTAAACGATTAATCCAGACATGGACCCCCTGCTCACTGTGCCTAGTGGGGTATCAGCTGCACCTCACTGACAAAGAACCGTCTGATATGCAAATGGCATTGGTTTTAACCCTGAGCGGGGACTAACCAAAACGCAAGCTAGGTTTCTGTAAGCTTTTATCCGTTCACAGAGTTCTCATAATCTCTGTCTTTGTTGCAATACGTATAAATGTTTATTTACAAAAGCCCTAATTGTAGTGAATTGATACAAAAAGAAAAAGCTACATTCTGTGTCTATGTGATAAATTCTGTGACTATAGCGATTAATACCATGCTGAATGTCACTCCAATCTGTTTCATCAAAAGTCCTTCTCGTCTTTATCTGGTAAAAAATATTTTTTTCCAAATATATCGTAACACAGAATATATTTGTTTAATTAACAGATGTAGGCTGTGCTGTTGTTTCTTTGAATAATCTCTCTAACTTGGTCCTGTGTATTTAAAATATTATTGTTGAAATGGCCAGTAATAAAGCCTGCGTTGCTATAGCGATGCAGAGAGATTAATACGTTTATAAGAACACAGTATTATCACACCTCCTCTTACAATGTCCCCATTTATAACAGTGCCGCTAATGTAAGGTAAAGCTTGGAGAGCGATTAGGATTAGGTTCGGATAAAAGGTCGTTTAGAGGGGGCTTAGGGTTGGTTCTGTTTCTGAGTTATGAGAATTTGGGATTTAGGGGGCTATGAGATAAGGTTAACTCCTCATTACATATAATAAGTGTATTCGCGGACTGGACAGGAGATGAAGTTTGATTCTGCCGTATCCACGCTTTTATAGAAGGGAATATTTTCCCATGTTTTCCCTGTTCCTCCACGATTTTATGGCTGGATTCTGTAAAACTGCGCTATTACTGTCTATAATCAGTGAGAAACCATTTCCTATAGAATTACTACCGTATTGTGTTAATGTTGCACAAGGAGATTTCTCTCAATCTTTGTACATACCAGTTGTCTTGTTGTTTGCTCTCTTCCATGTCAGAAGCCCTGCATGGATCAAACGTTTTTTAGTGAGGTCCAAGTCCTGTGGATATGAGAAGAAATTTACTGTGTTACTGATTTACTGATCTGATAGATATAATAAAGATATATATATATATATATATATTGTGCAGTTCCAGTTATAAACACTAGAGGCGCTATGACACTCTTACAGCACGTGCGCTCTGGCTGGAATATTTCCACACATTGTCTACACTGGTTTGTCCCCTGGGTTAATATTTGCCAACCTGCCTCCTAGAATTATGGAATATAATACCCCCAGGCTTACTGCAAACTCTGCTGCCGTGGGATGTTTGCTCTTTTTTAGAGACGTTGTATCCAGATTTTTCTGAATCTCTGCCAGGGTTAGTTGATTCTCAATCCTGGTCATCGATGCCTCTACATCTTTTAGTAGAGCGCAGCACTGTTGCAGGCAGAAATGCAGGTGTTCAATCTCCTCTGATCCTGTGAGATTTGTATAAAGTAAAGATTCTGGGTTATATATATTATCTTTACACTGGTCATTATTATAAAGCTGTACCCTAGAGATGGTTAGACCCATAACGAAGGTCCTACGAGAGCTATTACGGGAAAGGCCATGGACAGTACAGGGGATAATATTTACAGCGCTGCGGAATTTATAAAATAATAATAATAAAAATGTGAGCAATGATTACTATGTAACTAATAGAAAGATGTTGCTGATGTTATTAGAGCAACGTGAACGTGACTGAAAGTTAGTAGGCAATAGATGGACTCACCTTCTGTATGTTTAATGATATTCTCCAGAAGCAGAGGATATTGGGTAACACGCTGCATCTCACACTTAATCAGGTCTTTAAGGAGTTGGGGGCTGCAGGCAGGGTCACGGTCTGCATTCTGGGTTTAATGGACGACAAAGAACAGATGAACAAGAAAAAGAAAAGAAAGAAAACTCTGAAAATAGTGCAATTACAACACAGACGTAGATAATCAATGATTAATACGGCTTAAGAAGAAGATGAGACCTAATTAAAGGTGAGATAAGTAAAGAATTGTAAGAAATACGCATAAACATAAACATATTGCAGCAAACTAAGAAAATATATATTTATAATTTTAAATGCTCTTAACAGCATGTACGTGTTATTTTATTACATTTGACTTTTGTTGCTTTTTATTTTTAAGCTGGTTTATGACACTGAAAGAATGTTTATATTCAATAAATGTCCATATTTTTTAATCTCAGTAAATATTCCTCATCGCTCTGCTGTGATCTCAGACGAGTTTTATTCAGCAGTCAAACCCTTGTAGCTCGATGAAGGCATCCAAACGTGTCAAAATGAATCAAGGTATAGATTTGATGGCTGAATAAAACTCCACTGAAATTACAAAGCAGTGTGCTGGGGGACATTCACTGGTACCATCTACTGAAGTTGGGGAACAGTGACATGTTACATTGTAAATCCTATAGCACTATGTATCACTGACTTAACAATGGATGGAAACTATCAGGTCCAAGTCCTGTAGGAGAGGAGGGAAGGCGTGTAGTAAAACATATAAGGATCCCTCTATCTGGTGGTAGACGTAGTACCTGAATGAATCTCCTGAACCTGGTGTCCTTGCGCTTTTTGCTCTTAATCAGTTCCAGCGCAGAGATCTGGTTACAGCAAAACTTCACTGTTTCCTTCACTATGTCATCAGAAGCTCTGTCAAACTAGAAAACCCAGACAAACAAGAGATAGCGTAATGTTAACACGGAGAAGGCATAGGAGAGAAATGAAGATGAGTTTCTGTTACCAGCTCCTTTTTGTTCTGAAGTACCTGCTGTTAGATGAACAATCCTTCCCATTAAATTAGTTACCGAATTCCAGTAATGTACAAAGGAACAGGGTCCACCCCGGGTGACAGTTGGAAGACGCGTTCAGATAGTATCCACCTCCTGGCTCTGCATTGTATGTACCTGAGTCTATTCATACTACTCCGCAAGGTCTTTCAGTGTTGCTCAGAGTTCATAACATGCAGTATGAGTGGAGGGGACAAGGACTTAACATTATACCCTCCTTTCTACCCATTGCCCTCACCTGCTCACCCTGAGCTGCGTTTTTCTCTAGACAATCCATGCAGGTGGTAGCTAATGGAGGGAACAGAGGTAGTCGGGGGTTGTAGAGATAAAAGGAATCTCAGAGAGATGTAAAAGGGTATGAGGCAGTTCAGGAGAGACAAACAAGGTGATGAGGGAGTTCAAGAGACACATATACTGGTGAGGGAGTTCAGACTGAGTAACGGGATGAAGGAAGAGAGACACACAGAACATAAAGGGGTCAAAAGACATGAACATGAGGAATAGGAGACACATGGGGCATGACAAAAAAGACAACAGTTGGAGCGACGGAGTCAGAAAATACAAAGAAGAGGTGGGAGAGAGACACAGTGGCTGTAGTTATACACAAATGTTAAATTATGAGCGGGTGCCACACACAACTCAACCCTGGGTACTAATACATCTCTGTGGAATTCTTATAAATTCTTCCTTAATGGTTTCCTGACAGAAGTAACACGATATCAATGAAAACTGTATCTCTATTGGAATGTTGCTGTTAATGTCTCCAGAAGAAATACTTCAGACGTATTTCACAGCTAGGACATCCTTACTCATACTCCATCCATGGAAGAATTTTTACATTTTTCGTAATAGGTAACTGATATTGTATGACAGTATTTCTGATTTTTAGTACTCACGTGGGAGAGTAGGATTCCACCAATTGGTTTGACATAAAATCCACCTTCAAGCACCTCCTTCGTTGATTCCAGGAGGGAGTCTGGAGGGAAGGAGAAGAGATGTGAGTATCATAGGAGAGAAAGATTTACATCTTCTGTAGCTCAGTATTTATAGTGCCCTCCTGATAATCGATCCACTGTGTGTTTCAATGCTTGATGTGTGCCCTATGAGCTACAATAGTCTGCTTTGTGTGTAAATCCTCACAGTAGGCTGCAGTTTACTGATAACATGTTTCATTGTTAACATTAAGAGCTAATTACTCATCCATAGGTGGCTCATAAATTGAATATCTCTATGACAGATGGCTGACAGTGGTAGACTGACCACTTAGAATATATAGGTTACATATAGAAACTTAGGGACAGCAAATGGCCTAGTTGTGACAATGCAGCCATTCTCCAGTTGAGGAATTCCTCTTATTTCCCCCTGAATGGCCTGGCATGGTTTTATTTAATCTATGGTATCAAGTACCATGGACAGTCAGGATACCTTTGTGGTAAGTATGGATCCCAGCACTTAGTGAATTTCATTTTTAATTCTTAGCTTATTAAAAGCACACTATGGGCACCAATTTGATCAGTTTGGGGCTCACTGAGTTTTACTCAAGGCTTAATAATAAATGACTGTCAGCCGAGAAGCTGCTGGTCTGCAGAAAATGATGAAAAAGTAACAAATACACTTCAAATATAAGTGGTGTTATATTTAGAGTCCCTATAATGGGTTCCTAACCTTCCATCAGTCCAGTCACAATTACATTCACCTTAACTTTAAGGCATTTGTTCAGTTTTACTGCATACATTAAAAATGTTCCAAATCTTACTGTGGATATTAATGAGCTGCAGAAGGTTAGGGAAGACCAGCTTCACTTCATGCGGAGACAGCAATGCCTCGCTGATTGACTTCTGGTGGAATCCAGAGTTCAGAACACGGAGAGAACGAAGGTGGGACTCTTCAGTCACAATCAGTTCTAGAGCGGAGATAGGAGAATGTATTTAACATGATCAGTGCTTTGTTATGGGAAGACAAGTTATAAAACCATTAATAGAAAACATATTAAGAAATCCAGATTTGACTTACAAACCTTCATACAAGATGGAGGCTGCGGTTGTTCTAGTGATTCCTATTAACTGTTTCAGTACTAATCCTCTTATAGAAACATGAACAGAGGGAACACTGTGAGTTATACAATTATCTGTGTACACCAAACCAACTTGTTGGGGATCAATAGTTTTGGGAATGTGTGTTTTGGGGTACAATCTGCGCAGTTAGTTACCTTGTTGCTCTTATAAGGCTGTAAGAACCCTTAGGCAGGAAGTGTTATGGGGTATATCCCACATTCTTATCCTTTAATATTGTAGTGGAATGGACGTTTACAAGCTATTATTATTTCCCTTTAATGGCTGTCCGTATCTTTCCCCCCTGTTATTTCACGAACGGTGTTCGGGAGATATAAAGTACCAAACAGGGGGAGCATTCGTATTGTGAAAGCAAGAGATTCCCTTGTATGGTGTTCGCACAGGAACCTCACGAACAGAGACCAGCCTGGAACTATTTTCAGGCTACCACCTCATGTCTGGCCCGTCAAATCTTCCACACGATGCCATTCTTGTTCTAACGAACCGAGTGATTCTTGGATATGTTGGTCACGTTGGTCACTCAGATCGGGGCTATCAGTGAATGTACTTTTTGTGGGATTCCTATGTATGGTTGGGGGACTTTTGGGGTAAGGGATATTTCTGGGATTTTTTGTGCTTGAGAAATAATAAAATTGGAGAAGTTTACACGGGCAATTATCTCTCAGACACAAAGGATCCTGGGATTGAAACCCTTGCATTTTCTGTCTGTGAAACTCCTTGCATGGGAGATGGCATAAAAGCCATGTATGTGACAATAAAAATCAGTTATACCCTCAGAGCTGAGTGTCGTCCAGTTGCTGGAGATGAGGTGGGAGATTCCTGGATTATTTTACTGTGTTGGGCTGTTACATTGGAGTATTCTACTTATTCCTGAGTATATCTTAGAGTACCTAGCGGAGGAGAGTCCGTGCTAGGACTAGGGCTCCATTACAAATATGATAACACATTGACTGACATTGTAACTCATTGTCACATAATGTACCCCTTTCCATCTCATTAGAGATTTTATCTTTTAGCTGAATACAGCAATGTGAATTGTTAGTGTAGGACTCGCCTAAGAGGTTTGCCGTGACTTGGCAGGTGAGCTTACACTTGAAAGGCCATTGGATACTAAAAACCTCCAATTATTTAAATGTGCATAGGGATTTGGGAGAGTGCAAAAGTAACTTTTTTGTTTGTTTTATTTACACAAATTGGAGCTGATGTGTACTACAGTCATTGGTGCCACCCAGGAAACATAGAATGTGACGGCAGATACGAACCATTTGGCCCATCTAGTCTGCCCAATTTTCTAAAATACTTTCATGAGTCTCTTATATCCAAGATAGCCTTATGCCTATCCCACGCATGCTTAAACTTCTTCACTGTATTAACCTCTACCACTTCAGCTGGAAGGCTATTCCATGCATCCACTACCCTCTCAGTAAAGTAATACTTCCTGATATTATTTTTAAACCTTTGTCCCTCTAATTTGAGACTATGTCCTATTGTTGTGGTAGTTTTTCTTCTTTTAAATATGGCCTCCTCCTTTACTGTGTTGATTCCCTTTATGTATTTAAGTTTCTATCATATCCCCCTGTCTTGTCTTTTTCCATTTTTCTAGTTTATCTAAATCATTTGAATACCAATCAAAGGTTGCCTCTTTTTACAGAGGAGTGTGTATAACAAAAGTGCTCAAAAGAGTCAAAAAGTGATTTACAGGCAGCTCAATACACTAGTGTGGAAATATCCTCTATTCCACTGAATAAATTTAGTAGATATTGGTGCGGTGTCTGATTGAATCTGATTGGACAGAATGAACTTAACTCATTAAAGGGGAAGACCCAGATGACATTTAAAATGGAGGATTCAGAGGACCAACATTACAGCTGACTGAAGAAGCTCTATTTGAGAGTGAAACACGTATTGGCCATTTTTAAAGGACTTTTATTTGAGGACTTTTATCATCTTTGTTTTTATGTTTATTTTAAACTTATAAATTCACCATTTTCATTCAATACCTCATCCAAGTTCTTTTTGGAGCCTCCAAGGAATCCTCACAGGGGTAGTGCCATCCCCATTCAAATTGGCACAAAATCCACATACCTAGAGCCGGGATTCGTAGGCTCAGGACCAGGTGAG
Organism: Pelobates cultripes; assembly: GCA_933207985.1. Lineage (NCBI taxonomy): Eukaryota > Metazoa > Chordata > Amphibia > Anura > Pelobatidae > Pelobates > Pelobates cultripes. The sequence goes on from OW240912.1 coordinate 9,020,911, forward strand.
CACCCCATTTATTGAACACATATCTGTGTCATTTATCACCATAAGTCTACACATTGGTTTGCTTTCTTCTCTTTTTTCGTGTTCTCGAGAAATTCTTCAAGCCGAAGTAGGAGGGTGCTGCTACCATAACAGCACACAAGCCTTTATACGGAGCCAGTGTTTTCTATATACAGGTTCCTTGAAATGTGAGTGTAATATTCAACACGATATTATTATAATCACTGTGAAGCCATTTTTTAGTACCATCTACACTATATTGTATTTTCTGTATTTTATTTTGACATGTACCCCATATTTTACCATTGAATGAGACTACGTTTTGGTAAGATTTATCTGTGTTTGAGCGCTCCACTTATAGGTGTAGGTCCTTGTCACTTACACCGCACCAATATCTACTATATCTAAATCATTTGCCATTTGGCTTATCCCTCCTGGAACATCAACCCTGTTACATATCTTAGTATCATCAGCAAAAAGACATACCTTACCATCAAGACCTTCTGCAATATCACTAATAAAAACATTAAAGAGAATTGGTCCAAGTACAGATCCCTGAGGTACCCCACTAGTGACAAGCCCATGCTTAGAATATACTCCATTGACTACAGCCCTATGTTGCCTATCACTCAGCCACTGCCTTACCCATTCAACAATATTGGAATCCAAACTTAAAGATTGCAGTTTATTGATAAGCCTTCTATGTGCAACACTGTCAAAAGCCTTACTGAAATCTAGGTAAGCAATGTCTACTGCACCACCCTGATCTATTATTTTAGTTACCCAATCCAAAAAATCAATAAGATTAGTTTGGCATGATGTCCCTGAATTAAACCCATGTTGTCAAAGATGGGAGTAGTGGGAGTTTGAGTGCAGGACGTAATTTAAATAAATGACAAGTGTTGTTATCACGGAATAAGCAGGATGTGGGCAGAGCAGGTATAAAAATACGTGGAGTTTGCAATAAAGTGATTAGAACAAGGACAGCCTGGCGCTTCGCCATTGATTATCCCCTGCACCATCCCTTCCACATATATGGCATAAAGTGTCTCTCTGTGCAGTTTAATAACATCAGATACCATTCGTCCCCCTGCTACCGTTCGTCCCCCTGCTGCCCTCAAGCAATCTCCTGTGTTTGTTTCTAAAGGAAATAGCTGGAGATATGTATGAAAATTACCCAGATACACACCCAACCCATCACACTTTATTCTAGGTGTATAATCATTGTAACACTTACCATGTATTGCCTCATGTCTCTTAATTTCTCGTGGTTTTAACCGAGAAGTCACATCCGAATCCTCGGTCTCTGACCAGGTCACACTAGCCCTGAAAGTAAACAGATGGCGTTAGGATTCTCAGCGCACTGACTGAACTAGCGAGCATGAGCACATATCTGGTAATGTAAGCACATGTGTAGGACGCTTTGTGCTAGAGTAATAAATATGGACAAATATCTTTGGTATTAAAACTTTGGAAGGTGGAACAGTGGATATACCAGATCTAAACGTAGATACATTTCTTTCACAATGTACTACACTCACAATTGTGAATAGAGCAGTTCATAGTGATTGTCCTCAGAGATCCATCATGTAGCCCCATGTAGCAAAAGCGCAGCTTAGTGGAAAGGGGCCTTGACGAGGCTAGGAGGCTGGCATAGGAGGAAGTATGTAGGGATTGGTGGTTAGGAGTTTAAAAGTTTGGCTATATAAATAGGCAGCCATCTTAGAAAAATCCCTTTTAACTTGTCTACCTGGCTGAGTTTGTCCCTCCCTGAGTTATGGATAAGGTTGGGTTGTCCCGTTCTGTCACAGGCGGGATAGGGAGCTGAAGGATAGGAAATGGGCTCCCCATTAGGATGGTTATGGAAATGGTTGAATACGGTTATTGGTAAGTTTGGTAGGTTTCGAGCCCTGTCGGTGGCTCAGAACCTGGTGGGGTAGGGGTATCCGGGTATATACCTACCATGGTTAATTAAAATGTATGTTATTTATATTGGGGTCATTGCCTTTTATATCTAACTGAAGGACGTGGATGTGATGGCAGGGTTTGGGGCAATGACCTTTTTCTATGTTAATTTATTACTATTTAATAAAAGCTGTGGACAATTGTAGTGTCCGTGTTTTATTGGGAAAGGTATGTGGGGGGTTTTGTCCTGGTTCCGCCTGCCCATATGGCGACTCTGCACCTGTCATGCAACCAGTCCTTTATATTGTATTTATGACTATTAGCAATAAGAGTAATTATCTATTATAATTATTAAAAAATCCATATTGTGTGGGAGGACCACGACTACTTAAGGAACTAAGTGTGGAAAGAAGTGAACCTCTGTTTGTTATCTTTCGAGATTTTTTTCTTGGGGGCAAAACGGATGGTTTCCAAGTGGTTCCAGAGAATAGAATGGCCGTACTGGGTAACCTACTACAGAAAGACAGGAATACATTTACTCAGATATAAAGAGGACTATTGAAAGATCTGCTCTATAATACTAATAAATATACACTGAAACCCTACATATAGCACAGGCTGGAGAAAAGAGTCCAACTGGGATAAAAAGCTAGAATCAAACTCTTTTACACAAAGAGATGTAGACGCAGGGAATGGTGAACCGGCAGAGATGGTAAATATTGTTACAGTGAATGATTACCAGGGAGCCTGAGACACACACGTTTTTTGTTTTTTCTCTAAAAGTAAGTTAAAGCAAACTAAAACCTAGTGGCGAACTTTTGGCAATAAACGCTGATTTTAAAACGAATATCTACAAAAGCAAAATAATACTAACAGAGATATTTCCTTGGGTCCCCTTAGGTGTTTGGTATAAAAATTAAGATATTTTTATTAAACCCTGGGAGCATTAAATACACAACAACAAAGGAAATTGTATTATTCCGGCCGGAGTAACACAATCCCTGTGTTAAATCTGATCGATATCACCTAGCATGCCGTCTTATCTGACTGCGGACTCAATGTAATAGTGTTGGATAGGCTATCCAAATGAGTTCATATTTTTGGTAAAATATTTCAAAATAACTAATTTTATTAAAACTATTTTAATTTTGTTGCTTTTTTTAAATAATTTTTTATTTATTTATATATCTTGATATATTATATATTTTTGATATTTTAATATTTTAAAAATAAAGTTTATCTAAAAATATTAAATCATTTGCAAAGTTTACCCAACAATATTGAATTGAAGCGTACATATCTGTCCTCTCTGGAACCTGGGCAGATATTGACCAGTAAATGACCAGCATAGGTGGCATTGCCAGTTTAAATAGTGTTCCCACCTTGTAAATTCTTAACCTAAAACCCAGTTTCTAACCCCCTGGCACAAGCTCCCAGTGGATTGCTTTTGAAATGGCCACGGTGTAACTGAATGATCATTTAATTTTCTACTTACATATTCAACGGTTTGTGTCAAAGAGCCTTGGCCAAGCAGGCTAAAGGATTAGTCCAACAATAAGGAGCTAAACCGAATCTATCACACCAGCCAAGGGAAGCGATCAGTACTGCTCTGTGCTCAGCATAGATACTGACTGGCATGAAACATCACATCATAGTCTTAGTTAAGGTGTCAGTTGATTATGTCATGTAAATGACATCAATGCACCTGTGTAACATTTTCTGCCCAGGCTCTGGCTGTGTCAGTTGATTATGAGCACATCCATAAAATTCTAGTCCAATGAAAATGAAGGTGTCAGTTTTAAAGGGACAGTAACATAATTTACCATCCAATTTACCTTTAATAGAAGTCTTTTCAAGATTTATTTTAAAAATCTTTTTAAAAATAAAACCGGGGAAAACCCACAACATTTCTATTTCGAATAAAGGCTCAGGATTCCAGTTTATAGTAACAGAATCATGATTTATATAGCATGTCTTATACTGTCTCTGAATTCTGCATACTTATAATGTATTATATATATACTGTATACAGGTCTCAGAATTTCCACCTTCCATCGGCGAGTGACAGTTCAGCCCTGGCTAGTAGGAATGTACCCCTGTTGAGTAAGCCATAGTTCCTCCAAACTTGCAGGGGGAAGAAAAAAAGGATTTGGTGAATGAAAGTACAGTGGAATGCAGACCGTAAACAACATAAAATGGAAATTAATCTAAAAATGATCAAAATGTATTAAAACCATAATAATTAACCTTAGCAGTGGAATTCATGGAATCCAAAATAAAGTCCACATAAATAGTAGTGAGGACCCTCGGTGAGAGTCAAAAGAAACGTCCAATCCTGGGACTAAAATATAGGAATTCAAATTAAACGTGCATCCAATTGTTCCTTCAGACCTGTAGGGGCTTGCATCTCGGAAAGATAAGTCCACTTTGACTCCACATATAGTAGTTTTATGAGTCTTGTAGTTGGATCATCTTGTGGAGGTGTGCAAACAATCTCCATAGCTGATAGACTGTTATTGTCTGGATTATGGAAGTTACTAGAGTAAATTACAAGAGTGCTATTGATATTATTGGTAATATAAGAATTCCTATGCTCCCTAAAGCTAGATTTTAGGGGCCTTCTAGTCTGTCCCACATATTGTAAACCACATCCATGTGTCAACAAATAAACTACATGTGATGTGCTACATGTGATGTGGCGTTGGACCTTGTGTGAGGAAAGATTAAACCCGGACCTGAAAAAAGTGGCTCCATGTAGTATGTAACCATTTATTAAATAATTAAGGGACACTGTAGGCACCCAGACCACTTCATATACAAACACAAAGATAAAGCACCGCGCTTACAGCAGCAGTGGCTTAGTATCCAACAGCTTAAAATACATAGTAAAAACAAAGAAAACGTTACCTGCGCTCTGGCCTAAATCCCCATGTGCATTTAAACAAAAATGGAGGCTCTTTAGTTTAATTCTAATGGCCATTTGAATATATAAGCTCACCTGCCACGTCAAGGCAAGCCTCAATAGGTGAGTATAGAAGCCCTATAAAGGGTTAAATGTTAAAGGGTTTATAAAATACCCCTTCCTGTCTCACTGGAGACTCTTGGCTGATATCAGCATATCTAATGGCTAGTGTAGGAACTCACCTATTGAGGCTTGCCTTGACGTTGCAGGTGAGCTTATATATTCAAATGGCCATTAGAATTAAACTAAAGAGCCTCCATTTTTGTTTAAATGCACATGGGGATTTAGGCCAGAGCGCAGGTAACGTTTTATTTGTTTTTACCCAGACCACTTCAGCTCATTGGAGTGGCCTGGGTGCCAACTCTCATCATTCGCGTAATTATTGCAGTGTTTATAAACTGCAACAATTACCTTGCTGGGTTAAGTCCTCCTCTAGTGCCTGTCTTCCGGCTTCTTAGACGACTTTTGGTCACCTAAACAATGCTGGACATTCTCACGCTATGCATGAGGACCTCCATCGTTGCTGGAATCCCCATATATATAATAATATAATAATGCTGTCCTATGGGGAGGTCTAATGCACGCGCAGCCATTGCCGAGGGACATCAGCGCTGGATTCAGGTGACTGAGGGGGTTTTAACCCCTTCAGCAACATGGGATGGGGGGCGGGAGGAAGGGGGGCCCTTCAAGATTCTACTGTGCCAAGAAAATGGGTTTGTTTCCTGGCACTAGAGAATCCCTTTATGGTGGCCACACTTAATATTCCCAGAATTAAGAGGGTTCTTATGTGAACCTTCTAACTGTTCTTTTTAATGTAGCAGATGTTAGAAAGCTCAACAAACCGTAGTCATCTCCGGTATGTTCTAAAGTAGTGTAATGGTAACAAGAGTAGCAACTCGTGCCTGTAACTGGGGATGTAAAAGGAGTTCCTGATAGAATATTATCACCTTATGGGACACTATCTAAATCACTTGTTTCTAGATCTAATCTTTCATAATCTATCAGTAAGCAACAGGGATTACCTCAAAAATTCCTTAAGTAGAGAGCAATTTGTGTGAATGCGTATACATTCCCAATGGAGACATTTCTGATCCTCGGTGGATGGTGAGTACTGCTGGCATGATGATATCCCTTAACTTTTTCATGGTAATTATGTGTAAATATGAAATACATTATGACTGCGATGACCAAAGGCAGGTCCTCAGACGTTCTACAACTGAAGTTTTCAAGAAACTTTGCTAATCTCTAGAACTGCAAAGCATCATGGAAGCTGCAGTTCAACAACATCTGGAGATCTAACATTTGCACACCCCTGCCTTATGCCATTGAAGTTCAAATACAAAAATGTAATGTGTGACTCATGCGTAGTGTATGTTAAGGTAACACCCTTACAAGGGAGGTCATTGTAAATGTACAACTTTTAAAATGATCTATAAATAGCCCCCATTACCACATAATTATCTTTATTTCTATTTATACTGCACCTGGGTGGTCTCAGTTTGTATTTCTCTCTTGGTATTCCTGTCTGGGAGTGATGGGAGCTGCAGACCAATCTCAGAGGGATTGGGATCATATTACTGACCAAGGGTGGGACAGCCAGGAATAGGATTGGGGGCCACATCCCCATGGGTGTGACAGCAGGTTAGTGCCCCAATGTCTGGCCCTGTTAAGGAGATTAAACTCTAGAATGACATGTATTGCAGGACAGGGACACTCCTGAGGCTCAGAGCTGTGTAAATGTGTCCAATATTACAAATAGTCTTTATCTAACAGACCCTATAAGGAATCAATAGTCATTGTGGATAATCACGTGTCATCACAGATGTCACCACGAGGTGGCGATAAAGACACACACAGATCCCCTCTGTACCTGATACCTTTGCCTTAACTTGGGAGCGTGAGAACTATGAGTCCAGCCACACTGTGATTGGTCGCTTGTCCTATCACTCTGAGCCCACTGTGCAGACAGCGGCCAATGACATGCCGGGGGCGGGAGGTCCAGCTGGTCGCTGGATAGATCCATTGTAGATGGGGAGGGGAGCTCCCAGGACTCTCAGACTGGACACAGGTAAAGGCACATACTGGGCTCTATGGGAGGGGGAGGGGGGAGGGGGTAACAGAGAGAGATACAGAGATACAATGTATACTGATAGAGAATGGCATTATATACAGAGATACAGTGTATACTGATAGAGAATGGCATTATATACAGAGATACAGTGTATACTGATAGAGAATGGCATTATATACAGAGATACAGTGTATACTGATAGAGAATGGCATTATATACAGAGATACAGTGTATACTGATAGAGAATGGCATTATATACAGAGATACAGTGTATACTGATAGAGAATGGCATTATATACAGAGATACAGTGTATACTGATAGAGAATGGCATTATATACAGAGATACAGTGTATACTGATAGAGAATGGCATTATATACAGAGATACAGTGTATACTGATAGAGAATGGCATTATATACAGAGATACAGTGTATACTGATAGAGAATGGCATTATATACAGAGATACAGTGTATACTGATAGAGAATGGCATTATATACAGAGATACAGTGTATACTGATAGAGAATGGCATTATATACAGAGATACAGTGTATACTGATAGAGAATGGCATTATATACAGAGATACAGTGTATACTGATAGAGAATGGCATTATATACAGAGATACAGTGTATACTGATAGAGAATGGCATTATATACAGAGATACAGTGTATACTGATAGAGAATGGCATTATATACAGAGATACAGTGTATACTGATAGAGAATGGCATTATATACAGAGATACAGTGTATACTGATAGAGAATGGCATTATATACAGAGATACAGTGTATACTGATAGAGAATGGCATTATATACAGAGATACAGTGTATACTGATAGAGAATGGCATTATATACAGAGATACAGTGTATACTGATAGAGAATGGCATTATATACAGAGATACAGTGTATACTGATAGAGAATGGCATTATATACAGAGATACAGTGTATACTGATAGAGAATGGCATTATATACAGAGATACAGTGTATACTGATAGAGAATGGCATTATATACAGAGATACAGTGTATACTGATAGAGAATGGCATTATATACAGAGATACAGTGTATACTGATAGAGAATGGCATTATATACAGAGATACAGCGTATACTGATAGAGAATGGCATTATATACAGAGATACAGTGTATACTGATAGAGAATGGCATTATATACAGAGATACAGTGTATACTGATAGAGAATGGCATTATATACAGAGATACAATGTATACAGATAGAGAATGGCATTATATACAGAGATACAGTGTATACTGATAGAGAATGGCATTATACACAGAGATACAGCGTATACTGATAGAGAATGACATTATATACAGAGATACAGAGTATACAGATAGAGAATGGCATTATATACAGAGATACAGTGTATACTGATAGAGAATGGCATTATATACAGAGATACAGCGTATACTGATAGAGAATGGCATTATATACAGAGATACAGCGTGTACTGATAGAGAATGGCATTATATACAGAGATACAGCGTGTACTGATAGAGAATGGCATTATATACAGAGATACAGCGTATACTGATAGAGAATGGCATTATATACAGAGATACAGCGTATACTGATAGAGAATGGCATTATATACAGAGATACAGTGTGTACTGATAGAGAATGGCATTATATACAGAGATACAGTGTATACAGATAGAGAATGGCATTATACACAGAGATACAGAGTATACAGATAGAGAATGGCATTATATACAGAGATACAGCGTATACTGATAGAGAATGGCATTATATACAGAGATACAGCATGTACTGATAGAGAATGGCATTATATACAGAGATACAGTGTATACTGATAGAGAATGACATTATATACAGAGATACAGTGTATACTGATAGAGAATGGCATTATATACAGAGATACAGTGTATACTGATAGAGAATGGCATTATATACAGAGATACAGTGTATACTGATAGAGAATGGCATTATATACAGAGATACAGTGTATACTGATAGAGAATGGCATTATATACAGAGATACAGTGTATACTGCTAGAATGGCATTATATGCAGAGATACAGTGTATACTGATAGAGAATGGCATTATATACAGAGATACAGTGTATACTGCTAGAATGGCATTATATGCAGAGATACAGTGTATACTGATAGAGAATGGCATTATATACAGAGATACAGTGTATACTGATAGAGAATGGCATTATATACAGAGATACAGTGTATACTGATAGAGAATGGCATTATATACAGAGATACAGTGTATACTGATAGAGAATGGCATTATATACAGAGATACAGTGTATACTGATAGAGAATGGCATTATATACAGAGATACAGTGTATACTGATAGAGAATGGCATTATATACAGAGATACAGTGTATACTGATAGAGAATGGCATTATATACAGAGATACAGTGTATACTGATAGAGAATGGCATTATATACAGAGATACAGTGTATACTGATAGAGAATGGCATTATATACAGAGATACAGTGTATACTGATAGAGAATGGCATTATATACAGAGATACAGTGTATACTGATAGAGAATGGCAATATACACAGAGATACAGTGTGTACTGATAGAGAATGGCAATATACACAGAGATACAGTGTGTACTGATAGAGAATGGCATTATATACAGAGATACAGTGTATACTGATAGAGAATGGCATTATATACAGAGATACAGTGTATACTGATAGAGAATGGCATTATATACAGAGATACAGTGTATACTGATAGAGAATGGCATTATATACAGAGATACAGCGTATACTGATAGAGAATGGCATTATATGCAGAGATACAGTGTATACTGATAGAGAATGGCATTATATACAGAGATACAGTGTATACTGATAGAGAATGGCATTATGTACACAGAGATACAAAGTGTATACTGATAGAGAATGGCATTATACACAGAGATACAGTGTATACTGATAGAGAATGGCATTATACACAGAGATACAGTGTATACTGATAGAGAATGGCATTATACACAGAGATACAGCGTGTACTGATAGAGAATGGCATTATATACAGAGATACAGTGTATACAGATAGAGAATGGCATTATATACAGAGATACAGCGTGTACTGATAGAGAATGGCATTATATACAGAGATACAGCGTGTACTGATAGAGAATGGCATTATATACAGAGATACAGCGTGTACTGATAGAGAATGGCATTATATACAGAGATACAGCGTATACTGATAGAGAATGGCATTATATACAGAGATACAGCGTATACTGATAGAGAATGGCATTATATACAGAGATACAGCGTGTACTGATAGAGAATGGCATTATATACAGAGATACAGCGTGTACTGATAGAGAATGGCATTATATACAGAGATACAGCGTGTACTGATAGAGAATGGCATTATATACAGAGATACAGCGTGTACTGATAGAGAATGGCATTATATACAGAGATACAGCGTATACTGATAGAGAATGGCATTATATACAGAGATACAGCTGCATACTGATAGAGAAATGGCATTATATACAGAGATACAGCCGTGATACTGATAGAGAGAAATTTGGCATTATATACAGAGATACAATGATACTGATAGAGAGAATGGCATTATATACAGAGATACAGTGTATACTGATAGAGAATGGCATTATATACAGAGATACAGTGTATACTGATAGAGAATGACATTATATACAGAGATACAGTGTATACTGATAGAGAATGGCATTATATACAGAGATACAGTGTATACTGATAGAGAATGGCATTATATACAGAGATACAGAGTATACTGATAGAATGGCATTATATACAGAGATACAGTGTATACTGATAGAGAATGGCATTATATACAGAGATACAGTGTATACTGATAGAATGGCATTATATACAGAGATACAGTGTATACTGATAGAGAATGGCATTATATACAGAGATACAGTGTATACTGATAGAGAATGGCATTATACACAGAGATACAGTGTATACTGATAGAGAATGGCATTATACACAGAGATACAGTGTATACTGATAGAGAATGGCATTATACACAGAGATACAGTGTATACTGATAGAGAATGGCATTATACACAGAGATACAGTGTATACTGATAGAGAATGGCATTATATACAGAGATACAGTGTATACTGATAGAGAATGGCATTATATACAGAGATACAATGTATACAGATAGAGAATGGCATTATATACAGAGATACAGTGTATACTGATAGAGAATGGCATTATATACAGAGATACAGTGTATACTGATAGAATGGCATTATATACAGAGATACAGAGTATACTGATAGAGAATGGCATTATACACAGAGATACAGTGTATACTGATAGAATGGCATTATATACAGAGATACAGTGTATACTGATAGAGAATGGCATTATATACAGAGATACAGTGTATACTGATAGAGAATGGCATTATATACAGAGATACAGTGTGTACTGATAGAGAATGGCATTATATACAGAGATACAGCGTATACAGATAGAGAATGGCATTATATACAGAGATACAGCGTATACTGATAGAGAATGGCATTATATACAGAGATACAGCGTATACTGATAGAGAATGGCATTATATACAGAGATACAGCGTGTACTGATAGAGAATGGCATTATATACAGAGATACAGCGTGTACTGATAGAGAATGGCATTATATACAGAGATACAGCGTGTACTGATAGAGAATGGCATTATATACAGAGATACAGCGTGTACTGATAGAGAATGGCATTATATACAGAGATACAGCGTGTACTGATAGAGAATGGCATTATATACAGAGATACAGCGTATACTGATAGAGAATGGCATTATATACAGAGATACAGCGTATACTGATAGAGAATGGCATTATATACAGAGATACAGCGTATACTGATAGAGAATGGCATTATATACAGAGATACAGCGTATACTGATAGAGAATGGCATTATATACAGAGATACAGCGTATACTGATAGAGAATGACATTATATACAGAGATACAGCGTATACTGATAGAGAATGGCATTATATACAGAGATACAGTGTGTACTGATAGAGAATGGCATTATATACAGAGATACAGTGTATACTGATAGAGAATGGCATTATATACAGAGATACAGTGTATACTGATAGAGAATGGCAATATGCACAGAGATACAGTGTATACTGATAGAGAATGGCATTATATACAGAGATACAGTGTGTACTGATAGAGAATAACATTATATACAGAGATACAGTGTATACTGATAGAGAATGGCATTATATACAGAGATACAGTGTATACTGATAGAGAATGGCATTATATACAGAGATACAGTGTATACTGATAGAGAATGACATTATATACAGAGATACAGTGTATACTGATAGAGAATGGCATTATACACAGAGATACAGTGTATACTGATAGAGCATGGCATTATACACAGAGATACAGTGTATACTGATAGAGAATGGCATTATATACAGAGATACAGTGTATACTGATAGAGAATGACATTATATACAGAGATACAGTGTATACAGATAGAGAATGGCATTATATACAGAGATACAGCGTATACTGATAGAGAATGGCATTATATACAGAGATACAGCGTATACTGATAGAGAATGGCATTATATACAGAGATACAGCGTGTACTGATAGAGAATGGCATTATATACAGAGATACAGCGTGTACTGATAGAGAATGGCATTATATACAGAGATACAGCGTGTACTGATAGAGAATGGCATTATATACAGAGATACAGCGTGTACTGATAGAGAATGGCATTATATACAGAGATACAGCGTATACTGATAGAGAATGGCATTATATACAGAGATACAGCGTATACTGATAGAGAATGGCATTATATACAGAGATACAGCGTATACTGATAGAGAATGGCATTATATACAGAGATACAGCGTATACTGATAGAATGGCATTATATACAGAGATACAGTGTATACTGATAGAGAATGGCATTATATACAGAGATACAGTGTATACTGATAGAGAATGACATTATATACAGAGATACAGTGTATATAGAGATTGACATTATATTCAGAGATACAGTGTATACTGATAGAGAATAACATTATATACAGAGATACAGTGTATATAGAGATTGACATTATATTCAGAGATACAGTGTATACTGATAGAGAATGACATTATATACAGAGATACAGTGTATATAGAGATTGACATTATATTCAGAGATACAGTGTATACTGATAGAGAATAACATTATATACAGAGATACAGTGTATACATATATATGCATTCATACATAAATAGAGAGACTTTGTATACTGCAGAGAGATACACTTAGATAGATAATGTATAATGAGAGCATGTATACTCAGAGAAACAGTGTATACTCACAGAGACCATGTATACTCTGAGATATAATGTATACTTATAAAGAGACTGTGTACACTCATAGAGAGATCCACTATATGTATAGAGAGGTAGTCAGTACACATAGATATATACTCTTAGAGATGCAATATGTACACACATTGAATCACTGTGTACACATAGAAAACAGTCCTTATACTTCTAATATAGAAATAATGTACACACATAGAAATCAATGTAACTATATTTTAACCTAAAGCTAAAACGGCTTTAATCTGCGATCTAGGAATTGCCCCAGCAGGTGAGCCATTAAACACTTGCAGACACTAACACACACACTATGTGGCAATAACACACAATCCTTTAGAAAATAAATAATGTATTTTGATACAGAAATAACCATAAGTAATATTGGATGTATTGTGTCATTTTAACCTATAACAATATGCACTGATACAATACATAATAAATAGGAAAATATACATTAATCTGAATGGATTGGGGTTCTTTACATTTATTGAATCGGTGCTTAAACGGTTACTGTAATATCCAAAAGACTAAAAGCATAATGTTTAATGCAGAGAGAGAAAGAGAGAGAGAGAGAGTACAAAATGGATGGATCAACAGACGGCAGAAGTTAATTAACAATTAGTCAGACAGACAGACAGGTGATTATGGGTGGCTAGATAGACAGACAGACAGGTGATTATGGGTGGCTAGATAGATAAATAGGCAGACAGGTGATTATGGGTGGCTAGATAGATAGATAGATAGACAGACAGGTGATTATGGGTGGCTAGATAGATAGATAGGCAGACAGGTGATTATGGGTGGCTAGATAGATAGAAAGACAGACAGGTGATTATGGGTGGCTAGATAGATAGATAGGCAGACAGGTGATTATGGGTGGCTAGATAGATAGATAGACAGACAGGTGATTATGGGTGGCTAGATAGATAGATAGATAGATAGATAGACAGACAGGTGATTATGGGTGGCTAGATAGATAGATAGACAGACAGGTGATTATGGGTGGCTAGATAGATAGATAGACAGGTGATTATGGGTGGCTAGATAGATAGATAGATAGACAGACAGGTGATTATGGGTGGCTAGATAGATAGATAGACAGACAGGTGATTATGGGTGGCTAGATAGATAGACAGACAGGTGATTATGGGTGGCTAGATAGATAGATAGATAGATAGATAGACAGACAGGTGATTATGGGTGGCTAGATAGATAGATAGATAGATAGACAGACAGGTGATTATGGGTGGCTAAATAGATAGATAGGCAGACAGAAAGGTAGGTAGGTAGTTAGATGGATATATAGATAATGTATCTAATGTTGTAGATATACATTAATAGGAATAACAGAGCTTTAATGGTTATTAGTTAATTTAGTCTAAATTCCTGTAATTGTTGTTCAAAATGGATTCTTTGAGTGTTTCTCTTATATATTTTATATATATTTAATTCTTGTTCTTTTTGTCTGACAATTTGTCATTTCCAGTTTCTCACAATTTTATTCATTCATGTTTTTAAAGATGGTTCTTGAAAGAATAATATCTGCTGCAGTGATTGGATGAAGGAATTTCGGATGATATATTTGTATTATATCGGGGGGCTTATTGATCACACAATACACAGATGCAGGGAAATCACTGGATAGACTGACGCGGGGCTCCATTTCGCATGTTGAGTGCGAGGTTTGGCTTAGCGCAGGTTTGGAACGCACCAGGGCGATGATGAAATCCGGAGTCTCTTCCGTTCTGTGCCTGTGGCTCACCCTGATTTTGGTAGAACGATCGTCCGAATCGGTTTCCAGATCAACAGACACCAAACCTGGAGAATTTGGCAAACGTTACACTGGACACGTGGACCGAAATATCGAAGAACTCTATTCATTTAATTACACCAGCAAACCTGGAAAGGTAAGGCCTTTATTATCAGGGGGTTTACGATAATAGAGCAGTGGGTGGCCAACTTACCATATTGGTACTTCATTTCTATGCGCTGGTTGTATTTGGCCTGTAGGAGTTCTGGTGTATTTATGACTAGATTATCCAATTAATGATTGGGTTATTAGACACTATGTATTCCTAACAACCCAATCAAGATGTCAGGTTTTGTTTGTTAACGTGGCTTGTTCAATATCTCCAGGTCTTCTGAACCTGGTGTGTGTCATTGGAGCAAAATAACTGAACTTTGTGAGATGTCATAGAAGAATGTCTATGATTTCTGTGTCGTGTCTAAAAGGTTCTGTATTCCAATGGGTTGATGTAATGTCGTGGAATTTCGTTCAAGGTATTCTGGGAGTAATCGGGGATCTTTATTCTAAATGGTTGAATTCTGTGTGAAGTCATGGCTTCCACAGAGGGCACTCTGGGAGATGTAGAAACCAGTGTTAATTTTGCGTCAGATTTCAATTTAGTTTTAGTCACTGTCTTTTGACTAAAAAGCCATTTTAGTTTTCATTGTATTTTAGTCATCTGAATTCTTTTAGTTTAAATCTAGTTTTAGTCGACTAAATCTTCAGCAAATTTTAGTCGACACAACTAAAATCTAATGGGTTTAGTTAAAGCCTCTACCTGACTCTTTTTCCCCTTCCCCAGCCCCTCTGTCTCTCTATGTGTACTCCCAGCCCCACTAGGTGTCTCTCTCCCACACCCTGGACTGTCTCTTTTTCCCCTTCCCCAGCTCCTCTGTCTCTCTATGTGACCTCCCAGCCACTCTAGGTATCTCTCTCCCACGCACTGTTCTGTCTCTTTTGCCCCTTCCCCAGCCCCTCTGTCTCTCTATGTGTCCTCCCAGCCCCACTAGGTGTCTCTCTCCCACGCCCTGGACTGTCTCTTTTGCCCCTTCCCCAGCCCCTCTGTCTCTCTATGTGACCTCCCAGCCCCTCTAGGTAACTACAGATGACATCAATGCATTCTATAATGGAGATTTATCATTAAATAATAATAATTTGGGACATTTTATGGATTTATGTAAATGTGGGCTGAGGATGGTTTGGGGGTTGTACATTGTGTTATTAAGTTTTTATTAATTTATTTGATTATCACCCAAGTCAAATTAATAGGGTGCTATCATAAGAAACACACAGTAACACTTAGTAGGATACACATATCTTTCATTTTTGGCTATAAGAGAATGAAATGACAAGAAAAAATAATATTTTACTCCAATTTAACTTAAAAAGTCAAAACATAAAACAAAATAAAAATGTTGACCCAAGAAATAATTTGAGAAATCGTATATCTCTTATCGCGTGTATCTATCATATCTTACATCTCTGTACACCAATAATCTACCTTTCAGTAATACTTTCCATGAATCTGGGTGAGTGTTGGAGTGCATCACGTCCCTACGACCTGGGCACGGTGGCTTTAGTGGGCCATAGTCACATGGCAGGAGGCTGGCAATCAGTCTTCTCCAATGCCCAGTGGCGAGGCTGGTTCCGCCACACCATTTGTGGCAAACCTAGCCACTCGGACTATAACTGGACACTATGCCTTTAAGGGTTGCCTATAGATCTGGAGAGAGATGCGTTGTACCTGTATGTGCCTGCTTCATGTATTCCCTGCATTGCCTGTACCTATCTGTTCCGCCGAATGCAAATGGCGGTTTGTATGGGGATTCTCGTTCGTTTCCCGTTCGTTGCGATACCCCCTAATAGCCCACACACTTAGAGGCGTGTGGCGCTAGTTAACCGATTGCAACATTGTTGCAATCGGTTATTAGAGGCTCTCCTGGGTGGCCGTCGTTCGACTACCGACCATGCGGCGGTCGGCCATCTTGGATCCTTTGTTCCCAGCGGGGTTATGTCGTCGAGCGCCTGGTACTAAAAACGGCTACTCGACGGCATGAGCCCCGCTGAGCCTCCAGGACGTTCGGGAGTTTCGGGACGTTCGGTATTTTGTTCCATAATAGCAATTGGTTCTTTTTGTATATTTTATGTGAATTGTGTTGTTCGTGCGGCGTTCGGTTAGTTTAGCTGGGATCTGAGCGGTAACCTCACGAATGATACCCTCAGACCCCAGCTATCTGCCGAACGTCCATTCGTGTAAATCCACTATATATTCACCAAGTTATTGATTTTTATGCGAATTATCGGTTCTGCTGCACGAGGGGATAGTCCACTTAACGGTGCATTCTGGGAAGACTATCCCTCTCGTGCAGCGGTGCCTGATGGGAGAAATCTGGTTTAATGTAAGTCCCCCATGTAGTCCCCTCCTGTACAACCCCTGTACTGTCAGTTTGGAAACCCCTTGCATGGGGAATTGCATAAATACTGTGACCTGTGATTAAAACCTCAGTTGACTCCCAGCCTATGTGTCGTCTAGTTCTTGGGAAGGAAGGGTTACTGCAGTGCTGTTTGGATTAATATATGCTGATTCCCTGGATTATCCTTTGTTGTTCCTGTTACGCAGCGGAGATATCGTGGATTATACTGCCTCTCCGCTACACCATTTAACAATTTTTTTTTCATAGATGACATTTGAAGGCAGACTGCCACGCAGAGCTGAGTAAAACAGATAACATGGAGATAAATAGTCACTCAAAATCCGCAATCCAATTACATAGCGTATCATACGTGTGACGCGCTCTTATAGAGTCGAAAGTGGTGCCACGTTCCAGTGAGTCTAACTCACAAAGGTGTAACAAGGTGCCTGTGTCCAGACGTCTGTCTGGCAAATTTCCTCCTGAGGTTAGTCTGTGTCAGGGCTATTCCTTACTGCTCCCCTGGCTTGGGTATCCCATAAGAGTGAGAGTTGGAATGCTGGGACCTCCTCAGTTTACTCCCAGTTGGGCCTGCAGCTCGAGGCCCCTTATCCGACCGAGCCACTCACCCCGTATGGCAGCAAGGCCTGAAGGTTAGCGTGATATGCGACCATCAGCCAATGAGTCCAGATGTCTGCGTAAGATTGGGATCGTCCTTGGGCCATAAATGTCAGTTCTTCGAGACGTCTCCGCTTTTCCATATTTTCAAACCACAATGTCAGTGGGGAAGGGCGTCTCCTTTTTCCAGTAGAGAGGGACTACTTGTTTAGTTGTATTTAATATTCGAATGGAGATTCATTTCTTGTATCCAGCTGTCAGGGTGATGGTATGGTACAGGAAGAAAAATGCCGGTCGGAATGGCGGGGGGGTTGTCTGATTTCCTTCCATAATTTTATCCACCACAAAACATGTTCTGTTTCACTTCTTTTCCCCTCCACTTTAAGGCCCTGATTTAATATTTTTGGATCTCATTTTCCAGTGATTTAATATTTTTGGATAAACATATCCAACAATATTAAATTGAGGCCTAAATTTGTCTGTCTTTTCAAAAAAATAATATTTTTGCTAAAAATGGCAGAATTTAGGTAAAAATAAGTCAACGGTTTTTAAACCATGTTTATTGTGAACAAATTAGAGGCCCAAAATAAAGCACACTTTTCAGATCACTTTAGTGTATACATGCGGAATCTGAAGACGTTCCAGAATGTGGACCATACAACTTAACCAGGATTCTCAATACACACAGGTCAAATGCCTCAGGAAACAGAGTTAGCATTTTTTAAAAGGCTGAGTGAAAGTCCTGACTTTAATCTAGATGAAATGCTGTGGGACGGCCCTGAGTGAGCAGTTTTTTGCAAAACAGACCAGAAATATCAGTGAACGCAGCATGTCTGAAACCAGAATTCAGCTCAAATGCCTCAAAACATTGTGCGGAGTCGTTCTGAAGATACAGGGAGTGTTTGCTTGAATTTATTATTGCTATATAGTGACGAAATATACAAAGTCTGTCCACTTTCCCTGGATCTATTATTAGGGCTTAGATAAAATTAGGGCTTAGATACAGAGAACGTTACATTTGTGAGTAAATTAATGTGGAAATTTTGTGAAATTTAAAGAATGTTCCTTCATTATATGAGCCATAATATTGTGTGAAAGGTCTTCAGCATGTCTATTAGAACAGATTTTATGCTTCATACTCAAATCATCATACTTCCCAAGTTATTAGTATTTAGGAGGGACAGTCGCTATTTTGGTCCAGAATCTCTCTGTGCCTCTTTTCTATCCTGATGTCCCTCTTTTAGGTCTCCATATTGTTGGTGCGTTTGAGTGTATGGCAGAGCTCCACAGTAATAATACTCCCAGTAATGTGTCTGAGTGTATAACAGAGCTCCACAGCAATAATACTCCCAGTAATGTGTCTGAGTGTATAACAGAGCTCCACAGCAATAATACTCCCAGTAATGTGTCTGAGTGTATAACAGAGCCCACAGCAATAATACTCCCAGTAATGTGTCTGAGTGTATAACAGAGCTCCACAGCAATAATACTCCCAGTAATGTGCCTGAGTGTATAACAGAGCTCCACAGCAATAATACTCCCAGTAATGTGTCTGAGTGTATAACAGGGCTCCACAGCAATAATACTCCCAGTAATGTGTCTGAGTGTATAACAGAGCTCCACAGCAATAATACTCCCAGTAATGTGTCTGAGTGTATAACAGAGCTCCACAGCAATAATACTCCCAGTAATGTGTCTGAGTGTATAACAGAGCTCCACAGCAATAATACTCCCAGTAATGTGTCTGAGTGTATAACAGAGCTCCACAGCAATAATACTCCCAGTAATGTGTCTGAGTGTATAACAGAGCTCCACAGCAATAATACTCCCAGTAATGTGTCTGAGTGTATAACACAGCTCCACAGTAATAATACTCCCAGTAATGTGTCTGAGTGTATAACAGAGCTCCACAGCTATAATACTCCCAGTAATGTGTTTGAGTGTATAACAGAGCTCCACAGCAATAATACTCCCAGTAATGTGTCTGAGTGTATAACAGAGCTCCACAGCAATAATACTCTCAGTAATGTATCTGAGTGTATAACAGAACTCCACAACAATAATACTCCCAGTAATGTGTCTGAGTGTATAACAGAGCTCCGCAGCAATAATACTCCCAATAACGTGTCTGAGTGTATTACAGAGCTACACAGCAATAATACTCCCAGTAATGTGCCTGAGTGTATAACAGAACTCCACAACAATAATACTCTCAGTAATGTGTCTGAGTGTATAACAGAGCTCCACTGCAATAATACTCCTATTAATGTGTCTGAGTGTATAACAGAGCTCCACAGCAATAATACTCCCAGTAATGTGCCTGAGCACTCAAATGGCAGATGAAATTTAATGTTGAAAAATGCAAAGTTATGCACTTCGGCGTGAAGAATACACAAGCAACGTATACCCTTAATGGAAGCGAATTAGGGATAACAACACACAAAAAGGACTTGGGAATTGTTATAGACAACAAACTATGCAACAATGTGCAATGTCAATCAGCAGTGGCCAAGGCCAGTAAGGTATTGTCATGCATGAAAAGGGCATTCATTCTCGGGACGAGAATATCATTTTGCCTCTTTATAAATCACTGGTAAGACCCCATATTGAATATGCTGTGCAATTTTGGGCACCTGTTCTAAAGAAGGATATTATGGCACTAGAAAAAGTGCAGAGGCGGGCTACAAAATTAATAAAAGGAATGGAACATATCGGCTATGAAGAAAGGGTAACAAATTTAAACCTATTTAGTTTAGAAAAACGTCGCCTGAGAGGGGATATGATAACATTATACAAATATATTCGGGGCCAATACAAACCATTGTGTGGAAATCTATTCACAAACCGGACTTTACATAGAACACGAGGCCAAGATTTCGTCTAAGGCAAAGGAAAGGTTTTTTTTTTTTTACTGTAAGAACAATCAGGATGTGGAATTCTATGCCTGAAGAAGTGGTTTTATCAGAGTCCATACAGATGTTCAAACAGCTACCAGATGCATACTTGCAAAAACAGAATATTCAAGGATATAATCTTTCAATGTAGGGTAATAACTGCTTGTAATAAAAGCCAATTCTGCTGTACGGAGGGATAATCCACTTAACAGGATATTCTAGTGGGAGTATCCCTCTTGTACAACAGTGCATGGTGGGAGAAATGTTCTATATGTTAAGTCCCCCATGTAGTCCCCTACTGTACAACCCCTGTAAAGTCAGTAAGGAAACCCCTTGCATGGGGAACCACATAAATACTGGAGCTTGTGAATAAAATCATCAGTTGACTCCCAGAACTGTGTTTCGTCTGGTTACTGGGGGATTTGGGTTATTGCCTTCATTTTCAGACCTTTCCTTGGATTACCTTCTTTTACCAGCGGAGATACTGGGATTTAATATTGCAGCTCCACTACACTTTCCTTGTAAGTTTTATCCTGCAATCCATGAACCAGTTTAGTAGCCCTTCTCTGAACTCTCTCTAAAGTTTCAATATCCTTCTGAAGATACGGTCTCCAGTACTGTGTACAATACTCCAAGTGAGGTCTCACCAGTGTTCTGTACAATGGCATGAGCACTTCCCTCTTTCTACTGCTAATACCTCTCCCTATACAACCAAGCATTCTGCTAGCATTTCTGCTGCTCTATTACATTGTCTGCCTACCTTTAAGTCATCAGAAATAATCACCCCTAAATCCCTTTCCTCAGATGTTGAGGTTAGAAATCTATCAAATATTCTGTACTCTGCCCTTGGGTTTTTACGTCCAAGATGCATATCTTGCACTTATCCACATTAAATGTCAGTTGCCACAATTCTGACCATTTTTCTAGTTTACCTAAATCATTTGCCATTTGGCTTAACCCTCCTGGAACATCAACCCTGTTACATATCTTAGTATCATCAGCAAAAAGACATACCTTACCATCAAGACCTTCTGCAATATCACTAATAAAAATATTAAAGAGAATGGGTCCAGGTACAGATCCCTGAGGTACCCCACTGGTGACAAGTCCAAGCTTCGAATATATTCCATTGACTACAATCCTCTGTTGCCTGTCACTCAGCCACTGCCTTACCCATTCAACAATATTGGAATCCAAACTTAAAGATTGCAGTTTATTGATAAGCCTTCTGTGTGCAACAGTGTCAAATGCCTTACTGAAATCTAGGTAAGCAATGTCTACTGCACCACCCTAAACCACCCTTATTTTAGTTACCCATTCAAAAAATCAGTAAGATTAGTTTGGCATGATCTCCCCGAAGTAAACCCATGTTGTCTCTGATCTTGAAATCCATGTGATTTTAGATGTTCAACAATGCTATCCTTTAACATGGTTTCCATTACTTTCGCCACTACTGAAGTAAGGCTTACTGGTCTATAGTTGCCTGGCTATTCCCTACTACCTTTCTTTTGAATGGGCACAACAGTCGCTAACTTCCAATCTTCTGGGACTACTCCTGTTAACAATGATTGGTTAAATAAATCTGTTAATGGTTTTGCTAGTACACCACTAAGCTATTTTAATAACTTTGGGTGTATTCCATCAGGTCCCATTGACTTATTTGTCTTTACTTTTGACAGTTGAAATAGAACCTCTTCCTCTGTAAACTCATATTTAACAAATGACTCATTTGTCCCTTTTCCTAACTGAAGCCCCCCTCCTTCATTTTCATCTGTAAATACTGAACAAAAATATTCATTGAGGCAGTCAGCTAGAACTCTATCCTCTTCTCCATACCTTCCTTCTTTTGTTTTTAATCTAATACATCCTTGTTTTACTTTCCTTTTCTCATTTATGTAGCTAGAAAATGTTTTGTCCCCTTTTTTTACTGACTGTGCTATTTTCTCTTCGGTGTGTGATTTGGAAGCTCTTATAACTTGCTTAGCCTCTTTCTGTCTAATCTTATATATCATTCTGTCTTCCTCACTCTGGGTTTTTTATAATTACTAAATGCTAACTTTTTGGTTTTTACTATTTTGCCCACATCTGTGGAGTACCACAGTGGTTTCTTGAATTTTTTGCTTTTACTGACAAGTGTAATGCAATTTTCTGTTGCCTTCAGCAGTGCAACTTTTAAATAATCCCATTTCTCTTGGACACCATTTAAATTGCTCCAGTATGATAATGACTCCGTTACACATATTCTAATTTTTTCTAAAGTCTAAAACTTTTGTTTTTGTATCGTGTGACTGTTCTTATATTAAACCACACTGACTGATGATCACTGGATCCTAAACTTTCACCTACAGTAATATCTGATACCAAATCTCCATTTGTTAACACTAAATCTAGTATGGCCTCCTTACGAGTTGGTTTCTCAACAACTTGTTTTAGAGAAAATCCCAGTAGGGAGTTTAGAATATGTGTGCTCCTGGCACAAGAAGCTATTTTGGTTTTCCAATTTACATCAGGAAGATTAAATTCACCCATGATGATAACTTCCCTGGGGCTTAATGGGTTAATAAACACACTACAATAATGTGAACATTTTTTTTTTTTATAGAACACTCTGTAAAAATAAAAATACAACTTTTATATGAATACCGTACATAAATCCCATTATTATCACTAAAAATACGCCAGGCAACAGGAGAAACATTTTTGCAAGTGCTGAAGGAGGCGCTTTAAATGTCGTCTCTCCACTGAAATATATTTTAAGGGGCCACATGTGGGAGAAATCATTTTAAATCTGGCACCTGGATTGGCACGGTCAGTACAAAGCTCCACAGAGCATCAACCTTCTGGGAAGTTTCAAAATATTGTAAAATTCTAAGGGGACATTGCTCCCAAACTCTGTGAGACCTTGTGATTGCAAAGTCAATACCGGTAAATATTGCAAAATCACTCAAATGGCAAGCCCGATTTGGACAAAGCTAAAAACAAAAAAACAGAAATAAATATGTAAAAAGGTACACTATCAAAGTAGAAATATAAATAGATAAATACAAGCTTAATGTATAATATAGACTTTGTGTATCGTGCATTTTAGGGTAACTACACCCCAGTTTGTTTGTTTTTTTTTGTATATTTCATTAATTATATATTTCAGCTTTATGGCCTAGTGAAGTAAGAATGTGGCTGGATAGATTAGATAGATAGATAGATAGATAGATAGATAGAATGATAGATAGATAGCGTTAACAGGTGTACTCAGTACTTTACAGGCTACATTACAGTAAAGGGATCTACAAATAGAATTAAAACAATCCCACATCATTTAGCTTTAAATATGACATTCCTTTCACCCCTTAAGGACACATGACATGTGTGACATGTCATGATTCCCTTTTATTCCAGAAGTTTGGTCCTTAAGGGGTTAAATGTTAAAAGTAAATGAATTACCCAGCTCATATTTCACCAAGAGCTACTGATGTGCTACCCTCCCAGTACTCTTTTCTTTTACTAATAGGAGACTTTCTGGGCATCTAACTGTTACTTAGTCCTATATATAATAAATGATGATCTATATTATCATATGAGCATATACCCCCATATCTCTTCTCCCCAATACCTGACCTGGGCCACGTGACCCCCCATGAAATACCACTAACTGTGGCACTGATGGGAGAAGTGCTTGTATTATGATATATCATACAGATACATCAATCTGTCTATGTGTTACTTAATAATCCTTCCCTCCACACTGCAGTGTTGTAGAATATCACATTGTTCTTCAGGAATCCTACACATTTTTTTTGACAATGTAATTTTAAAAAAAGTTTGTAATCTATAACACATTTTTTTCTCACACCTGCGGGTGTGAAAGGGTTTTAGACCAGGTGCAGGACGTGCGTATCGAGCAAGTTATAGTATATAAAATGTAATCAATACACATACCTGTCTTATGCTATGTTAAGGCAAGAATCACTCAAAAATTCCTTTAATCCAAAGTTAATTTCACCCCCAACATATTTTACAAAGCTTTCAAGAAAAAGGATTTATTGCAGAGATCTTTGGCCAGATAGCTGGTAGTTTGTCGATACAAATGTAATGTGAATATTAGATTTCATTTCGTACAGTTATTAGGAACCATTAAGGTGAATTGTGGCTAAATCGCTCCCTAATTCTCTGGAAAAGTCTGAAATTTCATCTTATTAAATAGAATTTATTAAGATGTCTCTGATAGAACTTTGCTCTCTATTCCTACATATTCTGGGAGACTGGATTTATTCCTAAAAATCGAATTATAGTCAATTGAAACATTAATTGTTTACTTGAAAAATGCTGATCTGGAAAATTCTCAAATTGAAGTTACTCAGTTACTTTCACATTTAGATATGTTAGCTTGTATTTTGTAACTGTTTTTAAATTACTGCAGTTTGGTGTTTAGGGAATAAGTCTCATTGTATACACTTCCAAAATGTTTATTAAAAAATTGACAATTGATACTGCATGTTCACTGAGTGCCTCCCATTTAGGAGGAACAGTCCCTTTCTATTAGAATCCCTCTGTCCCTCTTTTCTCTCCTAATGTCCCTCTTTTCTAGGAGCTCCATGTTGTTGGTGTGTCTGAGTGTATAACAGAGTGGCAATACTCACCTAGTAATGTGTCTGTGTGTTCTGGAGCTCCACAATAATACTCAGTAATGTCCAAATGAAGGCGTGTAGAGCTCACAACGTAATACTCCCAATGGCAATAAATGGTATAACAGCAATAACTTCCTCCCAATGTGTGTCTGGCTTCGCAAGAGCTCCACAGCAATAATACTCCCAGTAATGTGTCTGAGCGTATAACAGAGCTCCACAGCAATAATACTCCCAGTAATGTGTCGGTGTGTATAACAGAGCTCCAGAGCAATAATACTCCCAGTAATGTGTCGGTGTGTATAACAGAGCTCCACAGCAATAATATTCCCAGTAATGTGTCGGTGTGTATAACAGAGCTCCACAGCAATAATATTCCAAGTAATGTGTCTGAGCGTATAACAGAGCTCCACAGCAATAATACTCCCAGTAATGTGTCTGAGCGTATAACAGAGCTCCACAGCAATAATATTCCCAGTAATGTGTCTGTGCGTATAACAGAGCTCCACAGCAATAATACTCCCAGTAATGTGTCTGAGCGTATAACAGAGCTCCACAGCAATAATACTCCCAGTAATGTGTCTGAGTGTATAACAGAGCTTCACAGCAATAATCCTCCCAGTAATGTGTCTGTGTGTATAACAGAGCTCCACAGCAATAATACTCCCAGTAATGTGTCTGACTGTATAACAGAGCTCCACAGTAATAATACTCCCAGAAATGTGTCTGAGTCTATAACAGAGCTCCACAGCAATAATACTCCCAGTAATGTGTCTGAGTGTATAACAGAGCTCCACAGCAATAATACTCCCAGTAATGTGTCTGAGTGTATAACAGAGCTCCACAGCAATAATACTCCCAGTAATGTCTGAGTGTATAACAGAGCTCCACAGTAATAATACTCCCAGTAATGTGTCTGAGTGTATAACAGAGCTCCACAGCAATAATACTCCCAGTAATGTGTCTTTAAACTATAATACATGTGTTTAGAAATCAGTCTGTGTAAAAAGGATACTTTGTTCTTGATCTAAACTACATTTTAGTTGTATAAACTGTTATTAGTAAAATTTCTGAGAACAGCCCCACCCCTGGCAACCCCCACTCACAACCCTAACATTAAAGTGTCCCTCTTTGTCCATTTGAAATGTTGGGAGGAATGAAACTGTGAATAAAGCATTCAGCAACAATCAGATATGACAAATGTCTTCTAGATCTCTACCTTCCAGATTGTTATCTCAAACATAACAGGTGTGATTTAAATGAACACAGTGTTTTTTCAATATTTTCCCACAATTTAGGTTTTATTTAGGAAGATGCGCACTACTTAACCACAAAACAAAACCAGAAGTTAAAGGAACTCTCCAGACCCCTAAACATCTTTTGCTTGCTGAAAAGCTTTGTGTGAAGAGTGTGTCCTCTTTTTTCATTTTGCAAAAAGTGCAGATTTTAATAGAAATTGGCACTGTTATAAATTAACCTGGTGACACCCCCTGGCTAGCAAGCAGACAACAAGTAATGTTACTTCCTGGTTTGGTTAGCTCAGTGGATCTAAACTCAAGAGGCAGCAATTGCCCAGAGCACCTGCCTTGCAAAGACTTCTCATTGAGCTGCATTGGGAAGCGTGTGATTGGACAGCCACAGAAAGTCTGGGCGGGGTTAGAGGGCTTACAAAGGCTGCAGACAAGAGAAAGGCAGGTTTTACAAGCTGATTTTAGAAATACCCCCAAATGAAAATATTCATAACTAAATGCTTGCAAATTTTCTTCGGGCTATATTTACTAAACAATGATTTTTTTTTTTTTGTATTTGGGCAGTGGAATGTTCCTTCAAACAATATCTTCTATCTGAATTTGGCATTATTATTTTTTTTAATCAAATATCAATATGTTAGTAAATGTCGGCAATAAATATTTTAGCATGTTTTCTCATTGCATCACAGTGCACAGTGCATTAGGGTGGGCAGCAGTTAGTCATAACAGTGGAATCTGACCCAACGTGGCCGCTCAGCCAGATAAAAAATGAAAAAATTAAGTTTTCTGGAAAAAAATCAATATACATAATTTAAAATATATAATAATTAAGTTTCATTCAATTTATTAAACTTTTAAAAAGGAGAAGTAAAATTTTGATTACAATTGTCCTTTTAATTCTGCTGTTTGGACGTTGATTCACTAGAACTTGCAGCTTATTGGATAGCTCCCTAAGATGTAGAATAATGTGCGATGTGTTTTATTTTTTATTTGTTTTTAAACGTGATTTTAATTGATATGTTGTAAGTGCAGTGTGCATTATGTATATTCAGAATGCTCTTACAACAGATTCATTAAATATAAAATATGTCTATGAATGGAAGCATAGTTTGTATAAAATACATTTTAAAAAATTGAATTAGGTTGATGTGTTCTGCTTGTCAAATTCTGAGGGTAAACAGGACTTTGCATCAATAAACATTATCCAGTTATTCACTAAATGAGGAATTGTGTAGAAACATAGAATGTGACGGCAGATAAGAACCATTCGGCCCATCTAGTCTGCCCAATTTTCTAAATACTTTCATTAGTCCCTAGCCTTATCTTATAGTTAGGATAGCCTTATACCTATCCCACGCATGCTTAAACTCCTTTACTGTGTTAACCTCTACCACTTCAGCTGGAAGGCTATTCCATGCATCCACTACCCTCTCAGTAAAGTAATACTTCCTGATATTATTTTTAAACCTTTGTCCCTCTAATTTAAGACTAGGTCCTCTTGTTGTGGTAGTTTTTCTTCTTTTAAATATAGTCTCCTCCTTTACTGTGTTGATTCCCTTTATGTATTTAAATGTTTCATATCCCCCCTGTCTCACCTTTCCTCCAAGCTATACATGTTAAGATCCTTTAACCTTTCCTGGTAAGTTTTATCCTGCAATCCATGAACCAGTTTAGTAGCCCTTCTCTGAACTCTCTCTTAAGTATCAATATCCTTCTGAAGATACGGTCTCCAGTACTGTGTACAATACTCCAAGCAGGGCTCGAGTCCTGCAGGAACGCATGGGAACGGCGTTCCTGCACTTTTTCCATAGCAGGAACGCCGTTCCCGTTCCCTGTCCTGCAGGACCGGCCTTGGTCCCTGCACTGAGGGGCCGTCACATGCTGTGTTCATTCTCCAGTTATAACTCTCGCGAGACCCGCGGCTGTTACCATGGCAACGCTCCGCACAGGCGAGTCTCGCGAGAGTTAGAGCTGGAGAAACTACGTGATAGCCTCAACTTCCCACCGGACCACTGTCCCCCACTCCACAGTGACGAGGTAAACGGGGGAATAAAATAAAAAAAAATATAAAGTTAAAAAAAAATCCTCCCCCCCCCCCACACACATCATCCAGCACTCGCACAAACACCCATCATCCAGCACTCACACAAACACCCATCATCCAGCACTCACACAAACACCCATCATCCAGCACACACACAAACACCCATCATCCAGCACTCACACAAACACCCATCATCCAGCACTCACACACACACCCATCATCCAGCACTCGCACACACACCCATCATCCAGCACTCACACAAACACCCATCATCCAGCACTCACACAAACACCCATCATCCAGCACTCACACAAACACCCATCATCCAGCACTCACACACCCATCATCCAGCACTCACACACCCATCATCAAGCACTCACACACACATCATCCAGCACTCACACACACATCATCCAGCACTCACACAAACACCCATCATCCAGCACTCACATACCATGTCAACACACACACATCATCAGCACTCACTCACACATCATCAACACTCACACACCCACATCATCCAGCACTCACACCCATCATCAACACACACACACACCACATCATCCAGCACACACACACACACATCATCCAGCACACCCATCATCCAGCACACCCATCATCCAGCACACCCATCATCCAGAACTCACAAACCCATCATCCAACACACACACACACACATCATCCAGCACTCACACACACATCATCCAGCACTCACACACCCATCATCCAGCACACACACATCATCCAGCACTCACTCACACATCATCCAGCACTCACACACCCATCATCCAGCACTCACACACCCATCATCCAGCACTCACACACACATCATCCCTTTCCACACACATCGTAGCACTCACACATCATCAACACACACACATCATCCAGCACTCAAACACACATCATCCAGCACACACACACACATCATCCAGCACACACACACACATCATCCAGCACTCACACACACATCATCAAGCACTCACACACATCATCCCGCACACACACACACATCATCCAGCACACACACACATCATCCAGCACACACACACACATCATCCAGCACTCACACACACATCATCCAGCACTCACACACACACACATCCAGCGCAGCAGCACCGCACACACCATTCATTATACACACTCTTCACTCACTACAAACACACTACATTCACTATCCACCCCTCACTATACACACTCTGCATTTATTATGCACATTCTGCACTCACTACACACTACATTCACTATACACACTCTGCATTCCCTACAAACACACTGCATTCTGTGTACACACTCTGCACTCACTAAAAACACACTGCATTCATTATACACACTCTGCATTCACTACAAACACACTACATTCATTATACACACCCTGCACTGCACTATATGCATAGGAGTGTAATTTTTTTTTTTTTAAAGGGGGGGGGCGGGGCGGGAATCTTGGGTGAGTTCCCACACTTTTTTCCCCAGGACTTGACCCCTGACTCCAAGTGAGGTCTCACCAGTGTTCTGTACAATGGCATGAACACTTCCCTCTTTCTACTGCTAATGCCTCTCCCTATACAACCAAGCATTCTGCTAGCATTTCCTGCTGCTCTATTACATTGTCTGACTACCTTTAAGTCATTTAAAATAATCACCCCGAAATCCCTTTCCTCAGATGTTGAGGTTAGGACTCTATCAAATATTCTGTACTCTGCCCTTGGGTTTTTACATCCAAGATGCATTATCTTGCACTTTTCCACATAAATTTGTCAGTTGCCACAGCCCTGACCATTTTTCTAGTTTATCTAAATCATTTGCCATTTGCCTTATCCCTCCTGGAACATCAACCATGTTACATATCTTAGTATCATCAGCAAAAAGACATACCTTACCATCAAGACCTTCTGCAATATCACTAATAGAAACATTAACGAGAATGGGTCCAAGTACAGATCCCTGGGGTACCCCACTGGTGACAAGTCCAAGCTTTGAATATTCTCCATTGACTACAACCCTCTGTTGCCTGTCACTCAGCCACTGCCTTACCCATTCAACAATATTGGAATCCAAACTTAAAGATTGCAGTTTATTGATAAGCCATCTATGTGCAACAGTGTCAAAAGCCTTACTGAAATCTAGGTAAGCAATGTTTACTGCACTGAAATTGCTGTTTTGGGTTAAAACAGTCAAACTTGACGATTTCTCTACCTCCTCTGGTCAGTTCTGTGTGCGTCCCAGTTTATTGAATAATCTCCATTGTGGAAGGTTTAGTGATGATAATGATACAGTAATGAGCGACCTTATTCTTATTACATTTCTGATTTATTTTAGGACTTAGTCATTGCAAAAACAGGAAAGCAGGAGGCTTTACTATTTACAATAAAGGGTTGTTAGATCAGATTTACAGGTAAAGCCCCCCCAGGCTGAAAAGTGTGGCACTAAACAAGATACTGAAAGCTCAGCTTTGTGGAATGCGCTGACACTGAACTTTCTGCTTCCTAGGTTACTTTATGTACAAGTGAAACAGAAACCTGAGTTTTCAGCCACGTGTGGCCTATATATGAACTGCCCACTTTAATTCTATAAGCCACGCTCGGGGGGTGGTGGAATTTTTTTGGATGGTTTTATCACTGCCGTGAATGCTTAACTGCTTTACGACAATAGCCCACCTCCCAAGTGTCCTAGTTAGGAGGGTTTGCATACATTTTGGTACAAATTCCTATCTTCTTCCCTATTGTCCCTCTTTTATAGGAGCTCAGTAATCTTTGTGTTTAAACTACAATAAATGTCTTTAGAAATCAGTCCATGTAAATATGATCTCAAAGAGACAGCAAATCCACCTGTGACATATTGGTGAACTGTGCAAAATAATCATTTTTAAAAACTTAACTTATAGGTACACAGCTTCCCACGGTTATCTCCCAGATGATAACAAATCAGCGTAGATATATACAATGTCGATAGTTTAAGGATTCGGCTAACAAGGATAACAACATCAAAGGGTGGCATCTATAAAACGCTTTCACCAGCTGAAATTTGTGAGTGCAACATAATATCTGATTGTTGGCTATGTTTTAGCCTTGTTTTTAGGTATATTAGCAAAATCCCTAAACTATCTATGTGTAAATATGATACATTGTTCTTGTAGAGTAACTGTCACTTACAGAGTGTCCCCAAAAAGTGGGACATCAAGAAAATCAGGATGGTGGCTGGGCGAGGCAGGACCTTTAAACTAGGGACTGTCCCACCGATAGTTTAGGACTATTGGGAGGCCTGCTTTAAACTGTTTAAAAATGGTTTAACTCCAAAAGGCATGATAGTGTCTAGTGCTTCCAGAGAAGATGACAACGTTATTGAGATGAAGTCGTTATGGTCAAGGTAGTTCCTGTTCTGATCCTTCCTCGATTAATTAGACAGACACTCCATTCTTATAGGAAGGACACTCCATGCTTATTAAGGAAACTCCATGATTATTAAGGGCACTCCATACTTATTAAGGGCACTCCATACTTATTAATGGCATTCCATACTTATTAATGACACTCCATACTTATTAAGGACATACTTAGTAAGCAACCCTCCATGCTTATTAGGGCACTCCATACTTATTAAGCGACACTCCATGCTTATTAGGGCACTCCATGCTTATTAAGCGACACTCCATGCTTATTAAGCGACACTCCATGTAGCGTTCACAGGTTTTTTAGCTTAGTAAGAGGCAATAAGTGTTAGCTCCATGTGTTCACTTTCAGAAAAAAACATGCATTTCCAGGATCTCCAGGAATTAATTTACAAATTTATCTGATCAGAACAATGAGAGGAACCAACTCATTAGACAATGCAACTTTTCACCAAATATTTTCATAAAATAACATTGTGGAATCGGTATTACCAGCGGATTTAGAGCTGATTAGTAAGGGACTGGGCCAGCCTTGTTTATTTTTCTATTTACGCTCTAACCTACCATTTATATTGATGGGGGAAGATTCGGTACGTCCAGGCTGGCACATGTTATGAACAATGCAGAGTTTACAATTCTTTATGTTGAGTGTATTTCATATTAAAGGGACATTTGAAGCACAATCTCTGCAGCTCGGTGTGGTGGTTATGATGCCAACAGGCTCTAGGTCAGGGTTAGGCAACCTTCGGCAGTCCAGATGCTGTGGACTACATCTCCCATGATGCCATTACAGCCATAATGATTGAAAAGCATCAAGAGAGATGTAGTCCACAACTTCTGGAGTGCAGAAGGTTTCTTACTTCAGTTCTAAGTGCTGTCTCCTGGTTCTTTGTCAAAACCAGGGTTTTCACTGTACCCAGACCTGATATTCCAGGGTTTGTAGTTCAGAAACTACAGCCCCCAGAATTCCTTGCTATGCATGAATTTATAGGATTTCAGTTACATCCTAGTCTGGGCTAAGCTCACTGCAAATGCTGTAAAGCACAGAGGTTTGAATGTGTGCATTTAAATATTTAGCAGAATTTTTCCCCCCAAATATAAACAATCAGAAATCATCAGAAAAAGATTAGCAGAAAGCAGAGAGACATCCAAGAGAACGAAGAGACGAGTAATGATGACCCGATAGATCGGGGGTGGAAAGAAAGTATCTGTCAGAGAGCAAGGAGGGATCTCAGAGGATCAGGTGTAGTTTGGTCAAGCCATGATGATTAAAGAACATTAAACTTTGGCTAAGTATAGGTAGAGGAAGCCGTAATATTCTCCATGGTAAAAATGAACTCTATTTTATTTTGAATGAATGAGCTATTAGGAGAAAGAGGTTTTCATTACTTATCTATATCCATGTCACTGGCGGTGAGGATACGGTGGAAGGGAGAGGGGGAAATGAGAGAGGAACATGATAAACGTATCAGACAGAAAGCTTTAATGTGAATGGCTTGGAGTGGGGAATGGAGAGGGGGATAAGATAAACATATCAGACAGAAAGCTTTAATATGAATGGCTTGAAGTGGGGAATGGAGAGGGGGATATGATAAAACGCGTCAGACAGAAAGCTTTAATATGAATGGCTTGGAGTGGGGAATGGAGAGGGAGATATGATAAATGTATCATGCAGAAAGCTTTAATATGAATGGCTTGGAGTGGGGAATGGAGAGGGGGATATGATAAAACGCGTCAGGCAGAAAGCTTTAATATGAATAGCTTGGAGGGGGTAATGGGGAGGGGGATATGATAAACGTATCAGACAGAAAGCTTTAATATGAATGGCTTGGAGTGGGGAATGGAGAGGGGGATATGATAAAACGCGTCAGGCAGAAAGCTTTAATATGAATAGCTTGGAGTAGGGGATTGGAGAGGGAGATATGATAAACGTATCAGACAGAAAGCTTTAATATGAATAGCTTGGAGTGGGGAATGGAGAGGGGGATATGATAAACGTATCAGACAGAAAGCTTTAATATGAATAGCTTGGAGTGGGGAATGGGGAGAGGGATATGATAAACATATTAGACAGAAAGCTTTAATATGAATGGCTTGGATTGGGGAATGGAGAGGGGGATATGATAAAACGTGTCAGGCAGAAAGCTTTAATATGAATAGCTTGGAGTGGGTAATGGAGAGGGGGGACATAATAAAACGCGTCAGGCAGAAAGCTTTAATATGAATGACTTGGATTGGGGAATGGAGAGGGGGATATGATAAAGCGCGTCAGGCAGAAAGCTTTAATATGAATGGCTTGGAGTGGGGAATGGAGAAGGGGATATGATGAACTTAGCAGAGTGAAAGCTTTAATATGAATAGCTTGGAGTGGGGAATGAAGAGGGGGATGAGATAAAACGCGTCAGGTAGAAAGCTTTAATATGAATAGCTTGGAGTGGGTAATGGAGAGGGGGGACATGATAAAACGCGTCAGGCAGAAAGCTTTACTATGAATGACTTGGATTGGGGAATGGAGAGGGGGATATGATAAAATGCATCAGGCAGAAAGCTTTAATATGAATGGCTTGGAGTGGGGAATGGAGAAGGGGATATGATGAACTTAGCAGACAGAAAGCTTTAATATGAATAGCTTGGAGTGGGGAATGAAGAGGGGGATGAGATAAAATGCGTCAGGCAGAAAGCTTTAATATGAATAGCTTGGAGTGGGTAATGGAGAGGGGGGACATGATAAAACGCGTCAGGCAGAAAGCTTTAATATGAATAGCTTGGATTGGGGAATGGAGAGGGGGATATGATAAAACACGTCAGGCAGAAAGCTTTAATATGAATAGCTTGGAATGGGTAATGGAGAGGGGGGACATGATAAAACGCGTCAGGCAGTAAGCTTTAATATGAATGGCTTGGAGTGGGGAATGGAGAAGGGGATATGATGAACTTAGCAGACAGAAAGCTTTAATATGAATAGCTTGGAGTGGGTAATGGAGAGGGGGGACATGATAAACGTATCAGGCAGTAAGCTTTAATATGAATGGCTTGGAGTGGGGAATGGAGAAGGGGATATGATGAACTTAGCAGACAGAAAGCTTTAATATGAATAGCTTGGAGTGGGGAATGGAGAGGGCGAAATTATAAACGTGTCAGGCAGAAAGCAATTTATAGAATGTTCGCCTCCGAGAACTATGATAAAAACTGAAATAAGGGCAGCAATGGGGATTAAGTGGTAAAATGATTCACTGAACGACCATCTTCAGAGAATAACTGAGAGAGATAGGGCTGTCCTGAGTTATCCTGAGTAAGAAATAAAATCTAGTGTGAAGTTTACACATTGCAGACAAGAACGAGCAGACTAAATGACCCAGTTTTTCATTATCTGTCATTAAAATCCCTCATTGGTATTCATGAATGTGACGAAGTGCCCTTCGCCACTTGGTACTGGAGAGGCCTGCTTGCCAGCCTCCTCCCCTGTGACTATGACTCTTTGATGTATTTGCCTTTAAAGCCCCTATTCTACCTTCAGACAGACTATTTATGTAGGCTGCTTTATTTATCTTATGTTTTAGTCACCCTGTACCCATTATAGGTGCAGGGTGTGTGTAATGTAATTGTTTATAGTGTGTGTGTGTACTGTGAAATGTATTGCCTGCTCTCTTGTATTGCTGAGGTTTGCTACCAACTAGGTGGGTTTGGCTATGGAGCTGGTCTAGTGCCCTCTGTTGGTAGCAACAGCAATATGCACTACCTGAATTGCAAGACTGGTTCATTTGCATATTCGGGTAGATTTGCATATTGCTAATTCTGCAGGCAGGTGAGATATTTACTGTTAAATATTGTCTCCCCCCACCCCTTTAAAAATGTGCCATTGTGTTGTGATAAGTCACTGTGTGTTCTTGATATGGTTTGACTGTTTGTGATTTTATTGAGGTTTCACAACAATGTTATTGTGGTGACTGTATTGGCTGGTCCCAAGGGAATAAAGGTTTTGACAGTTCTTCTTGATCCCTCTAAACGTAGCCTTGTCTCGTTATTGGAGGGACCTGTTATAATCACACTGGGGATTGCTATGCTCTGCATGCTCCCCTGAGCTTGAGTCACTTAGCTCTTTTAAGAGCTTGTTCCTGACACGCTCTCCTTGGAGGAGGGGTCTTCACCACACAGTCCTGGATGCTGGAGGTTCATACAGGGTGGAAGGAAGAGTTCTTTCCCACACAGTCCTTGAGGACAGAAGCTGATCCAGGGTGGAAGGAAGACGGCGAGACTCCAGTCCAGATACGGCGGTTGCGGAGTCTGCGGTGGTTGTGGTGTCTGCTGCAGCGCTTGGAGTCCTCAGGAAGCGCTAGGAGCATCCGTCAACGGAGGGTACTCAGTCGGAGTACAGGGAGCTCCGTTATATTGGTGGCAGCGGTGGGATGGCGTCCTAGTGCGAGGAGAAGCAGCTCGGAGACACTGGTATCGTATGAGAGGTTATTGAGGGCAACGCTAGCCACTGTGCAGCGTCCCTATCTACAGCAGCATGGAACAGGGATGGATAGAGCCCTGCGAAGAGCACCTCAACAGGATACGTCGCTACGAGGACGACGCTTACATTGAGGAGGTAAAGAGGCGGTTGGTCTGCTATGGCCCAGACCTTTCGAACGAGGTGGTCCACCAAGTAATGCGCCAGTTGAGTGCTGAGAACAGTGCGGCAATGGCCTTTGAGCGAAAACTGTGGAGGTTGAGGATATGGACACCTAGTCTCCAGCGACAGTGTAAGTTCCAGGGAGCCGAAGGTGTCGTCCTTCCTCCCCAGCGGCAGTGCAAGTTACAGGGAGCCGAAGGTGTCGTCCTTCCTCCCCAGCGGCAGTGCGAATTCCAGGGGGCCGAAGGTGTCGTCCTTCCCCCGCAACAGCAGCAGTGTGTCCTACAGGGAGCAGAGACAGTTGGTCTCTCTCTCCAGCAGCAGGACATTGTTATGGGAGTGGAGACAGGCGGTCTCCCTCTTCAGCGGCAGCCTGTGTTTCAGGGAGAGGAGCACAGCACCCTATCTCCCCAGCAGCAGCTTACCCCACCAAGGGGAGACACCAATCTCCCAGATGGCGCAGATGGGACCGTGGTCTCTGTGCCTGACCTACAGGGATGCTGGACAGCCTGTCCAGATCCCCAACTACCCTCACAGGGACAACAGGAAGAGGGGGTAAGTACGAATTCCCCTCCCCAGCTAACTCCTAACTTGGCCCCAGGGTTAACAGAGGAGATGTTAACCCCCACTGACTCCCATGTTCCCCTGGCTACTGAGCCGGACTATGTCCCAGCCCCCCAGCGGAAGAGCTGGCAGCTGGGCAGAGTGCAGTCGGCCTCTGCCCTCCCTTTGTCCCTTGTCCAGAGCCTGATGTCCTGCAGGCTATACCAGCGGAAGAGCTGGCAGCTGGGCAGAGTGCAGTCAGCCTCTGTCCTCCCTTTGTCCCTTGTCCAGAGCCTGATATCCTGCAGGCTATGCCAGCGGAAGAGCTGGCAGCTGGGCAGAGTGCAGTCGGCCTCTGCCCTCCCTGTGTCCCTTGTACAGAGCGTGACATTCTGCCGGCTACCCCAGCGGAAGAGCTGACATCAGGGCAGAGCGCCACTGGCCTCTGCCCTACCGACCCCCTTGTTACAGGACTGGTCTGCAACCCCCTCTCCCCAGCAGAAGTGCAGGCATCAGGGCAGAGCGCCGCTGGCCTCTGCCCCTCAAGTCCCCACAGCGTGTTGCCCTATCACCCCAGAGGAATACCCAGGTGCAGTCACTGTTTGCTGTGGGTGGGCTACTCTGGCACTTGCGTATGGTCGGTGGGTGAATCGACTAACTTAGGCACTGACCGACAGAAAGTCAGGTGCCTGGTTAGTCTTCCCCCCGAAGGGGAGATATGTGACGAAGTGCCCTTCGCCACTTGGTACTGGAGAGGCCTGCTTGCCAGCCTCCTCCCCTGTGACTATGACTCTTTGATGTATTTGCCTTCAAAGCCCCTATTCTACCTTCAGACAGACTATTTATGTAGGCTGCTTTATTTATCTTATGTTTTAGTCACCCTGTACCCATTATAGGTGCAGGGTGTGTGTAATGTAATTGTTTATAGTGTGTGTGTGTGTGTACTGTGAAATGTATTGCCTTCTCTCCTGTACTGCTGAGGTTTGCTACCAACTAGGTGGGTTTGGCTATGGAGCTGGTCTAGTGCCCTCTGTTGGTAGCAACAGCAATATGCACTACCTGAATTGCAAGACTGGTTCATTTGCATATTAGGGTAGATTTGCATATTGCTAATTCTGCAGGCAGGTGAGATATTTACTGTTAAATATTGTCTCCCCCCACCCCTTTAAAAATGTGCCATTGTGTTGTGATAAGTCACTGTGTGTTTCTTGATATGGTTTGACTGTTTGTGATTTTATTGAGGTTTCACAACAATGTTATTGTGGTGACTCTATTGGCTGGTCCCAAGTGAATAAAGGTTTTGACAGTTCTTCTTGATCCCTCTAAATGTAGCCTTGTCTCGTTATTGGAGGGAGCTGTTATAATCACACTGGGGATTGCTATGCTCTGCATGCTCCCCTGAGCTTGAGTCACTTAGCTCTTTTAAGAGCTTGTTCCTGACACGCTCTCCTTGGAGGAGGGATCTTCACCACACAGTCCTGGATGCTAGAGGTTTGTACAGGGTGGAAGGAAGGGTTCTTTCCCACACAGTCCTGGAGGACAGAAGCTGATCCAGGGTGGAAGGAAAACGGCGAGACTCCAGTCAAGATACGGCGGTTGCGGAGTCTGCGGTGGTTGTGGTGTCTGCTGCAGTGCTTGGAGTCCTCAGGAAGCGCTAGGAGCATCCGTCAACGGAGGGTACTCATCCGGAGTACAAGGAGCTCCGTTACAATGAAATATTAGTGATATTCTAAACTACGTGATGTTATCTAAGGTTCATTCCAGCCCATTGCCAACCTCTGATTCCAGCCCAAAACCAAGCTCTAATTCCACCCCTGAACCAAGCTCAGATACCAGCCCAAAACCAAGCTCTAATTACACCACTGAACCAAGCTCCGATTCCAGCCCAAAACCAAGCTCTTATTACACCACTGAACCAAGCTCCAATTCCAGCCCAAAACCAAGCTCCAATTCCAGCCTAAAACCAAGCTCCGATTCCACCCCTGAACTAAGCTCCGATTCCAGTCCAAAACCAAGCTCTGATTTCAGCCCAATGCCAAACTCCAATTCCACAGCTGAACCAAGCCCCGATTCCAGTCCAAAACCCAGCTTAGATTCCAGTCCAAAACCAAGCTCCAATTCCACGCCCGAACCAAGATCCGATTCCAGCCCAAAACCAAGCTCTGGTTCAAGCCCAATGCCAAACTCCGATTCCAGCCCAATGCCAAGCTCTGATTCCAGCCCATAACCAATGCTCTCTTGAATAGCGCGGGCTGATCCATAATGGTTGTGACGAGACCAATCTCGCTACTGTGCATTGGAGGAGCCTGGTGGCCTGCCTGCTGCCTTTTTGACTATGGATCGGCATTTAAATACTTTATTTTCCTATGCAGAAAGGTCTATTCATGTATTTCTGCTCTGGCGTTCGTTAGATTCTCGGATTTACTGAATGAACTCATTTAACCCAGATAGCTATGCCATGGAGCCTATTCGTGTAATAAAAGACTTGGGCTCCATTGCAATTGAACTGTATGTGTGTGGTCTGAGAGCCAATCAGTAATAATGTGCGCTCAGATCTAAGCTATCTGGGGATATGTTGCATGTCTGAATTTTATGTAATAATGTTACCTTGTGTATTTTATTGTATGTTACGGTCTTTTTACTGCCATGTGCTTAATGGAGTTTTGCCTCTGTCCTTGGAGATAGTTGGATTACTTCCCAATTATCTCCAGGATAGAAGATTCTGTGGAACTGGTTTTGGGCAGAAAAGCCATGCTTCCTTTGGTCACAAAGGACTTCGATCTATCTTTTGAACCAATGGACCAATGTGGATGATTTTGACATATGTTCGTATTTGGAGTATGCTGATTCTAAAAATGTAAGTGTGAATGTGATGCATACTTTTAAAGTTATGAATAATGTGGAAAAACTGTATTTCTCTGCCGGTGATAATTACATTACCCATTGTGTAAGGTAATTGTATCACAGGTAGAGGGGAGGATTTTGTGTGGGAGTGTCTGAGTGTATCGTATGTGTTTATTGGTTGTTTTCCAAAACCCTGTGGTACTAATGTGTATATAAGAACAATAAACCCACAGCTCTGTCTGTTCACTGCTTGACCCTCAACATGGAGCTTTGTCTCGTTCTTGGGGGGATTTATTGTATGCTGTTCCAGTTTGACTGCTAGGAGTGTAAACCTATTCGGATGGTTTTTCCTATTCAGCTGTTTACGGCATTCATATGGTTTCCTGTTCGGCGGATTGGTGTTCTGCAGTAGCTGTGCCTGTGTCTCTGGAAGGGAAGATCTACTAAACGGCGGTTTAACCCTTTTATGCCTGGGGGTGCCGTTACAATGGTTTCCTGTATCAAAGTTCTAGAATCGAGATGAGAAGATGTTCGTGATCTTCCATTGCTGTGTTAATCAGTGTGGGGTTTAATGGTTTTATAAGGCCGCAGATTGCCAGGAGTGTTCAAGTCTAGAAGATATCACTTTATTTTAACCTCTAACTCAATTGTTGTTCCAGGTTAAAAAAGTGGGCTTAAAATTAGCAATTCCTTTGACAATATTCCACAAATTCAGTTTGGGCAATAGACTCAAATAGAAATAATGCCTGGGGTGAATCAGGTAAATTGCAACATTATTGTGGCGAAAGCGGCCTTTCCACTGGTTTTTAGAGGGGACTGATTGCCAGCCTCGTGCCTTGGGACTTTGGCCCCTGGAAGATTTGGCACTTTAAAAACAGTCTTAGGGCTTATGGACTTCTATTGGACTGTGTATGGCCCTTGCTAAACTTTAGCCCCATGGCGATTTTGTTCTGTTTGTGGGATATGAGCGCTGTTCAGATAAATTGAGCGCTCAGATCCAAGCTATCTGGGGATAAGTTGAATGTGGGGGTTCTGTTCAGTATGATAGGAATTATGTATTTTTATGTGTTTTTACTGTTGTTGTAAATGGAGATATTTTCTGTATGCTGGAGGTAATTGGCTTACCACACCCAAGCCATGCTTGCAGATGGTCAAAAAGGGACTTCCAACTACCTTTTGAACCACTGGACCAATTTGTATGATTTTGACATATGTTTGTGTTTGGAGTATGCTGATTCTGAAAATGTAAGTTTTATGTATCAGCATGGGGAGGAAGGACGACACCTTCTGCTACAAGGGATTGCTATGCTAGTCATACTCTCTTGCTATATCACTACTAAGCTCTTGTAAGAACTTGTTCCTGTCTTGCTCTCTGAGGGAGTCTATGGTGGTTATGGTGTCGGCTGGACAAATTGAACCTCGTCACGGGTTCTTGGAGGGGCCTGCTTGCCAGCCTCTTGCCTCAGGACTATTGGCCCTGCAATATACCTTGCCCAATGCACTTTAAAAGGCTCTGTTCATGTGAATTATGTACTTTTGTACTCCAGACAGAGAGACCGACCTTTATCCCTAATTCTCTGGAACTATTTTGGGCATTAGACCATGAGCACAGTGGGTCAAAATAAGACTTCCAGGAAATTCCTGAACCCCTGAACTGATCTGATTTTTGGATATGTTGGTTACCCAGATCAGGGCTATCAGGGGATGTGGGGATGTGGGGTTTTATGTATTGTTAGGGTACTTTTGGGGTGTTTTTAAAAAGTGTGTTTTTTCCTGTGCTTGGAGATAATTGGATTAGAATTAGCATAGTTACTGATCCAATTATCTCCCAGGCCAAACTGCGGCAGTTTGTGGGGTTTACAGTGGTTATGGTGTTCCAGTGCAGTGTTTATGGTGCTCGCAAGTACTAGGAAGCAGCGATTGACGGAGGTACCTGATCACGGTGCCAGGCGGTCCGTCACATGTAGCATTAAATGCTTTGTATCTCAGGAAAGGAATGTAGATTGTAAGCTCACAGGCCATCTAGCTAAGCACTTTGTTTAAAAGAGCTTCAACGGATAGATATCAGCTTACAGGCAGGGCTCTCTCTACCTCTTGTATTTTCCTGTGTATATTGTACGTTGTCCACTAATTGTGTTGGCGCTTTATAAATACCAGTAATAAATAAATAAAATAGTAAACATGTCACATTCTCCCTCATGGACAGGTTCTCTGAAAGGTTCTCTGAAAGGTGAAGGATTTTTAGGAACACAGTTAAGGTGTTTCTCTCTGACCTATGGAATGCACTTTTGACACCATAACCACTTTTAGCACACTGGTGGTCCTAGATGGAGTGACATATCCTTTTAATGTACTGTATAGATAGATCATTTGTAAACCCAATACATGTAGGATGTAAGGACATTTGAAGTTTCTGCATTTTCTGCAGATCCCCTGGGTTTGTAACCTTGTATGGCAATGTTAAGGTGTTAGTGCCGGGCTTAGCTGTCACCTTCACTTGCAGCCTGTCCTAGGCATCTGAATTCTGATGACTTTAGAAAGAAAATTAGTAAATGCAGTTTCAGGTACTGGGAAAACCTCTGCTTGAGAAAAAAATGGGTGGATGACACACAAGATCAATAAGATGCAGTGGTTATGGTGCTTACGGTGTCCCTTTAAACGGTAGCACATTATATCTCATGCTGAAGGGTGGGTTATACATAACAGGATAAATACCAGTGAAATTATTGGGATAAATTGTACGGTTTTAGTATTACCATACAAGTTATAAACCAGTTTTTATGAAATGCAATGCTTTTCAAATACTTTGTGTTTTCTATGTTACATTTGTGAAGCGTAACGTATCTTATCATGGTCTGCTAGATGTAACTAACAAGATCTGATCTTACTGCAGTGAGCCAGCAGAATGTTCTTATAGCCTGAGGAGGCTAATCTGACTAATTAGGGTGTTTCTGCAAAAGTTGTCAATTGTTTAGTTAATTAATAAAAAATAAAACAAAACTTTGTTTCCCCTATCGTTATACTATATGCAATAAATAGTATTTAAGAAGAAGACCATTTTTTTTGTTTCTCCTCAGTAAATATCCGGTAATGTAGCCGGTTAGTTTTGGCCATGGCGGCTGTAAAAGTAATCCCGGGTTTAGCTAATCCGGCATTTAAAGACAGGATTATCCTCTAAGGTATTATTATAAGGATTATATAATATGCTTTAAAGTATTATAAATGTGGAGAATGCAGGGCAGTAGCGCAGTAGCATGCTCACATATTAGAAAGTGGATGGTAATCAGATTTACACCCAGTTCCATGATGTCAGGTGGCATACAGTTATTAATATTCCTATAATAGCGTCCGTTTAAAGGCACTTACCTTTAGATATGGTTAAGTTAGGGGCATAAGTGCCCATGGTGTTGCGATCTTTTTCTCACAGAAGCTTGAATTATAACTCAGACAATCACAACAGAAAAATAATACAATTATATGTGAGTTTTATATTTCATTTTCTGCAATACTTGTTAATGATTGACTGATTATTGATCTGAATATTAGTTAGGTTACAGTGTTTCAGCCCTTTTCTCCCAATTTATGTTCTGGAATATCATTTCTTATACTTTTTAAATATATATATATATATATATATATATATATATATATATATATAATTTATTTAAAGGGACACTGCATGCACTGTAACTGCTTCATTCCATTGAAGTGGTTATAGTGTCTGGAGATCCTATGTGCTATCCTTATATTCAGCATTAAACCATTCTCAATGTTTTGATGCTAAATGATAGTCCCCAGCAGCTCCTCCCCTCTGTGCTGCTTGGGCTGATGAGGAAGTATTATCCTGAGCAGCTATGGGTGGCTGTGATTGGCCGAGAGTGTCAGCTGCTTGCATTTAGCCTCTCACATCGCCTATTACTGGTATGAATTGGTATGGTTAGAAGGAAGTGTAAAATCCCTGCCTTAGCCATGCTTACAGTGGGGCCGTTGCCTATTGGCCCTGATGATGACGATTAAATGGGCCTGATTATAGCATGTTAGAGACGCACTATAACAGCCGTGCCTCCCAGTGACCAGTATCTAGAGGAAGTGGTGCTAGAGGAATACTCACACAATGTATTGTAAACCTTCACAGACCTAGTGTCAGTCTGTCTATTTCATCTCTGTCTGTCTGTCCATCTTTCAGGCTCCCATCTCCTCTCTCTCACTTATCACAAACTCTGAATCTTCTCAGCACTCACTGGCCTTCCTTCCTTTTTACTAGCCGGCAGAGCTCCTGGTCGGTAACCAGGAACAGAGAAATAGGTGGGCGTAGTGAGTGTGGCGGAGAGGGGACAT
The DNA here is from genome assembly GCA_933207985.1 of Pelobates cultripes. Classification (NCBI taxonomy): domain Eukaryota; kingdom Metazoa; phylum Chordata; class Amphibia; order Anura; family Pelobatidae; genus Pelobates; species Pelobates cultripes. Next base: position 9,065,619 of record OW240912.1, read on the forward strand.
GTCACAACTAAAATGTAATTTAGAACAAGAGCAATGTATCTTTTTTACACAGAGTGATTTCTAAACTCATTTATTGTAGTTTAAAGGACCACTATAGGCACCCAGACCACTTCAGCTTAATGAAGTGGTCTGGGTGCCAGGTCCAGCTAGGGTTAACCCTTTTTTCTATAAACATAGCAGTTTCAGAGAAACTGCTATGTTTACATATGGGTTAATCCAGCCTCTAGTGGCTGTCTCATTGACAGCCGCTAGAGGCGCTTGCGTGCTTCTCACTGTGATTTTTAAAGTGAGAAGATGCCAGCGTCCATAGGAAAGCATTGAGAATGCTTTCCTGTGGACTGGCTGAATGCGCGTGCGCGGCTCTTGCCGCGCATGCGCATTCAGCCGAGGAGGCGGAGAGGAGAGTCCCCTGCCTGACGCTGGAGAAAGAGGTAAGTTTAACCCCTTCCTCACCCTAGAGCCCGGCAGGAGGGGGACCCTGAGGTTGGGGGCACCCTCAGGGCACTATAGTGCCAGGAAAACACTATAGTATGTTTTCCTGGCACTATAGTGGTCCTTTAAGGACACATTACTAGGAGTATTATTGCTGTGGAGCTCTGTTATACACTCAGACACATTACTGGCAGTATTATTGATCTGGAGCTCTGTTATGCACTCAGACACATTAGTGGGAATATTATTGCTGTGGAGCTCTGTTATACAGTCAGACACATTACTGGGAGTATTATTGCTGTGGAGCACCTGTTATACACTCGGATACATTACTGGGGGTATTATTGCTGTGGAGCTCTGTGATACACTCAGACACATTACTTGGAGTATTATTGCTGTGGAGCTCTGTTATACACTCACACACATTACTGGGAGTATTATTGCTGGGGAGCTCTGTTATACACTCACACACATTATTGGGAGTATTATCGCTGCGGAGCTCTGCTATTGGGGGGGGTGCAAAATGCCAAAAGCCAAAAAACGCTGCTCCAGCTGAGATTCACACAACAATAAATTTATAACAGGCAGATTAAAAACTAAAAACATATTAAAGAACATATTGCTAGATTTCATAATGAATCTTCTGATAAAAATAAAACCCTCTAAGAGCGACTCAAAGTGATGTTTTCTAGCTAAGCACCCTTCTACATTGGGTGTTTTCTGGCTGAATGCTCGCTCTCTGACGATAATGGTCTCTAATTAGCGGAGTTATATATGACTTCCTTCTGTTCAGTTAAATAATACATTGTGCGTTAAGCAAAGTCAGAGCTAATTTGTCTATTTCCTTTGGCAATCATTTATCGCTGGCAAAATATCCAGACTCCGAGTGACTATCTGGCCTTTTATAATCTCTGCGCAGCTCGCCCATATAAAGGCTCTAATCTTCCTGTAATTACTGCGACCATAAAACGGGGGACGCCACCGCACAGAACTACACAGAGCCACGTAATCAGCAAAGTGGAGGAAGCAAATCCATCAATGGAAGTCACCGTCAACGCTGACCTGGCTTATCTTTACCGTGTCATACACCTTAATGGAAATTTCACCCTTATCTGTCACTTAACAAATGTATTTACTTTCCCATGCCCAACTCACATGCAGCCAATTCCCACTTGCAGAGACGCAGCCAGAGAATTATGTGTTTTTTATTGTTAATCACGATTTTCTGCAAAGGGCTAGATAATTATTGGTTCCGTGACTTGCTATGTTCCCTCCTCCGCAGGTAGTACTTTATAAAGAATATTTGTTTAATTAAAGTGCAGTTGTTATGGTGGAGATAATATTTTCTTTTTGCTTGTTTAAGTGAATTGTTATTGGGTGATTTGAACCGGAATCATTTCTCGTTGTAATTCTAGTAAACACAGAAATTGTTACATTGTATCACTGTTTTATAAAATGCTGATTACACCCAGTGATTGGCATTTCTGGATTCCTGTCATTCCTTTGTGTTTTCACCTTTCAACCAGGGAGGGAACGTTTATATATATATATAGTCTAAATGTCACCCGTGAAAAGAGTCTGACACAGAAATATTGAACTCTGTGTTAATTCTGGGTTTGCCCAGCTGTAGTATAAACACGTATTATACAGCCCATACTACCTTCCCACATCTTGCTCTCAGGTCCTGAGACACCCTGAAAGGACGTAATCAGAAGGTGGGGGGAGTTACTGACTGGCGAATAGCCGTGATTTAAAAACAGAAGTGAGAATGTTAGTCCAAAATGGACAGTTTGGGAAAACAAATAGGAGAATATGACCAGTGCAAATATTTTGACCCAACATTTTTAATGTAGTTTTTTTTATCCAACCCATTTATTTTGTTATAGAATAAATCTTAAATATTGCAAAAATGAATTTGCCAATATTCAGAGCTCTCTGGATTCTTATTAACTTTCCTAAATCGGAGACGTTTGGCAGCTCACCTCTGTGCACGTCAGGTTAAACAGTCTCAGTTTAATCTCCGTAAACCTCGCCTGATTTATTTAGATTTACATATATCTGGGTAATCCCCACCTAATCACACCCCTCACGTAAAGCATGCTAAATATACTGCCATCCAGGTACCAGACTTATTTAAATCTATTCAATTCGACTGGATAAACAGGATTTTTAAATACTACAACCCTCGTACCGCAAAATAAAGCTATTATTCACTAGTATATCTCTAAAACTAGTATATAGCACTGAAACTCTTAAAACTTCCATACGATCTCCATGATGACCCTTTAACCCAGGGGTGCCAGATGTTTTAAAGCGACAGTTTCAATGATGCCTTGTCATTCTAAATACATGCAAAGCATCATGGGTTTTGTAGTTCTACAACATCTGGGGATCTGCCTTTTGGGCACCCCTGCTTGAGCCCATCTAAATGCCTTATGGAATATAATTGGGCTAATCTAGTTGATCTAGAAAATGATCTTATTATTTGTGATATACCATCTATACATACTCATGTGAACCATAGTCCTTCTATTCTGAACTTCAATGACGGACTAGACAGACATTGTTGTTTATAAAAGGGGGGTTGATCCATCCCACCTTACTCCTATTAAAACAGTAACACAGACATTAGAGTTTTTGCCCTGAATATTCGGCTGATTTGGGAGGATTTCAGATTCGAGTTTGGAAAGACTACAACTTTCCTAATTACCATATAGCGTGACTTTTATACCGTACTTACATCCGCTGCCATGCTGGAAGAAATGGGAGATTTTGGGAGGCCCACTTTATGACCTCTATCTATGTAAACCATAAAGAGGCAAGTAAGACGGTCAATAAATTCAGCTGGAAACTTGGAGGGTCATCTCAGCATTTACATAAATGTACAAATACTGTGTCAATTGCAAACCATTTTACCCAGATCCCGGTATTCTTTCATTGTAAGACAACTTGCAAATCCCAGAACTGACAACATGACTGTAAGCTCGTATACCAAGCAGCCGCCAGTAGAGTCATTACTGAAATACAGAATACTTTTATGTACACTTTCATTACAGGAAGGATCAGTTCTTTGGGTTGAATAGTCTGTCTAACTGCTTTAACGTGGGAATGCTGTCAAAGTATCTGTATCTGACACTTTATTCTCTGCAAATGACATTTGTGTGTATGTTATTTCCAGAGTTATTACATGGCGTTTCTCTAAGTCGCATGGTGTTAATTTGTAGATATTAGACTCTGTGTACGGCAAACAAAATAGTTTAACCCAAACCACTTCTAAAACATTTCTAGCTGGCCACTCTGCAAAAATGGGCCGATCCGTGTATTGCGAAATATATAAATGACATAAATATGCATTTTCTGCCATTTTATTCACAGATTAAATGAGAAAAACAATTATAATTATTATAACACATTCTAAATAAAGAAAAAGAATAGGAGCAGTAAAAAGCTTACTATATCTATAAATTATTATTATTATTTTATTATTTATATAGCGCCAGCAAATTCCATAGTGCAGTACATTGGGTATTATATATTTAATAATAAAAATATATATAAATGTAGATTTTATTTACCGCTCCTCCTTTAGTCCTCTGTTGGTCACTTGTCACCTGATCTGGACAGTAGCAGCATGGGACTGGCCAGGTAGGTATATTCATCAAGCCTCAACTCTGCATTACCATGGCTACAAATACTCTAAATTTGCGCTAACGTTTGTATTTTTTGCTAAATGAAATTTAAATCTAAGATACATTTGGGGAGCTCTTATTAATAATAATAATAATAATATATCTGTAAACTAGCTGCTGGGAAGACACAATGTCTGCCTGGAAGGCATTAAGAGACAATACAGGTATGTAGTAATAAATTGAACAACCAGTCAAACAAGCGCCAACAAAACACTTCCTCGTACCCAGCCCTCTCTATTACGCATGGTCTAGCTCACTCTTATATTACAAGCTCCTGTGAGTTACCCACTTCTGTTTCAGGGGTCACCTTGCACCCTACTTGTTTTATTGCATCCCCTTGCTCCTCATTTCTGTATTAATACAAGCAATTGTTTTCTGTTGACTTAGTAATGTTACCTTATAGAGTGTTTTTCCGTGGCCTGGATAATGTTATTCGGTAGAGCGTTTTTCCTTGGCCTGGATAATGTTAAGGGGATAATGTTATCCTGTACAGAGTTATTCCGTGGTTGGTCATGTTTTTCTGTAGAGAGCTTTTTCATGGCCTGGATAATGTTATTCTGTAGAGAGTTTTAATGTGGCCTGGAGTTTTTACGTGGCCTGGATAATGTTATTCGTTAGAGCGTTTTCCCCGTGGCCTGGATAATGTTAAGGGGATAATGTTATTCTGTAGAGAGTTATTCCGTGGTTGGTAATGTTTTTCTGTAGAGAGCTTTTCCGTGCCCTGGATAATGTTATTCTGTAGAGAGTTTTTTTTAGTGGCCTGGATTATGTTATTCTGTAGAGAGTTTTTCAGTGGTTGGTAATGTTATTCTATAGAGAGTTTTTCCGTGGCCTGGTAATGTTATTCTGTAGAGAATTTTTTAGTGGCCTGGATAATGTTGTTCTGTAGAGAGTTATTCTGTGGCAAACTGGATAATGTTAAGGGGATAATGTTATCCTTTAGAGAGTTTTTTAGTGGCCTGGATAATGTTATTCTGTAGAGAGTTTTTCAGTGGCCTGGATAATGTTATTCTGTAGAGAGTTATTCTGTGGCAAACTGGATAATGTTAAGGGGATAATGTTATTCTGTAGAAAGTTATTCCGTGGTTGGTAATGTTATTCTGTAGAGAGTTTTTCAGTGGCCTGGATAATGTTATTCTGTAGAGAGTTTTTCAGTGGTTGGTAATGGTATTCTATAGAGTTTTTCCGTGGCCTGGTAATGTTATTCTGTAGAGAATTTTTTAGTGGCCTGGATAATGTTGTTCTGTAGAGAGTTATTCTGTGGCAAACTGGATAATGTTAAGGGGATAATGTTATCCTTTAGAGAGTTTTTCAGTGGCCTGGATAATGTTATTCTGTAGAGAGTTATTCTGTGGCAAACTGGATAATGTTAAGGGGATAATGTTATTCTGTAGAAAGTTATTCCGTGGTTGGTAATGTTATTCTGTAGAGAGTTTTTCAGTGGCCTGGATAATGTTATTCTGTAGAGAGTTTTTCAGTGGTTGGTAATGGTATTCTATAGAGTTTTTCCGTGGCCTGGTAATGTTATTCTGTAGAGAATTTTTTAGTGGCCTGGATAATGTTGTTCTGTAGAGAGTTATTCTGTGGCAAACTGGATAATGTTAAGGGGATAATGTTATCCTTTAGAGAGTTTTTCAGTGGCCTGGATAATGTTATTCTGTAGAGAGTTATTCTGTGGCAAACTGGATAATGTTAAGGGGATAATGTTATTCTGTAGAAAGTTATTCCGTGGTTGGTAATGTTATTCTGTAGAGAGTTTTTCAGTGGCCTGGATAATGTTATTCTGTAGAGAGTTTTTCAGTGGCCTGGATAATGTTATTCTTTAAAGAGTTTTTCCTTGGCCTGGATAATGTTATTCTATAGAGAGTTTTTCCATGGCCTGGGTAGTAATGTTACCTAATAGAGTGTTTTTCAGTGGCCTGGTTAGTAACGTTACCTTATAGAGTGTTTTCTGTGGCCTGGTTAGTAATGTTACCTTATAGAGTGTTTGTTTAGTGTTCTGGCTAGTAATGTTACCTTATAGAGTGTTTTTCTGTGGCCTGATTAGTAATGTTACCTTATAGAGTGTTTTTCTGTGGCCTGATTAGTAATGTTACCTTATAGAGTGTTTTTCAGTGGCTTGGTTAGTAACGTTACCTTATACAGTGTTAACAGTGGCTTTGTTAGTAACGTTAACTTATAGAGTGTTTTTCAGTGGCCTGGTTAGTAATGTTACCTTATAGAGTGTTTTTCTGTGGCCTGGTTAGTAATGTTACATTATAGAGTGTTTTGCTGTGGCCTGGCTAGTAATGTTACCTTATAGAGTGTTTTTCTGTGGCCTGGTTAGTAACGTTACCTTATAGAGACGAAGACACACATTCTGGGTCACTTGGCTGTGATGTGCTGGATGAATACCGAGCGGACAGCTCGGGTCACGAGTCTCCCGGTGAGGGTTTCTCATACCGACCCTCACACTACGTGAGCGAAACATTTCTGGGATCCCCCCTGACTGAGTCGCTGAAGGCCCCCGCGACGTCAACTGACACCCCCGGAGAGATTGTGGAGGCCTCCGGCCATCCGTTCTTTGACCCTTGGCTCTTCAAGCATCCCCGTTCAGTGGAATGGGCTCCTCCTGACCACATCGCGGAGTTTCTCCTTTACTGGCTCTGCCGCCCCTTGGACAAGGAGGTCCACGAAAAACTTCGGACTGAATGCCCCTGTCCGACACTGCCAGACAAGGTGGCCTTGACCCCAGACTTCGACCCGGTGTTCGCCACCTTCATGATGAGGTCTGGGAAAGACCCTCGCAAAGGCCTGAAACAGGGCCTTACCTTGGCTCAGGATAAGCTGCTCGACCTTAGCAGTCCGCTGACGCAGATTTTCCTAATGGCAGATGATGCCCTAAACAGTGGGGCCCTGATGGACGCTCATCTCCTGCGGGAGTGGGCCCAAAGAGCTATCTGTCTCTTGGGCAATACGAATGTGGCCCTAATCTCAGAACACCGCAAAGCGGCCCTATACAAGCTAGATGGCAAACTGGCTGACTTGGCCTCTGAGGAACTGCTGGGGCTCGATGCCAATGACCTCCTCTTTGGTGACGCTTTCATGAAGTAGCTCAACCGCCATCTACACGTCCCTAGACAAGGCTCAACTGTCTCTCAAGAGGGTCTTCTGATCAGGAGACCATTTTTCCTCCAGGTTTGGTAGGCAGAGGGGCTGCGCCACCAGCAGAGCTGCCTTCAAGGGCACAAAGCCTTGCATCTCGGAGTCGTTCTCATCATCCTCCTCCCGATACCAGCACGCCCGCTGTTTCCCTGTGGGTCCTTAAGAGGCCGAAGTGCTGCCTCCACACGGGCATGATACGCATCAAGTAAGAGTCATTCCTTATTTGCCAAGCTTACCCATTGCAGACAGGTTGTCTCACTTTTTTCCTCAGTGTGAAGCCATCATGGGAGATCCGTGGGTTCTACAGACCATGGCTGGCTTTCTGATCGACTTTGTCGAACCGCGGATGCAAGCCTCTTCCCCGCGGTCAAAACATATGGACAAGGAGGCTTGTCCATTCGGAAATACTATCCCTGCTGGACAAGGGCGCTGTGGAGAGGTTGACAGGCCCCCTCGCTTCCTGAGGAATATTCTCCTTGTAAAGAAGAAAACAAGAGATTTCCGTCCTGTGATCAATCTGTGTGCCCTCAACGCATATGTCATCTACAGACACTTCAAGACGGAGGGCATTCATTTACTAAGAGGCCTGCTCTGTGAGAGAGACTGGTTCTCCCGACTGGATCTGAAGAATGCCTATTTCACGGTACCGATGACGACTGGTGCTTCCTTCGGTTCCCCTGGCAAGGGAACATCTGGCAGTTTACATGTCTTCCGTTTGGTCTGTTTGGCTCTTCGGTGCTTCACCAAGTTGTTGAAGCCGGTCATGGCGACTCTGAGGGCCAGAGGGATCAGATCAATTGTCTGCCTAGACGATATTCTGTTGATGATGCAGGATTCGGACGTCCTGCGCCGGCAGACGTCGCTCACCATCCGCCTGCTTCAGGACCTGGGGTTTGTTATCAACATGGAGAAATTGGAACTGACTTGTTCTCGATTGGTCCAGTTCCTGTGATTCGTGGTAGATTCGGTTCAGGCAGTGCTCCGCCTTCCGATGTCCAAGGTATTCGCTATCACGAAGAACATAAGGTATCTGCTATGCAACTCACAGGGCACGTTGAGGGATCTGACACGCACGATAGGACTGCTGTCATCCTCCATTCAAGCCATATTCCCGGGACCCCTACACTATCGGGCTCTCCAACTCTTGAAGGTGCAATATCTCAGATCATCGCTCTCCTACCACCGCGTCGTATGTCTTTCGGACGAAGCCCATCTGGAACTCCACTGGTGGCTTCGACACATGGAGACCTGGAATGGCAAGGCTATATTTGGATCCGGACCGGGCTTCGTCCTGGAATCAGATACCAGGTGCAACCCTGGAAAAGTCTTGGAGGTGCGCATCAGATGTGGGAGTACGGACAGGGGATAGACGTAGGTCTTCGGCAGAGCGCAGGGGCCTCAACGGGACATACTTGTGTATGAGGGTGGATAGGTAGGTATTTAAGCAGCATTATGCCTTGTGTCTTTTTGACCAGTTTCTGATGTTTGTGCTTTTGAATTTTCCTCCTTTTCACCAGAGGGTGTATCTGTTTCTATTTCACGCATCAACTAAATCTAATTTGGCTTCTGTGACGGTACAATCCTTTACTCCGTCAAGCATTCCCTTCTTCCCATAAAATAAAATCCCCAAGTAATCCACAGAGTAATAAATCGCTGGTATCGCCAAATAATCCACACATGAGCCAAAGCTTAATGCTGGAACAAGACTCATTTTTAATGACACACACTCTGCTTTTATGCAATTCTCCCGTGCAAGAGAGACGCCCACAGACAATTATGAATTACCCAATCACACACCGGTTACATCCCACACATCTCCTCCCCTTAGCCTGAGAGGTAACCCAATTAGCCAATTAAAGGGCCAGCAGCAGCCCAACGTAAATCCATTATGCCCAAATCTTGTATTTAAAGGGCCAAACCTCCCAGGGACCATAATCACATGGCAAGAGGCTGGAAAGCAGTCCTTTCCAGGCACAAGTGGCGAGGTTAATTTTGCCACAGTGTCGTATCCCTACTTTCCAGATAGATCTTGTCTCTGTGGGCACATTGTCTACAGACGTATCTCTCCGTGACTTCGTCCTTTCGACCCTCTGCTCATGGGCAGCTATTGATTTCCTACGTTCGACCGTTTAGGGCTGTTTCTGCACCGACAAACGCTCATTGGATTCGATGGCTTCTTTCATCGGCTGTTGTGGCGAGTTCCTTTGGGGCTCATTCGGTTCGATGTGCTGCAGCTTCAGTGACCCTAGAAGCCGGTGGGTCACTTAAGGATATTCTCAGCACTGCTGATTGGTCTTTACATACTTTTTACTTCCACCTGCGATCTCATGTTTCTTCTGTCTTTTTGCTGGGTGTTAAAACTGCAAATATGAAGCCTCCTGTCTTGCCTTAAAATTAGGGATTATTCTCGCCTCGGTGAGGGAATAATAAAAAGAAAATTTAAAGACAGGAGGCTAATATTTCCCCCCTTGATGTTTCCCTCTCCCTTTTTTGCTATTATGTTAATTGGGGATATTGTTGGATTCTTTTTATGTATGGTATCATGTTTGATTAATAAATATGTTTTCTGTGCTATGGTCTTGGCTGCCCGTGTGCTTTATTTCTCGTGTCATAATTCGCTGATGTACTAATATGTATGGTGTGACATTCTGCTTTGGCAGTTTGCTTTCACAATGTTTCTATTTCCTTGCAGTGTAATCAGGACTTATTCTGGTTATGGCGGTTCTTTATCTAAGTGTGCCGGATACAGTTGGATTACTTTGGTCTTCATGCTCTCCTGCTCGACCTCATCAAAGAAAGAGGAAGTGGGAGGGTCTGCCTAAGTGGTTTTATACTGCTGTTGTTTGTTCTGATTGGTTGTTTTAAAAAGTTAACTATTTCTTTACGCAAATATTCGCCTCCTGTCTTTAATAAAATTTTGATTATTCTCTCACCGAGGCTAAAATAATCCCTAATTCTGCCACTCGTTTGTATTGCCATTTATTTAGCAACAACAGATAGCATCGAGATTAACAGAGTGAAGAAAAAGAACAGCTGATGTATTGTGTGAGCTGTGTCCATAAGCTTGCAATCTGATGGACATTACAGCTGGAACGGTTATCCTCACTAAGCCACATAATGGGATTTATCAGCTCATATTCTACTTTCATCTTTCTGTTTAAATAGGTTTATCATACCTAGATTATTTTTATATTACACGTCTTACCTGGCAGTTATCTGATGTGACTGTCCCTATGACGTGGCTCCCGCTGCTACCCGACGGTGCCTTGTTTACTATCTGAACTCAACCCGTGGGTTAAATAATAACTGGTAGGGATGGTGCTTGTGTGGCTACTATAATTCCAGATCCTGGGACAAGGATGCTTTATTTAGCTACCTCGCTTATGTTCTAATTTGGAACACAGGTACAAAGTACACAGTGTGTCCCTCAAAACATAACAACACACAGTGGTATCCAAAAAGAAATAAATGTGTCTTTACTTAAAGAGAGTGTATATGGTGAGCCCATAAATTAAATACAACACAACAATTTGTAATAACATCAGATCAGTTATTTATGTTTTTTATCCTATTTATTCTGTTTCCATTTTCTAAAAGTCTTTCAAACAGGTTCAGAATAATCAGCAGAGAAGAACAAATATTAAAGGAGCACTATACTGTCAGTATGTTAGGAATACAAAGCTGTATTCCTAACACTATAATGTCCCTCTGCCCTTCCGCCCTCCATTGTGATGTAAAGGGGTAATAGTGTCCCTTTAACCTCCTGCTGATATATGTCTTTTAAGGGTTACTCCAATCATGATTTAAAAAAATATATTTTTACATCTCCCGGCATTAATATTCCACGTCCCATCATGGCGTCACCCGGCAATCGTATGGGCCAATCACAGGCTTTTTATTGGACTAATTTGTGGTCTTCATGCACAGGCAGGTCGAGGGAGGGAGCGAGGAGAGGAGGGAGGATATCTCTCAATTCTTGAATGGAGGGAAGTGAGAGGGAGCACCTACAGAGCGCTCTGCCTGCAAGTGAGAAGATTATCACGTCTGGCGTCAGCGCACTGACAACAATAGGCGCAAAATATGTATAGAATTGACATTAGGCAGCGCCAACCAGAGCCACGTGTGCTTTAGGTGGATCTAGTCCCCGAAACACGACTAAAAATAACAGTATGAGCAATGTTTCAAGCTACCACCATGACCACTTCAAATCACTAAGCCCTGGTGCAGTATGGGAGGGGGTGGCTGCTTATACAGTACCTCTGTGTGAGGTAAAAGGACTGGCTGACTTTCTCCGCCAGAAAGTAAGTATTTAAAGTACAAGACCAAAGAAAATGTAACCACCTGTACGCAGAGTTATCAGGAAATGAGTTAACATATCCTACGTCTATCTCCCTTAATCCTTCTGCTACCTCACAGCATTCTTTACTCTCACTTGGAATCCTCTGTTTGAACAAGACACACTTTATTATACCTTATATATAGAGCAAAGGCTCACAGCATGTTATAATGACCGCTCCCAAACCGGGCCGCACAATTCATTATACCGATCACCATCCTTGTAATGACTGAAGACAATATAAAAAAAAGGTTAAAGCTGTGTGGGGCTTAGATTTCAGCCAGGAAAGTCTCACAATTCAGGGAATGTGTTTGTAGCGGAGATGCAATATTAAATTCCACGATCTCCGCTGGTATAGAAGGTAATCCACAGTCAAGCGCTGAAAAGTAAGGCAATATCCCAAATCCCCCAGTAACCGGATGAAACACAGTTCTGGGAGTCAACTGAGGTTTTTATTCACAGCTCCAGTATTTATGCAAGTCCCCTACTGACATAGCAGAGGTTATACAGTAGGGGACTACATGGGGGAGGTTTTTATTCACAGCTCCAGTATTTATGCAAGTCCCCTACTGACATAGCAGAGGTTATACAGTAGGGGACTACATGGGGGACTTAACATTCTGAGCATTTCTCCCATCAGGCACTGCTGGACGAGAGGGACACTCCCACTGGAATATAGTGTTAAGTGGATTATCCCTCCGTGCAGCAGAACCGGCATTTTACATTTAAATATATAACTTTAACAATACTCAGTCCATTTAAACGAACGGACGTTCGGTAGATAGCTGGGGTCTGAGTGCACATTTCGTGGTAATACCGCTCAGATCCCAGCTAAAACAACCGAACGCCGCACGAAATACACTTTGCCATTGAGTTTGCCTAAAAGTACCGAACACCGATGGGGAACCAGAATAGCGAAAGACCGGAGCTCCCGAACGGCCTGGAAGTCCAGCGGTGTTCGCGCCGTCGAGTAGCTGTTTTCAGTTCCACGCGCTCGACGACCGAACACCGCTGGTGAGACAAAGGATCCAAGATGGCCAACCGCCGCGTGGTCGGTAGCCGAACGACTGCCACCTAGGAAACTCTCTAATTATCAATTGCAACAATGTTGCAATCGGTTAATGAGCGCCAAACGTCCCTCTATGTGTGGGCTATTAGGGGGTAGCTCATTCGGTTCACGAACAACCAGTAAAGTCGCTGTTCGTGAAACGAAACACATGAATGCTAGCGGCTTTTGGCTGCTAGCATACGAATTCTATGCACATAACAGTATCCACCAAGGTTACACATACATTACAGTGGTTATTACAGACAACCTTTTTATACAGATAGTCCAGCATCCTACAAGTGGCTAGGTTTGCCACAGTGTTCATATCACTGACCATCAGTAATGTCTGAATTGTAGCACATTGAGACAAGAGCTGACTTTAAGAATGTTTCCAGATCAGCTTCAGTGTTGTAAAATGGCATACTTTGACAACAGCATTCAACAACATTTAACCCAATGCAGCCCTGAACTATGTATTATTTAGAATCCACAAAACAAGAGGTGCAGCATTTTATGACTGAAGTGTTTTGTTATTATGAGAGAGGTGTACACAGGCCTTTACTAACGCTCTCATATGTAATGAATTGGCAGTACTGTATTGCTTATAGTCAGTCTGCCGGCGTGGACAGTTGGGTTTGTATGTTTGTGTTTAATTGTGTCCCCCTCCCCATGTTTGTGTATTAGATTGTGTGATTCTGCATTCCCCGCCAGGAGTGCTGGGTGTGTCCGTCGCACTGAGTACACACAGGCCAGATGACACACACAGTTATTCTGTTGACTCAGAAAGAGTTATTTACTAAAGTGAGAATTTAACTGAATTAGAAAAATTATCCAAGTCAGCTGTGTTTCCAGTCCATCCGTTTCAGTCTAAAATGTTAAATTCCTTTCTTATTCCTGACCAAAAACATTTGTAACGTAAAGGAAAAGTGGGGTAATTTTTTCTGTTAGATAAACTGCTAACATTTCAAATTCTAAGCAACACTAATATAACAAGATTGGAACAAAAGGTACCCCTCGGTTCTAAAATATTTCAGTATTCATTAGGCAGGTGATGGCAAGCCGCAGACTCCGCCCCCAGCAGCAGGCTCCTCCCTCAACGCCTCAGCACCTCCTGTTTTCAAAGATTTTCTGCATGATGCCTGTCTACTATTGGTTGCCGTTCTCTGACTTGCTATTGGTGAGGGTATCTGTCAATCACTGAGCAGCGCACTTTCATGGTGTGCCTAATACAGATTAATTCAGATTTCTGATTGGTGTAGTGAACGGTATCCAATGAAAGAGCAGTATGAATTTTAACATGAGCTACAGCAATCACAGCTCTGTACGTGCAGCATATAATGACCGCCCTTTATTATAAATTACAAAATAAGTGACCCTTCATTTCTGAATTAGATAGCTAACACTTTAGAAAATTGTCCAAAAAAAACAATTAAAAAAAAAAAACATTACAGGTTTATAGCTCATATATGAGAAAGGTGAAGTAAAATTGCTGCTTTGATCTCGCTGTTCCAGGGGTTGTCTTATAACTGATATTTGCAAATCTCGGCAGTTATAAGTGACAGGGAGTCTTTATGTGTCACGTTGTCTACAATGATGGAAAGTTGTTATGGTGGTTACAGTGCCCCTTTAAACATCACACAAATACCTTTATAATAATGTATAAAGATCACTGCCTAAATTGATGGAGTTTCAAGGCAAGATGTTTTACATTGTATTCATTTTAACAAGCCAAAAATCTGTATACTATGAACTATTTAACCAGTTTTCCCAAGCAACATGTCTCCACCTAATATCCCAAGCAACATATCTCCACGTAATATCCCAATCTACTTATCTCCACCTAATATCCCAAGCTACATGTCTCCACCTAATATCCCAAGCTACATGTCTCCACCTAATATCCCAAGCAACATATCTCCACGTAATATCCCAAGCTACATATCTCCACGTAATATCCCAAGCTACATATCTCCACGTAATATCCCAATCTACTTATCTCCACCTAATATCCCAAGTAACATATCTCCACCTAATATCCCAAGCTACATGTCTCCACCTAATATCCCAAGCAACATATCTCCACCTAATATCCCAAGCTACATATCTCCACCTAATATCCCAAGTAACATATCTCCACGTAATATCCCAAGTAACATATCTCCACCTAATATCCCAAGCAACATATCTCCACGTAATATCCCAATCTACTTATCTCCACCTAATATCCCAAGCTACATGTCTCCACCTAATATCCCAAGCAACATATCTCCACCTAATATCCCAAGTTACATATCTCCACGTAATATCCCAATCTACTTATCTCCACCTAATATCCCAAGCAACATATCTCCACGTAATATCCCAAGCAACATATCTCCACGTAATATCCCAAGTAACATATCTCCACGTAATATCCCAAGCAACATATCTCCACGTAATATCCCAAGTAACATATCTCCACGTAATATCCCAAGTAACATATCTCCACGTAATATCCCAAGCAACATATCTCCACCTAATATCCCAAGTAACATATCTCCACCTAATATCCCAAGTAACATATCTCCACGTAATATCCCAAGCAACATATCTCCACGTAATATCCCAAGCAACATATCTCCACGTAATATCCCAAGCTACATGTCTCCACCTAATATCCCAAGCAACATATCTCCATCTAATATCCCAAGCAACATATCTCCACCTAATATCTCCACGTAATATCCCAAGTAACATATCTCCACATAATATCCCAAGCTACATGTCTCCACGTAATATCCCAAGTAACATGTCTCCACCTAATATCCCAAGCAATATATCTCCACGTAATATCCCAAGCTACATATCTCCACGTAATATCCCAATCTACTTATCTCCACCTAATATCCCAAGCAACATATCTCCACGTAATATCCCAAGCTGCATGTCTCCATATAATATCCCAAGCAACATATCTCCACTTAACATCCCAAGTAACATATCTCTACGTAATATCCCAAGCAACATATCTCCACGTAATATCCCAAGCAACATATCTCCACCTAATATCCCAAGCAACATATCTCCACGTAATATCCCAAGCAACATATCTCCACGTAATATCCCAAGTAACATATCTCCACCTAATATCCCAAGCAACATATCTCCACCTAATATCCCAAGTAACATATCTCCACGTAATATCCCAAGCAACATATCTCCACGTAATATCCCAAGCAACATGTCTCCACGTAATATCCCAAGCAACATGTCTCCACCTAATATCCCAAGCAACATATCTCCATCTAATATCCCAAGCAACATATCTCCATCTAATATCCCAAGCAACATATCTCCACCTAATATCTCCACGTAATATCCCAAGTAACATATCTCCACATAATATCCCAAGCTACATGTCTCCACGTAATATCCCAAGTAACATATCTCCACCTAATATCCCAAGCTACATATCTCCACGTAATATCCCAAGTAACATATCTCCAGTTAACATCCTAAGAAACATATCTCCACTTAATATCCCAAGTAACATATCTCCACGTAATATATCAAGCTACATATCTCCACGTAGTAGTAGAGCTGCAAAAAATATTCTTGTACTTCTGAAATGTTTCTTCCTGCAGGTTATTGATAAGCATTCTGATAAACAATGTAAATTGTGTAATACAAGTTACTTTCCTAATACAATACAAATAGAGTATACACAGAGTCAATACAAACAGGTCTCTGGTGATCTGTTCATTAACAGGACTGTACAAAAAGTACAAGAAGACTTCATAAAAAGAGATTTTACCTACAGCACAAAACCTGCTGTCTGGACAATAAACATTTGACGGTTTGTCCACTGAACGGGAAAAATAGTAAATCGAAAACTGGCTTGTAAATTGTAGGTGAAAATGAATACATTGTAAATATTCTCTGATTTTTAACTTTCTTTTCCTCTGATGTCATAAGCAGTATTTTTTGTTTTTGGGAGTTGTAGTTCAATTGTCATTTTTCGGTTAATACATTTTTCACATCAAGATTTTTCGAACTCTAAGGAAAGCACCGCAAGTTGAGATAAAAAGCAGAACGCGTTAGTTCATGCAGAAAAACAAATTATTTTATTTATTAAAAGAAAAAAACTTGCGAAGATTAATAAAGTTAAACGTAACAACCAGTATAACTGACGGTAACTTAACACTTTCACAACATTTCCAGGTAATTATTCACCAGATGTATGTCACGTACTGGCAGCGTCTCTTGGCTGAGCTGTAGATGTTTGTTGGGCAGTGTGTTTAATTTGGAAGGAAGCCCTGTCATTTTCTGAGTGTCTCAGCTTGTTTTGTTACATTACAGAAGAAAATCATCGGTGAACTGATCTTGAGCCTCGCAGAGGGGAATGGCTGCTGTGTTTTTCCGAAAACTCTCTGAAACTGTTTTTTTATTTTTCATTTCATTTAAAAAATGTCAGCTTTACCAACACTACTAGTTTTCAAATATTTCCAAATGGTAGAAAATTTATTTATTTATTTAGAAAATAATGTCTCCAGTAAGGGATGTTAAAATACACTACTACCCAAATAAAAATATAGAAATATAACTGTTAGTAGATATAGCCCAAATGCAAACATACATACATTTAATTATGCAGTTTTTTATTAGGGGTATATCTAAAAATAGCTTCTAAAGGCTGCAGCCTTTATAAGCCCTCCCCTTATAAGCCCACCCAGACTTTCTGTGACTGTCCAATCACAGACTTCCCAATGCAGCTCAATGAGAAGTCTTTGCAAGGCAGGTGTTCTGGGCAATTGCTGCCTCTAGTGTTTAATTCCACTGAGCTAAACAACCAGGTAGTAACTGGACCTATTGTCTGATTGACAGCCAGGATAGTGTAACAAGGTTTATTTATAAAGTGCCACTTTCTATTGCAATCTGCAATTTTTTATAAAATGAAAAAAAAAAAAAAGACACACTATTCACACTTAAAGTACTTCAGAAACCCAAAGTGCATTTGGGTTGCAGAGTGTCCCTTTAATTAATTATATAATTAATGAAAAAAGATGTAAAAGTGCAAATAATAAAAGAGAATATATGATAGTGACTATTGAAATTCTTGTTTAATCGTAGGTGCCCATAATTTGCAGTTTATGGAGTGAGCAGCCAGTCCTGGTGGTCCCATAGCTCAATGACAGTATTGCACCTTTGCAGTTCATATTTTGTGCTGCCCACTGCAAATATCACCATCATTTGCTTCATTCTTAAAGCAATATTGAAAAAAATACACAATGTGATACAATATACATACTATACCAGGGGTACGCAACCTTCAGCACTCCAAATGTCTTACATAAATAGGGACACATGGGAGGTAGACATGTGCATTTTTTTTCGTACGAATATGATTTCGTCTGAAATTTCTGACTTTTTCGTATTTGTTTACTAAAACGTAAACGAAAGTCCTACATACAAAATATAAACAAAATGAAAGGTCAAATGCCATATGCATTACCTTTTCGTTTCAATTCTTTCGTTTAACCCCTTAAGGACACATGACATGTGTGACAGGACATGATTCCCTTTTATTCCAGAAGTTTGGTCCTTAAGAGGTTAATAGACTTTGTGTCTATTAACCCTCACAGCACAGAGGAGAAAAAAAAACTGCTGGCTCTCCCTGCAGCAGGAGACTGAACCCGTGCAGGGCTGCAAGGTGACTCTTACAAGCATGGGTTAAGTGACTTAACCTGCACTTGACAAAAATAACACTGCGCTTGCGCGAAAAAAAAGCAAGCTACCAGCTCCCTCCTTGTAATAAATCATATTAATTACTACCCCAATAAAACCTATATTAATAAAAGGGAGGTTAAATTCTCCTGCATGCCCCTACTCGCGGCGTGCCCCCACCCCTAAGTATCAATTGGGGGGTCTCATTGTCTACCCCCACCCGTGAGCGGTGGGTGGAGGCTAAATATAAAAAATATCCCCCCCCCCAACAAGTGACTAGGGGTCTCCAAACCCTTAGTCAACACCCTACCCAATAGAATTAAACCCTACCAACCCCCTAACCCTAAAAATAGTAAGTGGGGGAACAAAAAACTAACCCTTTAAAATAAAATGTCATACAGCCCCAAAAAAGGCCAAATAAGAATCCATATTCCAAAGAACTTTCCCACGCTGTGTAAAATTACTCAGAACAATCTGATTGGTTGCATTCAAAGCCAACCAATCAGAGTGCTGTGACAGGTAAATGTAGAGACTTACCTGCCAGTCTCTTCATTTACCTGTCAGAGCACTCTGATTGGTTAGCTTTGAATGCAACCAATCAGAGCGCTATGAGTCAAATTAGCGGGCGGAGCTCAGTCTGCGCGGAGCCCTCGCTGGGTGAAGATAGATTTTTTTTGGGGGGCGTCAGGTTTTTCTTTTTTCGGCCTGGTTTTTTTTTTGCGCTCTGGGTTTTTTTTTTTTTTTACAGTTGCGACGGGACAATTATGGATTTTTATTTGGCCTTTTTTGGGGCTGAAGAAAGACAAGAAAAGAAGAAAGAAGACATCTAATGGTAAGTATGACATTTTATTTTAAAGGGTTTTAGTTTTTTGTTCCCCCCCTCACTATTTTTAGGGTAAGGGGGTAGGTAGGATTTAATTTTATTGGGGAGGGTGCCGACTAAGAGTTTGGGGACCCCTAGTCACTTGTGGACGGGGAATTTTTTATATTTAGCCCCCACCCGCCACTCATGGGTGGGGGGGGGGGATAGGTCCCCCCTTATTGTTATTTAGGGCCCCCACCTGTCGCTCATGGGTGGAGGCCATGGGGGGGAGGACAATAGATTCCCCCACCAATGTCTGTTAGGGTCCCCACCCATCGCTTATTTAATTAGGGTCCCCACCCGCCAGTCATGGGTGGGGATCTGGGGGGGATACTAGGTCCCCGTTTATATTAATAGCCCCCACCCATGGGGCGTGGGAGGGGGGCACTATGTCCCCCCATTTTTGTTATTTGGGTTCCCCATCATGGGGGAACAGCAGTAGCGACTAGGCAGCAATAGCTGCCCAGTCATTAGTAGTTTTAAATAAGGCTGCTCGCTGTTTAGGCGACAAGCCCCTACTTATGGCTTGCCGCAAGTAGGGGCATGTGGGAGGATTTTACCTTCCTTTTATTAGTATAGGGGTCATAGTTTAATGCGGGGGGAGGGGTATTAATATTAATTATAACTAGGAGGGAGCTGGTAGCGCTGCCTTCCCTCCTTGTTTTTTCTTTTTTTGTGTGCATGCGCAGTGGTATTTTCGTCCTAATGGATGAAAACTAATTATTTATTACCGGATTTAGTCAAAAAACAAATGTTTTACGGATGAAGTTTGGAATTGACGAATGAAAATTTTATTTAGTACGAATTCATTCGTACGAAACGAAGATTTCACTGGTGCACATGTCTAATGGGAGGTATAAATCTATGACACAGCTTTTAATAATAATTGTACTATTAGGAAGTGCATGTAGCCTCTTTGCACGTGACTGGAGGTTTACATCTTTGGCAAAGTAATACTCAGTAGATTATTCACTAAAAACTAGACTTGTGCTTTTGGGTCCAAACAAACGTAAATCCGATGCACCATATGAACATATAACCAAACACACAACTTGCGCAATGGACGAGCATATTCGTCTAATTCGTAATTTGGAGTTCTGTCCGTGATGCCAAAATAATTATGATTGATTGGTGGTTAGAGGACACCCAATAAATGCTGATTTTATTCTCAGATCAAGAAGTAACAAAGAAAGAGAAAGAGGAGGAGGA
This sequence comes from Pelobates cultripes, assembly GCA_933207985.1. Lineage (NCBI taxonomy): Eukaryota > Metazoa > Chordata > Amphibia > Anura > Pelobatidae > Pelobates > Pelobates cultripes. Next base: position 9,086,042 of record OW240912.1, read on the forward strand.
TATATATATATTAGATTTAATAAATATGAATATATAAATATTAAATAGATTTTTATTTTTAGATCTACCACTTACTATAGATTTACTATTTACCGGTAAATAGGGAGTGTAATGGACCGTTTTGCACACAAGAGGTTAAAACCCGTTTGGGCGATATTCCCCTTTTCAGATGCACAGACAGCTACTGCAATCACCAATCTCCCGAACTGAAAACACATGAATTCACCAATCTCCCGAACTGAAACCAGGGGAATGCTCCAAACTCCTGAACAGGAAACACACGAATGCTGTAAACAGCCGAACAGGAAAAACCATACGAACAGCTTACACTCCTGGCAGTCACACTGTAACAGCATACAATCCAATTCCCCCCAAGAGCGAGACGACACTTTGTTTGAGGGTCAAGCAGAACTGATTTACTGGGGCTACCTGCCCGGCTTTTATGCAGGTGTCCCACTCCCATAGGGGACCAGATGGGAGACTGGGAAACATATTGGACATTGACCAATCACAAGCTTACAATCCCACAATGCATCACAATCCCTCCTCTCTGTCCTGGAGATAATTGGGGAGTAATCCAATTATCTCCAAGGACAGAGGCAAAACTCCATTAACCATATGACAGACAAAGGACAATAAAAGACATAAAATTACATACTGTTACATTTATCACATAGAACATCCACATTCTACCTATCCCCAGATAGCTGAGATCTGAGCGCACATTATCGGATGGCACTCAGATCACATACATACAGTTCAATCGCCATTGAGCCAAAGTCTTTCATACAGTCTTTCAGTATACGGCTGGGCTCCATGGTATAGCTATGTGGGGTAACACTGCTCACATAGGGAAAATAAAAGGTTTTTAATGCAGGGCCATAGTCCAGCGGCAACCAGGCTCCTCCAATGGCCAGTGGCGAGGTTGGTTCCGCCACAGGGAGAATTGAATAAGGAATTTTAATTAATGAGCTGAAAATGTAGAGTTTTAGAATGTTTATAGATTATTCTAAAATTGGATTTTCTTTCTCACTTTTCTACAACTCCTGGTTAGAGAATAATTACCACACCTGCAAAATATTAGATTTGGAGGTTTGAAATGGGTAGCTCAGCATCAGGGCTCTGTGCAGTGAGTATCCTTTTTTGAAATACGAACTCAAAATAAAAAAACTGGTTTAATCTCCTGCAGACAGGCAGCAGACTCAATCAGTGACCCCACGTCTACTGCAATGATGAATAATCTCATTAATACAAAATATCGGATTAATCTCTGTAAAGAACCGAACACACACATATATAAATACGATTTTAATAAAAGCTCACTGAGCAGGTAATAGGAATTAATTTTCCGTATATATGTACCAAATACAACATTAGCGGTGATTAGAATATCGATAGCAGCTGTTAGCTTGGAAAAAAAAACTGAAACATTTGCTGGAACCCTTTAACCGGTCCAAGAATTGTGCTGCGTAGGTGTCAGAACATCGAAAAAGAGAAATATCTAATGTTGGTGATTTATTAAAATTAAGAAACGAATAACCGCTCCTGGTTCTGCCCTAAAATCTCACTTCATCTACCTATATAATATTGTTAACGCTTGCAAAGCTTAAAGAGACTCTATCGGCACCCAGACCACTTCATCTTTATGAAGTGGTATTGGTGCCATCTCCTCGTCGTTTTAACCCTGCTACTGAAAACTTTACCATTCTGCAGGAATAACAATTCTTACATTGCAGGGTTAAAATGCATCTAGAAGCTTTCACACTCAGGCACTAGAGCAGGGGTAGGCAACCTACGGCACTAGTGCCATGCACGGCACTCGATGTGTCTTTGCACGGCACTCAGGGCTGCTAGAGCCAAACAGGCTCTGTCCTATCAGGGGTCCCAGTAAAACTTCAGATCTCTGCTAATACGAAGAGGTGGTGAAGGACAATCCTCCATTTAAGCATTGCAGCACGTAGAGGAAGTGATCTCAGATAACTCTCATATCACTTCCTCCCAGCACTTGTAAATGGGAATCCACACTGTAGTAGAGCAGCCCGCAGCTGCTGTTGCAGCTCCTGTCCTTGACCTGTATCTGGCCAGCCTGGTCCCCACTGGAACCCAGGGAAGCCACCCACACTAGATATACACAGAAATGCAGAATAACCCTCCCTCATACAAATAATAAGAGCCCACACACAAACATACACACAATCCCCCCAAACGCAACACCACTAACAATCCACATGCATGCACACAACCCCACATGCAGCCTCTCACATGCAATAACCCAAATAGCCCCACACATACACACACTACCAAACACAATGTGACATATCCATTCACACACACAATTCCACAAGCAGCCCTCATACACATCCCACATTCATATGTATCATACACGATACCATAAACTACTAATGAACATATACAATATAATAGCTCATATACGCACAAATACAACGATACAAAGCAATTACAGTAACAATAACACAAGCAGAATACGGCAGCATACACACCTCAATTTAAAAAAATAGGACCGGCACGCTACGGGACATCACAATCCTATATCGGCACAGTGCTGCTAAAAGGTTGCCTACTCCTGCACTAGAGGCACTTACACAGAAATATCTGAGTGAAACTCTGCTAGTCCAATCAGATGGTCTCACAGAGAGCGTAGCGCAGATTGGTGTTTTGCCACGCACTAGCCTCCCAATGCTTTCCTAAGGGAAATTATTGGATTGGCTAAGATAATCAGTTTTGAAGATATCAGCTAAGGATGCGGGAATGGCCACAGTGAGGGAGAAAAGGTGAATTAACAACCTTTTTCATCAACTCGGGAGGGGGGGGCAGTAAACTAAACTGCTGCATTCCAAATATACATTTTGTATTCCTAGCACAACGGTGTTCCTTTAAAAGTTGTTAGAGGAACATCCCAGGTACCATAACCACTACAGAACATTGCAGTGGTTATGATGCCCGGAGTGCCCTGGCACCGTTCCATTAGAAGGAGTCAGTAGTTTGATTTCTTTTCAAATAATTTTTATTAAAGTTTTTTTTGTATAACAAATGATAATAATACAAACATTGTATTAAGGGTAGGAAAGGAGGGGTAACATGGAAATGGGAAGGGGTATCCATCCATCAATGAAATAAACATATTAAAGTATATGGCAAAAAGAAAAATGTTTTACAACAATGCACTTTAACAATAAATATATCAAAGACCATAAATTGTTTTGATTTTTTCCTCCCATTTATCCCAGTTATATTTTAGTATTGGGAAACCATGCATATTGGCTCTGTGTGATAATTCATGTGCCTTATTTTCTAAAATCAAATTAAAAACTTCTCTGAGAGATGGCACATTTTGAGACTTCCAATGTCTAGGTAAACAGGATGTAGCAGCGATCAGAATGTGGCCTATGATTATTTTATCTGATCTATTAACAGACTCCGGGAGTTTTTTAAATAAGGCTAGTTCCGAGGTTAAGATACTAATGGTTCCGTTCACTTTAATAATCAGATCGTGGATCATTTTCCAATAATTAATTAACTTGGGGCAGAACCACCAGATATGGGCCATATTGCCCAATCCCCCACAGTCTCTCCAACACCGGTCCGAATACATATTGTTCATGTTATGTAATCTAGACGGGGCCAGGTACCAGCGATATAAGATTTTATAATGATTTTCAAAATGGTCGGTGCAATATGAAATACCTTTTAAACCTGTAAAGAAACCGAACCATTCTTCTAAATCGTACTGGGCACCCAACTCCATCTCCCATGACAGCATATGTTTTAATTTAATTAAGGGCTTGGCATTATGAGATAAGTAACATAAGGATATCATACCTTTACTAGCGGGGCTGTATAAAATAACTTTCTCTAAAGGAGATATCTCAAGTGATTTATAATTTTTATCGGTTTCAGGTACCTGGTATAGTTCTTTCAATTTATCAATGATTATCATACATTCCAGTTCACATGCATTCGACAATCCATACTTAAGCTTCAATTTTTCCAAAGAAAGAATAGCATTGCCATAAAAAAAATTGTCCAGATTAGTTATAGAGCAATCCTTCAATAATTCTATTTTTAAGGATGGTATATGATCTTTCAATAATTCAATAGGCATTGCTCTATATAAACTGGGAGACTGGTCATTTTTAAAAACAATGTCCCAGGCCTTAAGCGTAGTCCTAGTGGATAAAAATAATTTTGTAATTCCAGGTCTTTTCTTAGGATTTAACCAAGGTAATTCTGATAGTCTAACCGGTGAAATTTTTGATTCCTCTATCTCCATCCATCTGGGTTTATCATCCTGGTTGTTAAAGCTCACAACCACTGCAGCATTAGTGGCGAAATAATATTTGCGGATATCGGGGACACCGATACCGCCGTTCAATTTATGGTGCTGCAGGGAAGTGAGCCTCACTCGGGCAGGCTTGTTCCCCCATATAAATTTCAACATTGTCGAATGAACTTTATTAAAAAATGATAATGGAATGGACAGAGGAATGGTCCTAAAAAAATATAAAATTTTGGGGAGTATCGTCATTTTAATAGATGCGACCCTCCCCAGCCATGAGAGCTCCATCCCACCCCATCTCTCCATCTCTTTTTGTAGGTCTGACCATGCTTTCCTCAGGTTGTGATTGTGCATATTGACCAAATTTTTGCATAAATTAATGCCAAGATATTCCATATATTCAGTTCTCCAATCAAATAAATATGATTTCTTAAGGGCAATGGTTTCCAAATTGTTTAAATGAAACGGAAGGGCTTCAGTTTTGGACTCATTTAATTTGTAATACGATATCTCACCGAATTGAGTTAAAATATCCTTGAGGTGTCTCAAAGATTCTTTTGGGTTTTTGATAGCTAGGATTATATCATCTGCAAACAAACCAATTTTGTGAACGGATTCTTTAACCGCAATTCCTACAATTTGTGGGGTTGTCCTAATCAGTTCTGCCAGGGGTTCTATCGCTAAAACAAACAAAATTGGAGATAAAGGGCACCCCTGTCTCGTCCCGTTAGTTAGGGAAAAAGTTTTGGATGTGAAGCCAGAAGCTGAGACATGGGCGGAGGGTGCACAATATAACGCCTTAATTGCTGTGATAAATGATGATGGAGTAGTTTGATTTCTTACCGGGGGTCTGTTTGTAACCACTCCATACACTACGACAGCATTTCATACATAGACAGAATTGATTTTGCGTGACATTAAAAATGACAATAAGCGATGTGAGTCTATTCTATTTCGGAATCTATGGAATGTTGTGGTTGAACTTCTAGACTATCGGTATTATCAATACAAATTCAGTAGCTACAGTATTACCATTATAATATATTCAGGTGCAGCCGCTCTTGGAGTACATATTGTCACTGAGTCACGAACACCCAGCACATCCAGCAATGCCATCAGCTCTTGGCTGAATTTAACATCAGTGAAGCAGAAAAACATATGTTTATTTAATTTTTATGCAAGGAGAATAAATCGGAAAGTTTTAACGGCAAATCCACATCACTTTCATTGTTTTGTTTTAAGTAACATTCAGAAGAATATACTGAATGCCTGTATTTCTAACTACACTGCCATTTCCACCAGAGGAAAGAAGGATATGTTTATACTTCCACTCCTTCAAAAAAATCATTAAAAACCCACTTCTTCATAAAAGCTTATCAATTAAACTGTTAATAGCTCCCGACTGATTCCTCTCTTGCAACTGTCACTAGTCTAATACTATCCTTACCTTTTGTGTCCCTATACCCCACTCCCTCTAACATGTAAACTCACTGAGCAGGGCCCTCAATCCCTCTGTTATTGTGTCACTATACCCCACTCCCTCTAACATGTAAACTCCCTGAGCAGGCCCTCAATCCCTCTGTTACTGTGTCACTATACCCCACTCCCTCTAACATGTAAACTCACTGAGCAGGCCCTCAATCCCTCTGTTACTGTGTCACTATACCCCACTCCCTCTAACATGTAAACTCACTGAGCAGGCCCTCAATCCCTCTGTTACTGTATCACTATACCCCACTCCCTCTAGCATGTAAACTCACTGAGCAGGCCCTCAATCCCTCTGTTACTGTATCACTATACCCCACTCCCTCTAGCATGAAAGCTCACTGAGCAGGCCCTCAATCCCTCTGTTACTGTGTCACTATACCCCACTCCCTCTAACATGTAAACTCACTGAGCAGGCCCTCAATCCTCTGTTACTGTGTCACTATACCCCACTCCCTCTAACATGTAAACTCACTGAGCAGGGCCCTCAATCCCTCTGTTACTGTGTCACTATACCCCACTCCCTCTAACATGTAAACTCACTGAGCAGGCCCTCAATCCCTCTGTTACTGTGTCACTATACCCCACTCCCTCTAACATGTAAACTCACTGAGCAGGGCCCTCAATCCCTCTGTTACTGTGTCACTATACCCCACTCCCTATAGCATGTAAGCTCATTGATCAGGGCTCTCAATCCCTCTGTTACTGTGTCACTATACCCCACCCCTCTAACATGTAAACTCACTGAGCAGGGCCCTCAATCCCTCTGTTACTGTGTCACTATACCCCACTCCCTCTAGCATGTAAACTCACTGAGCAGGCCCTTAATCCCTCTGTTACTGTGTCACTATACCCCACTCCCTCTAGCATGTAAACTCACTGAGCAGGCCCCTCAATCCCTCTGTTACTGTGTCACTATACCCCACTCCCTCTAACATGTAAACTCACTGAGCATGGCCCTCAATCCCTCTGTTACTGTGTCACTATACCCCACTCCCTCTAACATGTAAACTCACTGAGCATGGCCCTCAATCCCTCTGTTACTGTGTCACTATACCCCACTCCCTCTAACATGTAAACTCACTGAGCAGGCCCTCAATCCCTCTGTTACTGTGTCACTATACCCCACTCCCTCTAACATGTAAACTCACTGAGCAGGCCCTCAATCCCTCTGTTACTGTCACTATACCCCCACTCCCTCTAACATGTAAACTCACTGAGCAGGACCCTCAATCCCTCTGTTACTGTGTCACTATACCCCACTCCCTCTAGCATATAAACTCACTGAGCAGGGCCATTATTTCCTCTGTTACTGTGTCACTATACTCCACTCCCTCTAACATGTAAACTCACTGAGCAGGACCCTCAATCCCTCTGTTACTGTCACTATACCCTACTCCCTCTAACATGTAAACTCACTGAGCAGGGCATCAATCCCTCTGTTACTGTGTCACTATACCCCACTCCCTCTAACATGTAAACTCACTGAGCAGGGCCCTCAATCCCTCTGTTACTGTGTCACTATACCCCACTCCCTCTAACATGTAAACTCACTGAGCAGGCCCTCAATCCCTGTTACTGTGTCACTATACCCCACTCCCTCTAACATGTAAACTCACTGAGCAGGGCCCTCAATCCCTCTGTTACTGTGTCACTATACCCCACTCCCTCTAACATGTAAACTCACTGAGCAGGCCCTCAACTCCTCTGTTACTGTGTCACTATACCCCACTCCCTCTAACATGTAAACTCACTGAGCAGGACCCTCAATCCCTCTGTTACTGTGTCACTATACCCCACTCCCTCTAACATGTAACCTCACTGAGCAGGGCCTCAATCCCTCTGTTACCTGTGTCACTATACCCCACTCCCTCTAACATGTAAACTCACTGAGCAGGGCCCTCAATCCCTCTGTTACTGTGTCACTATACCCCACTCCCTCTAACATGTAAACTCACTGAGCAGGCCCCTCAACCCCTCTGTTACTGTGTCACTATACCCCACTCCCTCTAACAT
>OW240912.1:9093939-9136550 GCA_933207985.1 Pelobates cultripes
ACTCCCAGTAATGTGTCTGAGTGTATAACAGGGCTCCACAGCAATAATACTCCCAGTAATGTGTCTGAGTGTATAACAGGGCTCCACAGCAATAATACTCCCAGTAATGTGTCTGAGTGTATAACAGAGCTCCACAGCAATAATACTCCCAGTAATGTGTCTGAGTGTATAACAGAGCTCCACAGCAATAATACTCCCTGTAATGTGTCTGAGTGTATAACAGAGCTCCACAGCTATAATACTCCCAGTAATGTGTCTGAGTGTATAACAGAGCTCCTCAGCAATAATACTCCCAGTAATGTGTCTGAGTGTATAACAGAGCTCCACAGCAATAATACTCCCAGTTATGTGTCTGAGTGTATAACAGAGCTCCACAGCAATAATACTCCCAGTAATGTGTCTGAGTGTATAACAGAGCTCCACAGCAATAATACTCCCAGTAATGTGTCTGGGTGTATAACAGAGCTCCACGGCAATAACACTCCCAATAATGTGTCTGAGTGTATTACAGAGCTCCACGGCAATAACACTCCCAGTAATGTGTCTGAGTGTATAACAGAGCTCCACGGCAATAACACTCCCAGTAATGTGTCTGAGTGTATAACAGAGCTCCACAGCAATAATACTCCCAGTAATGTGTCCGTAAACTGCAATAAATGTGTTTTTTATATTTATTTATTTATTACTGGCATTTATAAAGCGCCAACAAATTCTGCAGCGTTGTACAATTGGGAAAAAAGACAAAACGCAATAAAAACAGACCGATACAACAGGTAGTGGGCCCTGCCCGTGAGCTTACAATCTAAAGGTTAAAATGGGGAGATGAGACGAGGAATTTGTATGTGATGACAGAGAGAGCTAATGGTATAACTGCAGCAGCTGATAACATGTGAAGGGAATGAGGAGGTGATTGGCTGTGGTTCCAAACAGATGGAGGTGCATGTTATACAGTTAAAAGGAACCAGGGTGGGCTGGAGGGTAAATTAGAAATCAGTCTGTGTAAATAAGATACATTGTTCGTCTAAATAAAATTTTTGTTTCATAATGTGTATCAGTAGGTAATGAGAACATGATTTAGGCCTCACTGGCCACACCATCAGCTGCACCCTCTAAAATAAAAGCCGTGTGATGTAGGGAGGTATAGTATTCTAAGGAGAGCAAAAAACAAGTCGCAAGAGAGTGCTGAGAACGGACAACAGCTCAGGTTCTCATCCTCTTTATTGCTTTTTTTTCTCACCCCAAATTAAAAGCATAATCCAGACATTGACCCCGTGCTCAATGTGCCTAGAGGGGTATCAACTACGCCTCACTGACGAGGCGCAAAAGAAGGCCGAAACGATTATCTGGGGTTGCTGTGTCTCTTGTGCAGAGGGAACTTGCTGGCATTTCGGATCTGAACTGCCCGTACTGCCCGTGCTTCAGATATGTTCTCCCTGTAATGGCACAAGTGAGCAAGCTTTGCCCATTCTCAGAGTCTTCATCTTCTCATCTTTGCTTTATGGTTTATGTATAACGTATAAAGCAATCCCAAGATTAGCCAAATACGCAACTCCGGCTTTACTTTAAACACAGTGGATTCCCCAATGATCTCTTAATACACGAGTATTTACTACATTGTGTGCCACGTGCCACATGTCCATGTCCTTTGTCCTGATACGAAGGCGACTGGTTTTCATATTGTTATGTGTAATAACAATCATCATGACTTCTCGTTCAGTGCGTAGCAGTGGTGGAGGATCTGTCCATTTGCTCTCGTATGTTCACGTCTGGTTATTTTTTCTCTTTGTAGGTGGATGCTCTGCGTGTTTTTGTGACCGCTACAACAACCAACTTGGAGTTCCCTGTGCTGTTCGTGGTCCGTCAGCAGAAAAGTGTGCTATCGTGGCAAGTTCCCTTGGCTTTCAGGGGCATGTGAGTAGCTCATCTTCCATGACGGCAGAAATGGGCACTACATTAGGACATTACTGCCCATTTAATGTGGTTTGTTATGGGCCTTTTTTTGCTGAGATTTACTTTGCCTTTGACACTAGTTATTAGATATTGTGCTCAGTTTGTGGTAAATTTACAGGTAAACTGCGTAAAATGTATTGAATGTTCCCCTTGGTTCATCCAACTGGTGGTGGGGCACAGGAAATCCATCCTATGGATAATGGGGCACAGGGAATCCATCCTACTGGTGGTGGGGTACAGGAAATCCATCCTACTGGTGGTGGGGTACAGGAAATCCATCCTACTGGTGGTGGGATACAGGGAATCCATCCTACTGGTGGTGGGATACAGGGAATTCGTCCTACTGGTGGTGGGGCACATGGAATCCATCCTACTGGTGGTGGGGCATAGGGAATCCATCCTTCTGGTGGTGGGGTACAGGAAATCCATCATACGGTTAATGGGGCACAGGGAATCCATCCTATGGATAATGGGGTACAGGAAATCCATCCTATGGATAATGGGGTACAGATAATCCATCCTACTGGTGGTGGGGAAATCCATCCTACGGGTAATGGGGCACAGGGAATCCATCCTGCTGGTGGTGGGGTACAGGGAATCCATCCTACCGGTGGAGGGGCACAGGAAATCCATCCTATGGATAATGGGGTACAGGAAATCCATCCTATGGATAATGGGGTACAGGAAATCCATCCTACTGGTGGTGGGGCATAGGGAATCCATCCTTCTGGTGGTGGGGTACAGGAAATCCATCATACGGTTAATGGGGCACAGGGAATCCATCCTATGGATAATGGGGTACAGGAAATCCATCCTATGGATAATGGGGTACAGATAATCCATCCTACTGGTGGTGGGGAAATCCATCCTACGGGTAATGGGGCACAGGGAATCCATCCTGCTGGTGGTGGGGTACAGGGAATCCATCCTACCGGTGGAGGGGCACAGGAAATCCATCCTATGGATAATGGGGTACAGGAAATCCATCCTATGGATAATGGGGTACATAGGATCACATAAAGAAATGCTATAAGTAATAAGCTCTACAGTGAACTGTTGTATCCAGTCTTCCAGATTAATGTGAGCTATTTACGAATGGTTTGACATAAACCTGGGCTATTGTCCCTCTGTAGAATATTGCATATTCTATGTTTCTATTGATTATATATGGATGTGTGGATTGACATAAGTAACAGATGGTATCAATAAGTCACAAGGCTTTCTTTGTCCGAGAGCTCTGGAATGTGGATGTGGGGGTTTTGTCCTTATATGGCTAGAGTTATATGCTGACGTTAGTATTAGCACTTCTATATAGTAACAGAGGGACACGAGGTCTCTCAGTCAGTCTCTGTCTTGGCTTGGCTCTGTACAACGATGTAACTCTCCCATCAGAAGTCCAGCAATTACCATCTGCTGTTGAATGTCCATTATCCTGTAACATCATTTGTTGTTTTATGTATCCGTAACTAAGAATAAACCTGAAGAAACCGTAAGTCAGATTGCGTATAACTACTTTTCAATAATATAGACATATATTATTGTGGCGAGCATTTGGCCCAAGAATATATATACAAAAGACGTATATATATCAATCAACTGAAGACAAGAAGAAATTAAGAAAGAGTCTACATTAACATCCATTCATCTAGTTTTTTACACCCTCCTCCACGGATTATGTGTAGTTAGCCCTTTCATATTATCAGTGTGAACATTGTCTATCATGGGTAGCAGTGACTGGCTGAGAGTGCTGGGGGCTTAGCCCATAGTGGGGGCAGTGTGTCTCCTTCATACACAAATATATGCTTCTCCTCACTTGTTGAACCGTTCTAGCCATCCATACTGATAACGCATTGTAGGACACATTCATTTATTTTCAGACATTTCTTTCCTTTTTTTGCCTTATTTATAACTATTTTTTATAGTCATCCCCCCCCCCCCATGTACAATAATAACAAACTCACATCATGAATTGTTGTATTTATGTCTCCAAACTCATCTTTCCATTTCCAAAGAGAATTCTGATTCAGATCTTTCTACTCGCCCATCTGTATCTATTTCACAATGTACTCTGGTAATACCGGTATATTATAACAGAGAAGAATTGCAATCCCACGGGCCCAGGGCAGGATAACCAGTGTGTCGCCCCCTTCATCCTTCACATTGGGAAGTTTAATGGGGCCAAGCAGTTCCATGATTCTAACCCATGGATTCTAGGGTTGTCTTATTGTTAATTCTGCTCTTTATTATAGCCCCCCCTCCCCAGATCGTATTCTCCATCAATTAAAATACAGTAAAATCAGGACATTTAAAAAATAAAAAAAACATGAAATGACACACCATTCCACAGCCTTCCTGAGATCCTCCCCTGGCTGGGGAAATTAGTATAAATCCATATTCTTCTTCGATTTTATTTTGTTTTTCATTTACAGTACGGTACAAAAAGTGTCATTTTTAAAGTAACTCCTTAAATAACGTGTACTTTACCTTCTCTGCTTTATATCTGAAGTCAAGAGTCCTCCAGAATGCTAATTATCTTGCAATGCCTAGGCCTTACGCCTTCCCCTGCAGCTCATTTCATCTTATTTGTCACGTCACTTATCAAGTAAACAATCAAGGAAAGCTAATTCACATTCTGCTCCAGGAAGTAAAGCCCAATAATTAAAACAGTCACTCCACGACAGCAACATGACATCTGGACACAAAGAAAAAAAGACACATGAATATTTGGGACAAAAAAAACAAAAAACAAGATGGACAACAAAACGTAAACAATAAAAAAAGAACATTTAACATTTCTTATTTGTCAGAGAACTTTATTATACGAAAATAACAAGTCAATTTCACAGTGAGCGTCCAAAATACTGCACAGTATTCTGCTGACTTCATTCACAATATTGGAAGACAATCGTTACAGCTGGAAGTTGTGTAAACTGAGACCCTTTAAATAAAGGGGGAAAATTGTACAGCTGCCATTCACTCGCGTCGGCCTAACGTGGCGAAGATTTCTAATAGGAGAGGACATTGTAGAACCTCACCTGGGTTTCTGTCCCTTTATTTTTCTCGTATTGTCCATGTGTTTTGTACCTTTCTGTTTGTTTTAGTGATGACATTTTTTCATCAATAAACAGATTCAATAAAAATGTGAATACAAAGAACGAGTCTACAAAATAGGAATAAAAATAACTGCATTAGTGTGCGTCAACATGGCCACACCCTGCACACTACGAGAATAATAAAATGTGTGTAATCCTGTCTGTCAGTGAATTGTATAAACAATACAGGAAAGGAGAACCATGTCCCGGTGACGGGGTTACATGTCCAATAATATCTGCCATCTGCCCAACTCAGACAGGAGCTGCCCAGGTATCGGCCTTCACTAGATCTAACGCTGCCAGATCTGTTCTCCTGGACACCAACTGGTTCAATCACTAGAACTAACGCTGACAGATCCAGTGTGTTCTCCTGGACACCAGCTGGTTCAATCACTAGAACTAACGCTGACAGATCCAGTGTGTTCTCCTGGACACCAACTGGTTCAATCACTAGAACTAACGCCGACAGATCCAGTGTGTTCTCCTGGACACCAACCGGTTTAATCACTAGAACTAATGCTGACAGATCTGTTTTCCTGGACACCAACCGGTTCAATCACTAGAACTAATACTGACAGATCCAGTGTGTTCTCCTGGACACCAACTGGTTCAATCACTAGAACTAACGCTGACAGATCCAGTGTGTTCTCCAGGAAACCAACCGGTTCAATTACTAGAACTAACGCTGACAGATCTGTTCTCCTGGACACCAACCAATCACTAGACAGATCTGTTCTCCTGGACACCAACCAATCACTAGAACTAACGCTGATAGATCCAGTGTGTTCTCCTGGATACTAACCGGCTCAATCACTACAAATTACCAAACTGAAACCCAAACAGCTAAACCAGCCACCTACAGGAGAGATGGGGGATATTTCCGGATGAGCCATTCAGTTTTCAATTCACTGCAATTCTGAGTGTAGTGAATAAACCTGATTGACTCTTTATGCTGATAGACATCACATGAAGAGAGCGGCCCTGTAGTGTGAGAAATGCATGTGCTGCTGGAACTTGGTTAATGCATTAATTAGAGCAGGGCTTCTTCCTTTGATTTTGTTTATTACCCTGGAGCTCTCTGATACACCCATACACACTGCATATTACTTGAGTGTTGTTGCTGTGGAGCTCTGTGATACATTTATACACACTGCACATTACTGTGAGTTTTATTGCTGTGGAGCTCTGTGACACACACTGCTCTTTACTGTGAGTTTTGTTGTTTTGGAGCTCTGTGATCCACTCATACACATAGTACATTAGTGTGAGTTTTATTGCTGTGGAGCTCTGTGATACAAACAGACACACTGTTCTTGACTGTGAATTTTATTACTGTAGAGCTCTTGATAAACTCATACACACTGTACAGCACCATGAGTTTTATTGCTTTGGAGCACATTTGATTGGTAGAAAGAGAGCTTTTATTGGCTCTCAGCTTGTGTATTGTAAAATGCTAATGATGGTGATGGAGAATTTATATTGATTGAATAAAAGTTGGCATAACCTTTAGGGAATACCATGGAGTTGAATAATCAGAAATGAAGCATATCATGTGTAAAGCCCTCATGGAATAACCTGCTCTGTGTGTTTGGGGTGAGGAGGTGGGTACATGTAGCGGACTCCGAGTAACCCGACTGGTTACCTCCGCTATTCTCCCTCAGCCAGACTGGAACTTTTGTATGATTAAGCCCATATTCCCCAAGTAACTAGACAAGACATAGTTCTGGGAGTCATCTGGTTTATTCAGGCACAACATTCTAAATTCATACAAAGGGGGTCTTCATAAAGAAATATAGCAAGCCACTCCCTGGTATCCCTGTGTCTGGGAGATAATTGAGTTTGAAAACTATAACTCAATTATCTCCCAGTTACAGGGAACCATTCACAATATTATTACAATCCCCCAAAAGTATCCCCAATATCGACAGTGTCATATCTCCGGATATCCAGGATCTGAGCGCCCAAATTGGCCAAATAGCGATCAGATCCGTTCAGTAGAATAGAATCGCCACTGGAGTATAGTTCTGACCGTCCGGTCTTCGTTCGGGAGTTCCTGTACGAACACCGTCAACGGTATTCTTGCTTCCAGGGAGTGAATGCTCCCCCTGGTTTATTCTCCAGAAAAGTGCTCTTCTAGCTGTGCGGGGCATGGAGCATGTAGCGGTGAAGTTTCTCCGATGTTCCAGGCGTTCGACAACCTCGTCCCACTACTTGTGTTCAGGAGACAAAATGGACGCCATTCCTTCGACCACGCGCGTTCGGTTCACCCGAGGAAAGCACGCATTAATTGTTTCCTTTGTGGTTTCACACGTATGTTAATCGATTTTCCAGGGTTCTAATGAGGTACTGGGGGGATCCCATTTGGGTGCTAAACCAAGTGGGATCTGGTACGACAAATACTGAATGAAAGATAAGTTAGTAGTCACAATGAACGGTCTGTTCCGCCACAGTGCACACTGTTTATTTGGGTAGCAGCATGTCTACTTTGAGCGGTTGGGTTCTGGGATAATGATTATTGCTGTATTTTCTCATGACAAAGTGATGGTTTGTGTGACATTAAGGTGGGTGTGCAGTTACTCACTCACCATAGGGAGAGGTAGATGGGCTCTCTGTATTCAGTGCGCCCAGTGTCACCCCAGTCCTCAGTCTTTGTTTAATGTCTTCCCTGGGCTGTCTGACCCTCGTTATCATCACCCGGGTGTTATACAGGGTGTTGGCACTTTGCACTACAATATAAGCTGCTATAATTAGCACGGGGACTGGCCTTATATTTAAATACATGTAACCCTTTCCTCAACAAATGTCCCAGGCAAATACTGTTACGTTATTCTCTAAGAAGAGAATTTAAAGAGATTTTTACATTTAAGGCCCAAAACTCTCTTTATACCAATTAAATGTGCTCCACTCCAATAAAACTCACCGTATTGTGCAGTGTGTATGAGTGTATCACAGAGCTCCACAGCAATAAAACTCACTGTATTGTGCAGTATGTACAGAGCTCCAGAGCAATGAAACTCACTGTACTGTGCAGTGTGTATGAGTGTATCACAGAGCTTCACAGCAATAAAACTCACTGTATTGTGCAGTATGTACAGAGCTCCAGAGCAATGAAACTCACTGTACTGTGCAGTGTGTATGGGTGTATCACAGAGCTTCACAGCAATAAAACTCACTGTATTGTGCAGTATGTACAGAGCTCCAGAGCAATGAAACTCACTGTACTGTGCAGTGTGTATGGGTGTATCACAGAGCTTCACAGCAATAAAACTCACATTGTTCTGTTTTTAATCTACAATAGATCAGGTATGGTAGAAGGCTGCTATAAGATGTTCTAACACCTGTAATGATTTCTGAATCCCCAGCTACCAGCGGATCTACACCTACCAAGATGTCAGCCGCACTCTGTGCCCAACAGAATCTGAGAGCAAGGCAGAGCCATTGGACCAGTACATTTATATCGATGTCGCCTCCCTGTCGCCATCTAGTGTTCAGTACGAGCTGATGGTCACCCGACTCATTAACTTTGAGCTGCAGTAAGTGTGATATTTATAGGTTTAGGGGATAATCTGCCAATTCACTGTCACTTTGGTGGGAATCGGTACGTTTTAGCGATTTCATTAGCAGCCCACCTGATAAACGTATATTAAATCTGCTGTTTCTTGCATTTAGTGTGCTAGGTGTCCTTTAATTTGGATAATGCCAGCACCGAGATTGTTACTTACCTCTTCTATTCCATCTGTCGCAGGACCAACCAGTTGTTCAATTTCAGCGCCTCACCATCACAGCCCCAGGTAAGTCACCGATTGTCTGGAGATGGGGGGAGAGAGGCAGCAATGCCAATTACAGTGATAGGAATACAAATACTACTAATACAATACTTCTATAGCAGGTCTTACACAGAGGAATATATTATTATAATATAGGTTATATAGCTGGATATCTTATTATAATATAGGTTATATAGAGGGATATCTTATTATAATATAGGTTATATAGCGGGATATCTTATTATAATATAGGTTATATAGCGGAATATCGTATTATAATATAGGTTATATAGCGGAATATCGTATTATAATATAGGTTATATAGAGGGATATCTTATTATAATATAGGTTATATAGAGGGATATCGTATTATAATATAGGTTATATAGCGGAATATTGTATTATAATATAGGTTATACAGAGGGATATCTTATTATAATATAGGTTATATAGAGGGATATCTTATTAAAATATAGGTTATATAGCGGGATATCTTATTATAATATAGGTTATATAGCGGAATATCGTATTATAATATAGGTTATATAGAGGGATATCGTATTATAATATAGGTTATATAGCGGAATATCGTATTATAATATAGGTTATATAGAGGGATATCTTATTATAATATAGGTTATATAGAGGGATATCGTATTATAATATAGGTTATATAGCGGAATATCGTATTATAATATAGGTTATACAGAGGGATATCTTATTATAATATAGGTTATATAGAAGGATATCTTATTATAATATAGGTTATATAGCGGAATATCGTATTATAATATAGGTTATATAGCGGAATATCTTATTATAATATAGGTTATACAGAGGGATATCTTATTATAATATAGGTTATATAGAGGGACATCTTATTATAATATAGGTTATATAGAGGGATATCTTATTATAATATAGGTTATATAGAGGGATATCTTATTATAATATAGGTTATATAGTGGGATATCTTATTATAATATAGGTTATATAGCGGGATATCTTATTATAATATAGGTTATATAGAGGGACATCTTATTATAATATAGGTTATATAGAGGGATATCGTATTATACTAAAGGTTATATAGCGGAATATCGTATTATAATATAGGTTATATAGCGGGATATCTTATTATAATATAGGTTATATAGAAGGATATCTTATTATAATATAGGTTATATAGAGGGACATCTTATTATAATATAGGTTATATAGAGGGACATCTTAT
Source organism: Pelobates cultripes (assembly GCA_933207985.1). Lineage (NCBI taxonomy): Eukaryota > Metazoa > Chordata > Amphibia > Anura > Pelobatidae > Pelobates > Pelobates cultripes. The sequence goes on from OW240912.1 coordinate 9,103,983, forward strand.
TATAATATAGGTTATATAGAGGGATATCTTATTATAATATAGGTTATATAGCGGGATATCGTATTATAATATAGGTTATATAGAGAGATATCTTATTATAATATAGGTTATACAGAGGGATATCTTATTATAATATAGGTTATATAGAGGGACATCTTATTATAATATAGGTTATATAGAGGGATATCTTATTATAATATAGGTTATATAGAGGGATATCTTATTATAATATAGGTTATATAGTGGGACATCTTATTATAATATAGGTTATATAGAGGGACATCTTATTATAATATAGGTTATATAGAGGGATATCTTATTAAAATATAGGTTATATAGCGGGATATCTTATTATAATATAGGTTATATAGCGGAATATCGTATTATAATATAGGTTATATAGAGGGATATCGTATTATAATATAGGTTATATAGCGGAATATCGTATTATAATATAGGTTATATAGAGGGATATCTTATTATAATATAGGTTATATAGAGGGATATCGTATTATAATATAGGTTATATAGCGGAATATCGTATTATAATATAGGTTATACAGAGGGATATCTTATTATAATATAGGTTATATAGAAGGATATCTTATTATAATATAGGTTATATAGCGGAATATCGTATTATAATATAGGTTATATAGCGGAATATCTTATTATAATATAGGTTATACAGAGGGATATCTTATTATAATATAGGTTATATAGAGGGACATCTTATTATAATATAGGTTATATAGAGGGATATCTTATTATAATATAGGTTATATAGAGGGATATCTTATTATAATATAGGTTATATAGTGGGATATCTTATTATAATATAGGTTATATAGCGGGATATCTTATTATAATATAGGTTATATAGAGGGACATCTTATTATAATATAGGTTATATAGAGGGATATCGTATTATACTAAAGGTTATATAGCGGAATATCGTATTATAATATAGGTTATATAGCGGGATATCTTATTATAATATAGGTTATATAGAAGGATATCTTATTATAATATAGGTTATATAGAGGGACATCTTATTATAATATAGGTTATATAGAGGGACATCTTATTATAATATAGGTTATATAGAGGGATATCTTATTATAATATAGGTTATATAGCGGGATATCGTATTATAATATAGGTTATATAGAGGGATATCTTATTATAATATAGGTTATATAGTGGGATATCTTATTATAATATAGGTTATATAGAGGGATATCTTATTATAATATAGGTTATATAGAGGGATATCTTATTATAATATAGGTTATATAGAGGGATATCTTATTATAATATAGGTTATATAGTGGGATATCTTATTATAATATAGGTTATATAGAGGGATATCTTATTATAATATAGGTTATATAGAGGGATATCTTATTATAATATAGGTTATATAGCGGGATATCGTATTATAATATAGGTTATATAGAGGATATCTTATTATAATATAGGTTATACAGAGGGATATCTTATTATAATATAGGTTATATAGAGGGACATCTTATTATAATATAGGTTATATAGAGGGATATCTTATTATAATATAGGTTATATAGAGGGATATCTTATTATAATATAGGTTATATAGCGGGATATCGTATTATAATATAGGTTATATAGAGAGATATCTTATTATAATATAGGTTATATAGCGGGATATCGTATTATAATATAGGTTATATAGAGGGATATCTTATTATAATATAGGTTATATAGCGGGATATCTTATTATAACATAGGTTATATAGAGGGATATCTTATTATAATATAGTTTATATAGAAGGATATCTTATTATAATATAGATTATATAGCGGGATATCGTATTATAATATAGGTTATATAGCGGAATATCGTATTATAATATAGGTTATATAGAGAGATATCTTATTATAATATAGGTTATATAGAGGGATATCTTATTATAATATAGGTTATATAGCGGGATATCTTATTATAATATAGGTTATATAGCGGGATATCTTATTATAATATAGGTTATATAGAGAGATATCTTATTATAATATAGGTTATATAGCGGGATATCGTATTATAATATAGGTTATATAGCGGGATATCTTATTATAATATAGGTTATATAGAGAGATATCTTATTATAATATAGGTTATATAGCGGGATATCTTATTACAATATAGGTTATATAGCGGGATATATTATTATAATATAGGTTATATAGCGGAATATCGTATTATAATATAGGTTATATAGAGGGATATCTTATTATAATATAGGTTATATAGAGAGATATCTTATTATAATATAGGTTATATAGCGGGATATCGTATTATAATATAGGTTATATAGAGAGATATCTTATTATAATATAGGTTATATAGCGGGATATCGTATTATAATATAGGTTATATAGAGGGATATCTTATTATAATATAGGCTATATAAAGGATATCTTATTATAACATAGGTAATATATAGAGGATATCTATTATAATATAGTTTATATAGAAGGATATCTTATTATAATATAGACATAGCGGACATCGTGATATAATATAGGTTATATACGAACATCGCATATAATATAGGTTATATAGAGAGATATCTATTATAATATAGGCTATATAGAGGATATCTTATTATAATATAGGTTATATAAAGGATATCTATTATAATATAGGTTATATAGCGGGATATCTTATTATAATATAGGTTATATAGCGGGATATCTTATTATAATATAGGTTATATAGCGGAATATCGTATTATAATATAGGTTATATAGAGGGATATCGTATTATAATATAGGTTATATAGCGGGATATCTTATTATAATATAGGTTATATAGTGGGATATCTTATTATAATATAGGTTATATAGCGGAATATCGTATTATAATATATGTTATATAGAGGGATATCGTATTATAATATAGATTATATAGCGGAATATCGTATTATAATATAGGTTATATAGAGGGATATCTTATTATAATATAGGTTATATAGCGGGATATCGTATTATAATATAGGTTATATAGCGGGATATCTTATTATAATATAGGTTATATAGAGAGATATCTTATTATAATATAGGTTATATAGCGGGATATCGTATTATAATATAGGTTATATAGCGGAATATCGTATTATAATATAGGTTATATAGCGGGATATCTTATTATAATATAGGTTATACAGAGGGATATCTTATTATAAAATAGGTTATATAGCGGGATATCTTATTATAATATAGGTTATATAGGGGGATATCTTATTATAATATAGGTTATATAGCGGGATATCTTATTATAATATAGGTTATATTGAGGGATATCTTATTATAATATAGGTTATATAGAGTGATATCTTATAATATAGGTTATATAGCGGGATATCGTATTATAATATAGGTTATATAGCGGGATATCTTATTATAATATAGGTTATATAGTGGGATATTGTATTATAATATAGGTTATATAGCGGGATATCGTATTATAATATAGGTTATATAGCGGGATATCTTATTATAATATAGGTTATATAGCGGGATATCTTATTATAATATAGGTTATATAGCGGAATATCGTATTATAATATAGGTTATATAGAGGGATATCGTATTATAATATAGGTTATATAGCGGGATATCTTATTATAATATAGGTTATATAGTGGGATATCTTATTATAATATAGGTTATATAGCGGAATATCGTATTATAATATAGGTTATATAGAGGGATATCGTATTATAATATAGATTATATAGCGGAATATCGTATTATAATATAGGTTATATAGCGGGATATCTTATTATAATATAGGTTATATAGCGGGATATCGTATTATAATATAGGTTATATAGCGGGATATCTTATTATAATATAGGTTATACAGAGGGATATCTTATTATAATATAGGTTATATAGCGGGATATCTTATTATAATATAGGTTATACAGCGGGATATCTTATTATAATATAGGTTATATAGCGGGATATCTTATTATAATATAGGTTATATAGACGGATATCTTATTATAATATAGGTTATATAGCGGGATATCTTATTATAATATAGGTTATATAGAGGGATATCTTATTATAATATAGGTTATATAGCGGAATATCGTATTATAATATAGGTTATATAGAGGGATATCTTATTATAATATAGGTTATATAGAGGATATCTTATTATAATATAGGTTATATAGCGGGATATCGTATTATAATATAGGTTATATAGGGGATATCTTATTATAATATAGGTTATATAGCGGGATATCTTATTATAATATAGGTTATATAGAGGGATATCTTATTATAATATAGGTTATATAGAGGGATATCTTATTATAATATAGGTTATATAGCGGGATATCTTATTATAATATAGGTTATATAGCGGGATATCTTATTATAATATAGGTTATATAGAGGGATATCTTATTATAATATAGGTTATATAGAGGGATAGTATTATACGGGATATCGTATTATAATATAGGTTATATAGCGGGATATCTTATTATAATATAGGTTATATAGAAGGATATCTTATTATAATATAGGTTATATAGAGGGATATCTTATTATAATATAGGTTATATAGCGGGATATCTTATTATAATATAGGTTATATAGAGGGATATCTTATTATAATATAGGTTATATAGCGGAATATCGTATTATAATATATGTTATATAGAGGGATATCGTATTATAATATAGATTATATAGCGGAATATCGTATTATAATATAGGTTATATAGCGGGATATCTTATTATAATATAGGTTATATAGCGGGATATCGTATTATAATATAGGTTATATAGCGGGATATCTTATTATAATATAGGTTATACAGAGGGATATCTTATTATAATATAGGTTATATAGCGGGATATCTTATTATAATATAGGTTATACAGCGGGATATCTTATTATAATATAGGTTATATAGCGGGATATCTTATTATAATATAGGTTATATAGACGGATATCTTATTATAATATAGGTTATATAGCGGGATATCTTATTATAATATAGGTTATATAGAGGGATATCTTATTATAATATAGGTTATATAGCGGAATATCGTATTATAATATAGGTTATATAGAGGGATATCTTATTATAATATAGGTTATATAGCGGGATATCTTATTATAATATAGGTTATATAGCGGAATATCTTATAATATAGGTTATATAGTGGGATATCTTATTATAATATAGGTTATATAGCGGGATATCTTATAATATAGGTTATATAGAGGGATATCTTATTATAATATAGGTTATATAAAGGGATATCTTATTATAATATAGGTTATATAGCGGAATATCGTATTATAATATAGGTTATACAGAGGGATATCTTATTATAATATAGGTTATATAGCGGGATATCTTATTATAATATAGGTTATATAGCTGGATATCTTATTATAATATAGGTTATACAGAGGGATATCTTATTATAATATAGGTTATATAGCGGGATATCTTATTATAATATAGGTTATATAGCGGGATATCTTATTATAATATAGGTTATATAGTGGGATATCTTATTATAATATAGGTTATATAGTGGGATATCTTATTATAATATAGGTTATATAGCGGAATATCGTATTATAATATAGGTTATATAGAGGGATATCTTATTATAATATAGGTTATATAGCGGAATATCGTATTATAATATAGGTTATATAGAGGGATATCTTATTATAATATAGGTTATATAGAGGGATATCTTATTATAATATAGGTTATATAGTGGGATATCTTATTATAATATAGGTTATACAGAGGGATATCTTATTATAATATAGGTTATATAGAGGGATATCTTATTATAATATAGGTTATATAGTGGGATATCTTATTATAATATAGGTTATACAAAGGGATATCTTATTATAATATAGGTTATATAGTGGGATAGAAAGAGAAAAGATGAAGGAAATGACCAACCCTCCTAAAGAAAGGGGGGGCTATGATCACCTTCAAGCCACCCCAAAAAATGGCGTCTCACAAATAAAAATAATAAACAACTTTAATAGGACAAAATGGAAAAAAAAACACCACACACAAAAGTATAGCATAAAATAAATTAATTAAAATGAATGGATATAAAGGGTCTAGTGTCTGAGGAATGTAACCAGACTCACATAGATCAGTATATATACATTGTAACAAACTCACTCATAACAGAGTGATAAATAGGTAAAGTGACTAATATCTTGCGCTAGACCCCACAGGGTAGACACTAATGTATGGAAATCGAAAGGATAGAGAAGGTAAATAAGTGAGAGTGAAAAATAAAGTGGAAATAACCTAACAAAGATATAGTACAACAGATAGAAAAGGTTATATCTAACCACCAAGTAACTCACTAAACTCTATCACTATAACAGCGAATGTTCAGAGCAAAAAGCAGCTCAAACATCAGTGTAACATCCTGATATCCATAAAGAGAAACCTCAAATAGGTCTAAGTAGAAACAAAGAGCAGCCCAACGCGCGTTTCGGCGGACTAACCGCCTTTTTCAAGGGCAATCAAAAAGTGATGAAGTAAACCGCAAGTACAATCCCCCCCCCGGAACTATTTAAATGTCTTTCCATACCTCCTCCTTGTTGTCATTGGTGGAATCTATCACCGTGCTAATTGGCAGGAAGAACTGCGCATGTCAAAAGAGAGACATGCGCATGTGCATCCAGTATGTCTTATTTTTCGGGTTGCGCATGTCCGAAGAGTAGCGGAGATAAATGCGCATGTCCGCCCACCGGCGGACACGCATGCGCAAGAGCTTCCTGTCTACCCGAGAAGTCCCCCAGATCATGCGCATGTCCACAGCCTGATTGCCGCGCATGCGCAAGGTATCTGAGCACAAAGTGAACTATATCTATACAAATAGCTCAGTATAAACAGGAAAGTATGTATCTATAATAGATAGTAACTAGGGCGATAGAACTATAGGGAGGAGTAAAAGAAATGTTATTCTGAGGGATAGGATAAAGCGGAGGACAAATAAAAAACAATAAATAAATCCACAATAGTGGTTGGACTTATCCAACCCAATCCATATTAGTTTTATAGTCAAGGAGACTAGATAACGGAATATAGATCATTCCACCCCGGCTGGAAATAATCAAAAAGTATGTATAAAGAGTTAGTAGTGAGATGTATAACCATATATACATATATATACTAGATTATAGACACCAATAAATTTAGTTAGCTCCATCTTTATGTATAATTGAAATTATTTACATATACAGAGAACATGTCCAGATGTATGTATGTATATAGAGCCCTATATATACATAGTTTAGAAGCCCTTACATATACAAATAACAAAAAAGGCAGTTAGATAAAGGGAGCAAAGGAAAATCCCTCATTTAAACCCAAAGGTTGAAGGCAGGGCCGGACTGGGGATACGAAGCAGCCCTGGAAAAAAATCTATGCCAGCCCCATAAGTCATTGTGCTATGTAGGGTGTGTATATATATATATATATATATATATATATACACACACACACACACACACACAATTGAAATAGTTGGCTGCACTCTCGGATTTCCTGAAAATGTAACTTTTATTGAAATATTTAAGAGAAGATCAATGTTTCAGTCCCTCTTGTGGACTTTCGTCAGGAAGATGACGAAAGTCCACAAGAGGGACTGAAACGTTGATCTTCTCTTAAATATTTCAATAAAAGTTACATTTTCAGGAAATCCGAGAGTGCAGCCAACTATTTCAATTGCATATATATATATATATATATATATGGAAGGCGTGGCCTGAAGTTGTGGGAAGGGCTGGGTTACCCTTCTTAAGGGACTCCAGACCCTTCCCTCACTACCTGTTAGGTGCGACGGATTGCTGGGGAAGTATACGTCACTTCCGGTTTCGGACAGCAGTTTCCGGCGGGCTGGTGCGCGTTAGGTCGGGCAGTTTCGGAGGCATCCAGGATTACCTCCGGATACCACGGGTTGGTGCGCGCTAGGTCGGGCAGTCGGCGGGCAAATTTTCACGCTGCAAATCGTAAGTTAAAACGGCCGTCGCAAATTTGGCGGCGCGGCCGTTTTACGTCATCACTAAGGGTCAATATGCTACACGCTCACAAAGTACCAGTATAATACAATGTTATACAACAACCTATTCACGTCTTGATACTTTGTCACTTTATAAGCACACTTATGCTTATTTCTCACGTTACTTTTATTCTTGTGTCCATTTCATTAAAACGCTGTTACTTAAAATCATACACTGGTATAGGCTCCAGAGCGACCTCTGGTGTCTAAAATTGTATTTAGAGTTTCTTGTACCTGTTCTGTCATTTATGCTATTTTTAAGTTCATAAAGTTTGCAGTTATTTAAGCAAGTTTGTCATATGAGGCTACAACCAGTAATGTGTGCAGATACTTTTATGTGGGGCGCGTATTTTAATACAATTATTAGGCTGCTAGCCTAACAATGACTACGGATCATGGTATTGGGAATTTATATATATGCATGATTAGCACTTAAGATGTCTTTTAAACTCTTTTCAGTATTTTCTCTGCATTTCCACGGTGGGCAGCTATTCTAACAACTTGCACAGGACTTAGGTCAGTTCACTCGAGTTATTTTCTACTTAACAGTCACCCTACGCCAGGGTCCTTATATGTGTTTTCTGTATTTTAGGTATAGGCATCCTTGCTCTTTTGTTAATTGGTGCCCAGCCCTCTGCTAGGGCAATATTGCTGGTAGGTATCTGAATAATAGGGGAGTTAGGGGTCATATTTCTGTGCCCGTTCAAATGTATATTACTTTCGTAGGTGACTACAGATCGTCTGTACCTCCTTTTTCTCATAATAGCTGTCAACCCGCTCATCAGGTACGTCATATCTTTTCGACTATTATTCCCCATACCTTCCCTTTCGGCTTAGTACAGATTAACTGGCTTACAATAAATAGGACCCACTAGCTACGTTTTCTGGCCTCTTATGCCTTACGTTAGTGGTCCCGCGAGGCCAACACCCATCCTCATTTCGGAGGTACGGCATCCCCTCGGGCCCATTCATAGCTAGCCGCCTCGCTTAGTTGCATAGAGAGGGCCTCACTTGTCACTCCCATTCTGTCTTATGCTGTTACAAATCACAGAGAGGCCTCCACCCCGCCATAATGCCAATGGCCACGTACCCCGCACGAGCCAAATCATAGATAGCGCCTCTCATAGCCGCTTGGCTACTAGCAGGGCCTCACCTGTCACGTTACTTAATAATTCTTCGCCGCTTGGCATTAGTTATCATAAGCCAGTTGGATAGCACCCCAGGTAACATGTCATTTTTATGTTATAGCATGTCCCAAGTTCCGGAAGGAAGGGAAGATGAGTCCTTACCCAGTACACCAGCTAGATCAGTCACTCCGTCTCGGGGTGACGACATCGCAAGCCCTGCCTCACTCAGGGCATGGACTATTCCCAGGATCACGCCGAATTAAGGAAGAGAAATATTCCTTTCCCTGCTACAGCTAGGAAAGCAGAACTGTACAGATTGCTGAACACACAGACTGATAACGCGGGGGCGGGTGAAGGGTCCAGTGGCACCCAGTCTTCAGAGCTGAATACGATTCTGTCCTCAGTTCTGACCTCTTTGGGGCGTATTACTGACAAGCTAGACAAAATGGATGCAGATAGCCAGCAAAAGTCACTGGCTGCTGCAGTGGATCCGGCCGCTTCGGTCCATTTGGACCCCCTACCGGGTAATTTACAACATAGGTTAAAAGACCCACATATTATTAACCCCGCACACATGGTGCCTGCTAAAACAAAGAAGGACATCTTGGAGGGGAGAGATATCAATTTGGTATCACTTTTGATAGCCTCACAAGATGTCCTAGAGAATAAGACCTACGCATACGGTGATGTATCAGTGGTTTTGAAGTCCAGAGACCCCAGGTTAAATCAGAAACTATCAATACCAGAATTTGTACTGGCTTTCGGTATATACAGAGATGTAATATGCTCGGTATACCCGGATAGGAGGGAGGAATTGGACCTGTATCTCCACAAGCTGGTGGATTTGGGGCATAAGTACGGTGGTACGTCTTTTTACGACTACCACCGTGCCTTTTCCGCGAAGGCGTCGGCAGCCCTTTCACAGTTCAATTACCAAACGGATTAGGGCGTCCTGGATACTGAGCTTTTTTGCCGACACTTCGCGGGCCTTAAAACCCCAGCTTGTGCCATTTGCTCGTCCAATTCTCACACGGCTAATCTGTGCCCTAATTCTCCAGAGGTAAACGCTGTTTTTCCACCTCCTAATGTAGTGCCCACTGGGAGACCTGGCAAGGTGCTTAAGGATAAACTAGGCCGTGACATAGTGTTTTTGGGTAAATCGCAGGTCTGTAACAATTTCAACTCAGGTTCCCGCGGTTACAGTGCCTGCAGACTTCTCCATGTTTGCTCACTATGTTTCAGAGCTCACTCCAAGGCAATGTGCCCAAATAAACTATACCCTAAGCAGTACTTATCGTCTCTTCATGTCTCCCTACTGCAACAACTTTTGCGGGATCACCCTTCCCAACATCTCGTTGATTTTGGTGACAGGGTTTAAGATGGGGTTTCACACGGGTATTATTCACATGCCCACGGGGACCCTAGAATGTAATAATTTGCAGACAGCCTTGGCAGCACCCAACACTATCGACTTACTCCTACAGAAGGAAATTGACCAAGGTTTCTTATTAGGCCCTTTCACCCCCCCGCCTTTCGCAGTTTGGAGGACAAACCCCATAGGACTGGTCACCAATAAATCCTCCAATAAACAAAGATTAATTCTCGATCTGTCCGCCCCCCATGCATCTCATACCCCAAGTTTAAATTCACTAATCCTGTCCGAGGAGTTTTCCCTCCAGTATGCCACCATCGATCATGCAGTCACAGCCATACTCGCAGCAGGGGTAGGGGCATGGCTAAGTAAAACTGATATTGCCAACGCTTTTAAGCAGCTCCCTATCCACCCATCCCTATGGCATTTGCATGGTGTTAAGTGGCGAAGTTCATATTACTTCTTCACGTGTCTCACGTTTGGCTCAAAAAGCAGCCCTAGGATTTTCGATATCTTCGCGGAGACGTTGTGCTGGATGCTGCTTAACATCTGCAGATGTCCCACAGTTATCCATTACCTGGACGATTTCCTGACCATAGAAAGTAACCTAGTACCTCCCAGTAGCCTCCAGTCTATCACAAAACTGTTTACACAACTAGGGGTGCCTATTTCACCTACCAAGACTGGATACTATCATCCACTTTTTGGGGGTGGTACTGGACTCTGCACACATGCAAGCTAGCCTACCCAGAGAAAAGATTGAGCGCATCCTGGCAGCTATCGACCTTTACTTAGGAGGAGGCTCATGCAATAGGAAGGAGTTGCAATCCTTGTTGGGTTCTCTAAATTTCGCTATGAGAATCATTCCACAAGGTAGAGCATTCATTTCAAGGTTACTTAGCCTGTTTCCAATGTTGCAATCTGACACCTCCCGCATTACTTTAGACATACAGGCCACCGCTGACCTACATATGTGGAGGGAGTTTTTGCAAAATTGGAACGGGAAAAGCATGTTTATACCGGTTTGGTCAGAGAAATCGGAGTCAGTCTGGACGGATGCCGCAGCCACCTCAGGTTTTGCAGCAATATGGGGAAATGAATGGATGTGGGGAGAATGGCCTAGGGAAATTACAGAAATTCCCCGGTTTAAGGACACATCAGCCTTGTTTGAGCTCTATCCTATCTTAGCGGCAGCAGTTAAGTGGGGAGCAAGTTGGTCCGGGAATACGGTTCGTTGCTTCTCGGACAATATGGCAACATGCCATATTGTAAACAAGGGGCGTTCCTCTTCCCTCACCATCATGCGTTTCATGAGGACTCTCACATGGCTCGCTGCAAACACAGTTTTCTTCTCACTTGTGTTCATGTGCCTGGGGTTCTCAACATTGCAGCTGATCATTTGTCACGGTCTCGGTTTCAGGAGTTTCGGGAGGCCCTGCCAACAGCGGCCCTCATACCAACTCCAGTTCCAAAGTGGCAGGAAATGATCTGGGACTAAAAGTTCTGCTATGTCAAGGGCGACAACTCTCACAGCTCGGTCTCTCCGATAATACCAGGAAGGCATATGAAAGGGCTTTCCATGTTTTCAATAAATTCTTGTTGGACTTTAATGTCACTGACCAGTTTTCTATGGAAACCATTATTGCTTTTATTTCTTTTTGCCACTTTCGTCTAACATTATCTTACAATACCATCAAATTATATATCACAGGCATTCAACATCACATCCTCACCACTTGGCCTAACAAACAACGCTTTCTGTCGTCCTACCAAGTTAAGGCTATACTTAAAGGCATCAAAGACTCCGCCCCTATAGCCTCACCAACTAGACTACCCATACACGATGTATTGTTTCAGTCACTGTCAAAACTACTAGACACCTCACCCTTTGAAGCTCATACTAATCATGTAATTAAAGCCGCCATCTATCTAGCATTTTACGGGTTTTTACGGCCCAGAGAATTCACTACTACTAGCTATAACTCACCCCTTTTCCTCACAAGGTCCGATCTCATAAAGGTCCAAGATCACTATCTTCTGTTACTGCACCATACCAAAACAAGCGCCCCCGGGCAAACGGTCACTATACCCTATTACCCCACAAGTAATACTTGGTGCCCGGTGAAGGTTTTCGACACACTTCTTGCCTTTGACAATATGGGCCCCACACAACCACTCCTGTCCTTGCACGGCAATAAGCTCACTACGAGCCAATTCATGATGTATATTAGGATATTGTTAGCCCGGTTAGGACTGAACCCAGCCAGCTACTCTGGTCACTCTTTTAGAATAGGAGCCACCACCACCGCTTCTAAAAAGAATATCCCTGCTCACATTATTCAGATACTAGGACGATGGAAATCTACGGCATACACCAGATACATACCTCAGCCCATACAAGAAGTACGTCTGGCTTTCAAAACTATGAATTTGTAATCTGTTATGTCCGGTTGTAGGACGAATAAATGGTTATCTCTTTTTGCCCTCTTTTATTTCAGGCCTACTTCCTCGTCAGTTCCGGCACACCACAACTGACATTTCCTTTCATGGTTTGTCCTATTTATATAAGTTATACTACGGCTTATGCCCTGACCACAAATGGAAGGCGTGGCCTGAAGTTGTGGGAAGGGCTGGGTTACCCTTCTTAAGGGACTCCAGACCCTTCCCTCACTACCTGTTAGGTGCGACGGATTCTCCCACCCACCACACCGCTTTCATAAGCATTTTTATAAGGTAGGCCCTCTTTTATTTCAGGCCTACTTCCTCGTCAGTTCCGGCACACCACAACTGACATTTCCTTTCATGGTTTGTCCTATTTATATAAGTTATACTACGGCTTATGCCCTGACCACAAATATATATATATATATAAATATAGGCAATTTTAGTAGTTGGCTGCACACTCATGCTTACTACAGACAAGCTCACTGTACACACATGCTCACCACAGACAGGCTCCAACACACCCATGCTCCTTACAGACAAGCACACTAACACACACACACACATATGATCCCTACAGACAAGCTCACTGACACACATACAAGCTCACTCACTAGCAGGCACACACACACACACAAACTCACTAGCAGGCACACACACACACACACACACACAGGCTCCCTCACTAGCAGATACGTGCACACACACACAGAGGCAGACAGTCACTGACACCCAGGCAGACAGCCACACACACACACACAGGCAGACAGTCATTGACACCGAGGCAAACACCCACTCATACAAAGACAGGCAGACAGCCACACACATACACAGACAGGCAGACAGTCACACACACACAGGCAGTCACACACAGGCAGACAGTCACACACAGACAGTCACACACTCACAGACAGTCACACACTCACAGTCACACACTCAGTCAGTCACTCACAGGCAGTCACACACAGACAGTCACACACTCACACACACACTCACACACACACTCACACAGACAGTCACACAGACAGTCACACATTCACACAGGCAGTCACACAGACAGTCACACACAGTCACACACTCACACAGACAGTCACACACTCACAGGCAGTCTCACACAGACAGTCACACACTCACAGGCAGTCACACAGAGACACTCACACAGAGACAGTCACACACTCACACAGAGACAGTCACACACTCACACACAGTCACACAGAGACAGTCACACACTCACAGGCAGTCACACACTCACACAGAGACAGTCCCACACTCACAGACAGTCACACACTCACACACTGACCTCCTTCTTACCTCCTGTTTGTTGCTCCTGCAGGCTGGTTGTTGGGGAAGCAGGACTCCTTCCTGCTTCCCATGCTGCAGTCAGCCGGGCCCTGCCGCAGGTAAGCCCCGCCCCCGCCGCACGCTAAGCTCCGCCCCCACCGCATTAAGCTCCGCCCCCGCCGCAAATTTATTTTTTATTTTTTTATGATCCCGGCCGGCCGTGTGTGAGAGCTGTGCCGGCCGGCTCCCCCTGGCTCCATGGGGCTCTGTGCGGCCGGAGCTGTCAGCCCAATGATTAGGGCTGTCAGACCGGCCCCAGGTGCCGCGGCCCACCGGGAAATTTCCCGGTATCCCGGTGGGCCAGTCCGGCCCTGGTTGAAGGGTCTTGAGTTCATATATCCATCTGGACTCCCTTTGTCTTAGAGTTTTGTCATAGTCTCCCCGTCTCGGGGTCTTTTTAACCAGTTCTAGACCACAGAACCTGAGGTTACTGGGATCTCCCTGGTGATGTTCTCTCAAATGTCTCGAGATAGGAGTCTCGAGACGATTCCTGGGGGATCTCACATGCTCCAAAATCCTATCCTTGAACGCCCTGAAAGTCTTCCCTACATATTTCTGTCCACACATACATGATAGTAGGTATACTATGCCTTTGGTGTTACAATTAAAAAAGCTGTTAATTTTAAAGGAACCCTGTCCCTTACTATCAGTCACAGTCTTGGAACCTTTCAGAATAAACTTACAGGCTACGCATCTACCGCAGCCATATGTGCCTGTCGGTGGAGTACCCAACCAAGAGGCACGTGGCTGTGATTTCGTGGAAAAGTGGCTGGGAACCAAAAAATCTCGGATATTCCGTCCACGTCTAGCTGTAATACTGACATGTGGAGTTAGAACATCCCGCAGATGTACATCATTCAAGAGGATAGGCCAGAATCTTTCAAGTGATTTCCGTACTTCTGGCCACCCCATATCAAACGTTGCAATCATGCGGATCGTACCACTCCCCTGATTAGGGTTCTCCTTAGGGGTGTCACATAGTAATTCATTCCTCTCAATTAGGAGTGCTCGTTTATAAGCTCTCTTTAAACAACGATTTGGATAGCCCTTCTCTTTAAAGTATTGTCGAAGTTGTTTAGCTTGTATAATGAAATCCTGGGTGTCACTACAGTTTCTCCGAAGACGGAGATATTGGCCAACTGGTATACCCTCTTTAAGAGGTCGAGGGTGGTGGCTAGTTCAGTGAAGAAGGGAGTTAATTGCTGTAGGTTTTCTGAACAGCGTGGAATGAACTACACCCTCTTCACTGATAGTAATAGTGACATCGAGGAAATTGATCGAGCGTCCTCCAAATTCAGACGTGAAACGAAGATTTTCATTGTTCACATTAAGAAGAGTTACCATATCTGAGAATTCAAGGGGGGTACCTTGCCAGACAATCAAAATGTCATCGATGTAACGACCCCACCATAGAACCTTAGGTAGGTATTCATTCAACAAATCTGAATTGCGTACCTGTTGTTCCCACCAACCAAGGTGGAGATTTGCATATGAGGGGGCAGAAGCCGTCCCCATAGCAGTACCCCTCACCTGGTGGTAGAACCGGTTATTGAAAAGAAAATAATTATGTGACAAAATAAATCTCAACAAACGTAAAAGGAAAGCTGTATATACATCATCCCGCGGAGTTCTTTGGTCAAGAAAAAAAGCCACATGATCGATCCCATTATCATGAGGTATGGATGAATATAAAGATTCAACATCCAAACTACATAATTGGGCATTAGATATTCCGTCCACGTCTAGCTGTAATACTGACATGTGGAGTTAGAACATCCCACAGATGTACATCATTCAAGAGGATAGGCCAGAATCTTTCAAGTGATTTCCGTACTTCTGGCCACCCCATATCAAACGTTGCAATCATGCGGATCGTACCACTCCCCTGATTAGGGTTCTCCTTAGGGTTGTCACATAGTAATTAATTCCTCTCAATAAGGAGTGCTCGTTTATAAGCTCTCTTTAAACAACGATTTGGATAGCCCTTCTCTTTAAAGTATTGTCGAAGTTGTTTAGCTTGTATAATGAAATCCTGGGTGTCACTACAGTTTCTCCGAAGACGAAGACTTGACTATAAAACTAATATGGATTGGGTTGGATAAGTCCAACCACTATTGTGGATTTATTTATTGTTTTTTATTTGTCCTCCGCTTTATCCTATCCCTCAGAATAACATTTCTTTTACTCCTCCCTATAGTTCTATCGCCCTAGTTACTATCTATTATAGATACATACTTTCCTGTTTATACTGAGCTATTTGTATAGATATAGTTCACTTTGTGCTCAGATACCTTGCGCATGCGCGGCAATCAGGCTGAGGACATGCGCATGATCTGGGGGACTTCTCGGGTAGACAGGAAGCTCTTGCGCATGCGTGTCCGCCGGTGGGCGGACATGCGCATTTATCTCCGCTACTCTTCGGACATGCGCAACCCGAAAAATAAGACATACTGGATGCACATGCGCATGTCTCTCTTTTGACATGCGCAGTTCTTCCTGCCAATTAGCACGGTGATAGATTCCACCAATGACAACAAGGAGGAGGTATGGAAAGACATTTAAATAGTTCCGGGGGGGGATTGTACTTGCGGTTTACTTCATCACTTTTTGATTGCCCTTGAAAAAGGCGGTTAGTCCGCCGAAACGCGCGTTGGGCTGCTCTTTGTTTCTTCTTAGACCTATTTGAGGTTTCTCTTTATGGATATCAGGATGTTACACTGATGTTTGAGCTGCTTTTTGCTCTGAACATTCGCTGTTATAGTGATAGAGTTTAGTGAGTTACTTGGTGGTTAGATATAACCTTTTCTATCTGTTGTACTATATCTTTGTTAGGTTATTTCCACTTTATTTTTCACTCTCACTTATTTACCTTCTCTATCCTTTCGATTTCCATACATTAGTGTCTACCCTGTGGGGTCTAGCGCAAGATATTAGTCACTTTACCTATTTATCACTCTGTTATGAGTGAGTTTGTTACAATGTATATATACTGATCTATGTGAGTCTGGTTACATTACTCAGACACTAGACCCTTTATATCCATTCATTTTAATTAATTTATTTTATGCTATACTTTTGTGTGTGATGTTTTTTTTTCCATTTTGTCCTATTAAAGTTGTTTATTATTTTTATTTGTGAGACGCCATTTTTTGGGGTGGCTTGAAGGTGATCATAGCCCCCCCTTTCTTTAGGAGGGTTGGTCATTTCCTTCATCTTTTCTCTTTCTATTGTGCTTTATGCTGGGTTATGCCCATTTTGCCACCCTTATAACCCTCTTCGACTGGTACTCCCCATTAGGTTGGGAAGTGCCTCTTTCTCTATATTTTTCACTAGGTTTTAATACCTGAGGGTTTGAGATTGGTTTATATAGATTTTCTTCACTATGGCTGGTTTTTTATCTAATAAAATTGAAAGTAGTGTTTGGTGTAAAGACGCAGAGAATGTGTTTTCCAATACCAAATTAGATAACAATACAATCACTCCTAATATTAACAAATCCTTTAATAAACTTCATGGCTTATATAAGAAACAGATCCGAACATGTTGGGAAATCTCTTCCCTTGAGAATTATATGAGTAAAGAAATGATACCAAGGGGCCTTAGAGTGCGGAACATTCCTTCATCATACTCTGATAATGCAGACTTAATGAAGGAATGGGAGACAGCGGCCTCCTCCTGCTCTAAAACATTCATGCAGATCATCTGCAAATTTGAACACGAACAATTGAAAGTAGTGAATATAGATTTGGATGAAGAGCTAAAGGAAATTAAACAATTTCAAAATGATCCTAATTTTACTTTTCTCGAATCTAGACTGAAACAAAATCTAGATAAATACCAGGAGTCAGTAAAGTTTAGAAAACATGATAAGTTTCTTAGAGATTCCAATGATTACCAATCCGGAAATGTCTATAAATTTTTCAATCGTAGAATACGACGTACTTCTGACAATGGCCTGACCTCGGAGTATGATTCTTCGGATACAGACTCTGGGAGTCAGACCTATAGTAATCCGGTGGAATCTCAGTCACAATCGACC
Source organism: Pelobates cultripes (assembly GCA_933207985.1). Classification (NCBI taxonomy): domain Eukaryota; kingdom Metazoa; phylum Chordata; class Amphibia; order Anura; family Pelobatidae; genus Pelobates; species Pelobates cultripes. Next base: position 9,122,428 of record OW240912.1, read on the forward strand.
TCTTCTTTAACCACCTCTAACCCTAAAGGGATCCTCAAAAAAGGGGTTAATTTTTTAGCCACTGGTTATCAGGAGGAATTCCCGAGCCTACGGACGAGATACCAGACTCGCAATTCGCGGGGAGGGGCTGGGAGGAGGAGAAGGAGGTTTTAGCTGACACTCAGACTTCAGAACGGAAGTCCCAGATTATCAATCTATCCTCACGAATACTTACATTAGACCAAGAAGCTGTCCTGGGGAAGGGGTTATCTTTTGTACCCACACCATCTTTTGATAAGTTTGCTTGGACTAGGGATCTCCATCTTTTTGTTAGAAAACTAGCTTTACATAAATTCCACTCTGTCCAGAATGAAAGAAAGGCTAAAGATCTTGGACTTGGACCCAGGGATTTTCAATGTCTCACTAATTTACTTGCCCTGTTGGATGAGAATGATTCAAATATTACACCTAATCGTACGGGTTTAAAACCCAAGAGTCGTTTTACACCCAACTTTGCAAGTTACAGGAACATTGAGTTATTCTTAGAAGCAGCCAGGACTGAGATTGAGAAAATTAATCTTAAATCTCTCCGCATCCATTCACGTGATAATCTCCCTAGACGGGAACAACGGGCCTTAAAGACCTTACAGGATGATACTGACATCATTATTAAACCCGCCGACAAGGGGGGGAATGTTGTAGTGATGGATGTGGATAATTATCTTGGAATGGCGGATAGAGTACTCAGTGACACCGAGACATATAGAATCCTTAAACAGGACCCCACTAATTAATTTTTATCTATATATAAGGAGATCCTGGATGAGGGTCGCAGTGGGGGGTTGCTATCTTGTGACGAGTTTGAGTTTATCTTTTCTCGTCACCCTAAGATAGCAACCTTCTACTGCCTACCAAAAGTCCATAAAAATTTGGAGATACCCCCTGGACGACCTATAGTCTCTGGGGTTGATAACCTTACACAGAACGGCAGTTTATACATTGACAAAATCCTAAGACCTCTTGTGGAAACCTTACCCTCTTATATTAGAGACACCAAGCAGGCACTAAATAGACTGGCTAACCTTAAATTCTCTTCTAATGCCCAATTATGTAGTTTGGATGTTGAATCTTTATATTCATCCATACCTCATGATAATGGGATCGATCATGTGGCTTTTTTTCTTGACCAAAGAACTCTGCGGGATGATGTATATACAGCTTTCCTTTTACGTTTGTTGAGATTTATTTTGTCACATAATTATTTTCTTTTCAATAACCGGTTCTACCACCAGGTGAGGGGTACTGCTATGGGGACGGCTTCTGCCCCCTCATATGCAAATCTCCACCTTGGTTGGTGGGAACAACAGGTACGCAATTCAGATTTGTTGAATGAATACCTACCTAAGGTTCTATGGTGGGGTCGTTACATCGATGACATTTTGATTGTCTGGCAAGGTACCCCCCTTGAATTCTCAGATATGGTAACTCTTCTTAATGTGAACAATGAAAATCTTCGTTTCACGTCTGAATTTGGAGGACGCTCGATCAATTTCCTCGATGTCACTATTACTATCAGTGAAGAGGGTGTAGTTCATTCCACGCTGTTCAGAAAACCTACAGCAACTAACTCCCTTCTTCACTGAACTAGCCACCACCCTCGACCTCTTAAAGAGGGTATACCAGTTGGCCAATATCTCCGTCTTCGGAGAAACTGTAGTGACACCCAGGATTTCATTATACAAGCTAAACAACTTCGACAATACTTTAAAGAGAAGGGCTATCCAAATCGTTGTTTAAAGAGAGCTTATAAACGAGCACTCCTAATTGAGAGGAATTAATTACTATGTGACACCCCTAAGGAGAACCCTAATCAGGGGAGTGGTACGATCCGCATGATTGCAACGTTTGATATGGGGTGGCCAGAAGTACGGAAATCACTTGAAAGATTCTGGCCTATCCTCTTGAATGATGTACATCTGCGGGATGTTCTAACTCCACATGTCAGTATTACAGCTAGACGTGGACGGAATATCCGATTTTTTGGTTCCCAGCCACTTTTCCACGAAATCACAGCCACGTGCCTCTTGGTTGGGTACTCCACCGACAGGCACATATGGCTGCGGTAGATGCGTAGCCTGTAAGTTTATTCTGAAAGGTTCCAAGACTGTGACTGATAGTAAGGGATAGGGTTCCTTTAAAATTAACAGCTTTTTTAATTGTAACACCAAAAGCATAGTATACCTACTATCATGTATGTGTGGACAGAAATATGTAGGGAAGACTTTCAGGGCGTTCAAGGATAGGATTTTGGAGCATGTGAGATCCCCCAGGAATCGTCTCGAGACTCCTATCTCGAGACATTTGAGAGAACATCACCAGGGAGATCCCAGTAACCTCAGGTTCTGTGGTCTAGAACTGGTTAAAAGGACCCCGAGACGGGGAGACTATGACAAAACTCTAAGACAAAGGGAGTCCAGATGGATATATGAACTCAAGACCCTTCAACCTTTGGGTTTAAATGAGGGATTTTCCTTTGCTCCCTTTATCTAACTGCCTTTTTTGTTATTTGTATATGTAAGGGCTTCTAAACTATGTATATATAGGGCTCTATATACATACATACATCTGGACATGTTCTCTGTATATGTAAATAATTTCAATTATACATAAAGATGGAGCTAACTAAATTTATTGGTGTCTATAATCTAGTATATATATGTATATATGGTTATACATCTCACTACTAACTCTTTATACATACTTTTTGATTATTTCCAGCCGGGGTGGAATGATCTATATTCCGTTATCTAGTCTCCTTGACTATAAAACTAATATGGATTGGGTTGGATAAGTCCAACCACTATTGTGGATTTATTTATTGTTTTTTATTTGTCCTCCGCTTTATCCTATCCCTCAGAATAACATTTCTTTTACTCCTCCCTATAGTTCTATCGCCCTAGTTACTATCTATTATAGATACATACTTTCCTGTTTATACTGAGCTATTTGTATAGATATAGTTCACTTTGTGCTCAGATACCTTGCGCATGCGCGGCAATCAGGCTGTGGACATGCGCATGATCTGGGGGACTTCTCGGGTAGACAGGAAGCTCTTGCGCATGCGTGTCCGCCGGTGGGCGGACATGCGCATTTATCTCCGCTACTCTTCGGACATGCGCAACCCGAAAAATAAGACATACTGGATGCACATGCGCATGTCTCTCTTTTGACATGCGCAGTTCTTCCTGCCAATTAGCACGGTGATAGATTCCACCAATGACAACAAGGAGGAGGTATGGAAAGACATTTAAATAGTTCCGGGGGGGGGATTGTACTTGCGGTTTACTTCATCACTTTTTGATTGCCCTTGAAAAAGGCGGTTAGTCCGCCGAAACGCGCGTTGGGCTGCTCTTTGTTTCTACTTAGACCTATTTGAGGTTTCTCTTTATGGATATCAGGATGTTACACTGATGTTTGAGCTGCTTTTTGCTCTGAACATTCGCTGTTATAGTGATAGAGTTTAGTGAGTTACTTGGTGGTTAGATATAACCTTTTCTATCTGTTGTACTATATCTTTGTTAGGTTATTTCCACTTTATTTTTCACTCTCACTTATTTACCTTCTCTATCCTTTCGATTTCCATACATTAGTGTCTACCCTGTGGGGTCTAGCGCAAGATATTAGTCACTTTACCTATTTATCACTCTGTTATGAGTGAGTTTGTTACAATGTATATATACTGATCTATGTGAGTCTGGTTACATTCCTCAGACACTAGACCCTTTATATCCATTCATTTTAATTAATTTATTTTATGCTATACTTTTGTGTGTGATGTTTTTTTTTCCATTTTGTCCTATTAAAGTTGTTTATTATTTTTATTTGTGAGACGCCATTTTTTGGGGTGGCTTGAAGGTGATCATAGCCCCCCCTTTCTTTAGGAGGGTTGGTCATTTCCTTCATCTTTTCTCTTTCTATTGTGCTTTATGCTGGGTTATGCCCATTTTGCCACCCTTATAACCCTCTTCGACTAGTACTCCCCATTAGGTTGGGAAGTGCCTCTTTCTCTATATATAGCGGGATATCTTATTATAATATAGGTTATATAGAGGGATATCTTATTATAATATAGGTTATATAGAGGGATATCTTATTATAATATAGGTTATATAGTGGGATATCTTATTATAATATAGGTTATATAGAGGGATATCTTATTATAATATAGGTTATATAGAGGGATATCGTATTATAATATAGGTTATATAGAAGGATATCTTATTATAATATAGGTTATATAGAGGGATATCGTATTATAATATAGGTTATATAGAAGGATATCTTATTATAATATAGGTTATATAGCGGGATATCTTATTATAATATAGGTTATATAGCGGAATATCGTATTATAATATAGGTTATATAGCGGAATATCGTATTATAATATAGGTTATACAGAGGGATATCTTATTATAATATAGGTTATATAGTGGGATATCTTATTATAATATAGGTTATATAGCGGGATATCTTATTATAATATAGGTTATATAGCGGAATATCGTATTATAATATAGGTTATATAGAAGGATATCTTATTATAATATAGGTTATATAGCGGAATATCTTATTATAATATAGGTTATATAGCGGGATATCTTATTATAATATAGGTTATATAGCGGAATATCGTATTATAATAAAGGTTATATAGAGGGATATCTTATTATAATATAGGTTATATAGTGGGATATCGTATTATAATATAGGTTATATAGCGGAATATCTTATTATAATATAGGTTATATAGCGGGATATCTTATTATAATATAGGTTATATAGCGGGATATCTTATTATAATATAGGTTATATAGCGGAATATCGTATTATAATATAGGTTATATAGCGGAATATCGTATTATAATATAGGTTATATAGAGAGATGTCTTAATATTAGATTATATAGAGAGGCGTCTTATTATTGGATAGTTTATATAAAGGGGTGTCTTATTATTGGATAGATTATATAGAGGGGTGTCTTATTATGAGATAGATTATATAGAGGAGTGTCTTATTATTGGATCGATTATGTAATCAGTGGATAATTAGTAGAGTGTTGCACACTGGTATCAGTAGTACCGAACCTATGTGGTAGAGATCCGTTAACCTCCAAATATATCCACAAGTGAAGAACCACAGGCTGCACAACACAGGGTGAACACCGTTCTATTGTGGAATGCAGGTCAAAACAAGGATACAACGTTTCGGCAGTGAGGCCTCAATCATGTAAGATTTATCCTTGTTTTGTCCTGTATTTCACAATAAAACTGCCTTGTTCACCCTACGCTGTGCAGCCTGTGGCTCTTCACGTTTGTAATCAGTGGGTCATTTAAAGCCACAGTGAGAGCTGTATACATAGAGCAATGTTTCTGTAAAACGTTATCCTCATTGAAATGCTAAATCTTTCTTTTATTGCAGTATTTTCTGTATACGTTCCCTGAAGGTGTGGAGTCGGTTATTATCAAGGTGAAGTCCACGCAGGTCTATCCGTGCTCCGTGGTCTCAGTGCAGGACATTGTGGTGAGTATGACGTAGAACAGAATTAAAGCATCGATTTATCACGTTCACCACAAACCGCACAAACCGCTATAGATGCACGGTTCTTTTGGGCTCTTTGTCTTTGCACTTTTTGTGTCTATTTATATAATAAAATAAAGAGGTAGATGAATGGCAACCTGGAATTTTATGTATTATATGGGCAGCAAAGATATTGTAACCTCACATTGCATTAAAAAATGAAAGGAGATAAACGGCCACTGACACACAGCAATCATACATTCATACCCTACATTCATGCACTGACACACAGCAATCATACATTCATACCCTACATTCATGCACTGACACACAGCAATCATACATTCATACCCTACATTCATGCACTGACACACAGCAATCATACATTCATACCCTACATTTATGCACTGACACACAGCAATCATACATTCATACCCTACATTCATGCACTGACGCACAGCAATCATACATTCATACCCTCTATTCATGCACTGACACACAGCAATCATACATTGAAACGCTACATTCATGTACTGACACGCAGCAATCACATTGATAACTTACATTCATGCACTGGCTCACTGCAACCATACATTGATACCCTACATTCATGCACTGACACACAATAATGATACATTGATAGCCTAAATTTATGTACTGACACACATCAATCATACATTGATACCCTACACCCATGCATTGACACATATTAATCATAAATTGATCACCTACATCCATGCACTGACACACAGTAATCATACATTGACACCCTACATTCATGCACGGATGCACAGCAATCACATTGATACCCTACATTCATGCACTGGCACACAGTAACCATATATTGATACCCTACATTCATGCACTGACACACAGCAATCACATTGATACCCTGTATTCATGCACTGACACACAGCAATTATACATTGATACCAGGGATGTATTTACCACAAGGCAAACAAGGCATTTGCCTAGGGCGGCACTTTCGGGGGGGCGCCAAAAAATTCCACCCAAGCTCCCAGACAAATGCCTTGTTTGCCTCGTGTTCTGGGGCTGTCCTCCTTACTGTGAGCAGGGCCGGACTGGGAAAAAAATTAGGCCCGGGCATTTTTCAATCAGAGCGGCCCCCTAAGAAGGGGGCGGGGCCAGAGAGTGTGTGTTTTGTCATCACTAATGACAACACGCCCCCTCTCAAAGTGAGCATGTTGGTTCAATGCCCAGAGCCCCGCTGAAGAGCTCTGGCATTAGAAAAAGGCCCTGAATTTGTTCTGCGCAGCGCAAGCAAATTTAATAACATGCTTGCGCTGTGTTTGCTTTTAAATTGTCTCTGGTGTCTCCACAAGTGGGATACCAGAGGACAAAAGGGCCAGGAAAGTGCATGGTGCATATGTTTGGAGCCTGCTTGTGGGATTGCGTGTGTGTAGAGTGTGGTGTGGTATTGTATAAATAGGTCAATTTAATTTGTGTTTGTGGTGTAATATGTGTGGCTAGGGGTTGTAGAGAGTGTGTGTATAGGGGGCATAGTTTTATAGGGGATGCAGCGAGTGTGTGCATACGGGCTGAAGTGTGTGTGTATAGGTGACGTAGTGTGTGTAGGGGTTGCAGAGAGGGTGTGTTTAGAGAATGTTGTATGTGTTTGCTGACAAGGAATGTAGTGTGTGTGTGTATGAGATCTACTGTGTAAAGGACCCAGTGTGTGTGTGTGTGTGTGTGTGTGTAGAGGATTAAGAGTGCATATAGGGTAAGGGATTTAGTGTGTATCTGGAGCGTAATGTGTGTAGTGGTGCAGTGTGAGTGGTCAGTGTGAGGGGTGCTGTAGTGTGTGTGTGTGTGTGTGTGTGTGTGTGTATGTATATATATATATATATATATATATATATATATATATATATATATATATATATGTATATATATATTTGGACTTATTGTATGTGTGAGGGGCGCAGTGTGTGTATGTAAGAGGGGTGCTGTGTGTGAGGGTGTTTTTATCTGCTGTCACATTCTTGGTTTCTAATTTTCTTTGTTAACTCACTGAGGGTTATTTTATATATATATTTGTGTGTGCTATGTGTGTGAGTGAGGGTGCTGTGTGTGTCTGGGTGCTGTGTCTGGGGGGTGCTGTGTCTGTCTGGGGGGTGCTGTGTCTGTCTGGGGGTTCTGTGTGTGTCTGGGGGGTTCTGTGTGTGTCTGGGGGTGCTGTGTGTGTCTGGGGTGCTGTGTGTGTGTCTGGGGGTGCTGTGTGTGTCTGGGTGCAGTGTGTGTCTGGGGGTGCAGTGTGTGTCTGGGGGTGCAGTGTGTGTCTGGGGGTGCTGTGTGTGTCTGTGTTCTGTTTGTGTCTGGGGTGCTGTGTGTGTCTGGGGGTGCTGTGTGTGTCTGGGTTGCAGTGTGTGTCTGGGGGGTGCTGTGTCTGGGTGCTGTGTGTGAGTGAATGTATTTTTTATTTAAATGTAAATATTTATTTTTACTAATAAAAAAATAAAAAAAAATATTTCCTCCCCTCCCTTCTTACCTTTATCCTGGGAGGGGGGGAGGAAGAGATCTGTTATGCCTGGGGGGTGGGGTGCCATGCTGCCTTCCCTGGTGGTCCAGTGGTGAGAGTGAACTCTAACCTGCAGGTTAGAGTTCACTCTCGCGATATGAGCGTTGCCGCGAGAGGACCGGCGGAGCTGCTTGTTAGAGCTCCGCCGGGTCCTCTCTCCTCCCTCACCCAGCCTGTGGCCGCATCTCCATGCCTCTGGGCCGGTGAGGGAGATAGCGCTGGCCCTGCAGGGGCCGGCCGGGGAGATCCCCTGCCGGCCTCGGCCCCACGGCCATCGCGGCCCACCGGGCATTTGCCCGGTATGCCCGATGGCCAGTCCGGGCCTGACTGTGAGTGAGTGAGTGTAGCTGTCAGTGTGTTTCTGTGAGTGAGAATGGGTGTGCCTGTGAGTGTGTTTCAGTGTGTGTATGTCATTTTATGTGTATCTGAGAGTATGTGCCTGTCAGTGTGTGTCTGTCAGTGAAAGTGTGTGTTGGTTAAACAGTGTGTATGCCAATGACTGTATGTGTGTGCCAATGACCGTGTATCTTTCAGTGAGTGTATATCAGTGCACGTATCAATGAGGGCATGTGTCTGTCAGTCCAAAAAATGGCCTTGACACGAATTGGAAGAGCAAATTTAGATTTTGGGGGTGCCCAAATTTAGTCGTGCCTAGGGCAGCACAAATCCAAAATACACCACTGATTGATACCCTACATTTATGCACCGACAGGCTGTAATTATACATTGATACCCTACATGCATGCACTGACACACAGCAATCATACATTGATACCCTACATTTATGCACTGACAGGCTGTAATCATACATTGATACCCTACATGCATGCACTGACACACAGCAATCACTTTGATACCCTACATTCATGCACTGACACACAGCAATGATACATTGATACCCTACATGCATGCACTGACACACAGCAATCTCATTGATACCCTACATTCATGCACTGACACACAGCAATCATACATTGATACCCTACATGCATGCACTGACACACAGCAATCTCATTGATACCCTACATTCATGCACTGACACACAGCAATGATACATTGATACCCTACATTCATGCACTGACACACAGCAATGATACATTGATACCCTACATTCATGCACTGACACACAGCAATGATACATTGATACCCTACATTCATGCACTGACACACAGCAATCACTTTGATACCCTACATTCATGCACTGACACACAGCAATGATACATTGATATACCCTACATTCATGCCCTTACACACTGCAGTCATTCATTGATATACTGTATTACATTCATGCACTGGCACAATGTAAGGTTTAATCTGCATATTAACCGTTTTTTGGAAATCTGTATTTTGCTTTCCTTGTGTTAGTGTGACATAGTGTCAGTATAAGGAGCAGAGTCAGGGTCGTACTGTGAAATTAATCTGTTTTTATTATTTGATAATTTGTTTAAACATAATGTGGTGATAAAGCCAGCAAGTTTCATCCATTTAACTGAATAATCAAACTGTGAAAACGATCCAACCTGTTCACTTTTCCAGCCTAGTGACGTGTCCCTAATTCAGTCTTGATTGCTGCTAATGAAACCTTCCTCCCTGTCTAGTGTCCAGTGTATGATTCGGATCATAATGTGGAATTCAATGGCGTTTACCAATCCATGACTAAGAAAGCAGCAATCACAATACAGGTGAGCCCAGCGGACCCAAATCTCAGGGTTATTAAACGTTTCTTCCAATGAGGGTTTTAGCATGTAAACCGAATCAAACATAGCAGATCTGTCATTTTATTATTTCTGCAATAGGTTTAAAGAAAGAAAATCAATATAATCTTTTGATAAATGTATTCTGTACTCTCGTCACGTCTTGGCTTCTCCTGCTGATCGTGTGCCATCCTTCTGCTCCACTCATTGAATAATTATTCTTTTCATTCATTACTTACTTGCAGGTTTTGTATCCTTCACACTGGGCAATCAGCACTGGGGTTCTGGAACTGATGGGATTTAAAGGACGAAATGCTTTTTCAAAAAATTCCTGTTCTTGATATAAAAGGGGACCGGTCACTCTCCAGGCTTTTAATATTATGTTTACATATCCCTATAAGTGTCAAATTAAAATTAAAAAGGAAATCGTTACTTCTTTAACCCCTGAAGGACACATGACATGTGTGACATGTCATGATTTCCTTTTATTCCAGAAGTTTGGTCCTTAAGGGGTTAATTACCTGGCTGCAGTCTCTGATTCACCGTGGATTATAGAATTCCAGTAACGTTGTAGCTAAGACACTTTGCACGGATTCATCCCCATTTCAAACCTGACCATAAAGTGTTAGACTGTGCGGATGGTTTTGGCTATAAGGCCTTGTTAGCCGCTGATTTGGTTATGGTTGTCCAATAACGTTGCTTTTTTCTTTTCTTATATCAGCGAAAAGATTTCCCCAAGGGTCGGTTTTACGTAGTGTTTGTCATCAAACCGGAAGATTATGCCTGCGGAGGATCTGTGCCACAATCCACTCTGGGTAAGTTTGCCCTCTGCTGGACTTAACAATTAATGCACATCCTTATATCATGACAAATGTAAGATCTTTTTCTGAGCCAGTATCCCTCTAAAATACAGCCATCGTATAATAACTGCAGCTATAAGGTTATGGTGTAAGGAGGTCCCCTGTCTCCCCGCACACAGTGTATTATAACTGCAGCTATAAGGTTATGGTGTAAGGAGGTCCCCTGTCTCCCCGCACACAGTGTATTATAACTGCAGCTATAAGGTTATGGTGTAAGGAGGTCCCCTGTCTCCCCGCACACAGTGTATTATAACTGCAGCTATAAGGTTATGGTGTAAGGAGGTCCCCTGTCTCCCCGCACACAGTGTATTATAACTGCAGCTATAAGGTTATGGTGTAAGGAGGTCCCCTGTCTCCCCGCACACAGTGTATTATAACTGCAGCTATAAGGTTATGGTGTAAGGAGGTCCCCTGTCTCCCCGCACACAGTGTATTATAACTGCAGCTATAAGGTTATGGTGTAAGGAGGTCCCCTGTCTCCCCGCACACAGTGTATTATAACTGCAGCTATAAGGTTATGGTGTAAGGAGGTCCCCTGTCTCCCCCGCACACAGTGTATTATAACTGCAGCTATAAGGTTATGGTGTAAGGAGGTCCCCTGTGTCCCCGCACACAGTGTATTATAACTGCAGCTATAAGGTTATGGTGTAAGGAGGTCCCCTGTCTCCCCGCACACAGTGTATTATAACTGCAGCTATAAGGTTATGGTGTAAGGAGGTCCCCTGTCTCCCCGCACACAGTGTATTATAACTGCAGCTATAAGGTTATGGTGTAAGGAGGTCCCCTGTCTCCCCGCACACAGTGTATTATAACTGCAGCTGTAAGGTTATGGTGTAAGGAGGTCCCCTGTCTCCCCACACACAGTGTATTATAACAGCTATAAGGTTATGGTGTAAGGAGGTCCCCTGTCTCCCCGCACACAGTGTATTATAACTGCAGCTGTAAGGTTATGGTGTAAGGAGGTCCCCTGTCTCCCCACACACAGTGTATTATAACAGCTACAAGGTTATGGTGTAAGGAGGTCCCCTGTCTCCCCACACCATGTATTATAAGAGCAGGTATAAGGTTATGGTGCAAGGAGGTCCCCTGTCTCCCCGCACACAGTGTATTATAACTGCAGCTATAAGGTTATGGTGTAATGAGGTCCCCTGTCTCCCCCGCACACAGTGTATTATAACTGCAGCTATAAGGTTATGGTGTAAGGAGGTCCCCTGTCTTCCCCGCAGGTTCTAGTAACGGCACGTGGAATCTGAAACGCGAGAAGGACTTTGAAGTGTTCATCACTCCGTCTATAAACAGTAAGTGTTGGTCAGGCAACGGAGGAGGCAGCAAAAGTTGTATCTTACTATTAATGCTATTCCGAGCTCCATCCACATATATTGGAAGCTGTGATAATACTATTTAAGTGTTTTTAACATTATATATACTATGACGCTGCCTGATCTACAACAGCCAAATAATTCTGCAGCAATCTATCTCATTTACATCATGGGTTAACTGTACGGTCTCCACATTCATATGAATTTTTCTGATTTTTATTAAATATCACACTTTCATAGGTATTTTACGCTGAATTTAGTTATCACTGGTTTCACTGGCGTCCTGAATAAACTTGTGCACAAATCCCTTTCATCTGCCTTGAACAAATCAAATGTCTATCAGTCTGTTTACAAACTAATTGATTAGTTTATAGATTGATTGAGATTGGAATTGTTCAATGCAGCTGAAAAGCACAAGTCTAGAAATAATTTTACTAAAACACTTTAAATATACCCTCAGAATACGCTGGCTCTGTCACATCTCTAATACTGACTGACTCCATCACATCTCTTTTTCAACTGTGTACATTGTCTCTTTTCATGTACTGGATCCATCATCACTCATTCAATACAAGATTTATCACGTCTTCACGTGGTATCTCCATCATTACTTTTATTATCCTTTCTCCACCTGCCTCATCATACATCATCATTATCTAGACGTTCTATCCCACAGTGTCCAGAACGTGTCCAACATGATGGAGCCTCAATTTCATATTTTTTGGAATAGTCTTTCAAATGATTTCATATTTTTCGATAAACTTTTACAATACTTTTTTTTTTTTTTAAATATTAAAATGTCAAACAATAAATCACATATATAAAAAAAATGTGGGGAGTAAGTAGAAGGGCAAACTATTTTTTTCCTGATTTTGTTGCAGGGTACTTAGCCTCTCCCTAAGGTAGAAGGTAATTCTGATGTGGACCCCGTCCTCACTGTGCCTAGAGGGGTTTTAGTTACATCTCACTGACGAGGCCCAAAGAGGGCTGAAACGATTGTCTAGGGTTGCTGTATCTCTCGTATAGATGGAACCTGCCAGCTTTTTGGAACTAGACTGCCCTTAAGGGTGGGATCAGTCTAATATGCAAATGGCATAGGTTCACTCTTTAATGACACAAATTAGAAAAAACACGTTTGAGACCTAAGCTCGGTCTAAATACAGGGCAAGTTATTGAGATTCTTATATTCTCTATTTTGTTATAAAAAATTTTACATATTTTTCAATAAATTAAATACATTTTTCTAAAAAATATTAAATCAGAAAATCGTATCCAATGATAAATTGAGGCCGTATTTATTATTATAATATTAAATGATTTAATATTATAAACTATATTTTAACTTTGCACTATTTATGTTTATTAGTAAATATATATATGTTTTGATATTTGTTTTTGATATTTTCATAGGTTTGGGAAAAAAATGTTTAAGTTTTATTGAAAATGTTTAAATCATTTTGAAAGCTACTCCAAAAATATGAAATTGAGACGTTTGTGCGAGTCCTACTGGCTAACATTTAGTACTAAATGAAGTAACGTGAATTATTTTGCAATTTCTGTGTCTATTTATTGTACCAAAAAAACGAACTTCAAAGAACCTCTGGCACAAAATGTAATAATTAGCTGCATTAAACCTGGCCAGACTCCCAAAATCCTGTTATCGCCTCAGGGAGATTATCTCTGTCTAAAAATCAACATGAACAAATAGTGTTCAGTGAATGTTATCTGGTGTCTCTTGTGTCAGACAGTATTTAATGTTCGTGGCGAATGTATCTTTTGACCCTGGCCGAATGTTACGTAATATTATTTTTCACTTTCAGGTTCAGTCTACATCCAATCCACCCTTCTGTGTTTACTCTTCTTCTTCATCTTTTACCTGGGATCACTGCTTGTGGCATTGGTACATTATATCAGGTTTGTTCTCAAAATGGCGGCAGAAGGTACCCAGGTACACTCTATGCTGCACTTCAAAAGGTTAATGTTGGCCTCCTACTCCATTGTTTCCTAAGCAACTGTTTGATTGATTGAGAAGTGCAAAGAGTGTTTTATACAAACATAGTACATCATTCACCAGCACACATGCATTATGTATAGCTACATATAGACACAATGTATGGTATGTATAGCTACATATAGAGACAATGTATGGTAT